>CM062290.1:254369596-255569596 GCA_031216915.1 Pictodentalium vernedei | reverse complement strand
TAAATTTTAGTTGAATGTAAATGTGAATACATAAGATTAATTTTTGCTCAAATGGGGACCACCAGGCCACTAGAACCCACATGCCGTCTGAGAGAGAGAGAGAGAGAGAAAGAGAGAGAGAGAGAGAGAGAGAGAGGGTCCATTGACCCAAACTATACTGTTTTGCTTGCGAAGAAGATTTGAGTTTTGGGGGTGCTTTTATAAGGAAAAAAACTTTCAACTTGTGGGGGGGGGGGGGGGGAGAGGGAGTGGGAGGGCGTGCGTTAGGAGATTTGTTTTTCTCTCTCTTCAAGATAGGTTTTGAAGGGGTTTGAGTGATTTAACGCAAAAAATCACCCAATATACCCTAGCTAAAATAGATAAACTATATTAACATGTAGATGCTGGATGTGACCTTAAATCCCCCTTTAAGCAATTTCATCATGTGAGCGATTAAGGCTCCTAAGGGCCTCTTGTTTTAAATTGTAGTTTGTCCATAAGAAAAAAAAACAAAAACTTTTTTTGGAGAGTACCTGTTAGGGTCGCCTCATAAACTGCCCATACTGGTGGTTTAGCGAACTGACTTGATGCTTTCTCTGCGGCGGATTATATAGAAGTATTCTACTATAAAACAAAAGGTTTGGAGTTTTGTGTGGGAAACGGCATCCAAGAATGAGGTGACAGATTATTCTGTCTTGGATGTATGGCGAAATAATGGATTTTACTTTCCAGAAACGTGTAGCCACGCTATGGAATCAATCTCTTTCTACACTTGTAGCGGTTGAAGCCGGTTTCACATTTGTTAGAAAATGCGGTATTGGAATTTGCTGATACCACCAAAGGGGAATTCGCAACAGGAAAATATAGAATAGCTTGTTCTTGTATCAGTCTACCACAGCACCGCAGCAAATGTGTACTCAGCATTGGCATTCTTTTGCCAAAACAAATCATATCTACAGTAATTTTGTGTCTTTTCCCAAACACACCTTAATCTTTAAAAGGCCTATTTCAGGGCATTGAGATCTCAGAGCATGTTCCCTCAACATATCATCATGTCATCATGCCCCGCTGACAATAGGCAAATCACCTGGGCAGTGGGTTGTAGTGAAGACTTGGCAGGCAGCCAAGGCTTCACCATAAATCACTACTAAGCAACTGGACATATACAAGCTGTGCATGGTCTATTGGAAATTCAGAACAATTGTCCAGGCCCTTGAGAGTTAAAGCACTTAAAAATTGTCAGTCACTTGTTTCATGAAAATGAACCCTTCACCTACTAACAAGCTTTAATAAGGCTTTATAAATAGTAAATGTAGGAAAATTTGAAAATACAGACAGTTCGATATTCAATGATTGGTTCAGTTAGGTTTTTCGGTATATTGCCCATCTCGAAAATTTTCGATTTTACGCATCCGTTTACCAGAACGGTCCGTTTTCTTCCTTTCGCATATTATTTATTTATTTATTTATTTATTTATTTATTTATTTATTTATTTATTTATTTATTTATTGGTCTTTAAGGTCACATATTTCTGCACAATGGCTAATCATGACCGCGACAGTTTTATGGGTGGAGGAAGCCGGAGTACCCGGAGAGAACCACCGAGCAACGGCGAGCAACTGTCAGCTCCCCAACATACTGACTCCACACAAGCAGGGTTAGCATTAGTTGAAGACAGGTGCACCATCGACGTGCAGTACACCTTAGTACACAACGCCACCGTGCCCCCACGTGGGCATTGGGGGTGAAGTGTTTTGCCCAAGGACACAACGCGGTTGCCACAGGTGGGATTCGAACCGAGGACCTCTCGGCTCGCAGCCTGCACCTCCACCAACTGAGCCACCGCCCCCTCCCCCCCCCCCTCTCCTTTCGCATATGTCTACGGATGCGTTACCGACGCGTTACTTCGATTTGTATAGGAATAAAAAGATGGATACACGGAACGTGCAGGACATATAACAAATTAAGTTTTTTCTTGAGTTGATCACCTGCAGCCATGACTTGGTTTGACAACTATTTAAAGAAAAAATATGTTTGCAGAAAATCATCGGTGAAAAGGTTAAATAAAGCCAATATTGCCCCCCCCCCCCCCCCCACCTCCCCCTGAGTTCCAATGTGGTCTATGTGCCAGTAGGCACATAGAACACATTGGAACTCAGGGAACGATCAGGCACTCATATAGTGTCATATTGACAAGCATACCCTTTATTTTGGCGAGCATAATTTAATTTAAATTTATTTGGGGTCCCAGGACCTGTGCTAAATGTGGCGTACCCAAATCAGAGTAAACTAAATACCAGGCACTCTCAAACACAATCCCACCCGACACCCACTCATCTACACATACACGCATAGATTAGCGCACGCACAAAGACACAGACTTTATAAATACATTTTAATTTTATTGTGCATTCGCCCCTTCACCCCTACCCACATCACACACACCAGAAATGAAGAAGGACCGTGACAACATCCGAGTGAATCAATTCAACCGTAGATGAGCTTTTTTTTACTTTTGTTTAATTCCGGGATCGGGAATTGGCGGGTTCCCCGTTCGGGAAGCTGATCCCGATACCAGGAAAATCTACAGCAGGGAACCGGAAATCAAGCGTGGCACTGTTTGACAGTGTTTGTGTATTGAACTGAAGTTTTCCGAATTAAAAAAACTGCCCCAATGGTACTTTGTAAGCTTTCATCAACACTTCCACACCTGAAATTTTACAGTCCTGATTCCTGACGAACCCTTTTCACCAAACCACCGTACCTTACAGTCAGTTCAGGAGGACTCCCCTCTTCAACAGCAAGATCTTCACCCGCTTCAAAGTTCAAACTCGTCTTCATTTTCAGAATCACAAGTGTCACCATTCACTTCCTCATTCAACATCACCTCCCCCCCCCCCCCCCTCTTCACTGCCGTCACCAGAAGCAGAGGAGTCTGGCGAGGGCAGTGAAGAGGGTGTGGATGTTGGAGGAGGTAGTGGTGATAATACTAGTGACTCTGAAAATGAAGACCAGATTGAATCGAGTTTGGATTTTCACACTTAGTAAAAGAACTTTTCCGTTTGGAGATAGTCTGTTGCCAATAAAATATGTTCATTTTCAATTCATGAAAATAAACACGTCTTCTAACTCTCCTAACTTTGCTTAATATTACTCGAGAAATTTCCTGGTTCTGAGGTTAATTTCATTCTCGTTCAGGGTCCCTAGAAAACCAGGGAATATATTAAACTCTATTTGTTATGTGTGCTCAGAAATTCTCTGATTGTCTGATATGCAGGTAATTTCGCCAAATGTATTCCAGGATTGGGAAGGGGTAAGTCCCCCGACACGCCTAATGCCTGGAAGACTCCTATACATACAGTCAACCAACCTGATCCGAGCTCAGGCATAGCAGGGTGTACAGGAGTATTCCACCTGTAGACTACCTGACAACCCACCAATGGAAAATGTTGCCCATACAGGCCTGGAATTCTTTAGGAGTGCAGGAGTGCTGCACGCCTACTGCACGCTTAGAACAAAATTGAGGAGGGCTGTTTGGGTCTGCCTTTAAAATATATTATCACAGAGAACACATTGGAACTCAGGGGACGATTTGTCAATGTTGCATTGATTCGCAATAATTCATGACTCATTCTGTGTCGCATTTCGATACATTTTGAGTGTAGAAGACAGTCACATAAGAATTGAATGCAACATTTTGAATAATGAGATGTGTGTGTCAATTTTTCCACTATGTAGCTGAATGTAGTACTATTTCTCAGTCACAATATTAATACCTTGAAGTGAATATAACCAAAATATCATATAAGTTTTTGCATTTAAAATTTCAGGTGCAATTGCAATCCCAAGCAATCTGAGGAGGGCAACTATTTTGCACTCCTTGATTTTCTAGATTGCCAGGCCTGCTATCATCAGTAGGTCATTTGGGGTTCCTAACCCGCTGCACACTGAAGTCAAACTATCAAAATTCCAAGCTGCAAATTCTCCCATAATGCAGCTAGGAATTTAACCAATTCAGTCTTGTTTGACAGAGCGCACTTTGCTGACAAAGAAGACTGATTTGATTAACTTCTCATTTGCATGAGAATGAGAAAAATGCCGCTTGATATTACGATTGTTTGACATCTGTGTGCAGTGTCAGGGCAAAGCCAGCCTAAATATAGGGGCAAGGGGCCTCATATTTAAAGATATTGTAAGTTCAAAATATATTCCGCATCAAGGCGAAAAACCCACGTGAATTTCACTTCTCTGTAAAGCTGGACATAGAAAAAAACACACGTGGTGTATATCCAGCTTTAGCGCAGGGACCCAGGGGAGAAACGGTATGTTAGATAAGGTCTAATCTCATTTATCGTCACGGTCAATCAAGATACGAGATTTTAAAACGATAGAAATGTCTGTCGTATCTTCACCCGATCATTAGTTATAGCAATGCGTGGCAGGAACAAATCACCGTTAAAGTCACGCGTGAGATAACTTGTATTGATTCTGCCTCGATACACGTCATCTCCCACCGTTTTGACAGGTGGACAGATGAGCGTCGGTCCACCTGACAGTTTAGGGTAAAAAATATATATACCTGGAAGAGCAGAGCATTAGACACACACTTGGGGTCACACACACGTTGGTGAAGTCCAGGACAGGCGGACTCTGTTTCCTGGCATAAGGGTACCTTCGATCACAGGACCCTGAAACGGCTGGAATCGCCAGAGAGGGCATTCCATGATTGATTTAGCATAGCGTTGATAGGCGGCTACGGGGCCGAATTCGTTCGTGAGAGGAACACCCCAGGTGGAACGTTAAAGTTTAGATTGTCGAGTAGCAGGTATCGTCCTGCAATAGTCAGAAGTGCAGGTTAATTGTATTGTGCGTATTAACCCTTTGAAGCGTCAGACTGATTGCGTTCTGAGTAGTTTATTTTGCTGTCGAAGCATCGTAATACCGACTGGAGATCGGTGTGAGTGACAATTTCGCCCTAGCACAAAAAGGGGCATTTGTGAATCGTGAATTCAACCTGGAACGGTGGATATTTCAATAGGACTTTCACGGAGGACTTTCAAAAGGCACATAAGGTATGAGTAGACAATATCTGACCCAAATCAGAAGTACGGTGGTTTATAGATGACGAACATTGCTGGTCGGAACCCTCCGACAACCAGAGGTACAGTTACGCGCAGACGTTGACATTTGAGCCTAAGCGGGTGAAGCTCTTATGGCGAGCTCACAGTAATAACATTTCAGATTTGTGAAGCTCTTATGGCGAGCTCACGGTAGTAACATTTCCAGTGTGTAGACTATAGTGCCAGTACAGGGCTATAGAATGACTATATGATTTTTTAGAATTATTTAACCGTAGTGACCCATTTTCTGTGAAAAGAATTGAATTGTTGATTGTTGAAATATTGAAACGGATTTATTTTTATGTGTAAATAAAAGAATCGTTGTTACTTTAAATCATTCTTTCCATTATACAGCCTGAAGTGATTAGGAATCACACCTAACGGAAATCGAACCTATTTCAGGACAATTTGGCAGAGAAGGAATCACGGCGTCGGTCTAACTCAGCTCTCTGCGCCGAGTTCGCGACACTTGGATTCCGACCCTCCACGTTGGTCTAATTTTCCCGCAACTTCATCAGCGGGACTAAATAACCCCACGTCAGCCCAGGCCTTACGGGGCCTTAGGTGTTCCCTGACATTGATTGGCGAGCGCTACCAGGATATTTCTAAAAGGTAAAAAATGGCTATATGGAAATTTTGTTTTATTTTAACGGCGGTTCTGTTTAGGTTTTGACGCGTTCGGTCAGTTGATGCCGTTCAAGGGTTTAATATCGCAATACAGTAGTCCCCAAGAGGATACTTAATAGCCATTATAACTGCGGTAGGTTTCAGAGTATTGGGGCGTTTAACTACGTTAAATTACAGAGGTAAATTAGGATCAATTGCCATATTTTTTTTTTCTTTCTTTCTTTTCCTTCTTCATTCTTTCTGACGAGTGTTGAAGATAGAAAGAAAAAATCAAAATGGATGTTGTTACACCCCTCGCCCAACTGGTATCATTAGGCAAGGAAATGGGCCTTGAGGGAGCTGAACTTCAGAAGTTCGTTAAAGATGAGCAGAAACGTGAGGCCAAGGAGATTGCCTTACGCAATGACGCAAGGGAGAGAGAGGCCCAAGCAGTAAGAGAGGCGAAAGAGAGAGAGATTCAATTAGCAAATGAGGCGAGAGAGAGGGAAGCCCAATTAGCAAGGGAGGCAAGGGAGGCAGAACGGGAGCTCGAACAACAGAGGCACGAGAGAGAATTAGAGCTCCTCAGAGCAAGGGCCGATGTGGAAAATGAAAGTCGGCGCTCAGGGGGTGGGAGTGCAGGGGTAGCAATTCATGCCCCACGCCCCCATCTCGCTCATTTCAATGAAAACACAGATGACTTGGACTCGTACTTGGAGAGGTTCGAGCGTTTTGCCTCCAGTCAAATGTGGCCAGAAGACACATGGGCTATGTGCTTGAGCCCTTTGTTGTCAGGTAAAGCCCTCGAGGCTTATACCAGTATGCCTCCTGCACTTCTTAACGACTACAGTGAGCTGAAGAATGCCATCCTTCGGAGATACCAGCTCACTGAAGAAGGATTCCGGACCAAGTTCCGAGAAATTAAGCAGGAGAAGGGAGAAACAGTGCCTCAGTATTTTGCCCGAGCTAGGCGGTACTTTGACCGCTGGACTGATCTCGCAGAAGTGAATGAGTCGTATGGAGCCCTGCGAGATCTATTTCTCCGGGAGCAGTTTTTAACTACATGCTCCAAGGAGTTGGGCCTGTTCATCAAGGAAAGGGGTCCGCCCACTTATGATGAGATGGCAACTGTGGCAGAACGCTACATCGAGGCCCACGGTGGGAGTGTAAACGCACCCAAATCGGCTAGGGGTGGGGCAAACGGGTTGGCAATGGCACCCGTCAGGCAACACCACCCCGATCCTCCTGCGTCGCAGACCAGCCGGAAGGGGAGCGCTCCCAAGGACACCACTTGTTTTATCTGCAACAAGCGGGGTCATATTGCCAGGGACTGCTGGCAGAAGCAGGTAAGGACCACTGGGAACATTAGACCACCTCAGCAGGAGGCCGGGAACGCAGCGCCAAGGGGTTGGAAGCAAGGTGACCGCGTAGATCCAGGGCCCAGTAGACAGACGGCAGCGTTCTGTCAAACTATCGGTCCAGAACACAGTCCCCTCCGGGAATGTATACAAGAGGGAGAATTAAGGCTGGAAGGCGGGAAGGTTGTCCCGATAATAAGTGGCATGTGTGAGAGGCTCACAACTTCGCAGGAGAAGGTTGATATGCCAGTGTACCCAGGGTATGTGGGACAAAGGGAGATCCGTCTGCTCCGGGATTCTGGGTGCTCCTCTGCAGCGGTTAGAAGGCAACTGGTTGACGACAAGCAATTGTTGGGTCGTGACCATTTGTGTATTTTGATAGATGGGACCGTTAGAAGGTTCCCCATCGCGAGGATAACGGTGGATACCCCATTTTATTGTGGCGAAGTGGAAGCCATGTGCATTGAATCACCTGTGTATGACCTGGTCATAGGTAATATCCCAGGGGTGAGGGCAAACCCTGATGAGTTATGGTCCAGGGATAGGGGGCCAAGTGAAGGCCCAACGAGTAAGGAAGGGAAGGTTCCCAGGGGGAACCAATCCGATGGTCCGGGGGATGGCCCCTACACGACGAAATGTCGGGAAGTTTCAGGAGGGACGACTCCTGTCCAATTAGGGAGAAGGGGCCGCAGGCGGTCCAGGCGAAACGCCAAACAGCGAGGGAACCCAAGGGGATCATTGGGGAAAGACCCTCAAGCAAATTTATGTGGGGGAGTTGAGCGCCCCAAGAAGTCGGTGTCACCCGTGTGGAGAGGGGAGGCCAGACCCACGCAAATGGCTGGGCAAACTTCCCCAGAATTGAGAGGGCACGGGTCAACACAAGTTGAGTATGTTAAAGTGGATGGGACCGCTAAGGTGGGCGTCCAGGGGACCGAGAAAAGGGTCCACAAATCAAAGGAGAAGCATCCTAGGTGGCGGAGACCACGTAGAGAGTGCCGGGGGCGCACAGCGCCCAATGGGCGCAAGAAGTCGTCGCAATGGACCGGGGGGTCGACGGCACAAGGGCCAAGGACGGCCAGTGTCGTTCGAACGACGGTAATCGCCGGGACGAGTGAGCCTGGGGGATATAGCGCCAAGGGAAGCTCTTGGGAATGCGACAACGACAGGGTATGGGGACCCTGGTGGAATACCCGTAGAAATGGCGGGGCGAGAAGTAGGGGTGTGTCAAGGGTTACCCAAGGGGATACTGGGAACCGGGCCCCTACCAATGGTCGGTGGTTATAAAGAAGCAATAGTTGGGTGGCTGTGGGCCTGGTGTCTGGGACGGGGGCTCCAGTCGCAAATATTTTTGTGGGTGAGGTGATGAGTTTCGTAAACCCGGTGTTAAGGCCCGGAAGAAATTTTCTTATTTTTAGTATTATTATTGCTCTGACTGCCGACTAGAGTTGGTTGTGAGTGCGAATGTGAGATACACTGCCCTGTCTGTCGCGTGTGCGTGGACGGGGAGCCTGTGTGTCGAGTTTTGTAAGTGTGGGGCACAATAACTCCGTCTGTCGCAAAGGCGCGGTCGGGAAATCCGTGTGTTGAATGTGTGAGTGTGTGAGGAACAAATTTTAATCCCCTGGTTGAGCTTGGCGAGGGTGAGGCTCGACATGATGCAGGGGTCGTTTGCCCCTTCACAAGTCATAGGGGAATGAGAGGCGAGGTTACACTCCGTTGGAATTAACCCATCTGACGCAAAGGCGCGGACGGTGTTACTCGTCGGAGTGAGTGCCAAGTGAACTGTTTGCAAAATGGGCGAACGTGTATAAAAATGTGTATGTTTGGGTGTAAATATATAGTATTACAGAGGGAGAGAGTGCTGCAAATCTAAGAATAAGGCTACTCTCCATATGTAAACCCGCAAGACGGGAACATGTGGTAGCGAGTGTGTCGTGGGAATCGACATGGCCGACGCATGAGCCCGGTCATGACCCCCCACGACCACTAGGGTACAGTTTTGTAGTCTTGAACATGATGGTAGATCGTAAAAAGGTGTGAGAGGCGAGCGTGCGTGGCTTTGCCCCTTGCGCTTTAAGAGATACACAGGGTGTTTCTCTCGGGAAGGGAGTTGTCAGGGCAAAGCCAGCCTAAATATAGGGGCAAGGGGCCTCATATTTAAAGATATTGTAAGTTCAAAATATATTCCGCATCAAGGCGAAAAACCCACGTGAATTTCACTTCTCTGTAAAGCTGGACATAGAAAAAAACACACGTGGTGTATATCCAGCTTTAGCGCAGGGACCCAGGGGAGAAACGGTATGTTAGATAAGGTCTAATCTCATTTATCGTCACGGTCAATCAAGATACGAGATTTTAAAACGATAGAAATGTCTGTCGTATCGTCACCCGATCATTAGTTATAGCAATGCGTGGCAGGAACAAATCACCGTTAAAGTCACGCGTGAGATAACTTGTATTGATTCTGCCTCGATACACGTCATCTCCCACCGTTTTGACAGGTGGACAGATGAGCGTCGGTCCACCTGACAGTTTAGGGTAAAAAATATATATACCTGGAAGAGCAGAGCATTAGACACACACTTGGGGTCACACACACGTTGGTGAAGTCCAGGACAGGCGGACTCTGTTTCCTGGCATAAGGGTACCTTCGATCACAGGACCCTGAAACGGCTGGAATCGCCAGAGAGGGCATTCCATGATTGATTTAGCATAGCGTTGATAGGCGGCTACGGGGCCGAATTCGTTCGTGAGAGGAACACCCCAGGTGGAACGTTAAAGTTTAGATTGTCGAGTAGCAGGTATCGTCCTGCAATAGTCAGAAGTGCAGGTTAATTGTATTGTGCGTATTAACCCTTTGAAGCGTCAGACTGATTGCGTTCTGAGTAGTTTATTTTGCTGTCGAAGCATCGTAATACCGACTGGAGATCGGTGTGAGTGACAATTTCGCCCTAGCACAAAAAGGGGCATTTGTGAATCGTGAATTCAACCTGGAACGGTGGATATTTCAATAGGACTTTCACGGAGGACTTTCAAAAGGCACATAAGGTATGAGTAGACAATATCTGACCCAAATCAGAAGTACGGTGGTTTATAGATGACGAACATTGCTGGTCGGAACCCTCCGACAACCAGAGGTACAGTTACGCGCAGACGTTGACATTTGAGCCTAAGCGGGTGAAGCTCTTATGGCGAGCTCACAGTAATAACATTTCAGATTTGTGAAGCTCTTATGGCGAGCTCACGGTAGTAACATTTCCAGTGTGTAGACTATAGTGCCAGTACAGGGCTATAGAATGACTATATGATTTTTTAGAATTATTTAACCGTAGTGACCCATTTTCTGTGAAAAGAATTGAATTGTTGATTGTTGAAATATTGAAACGGATTTATTTTTATGTGTAAATAAAAGAATCGTTGTTACTTTAAATCATTCTTTCCATTATACAGCCTGAAGTGATTAGGAATCACACCTAACGGAAATCGAACCTATTTCAGGACAATTTGGCAGAGAAGGAATCACGGCGTCGGTCTAACTCAGCTCTCTGCGCCGAGTTCGCGACACTTGGATTCCGACCCTCCACGTTGGTCTAATTTTCCCGCAACTTCATCAGCGGGACTAAATAACCCCACGTCAGCCCAGGCCTTACGGGGCCTTAGGTGTTCCCTGACATGCAGGATGTGGGGGGGGGGGGGGGCTATATTCGACCTGGTGCACACATTCACACCCAGATGGCTTCTTGATGACGAGGAGTGTCACGGAAGACGAAAAGGCTCTAAACAGACTGTAGATGCCGCATGCAACACAAGCGTTCCAAACCTTTTGAGACGCAATAATAGAAATCGATTTTTCTCCGCATTTTGCAATTTGTGCAGAAATATGTGACCTTAAACAAACAAATAAATAAATAAACTGGGCGGCATATGTATATAAGCGATTGGTTGAACTTGACTTGGAGGTTGTCGTGATTGGAGATAGTGGTGTTGATGGTGCCTTGGATTCAGAAATCGGGTATCGTTGTCTTTCTCTTGCCGCCTGATTCTGTCAAGCCAATATCTTATCAGTTCTCTTCATTGCTTCATCGGTCTTCTTTATTGCTGTCTTAATGTCTGTATCCCGTCTTCTTGGTGGAGTTGGGGTCCAGAAGAAGGTGAGCATCCGAAGATTGAGGTGTTGAAGAGTCAGTTCCTGTCTCCGCCTGATTATCATTGGGCACGTCAGTGGTCACCTGTTCACTCCCTCACCCCTGGGGAACAACGGGAATCCTCACCCTTTTGTGGGAACTCCTCCAAGCAACGGGCATCTCGTCGCTTGGTTGAGAGACTCTTTTTCTTTCTTTTTTTTTTTCTACTTCATTTCGATCGCTGGTCCTTTCTCCTTCAGGTGGGGATGGACGTTGTCCTTCTGCCACGCACTCCACTGTCAGATGAACGCCCTCACATTTATTTGGAGCGCCCAAGTAAGTGGGCGAGAAACATTTAGAACGGACAGGCTTCTCTGTATTCTAGCTGAAATTTCCATTTCGGCGAGAGCGTGTAAGAGCGTAGTGACATCTTGGCATCCAAAGAGTGATTTGTGTCTTATTTTCTGACAACGCTCACTCCACATTTAGCCTTACACAAGGAGAGAATAGTGTAACTGCGTCGGCCGTTTATTTCGAAGACTACGTATAGGTCCACACCTCCGAAGGTCCGATATTTCGAATACTCAATACACCGAAGAACAGATATTCCGAAGGTCCCATATTCCGAAGGCCCAATACTCCTAAGGCGGCTTAGGCCCAATACTCCGAATGACTGATATTCCGAAGGCTCAATAATCCAAAAGGCCGATACTCAGAAGGCTCAGTACCCCGAAGGTCCAATACTCTGAAGGGCCGATATTCCAAAGGTTCAATAACCCAAAGGCCTAGTATTCCGAAAGCCCAATACTCCAAAGGTACGATATTCTGAAGGCCCAATAATCCAAAGGTCCAATATTCCAAAGACCCAATACTCCGAAGGGCCGATATTCCAAAGGCTCATTAATCCAAAGGTCCGATATTCCGAAGGCTCGATAATTCAGAGGCCCGACATTCCGAAGGACCGATACTCCGAAGGTTCGATATTTCGAAGGCTCAATAATGCAAGGTATGATATATCGAAGGTGCAATACTCCGATGGTCCGATATTCCAAAGGCTCATTAATCCAAAGGTCCGATATTCCGAAGGTACAATATTGCGACGACCCAATACGCCAAAGGTCCAATATACCGAAGGTCCAATGGTCCGAAGGTCCGATATTCCGAATGCCCAATACCCGGAAGAGCCAATGCCCCGAGGGTCCGATATTCCGAAGGCCCAATAGTCCGAAGGATCTTCATATTATCGGTGTCTCGGAGCATTGAACCTTCGGAATATTTTGGTCCGTAACGAACAGAACGAATTTGAAGAAAACATGATTGTTTGTTTGATTCTAACACTGATCAAAGAAGATCAATATTTGTTAGATAGAAGACAAACAGTATATACAAAAAGACCCACGGGGTGTAACATTTTTCACAAATAATGAATATAATCTCTAGTTAACAACCATAGCCTCGGCATTCCTGTTGACATAAGCTTGTGTAATCACAAGTCCGAGTACAAAGTACACTTCGAATCTTGAGTACTCTTGAGATGGATGACACTTCCGAACTCCAAGTTTATAATTTCTTTAAGGTGCTATAAAAGAAATGGGAAATTTAGCTTGATAATATGTGACATGTTATTTTCGATGGTGTCAAATTTCTAAAAATGTTATAATTTTTAATTTTTTGGTGTTCAAAACCGCGAAGCATTATTCATAACCGCGGATGGACAGCAAAAAAGTGATAAATTGGTAATTTGTTTAGATTTTTGATGACATCAAAAATAAATAACCTATCACCTATTAATAATAATAACACTTCGGCCGGCCGCTGAGAAGGCCTTGGTTACCCATGTTCTACCAACTGCCTCCCAATTCCCGCGCTTCTTCTCTCCTCCCAACACTCGGAGACGAACTGCTTGATGACATCCCTTGTCCCATTCTTCCCAATCTCTCTCCGATTAGTATATTAACCCTCTCCTTTGAGTCGCCCCCTAACCACATGTCCTTCATTCTCCCATCCCACTTCTCCATTATACTCCCCGTGAATCTTGTTCTTTTAGACTGGTATTTTGGACATTCTATAAGAAAGTGTTCCAGGGTCTCCACCACGCCCACGTTACACATCTGGCACTCCTTTTCACTGTTTTTCCCAATTTTTCCCCTCAGCTCCAGGGACCGCGACCTCAGCTTGAACAACAGTGACCCCCCAAAGGTGCCAACAAGGTACTCTTCAAAACCAGACTTCTCTTTATCACGCAGGCCACCAAAAGATCTCTTTGATTTGACACCCTCTCGCCAATTACGGTTACAATCCTCCATGACCCTTTCTCTGACGATCTTTTTGCACTGGTTTGCCCCAACGTCAAGGTCCGAGATCTCCATTGAGTAGTTATCATGCTAACTTTCCATCACTTATATATTGCACCTTGACTTTACACGAAAATGATCTTTTAGACCATTTTCACGTAAATTCAAAGAACTAAAACGCCACCAAAAGCATTATTTCTACATTATTTAATTTATGGGAACATAGAGCTTAATTTTGAAACATTTCCATCCAGGCAAACATGATTTTAGTTTATTTTATAAGGGTGTAATCACACCCTACACTTAAATACTTATCGAAATAAAATTAATAATGAATAAAATATATAAGGAAATATGGTGTCACAATCGCAGATATGGAGTTGGGCATGCTTTTTAACTCACTTGACTGAGAGTCGAGTGAGCTTAAGTAATCACTTTCGGTCTGTCGTCCGTCCTTCCGACCGTCCGTCCGTCCGTCCGTCCGTCCGTCCGTCCGTCCGTCCATCCATCGCGAACTTTACATTTTCGACTTCTCATAAACCACTGGGCAGAATTGAACCCAATTTTGATATACATGTTCCTATCATATATCAATTCACATTTGTTCAAATATGGTTGCCACACCCACAGGGGGCACCAGAAGGGGCATTTCTCTGATATCATAATTGTTTTAAAATTTTTTTAAAAATCTTTTTCTCCAGATCCTTCATTTAGAGTCTTTTGATATTTTGTATGCAACATCTCTATAGGGGTCAGATTCCAGTTTGTTCAAATCGAGTCACTGGGTTAATATTTGGGCACTCTATGGGAGCCCGAATTTTAACTTAGTGCAGTGTCAGGAAATTTCTTTAAAAATCTTCTTCAGATTCACCAGTCAGAATGCTTTCATATTTGGTATACAACATCTTGGGGGTGGGGGTGGAGGGTCAGATTCCAGTTTGTTCAGATTGGGTCCCTGCATTAATATTTGGGCTCCCCAGTGGGAGCCCAAATGTTTAACTTAGTGCAATATGGGGAAATTTCTTTAAAAATCTTCTTCTTTAGATTCCCCAGTCAGAATGCGTTCTTATTTGAACTACAACATCTCTACGTGGGTCAGATTCAAGTTTCTTCAAATCGGATTCCTTGGTTAATATTTGGGCTCCCTATGGTAGCCCGAATTTTAGCTCAGTGCATTATAAGGGAATTTCTTTAAAAATCTTCTTCAGATCCACCAGTCAGAATGCTTTCATATTTGGTATACAACATACCTAAGGGGTCAGATTCAAGTTTCTTCAAATCGAGTCCCTGGGTTAATATTTGGGCTCTCTACTGGGGCACAAAGTATAACTTAGTGCAGTATGAGGAAATTTTATTAAAAATCTTCAGATTCACCAGTCAGAATGCTTTCATATTTGGTATACAACATATCTGGAGGGTCAGATTCAAGTTTCTTCAAATCGAGTCCCTGGATCAATATTTGGTCTCTCTATTGGAGCCCAAAGTTTAACTTAATGCAATATGAGGACATTTCTTTAAAAATCTTCTTCAAACCCACCAGTTAGAATCCTTTCAGTCTCGGGGGGGGGGGGGGGGCAGATTCAAGTCTGTTCAAATCGAGTTCCTGAGTTTATATTTGGGCTCCCTAAAACTGATAGAATTGGAAGCAGTCAGGAAGACCCATGATAATAATCATCTGACACGGACACTAGAGTTAATAATTTCATGACTTCATTCCTCTTCAGTGTTGATGGACCATGATTAACTTAATTTGACCCAAAATACTTCTTTGAACCACATTGTTAGGTGAGCGATTAAGGCCCCTTTGTGTTTTTCGAAAACCATGAAATTATGAAATCGTTTTACTAATCCCTGGCCAAATATTATGGATTTTATATTCATGCGGGGCACAAACTGCAAAAGCCTTATCATTTCCAACACAGATAAGCTTGTTGAAACTCCGCAATTTGTCGCAGAGCATGGTCAGAATCGTGATGTGAACAGAGGCGGTGGGAACTAAATAAATATGGATGGGTGGGGCGGGCGGGCGGGCGGGCGGGCGGGCGGGCGGGAACACAACTTCAAATACTTTTCCGACCTGCCATGGGTACTCTCGATGGGGAAGAATTCGAAACATTTAAATAGATAATGCAGAAACGCCATTTTGTTGATTCAAGGTTCTTTGCGAGTGCGACTGAAGGTATTGGCACTTGTGTGTATTTTGTGTGTGTGGAGGGTTGGGGGTTAAATATACTTCACCTTGTCTGAACTTAACTCTGTTAAATTTTGATAAATGAATGAAAGATCACTAGTCCAATAAACCTGATTGATACTTAACCAAGAAGAAATTGCTATACGAAAGAGTTTGCTTTTGAACGAAGCAAATATGTCTAAATAACAACATACTAAAAATTTCCCCAAATGCCAGGAGGTGGGAGGGCGGGGGGGGGGGGGCGTCGGAAGAAATGTGCAGTACACGATGCCGGAGTGAGTGATCAAACGGCTCAAAACCACATTTGTTTCCAACCCCTTGCAATTTTTTCCTGGTGCCATTTCATGCCAAACTAAACACTTTAAACTGATTTAGACTAATATACACACATTATAGCCCTATTAGGGGGGGTGGGGTATTGATGGGCATGTTGAGCTATCTGGCCCACCTGATCCCACTGCTGGCCCCACTGCTGGCCCCATGATGTTTTGAACCAGCAGTCTGTTCGGCTATGAGTGTCTCCATTTCTATAATTGCATCCTATTTGTGTATTTAAACATTTCTTATTATCACAGATAATCAAAGGCCTTTTAGGTTCCTCATGGCTCTTAAGAAATGAAGACTTTAAGTAAATGTAAATTATTTTTAACCTACATCAAGAATCAAGATACAACTTACAGTAAAACAAATGGTTCATATAACAATTGCACCAACCGGTATAAAAATAAAATTAACAAAGTATTAAAACAAAGCTCTCGTGTCCCATTTGGATAAAATAGTCACAACTTAAAGGGCCTACGCAGGTTCATGTGTAAAAAAGTGAGTTTCTATAAAACCAATCGCATGACATTCCCTGTGTCAAAATACCTCTGAAAAATCTTGGGGTCACATAAGAAGAAAAAGACATAGCATGTGGTTAGTTTACTGGAAAAATCAGGAATAATGTCTAATAATACAGGTTAATACCAATTAAATACATCACAATTTATGAATTTTATTATCACATATTGACAAAGCAGAAAAGTTTAGAAAAGTGCTTAAAAAATTGATATATGATGCTGAGAGGGGTGGGTGTCCAACAATTGTTGGAAATTCTTTTTTTTCTGTGCAGGATATGGGGTGGGAGTTCAAAATGACCGGAAAAAGTATGCTGAAAATAAGAAAATTCTTGCGATTAGGGGTGAGAGAGTGTCCGGGACGGTCGAATGCAAAAAAAGCATGGTGTACTGCAATTTTCTTTCCGACCCCCCCCCCCCCCCCCCCCCCCCGAAAATTCCATAATGGGAAATTATGTTTTTGATGATAAAAATAGTCAAATTATACCCCAACTGCCAAGAAAAGCTATACCAATGTTTGCATTGTTTAATTTTAAACAATATTTATTCATGAAAAAATATGATGCATACAATAAACTACAACATGATTGTTATACAGAGTGCGCAATACAATGGTATGCATTAACGTAAAGAGTCAAGAACGAGATTTGTTGAAAGGATTCGGCAGTAAGCTTATAGCTTGTATGACCTGTCTCCTTAGGATTACTGACAAAGTTTAATAGTAGCTGCAAACACTAAGTGAAATATTGTTTAAACATAGAAAACAGAGAGAGAGAGAGAGAGAGAGAGAGAGAGAGAGAGAGAGAGAGAGAGAGAGAGAGAGAGAGCAATAGGGAGAATGATAGATTGAAAAGAAAAAGGAAACTTAACCCCTTACCCAACACGTGTAGCAGTCGACACTTGAAGAATAAGTTTTCGAATAACTGGAAGTTTCCAATGTCAGTCTCAAAAACGCAGCTCACGATCCCTCACTGGAACGGACTCGTCGAGCTCATTTCAATGAGGGGTCATAAGCCATGTTCTCGAGACAAAGGTTGAAAATATAAAAGGAATTAAATGACGATGTTCATGGGTAACACTGACCGTTACATTGAGCAAAGGGTTAATCTAGGAAACGGGGAACAACCTGAATTCAATGTTCGCTACCAAAGAATATGCAATAGGGCAGCCTCAATGGGTGTATCGGTAACGGTGGCCCATTTGTGTGGCAAGAAATACTGGAAAAGTTCAAGAGTGCTCTGCTACTTATTAAAACGTCCACTCAGTATGATATAGTCCTGCACGGCTCTGAAGAGTCGTTATTATTCAGTTGTTCGGATCCAAATAGGAGTGTGGAGAGCTCAATAGTAAATGGCAAAGCATTGATTGTGGAATCACGAGCATCGTCATAGATTGGGCAGTGCACAAGAAAGTGCTCAGTAGTTTCAAGATCCCCACACAGGCAACATGGGGATGTTGAGAGATGGTTATCGTATATGTGGGCGTTGATATTACTGCAGTGCAGGCTCAACCTGCAATGATAAATTTGGGCAGCACGGGATTTGGCCCCATAGTAAAAGATTGGTGGTCGTAGGTTCGCACTATTTAAAAACGTCTTGAAGTTTATGAGGGAACAATTTTCTCTTACTGAGAGGGGTAATCTATTCCACTGGTCGGTAACTTCCGGGATAAACGAGGACTTATATAAATTGGTGTGACAAAAGGGAACACGGTGGTTATTTTCGGATCGGAGATTGCGGCTTTGGGTAATAGATGAAATAATTGGTGGCACCTTATTGGAGGTATGGAGGTGTTAATTTATGATACATCTTAAAAAAACTGGATAAGCTTGTGCTTTCGGAGTCTCTCTTCCAGTGGATCCTAGTGAGTTTCTGTGTAGAGAAGGTCTTTAATGCAGCTCACAGTGGCGCCAGTAACTATTCTTGCTGCAGCTACTTGTATTTTCTCCAGGTCAGCAGCTTGAGTTGCTGAGCAGTTGTCCCAGACAGAGTCAGCGTATTCTAAAAGAGGTCGGACAAACGCAAAGTATATCTTTTCAAGGACTTTCCGGTCAAGTGTAAACTTGTGGGCCCTGAGCATGTCAATACGTGTCCAGGCTTTAGTGCACACATGATCGATATGGTCGTTCCATGTACAACCTTTATTCAAGATTACACCCAGATGCTTGTGGCTACTCACCTCGGAAATTTGAGTTCCGCCTAAATATATAGGTGGGTGCACCGGAACGTTACTTTTACGTGATATAATCATGGTTTCCGTTTTAAGGGGGTTGAACTCAACGAGCCGGTGTTAGCCCAGTGTTCAATTGTGGCTAAATCACGGTTGAATATGATGGCACCTTGGTCAGGATTCTCAATTATAAGATAAAGGGATGTATCATCTGCAAATAAGCGTATACTGCTAAGTAGGTTTTCAGTAATATCGTTGATGTAAATCAGAAATAACAGGGGACCAAGGATCGAACCCTGCGGGACACCAGACGATATTGGTTTCCAAGGAGATGCCTCAGAGGCTACAAGTACGCGCTGGTACCGACCAGAAAGGTAAGATTTTAGGAAACAAAGCAAGTCGCCAGATATGCCTATTCTCTCGAGCTTGTGAATAAGACCAGCATGCCAAACTTTATCAAATGCCTTGCTAACATCACAAAAGACAACTCTTACCTCTTTCCTTCGTCAAGAGCATGGCAGAATTCATCATAGAGGTCTGTCAGTTGTAGGACCGTAGAGTCACCTGGAGTAAAACCAGACTGAAACTGGCTCAGTATATTGTTATCACATAAAAAAAGCCATAATCGTTTGAAGACACATTTTTCAAGTACTTTACCAGTACAGCTAAGCAAAGAGATTGGCCTATAGTTATTAACTACGTTAGACGGATTCTTTTTCAACACCGGTGTCACATTGGCTTTTTTCCATAAAGCTGGAAAGTAACAGTTGTCTAATAATCTGTTGAAGAGGGCCGTAAGTGGGTCACACAATGAGTGTCTACATTCTTTTAAAAGCCTGGGACTTATAAGATCAGGACCAGACGCCTTTGATACTTTGATACTCTTGATCGCTTCGTACACTTCCTTGCTTTTAAGTGTTATCTTGTCAAGTGATTGTAGGGGAGGCAGGGGTGAATCTGGCAAGGATGCATTAGTGTCATCCAATGTCGAAATGGAACAGAAGTAATCAGTGAAGACTTCCGCCTTTTCGGGATTGGTTGAATAGAGTTTATTAAGGTGACTTATAGTCGGGATTCCGGAAATATTTTTACAGATAAATGTTTTTGTTTTCCACCATACTGACGAGTGTGTTTCCGAACAGCTTAGTTCAGATTGGACTTTCGATATGTATGTAGATTTGGCTTTCCTAACAGCTGATACGACTTCATTTCGTTTATGCTCATATCTCGCCCAGTCGTGCAGTTGACCAGTGCGCTTTGCTCTACGATATAATCGTGTTCTTTGTCTAATCAATAATCGAATTTGATTATGCATCCATTTAGGCTGGTTAGCCCTGGTTATCAGTTTGTTGGGAATACATTTAGATGCTGTTTCAAGTAATTGATCGGTGAAGGTGGATACTATAGTGTCCGGGCACGAATGATCAAGCAGTCTTTCCCAGTCTACGTTATTATATGCAGTGTTTAGACCGTCAAAGTTGCCCTCTGCATACAACCATATGCGTCACTTAAAGTTTTTTGGCTTTTCTTTCTTGAATTCAATGGCAATATAAATTGGACAGTGATAACGAGACATGTCAGGTACAAGTGGTTCTAGGACTTCACATTCCAGTACATGTACAGTATTACTAACAGCAAATAGGTCAATTAGAGATGCAGATGATTCGGTAAAGCATGTTGGCCCTTCCACAAGCTGTCTAAGATTGAAATAATTATTTAGTTCCTGGAAGTGACCCTTGAGAGAACCATATTGGTTGTCGTTGAAGTCACCAGTAATAATTATGTCAGAAATTAAGGTATCTTTGGCTTTGTCAATAGATGCCGTAATTTTATCCCAAACATCTGTGGGACTATTGGATGGGCGGTAAAATACTCCTAGTAACAGCGACTTACCATGGGTCATGAATACTTCAGCCCAGATGCACTCAATGTCATTCACCTCAAGGTCAGTTCTTTGCCGAAAGCACAAGCCGCCCTTCACGTAGACGGACCCCCCCCCCCCTCCCCTCGACAAACGGTTAAACCGTAAGGGTTCTTCGAAGCCATGGATCATAATATCTGATGTTAGGTCCGAGCACTGAAGCCAGGTCTCAGTGAATGCTAAGATGTCATTGGAAAATGATTCATACTCAATTATGTCTACTTTAGGCTTCAGGCTTTGGATGTTCAGATGAAAGATTTTTAATGCGTCGGGGGTATTTTCTGTGTTCACAGAGGCTGGTCCAGGGTTTGATTCAATGTCTCCAGACAATAACAAAACCACAGCCAATACCAATGTCGAAAAATATACAAAGTAACAGATGGCTGAAGAAGATGGTGTTGCAGCTGGTATATTTGATGTCGGTCAGAGATTGGGTGTTTCAACATTCGTACAAAGATCAACACTGCAATGGCAGGGCATGATAAATTTGTTGAATAAGAGATGAAACAAGGTTGATGTCACATTAAGGCTGACCTGAACCTCAATACGCATATACCACATGTAAAGATACGCTAGAGCACAAAGGGACTGATGTTTTGTTAGTCTTCTTTTCAGGCCGCGAGCATTAACTACAGTATTGAATGTACCAATTCGGGCGCGGTAAGACTCAAGACTATACATTATGTAATTTGTGGGTGGTAATACACACGTATGCATGATGCCCAGAAATTGGTAACTTTCAATGACGAGATCATTTCGCAGTGGTACGAATTGAATTCAGGTTGCGTTATACGAGTGTGAAATGGAGAGGACAACCTCGAAGAAACAGGCAAAAGAAAATAGTAAAGAAAAATAAGGAAAACAGGCTAAGAATGCAATTCATATTCTGAAGGAATGAACTCCTTATTCAAAGTCAAATATCAAACTGAATAACAAAATAATAGTGGATATCACACGTAGAACAATTCGGGAGTGGATGTATTGTGAAGCGAGCAACAAACCAAAAGTGAGGACATAAAGCTGTAACATTTACTAAAATGATAGTTGTGTTATTGCTGCTTGGCGCACGTAGAAGTTCCAAGTTATACACAATTAATCCCCTTCCCGGCATAATGGTCAGCTTCGTGCATCATTACTCACAACAATTTGCATTGGTTGGAGTTAGTGATACGTATATATAGTAAGAATGAAGAGCAAGTGGTTAGAACGACCATGATTTGCCTTGGAAGGATTTGGGATTTATGATATTTCAAGGTTCGAAGGCAGACGGCCCTCATGAGGGGGTGACAACTAGGTACTTCAGGCGGATTTTATAACCCCACGACTCTCTGAGACCAAATAATTCAGGCCCTAAGCGGGTTTGGTGTCAAATCAAGCCATGGATGAAAGAAGCAGATAAAAATAACTTGGTAAAGAAGCAATTCATGTTGTACTACCGACGATTGACAACCCAAAGTCCGTCCCTATAAAACTTAAGTTCTATGGGGACTGACCCCGAGCCAACAATCACTTGCAATACAACACACACGAATTGCTTCTTTTTTTACCAATAGTGAACTATTTTGAGGGGAAAGTCATATTGTGAAGTTGCCTGAACAAAATTCATCGGGATTAAGATACCTCAAGCAAGTATTATTTTTTTTGTTTCGGAAAGTAAGGACAATAAAGAAAAAATGGAAGCCCTTCTGTCACGAAATGTCGAAAGTTGACAAGGACTACATGATGTGCTGCAGAGGTGCGGGCCAAGTGGGATCCACCCCATATCATTTGTGAGGTTAAACCATCTTGCAACAGGTGACTTTACACGGGTGAATGATTAAATACTAATAATGGTGATGATGATATTGTTAGTAATAATAATCTTAATGTTCATACAAGGTGGGGAAACGCTAGTGGCAACGCACGCCTAAATGACATCAGTGGAGTTGAACATCAAGACTACTGAGATAATACTTATAGCTACAGTAACGATACCAGTACTAGTAAGGACAATTGCAAGACGGCGGGAGATAAGGGTATCCCAGTTGGTAGTTATCGATGAATCATGCACAAGTTTCTGAGAAGTGATTGTATGGGCAAATGGTATTATACTAGTATGCTGTACTCTGATACAGGTTACTTGGGTGTATACCATTATTTGTTGAATGGGATGAGAATTAATATTGCATTATACTAATATTCTTTACTCAAGACCTTCGGCCTTGGATGTTTCCCATAAATACCTGATTTCCATTGCATATCACGCATACACACACACACATATATATATATATATATATATATATATATATATATATATATATATATATATATACCCAGATAAACGGTTAGCACTGGCGATTGTAATACTATTTGCCGGGAGCCAGGCAGTGCGCACGAGCATGGATGAATATAGTGTAAATGTTGACCCTTTATCTAATATGAAATTCATAACGAGTTCAACAAGTGGTCAACGAGTGGTCACAAGCTATGCCACCAGGCAGGAAATGAATAAAAATATTCAAAATTGAGTGGCAATTTTTTTAATATAGCTGGTCGGTTCTGGCCTATATGCTTGGGAATGGGTCAAATCATGAGTAAGCTTTGAACAAACATTACAAGCATTCCATGTATCCCACACGAAGACCATCCCGAGAGTTTTAACTTACAGCATGCGTTAGCTGGAACAGGGCGAGAAATTGAGTCTGAGATAGATTGTTTGCACTTTGCCATTTCAATAGGAGTGACTGGTCGGTGTACCCGAGAGCAGAGAGGAGTGGAGAGGACTGGGAACTCTGACCGGATCATGACGAAGCGCTATCTAACACTGTATACCACTACCACCAACAACAACACTAGACTATATATTTACATGAGATATACATTAGGACCTTGTGGCAAAGAACACCACTACCTACACTTGTATGTACATTTGCATTTACATGAGATATACATAAGGACCTTGTGGCAAAGAACACCACTACCACTACTCGAATATTCATTTACATAAGATATACATTGGGGCAGTTGACCTGCGTTTCTAAATAAGTGTTATGTTATAGGCGGGGCTTACTGAATAGATGTGTATGCCTGGTCAGTTGTCTCCCAGTAACAAAGGGTTAATTAAACATCTTGTACCACCATAATTGGATTATATATTACAGATGTACAATAAGATCCTGTTGCAAGCGCGTGACGGTTAGTGTGGCAAAGGCGTGAAAATTAATCTGCCTTGCCAGACCACTGCTACGCTCCAAGTGGAACTTGTTATATATAAAAGCAATAAACAATTGGACTGCGGATGAGGCTCTCTAACTCGCACATTTATCCTCGAGTTTTGAAAAAAAAAAAACCGCTCCACAGATTTATCAGTTTCAGCACGGACACTCAATAGGAGCAATGTATAAAAACGCCCCCCCCCCCCCCCCCCACACACACACACACAGACACGCCCCATCTCAGCGCCCAGGAGTAACAGTTGGTGATATTGCCCAAAATCGAGCATCGTGGTCAGCAAAGAGAGCCACTATACTCAATTTTGGGCAACATCACCAACAGTAAGAAGATTCAATATAGACAGCAGAACTACAAACTACCCCCCCCCCCCCCCCCCCACACACACACACACACGCAGGCACGCCCCATCTCAGCGCCCAGGAGTAACAGGTGGTGATATTGCCCAAAATCGAGCATCGTGGCCAACAAAGAGAGACACGATACTCAATTTTGGGCAACATCACCAACAGTAGGAAGACTCAATACAGATAGCTGAACTACAAGCTACAATCTAAAAATGAGGTGTGAGTGAAGTCCTACGATTTCTCGAAAGTTAATCTACAATATGGGACTGTGAAGTGTTAAGATTGATTTTCTGAACAAGACGAAACTTTTTCTCCAGGCCGTCCATCTGCCGCGGGCTCGTGATTCTCTCAACGGATCCGTCCCTGTGTTTAACAAAGATGACCCCGTCAAGGGTCCACGAGTCCAGTAACTTCTGTTCGCGAACCATAACACGAGCTCGACGGGCCATGGCAGCGCGAGTCCGGGTCAAATCTTCATTAATGAAGATGCCAGGGTGGTGAGGTCGTTGGCGACTAGGGTCTGATGCAGGCTTGAGGGATTTCAATTTCGCCCGTGAACGAAAGAGTTTATCACGTAGTCTCTAACTATTGAGTCGAAAAATAATTGTACGTGATTCGACGGGCTTTCCATTGACCACTTTGGGGCCAACTCGGTGGCTCCGAGAAACATCATCAATTGACATACTGACGCCTATTTTGCTCGCAATGTCCAAGACAATTTTATCAGTATCTTCCCCTGATTTCTCGACGATACCGGACAAGCGTAGATTGGTACGTCGACCATATTGTTCGAGATCATCGACCCTGTCAGAGAGCTCCTGAAGTTTTTTATCTTTCAAGTTCAACTCAGTTTTCAGAGATTCAACAGTTTTTTCTAAGTCACTGATCCGCTCGTTAGCGGCTTCGACGAAAACAGACTTCAGGGACTCCCTGACGGATGGGTTACGGAGCACTCTCACGAAAGCAATAGTCATGCGGTTGTCCTGGGTCAGCTGAGATAGTCGCTCGCTAGGAGGATCGGAATTCCCAAAATCGGACAGATCAAGCTCTTCGTCAGAGCTTGCGCATTCCCGTGGCTTTTTATTTCCAGCTGGTTTGTATTGTTTTGGGGCAGGAATTAGTATGCAAAATAACATATGAAAAATCCCCGTTAATCCCATCACGGGAAAATGGTTATTTAGGGATGAAAACATTGAAATATTCAATAAAATCAGCAAAAAATGGAATTTGCTCAATATTCATTAAAAGAGTTCAACCGGCAATCATTTTCGTGGTACTTAGATCAAAATAACAGTGACCATCCACCTGCACCAAGGACCTTGCTAAAGAAGAAAAGATGAAACCTTGCCACAGATTGTGAGACGTCAAGGTGTAGTTGCACCCCCCCCCCCCCCCCCCCCAGGCTCACCTGTTCAAAGGCGTGTAGGAAATGCAATTTGGGAACTATAAACATTTGTATAGCAATTTCTCGGGGGTTGAGGTATAATTTGACTTGATTGACTTGACTACACACACTTTTGAAGTTTTCGATCGTCTGTATTCTTATATAAACATACCCTGTGGCAGGGTACAAATTGCATTGTGATGTTTATTTTGACTTGGCAACAAAATACTTCCATGTGGCAATGCAGGAATTTTATATTTCTGAACGAGCAAAACCGCGTTTGACGTCAATCGGCTCCAGTTTCTTTTTAGTCTCGTGATAATTGCACAAAAGTATGCATATTCTATTGTTAGGGTTTCTTTGTTTGGTTGACCTCTTCTTAGTTTATTCAACACGGATTTTTTCGAAGGTGATTTTCTTTTTATTCAGAAGAGTTGAAATACAATTCTCCCATTTCGCAAGTGTTTATGTTTTGAAGCATTTGTCGGTGTTATGATTCTGAGAACCATGTAACACCCGATTGGTTATTCAGCACCAGACACTTGGTATTTAGTCGAGTGTTTGTGGAAACTCGATTTCTGGACCGGTTTGATCAAGTCGGGTGGGCGGACGTTTTGATGCTGCACAGCTAACGTAAGTCCGACAAAAGGCGCAAAAGGGCGGTGAAATCCGGCGTGTTTAAAAATGAAACTTGACAAAGTCAAGATAAGCTATTGCCATAACGCGTGCGGATTTCTGTGAGTCTGAGTCTGTTAGTCTGTTCACATTTTCTTTAGCACAGACTCCACCCCGTAGTTCTTGTCCGATCATCACTAAATTTCATGTGCAGGTTCAATATCACGTCTAGATCAGAACGACCCATTGCGCGGGTTCAAAACCCGAAAACCTTGAACACAGTCTACAGGTCGTATTTATGAGGGGATTTCATTGTAACGTAGATTGAGTCCGTATAGTGTCCAGATGAGAACGTCCTGTTTTTTGTCTGGTTCGGTCAGTTATGACGGCCGAAAGGGCACGTGACATAACATTCATTTCTACAGGTTGCATTTATGAAGGGATTCCATTGCAAATTGGTAGGATGACTCGGTATAATGTCTATACATGAGAATGTCCAATTTTGGTCATGATCGGTCAACCGCGATGGCCGCACAGGCACGTAACCCAGATGTGTTTAGCACAGTCTACAGTTCATTTTTATGAAGCGATTTCATTGTAACTATATAGGATGACTCGGTTTGATATCTAGATGAGACTCTCCTATTTTGGCCACGATCGGTCAGCCGTTACCGCCGCTTGGGCACGTGACCTAGCTTCCTTTAGCACTGTCTTCTGGTCGTATTTATGAAGGGATTTCATTGCAGCTTGGTAGGATGACTCGGTACTATATCTAGATGAGACAGTCCTATTTTCAGGTTGGTCGCTATCGGTCAACCGAGACCACCAGAAAGGGACGTAACCTAGACTCCTTTAGCAAGATCTGCGAGTCATATTTATGAAGTTGGGAATACAGGGGTAACCAAGGCCTTCTCATCCGAGAACCGCGACAAATCAGCGTCCGGCCAGTGTTTTTATTATGAAGGGATTTCATTGTAACTTGGTAGGATTACTCGTTTTGGAGTGATTTTACTGTAACTTGGTAACTTTGGTTGACATAGGTTAACTTCGAGGGCCACATCAACCCAGGCCTCAATTCTTTAGTACAGTCTATACCTCAAATTATTCTTGTTGAAAACATAGCATGTAGGGTACAGAACTTAACATATTCTCAATTATCACAATTCTTGTCTTATTTCAAAATTCTTTTCTTAAACATTGAACATTATCCTTTTCATCAAATGACACACAATCAAGTTAAGCTGGAATGTCTTTTACACATTCATTTAAAAGTGGCCCTCCTGTAGACACCCCCCGCCCCCTCCCCCCTAAATAACCCAAATAAAAAAAAACACAGTTAATTTAGGGCCAGTTGTTATGAAATTTAACTCAGTGGCGTTTATTGAAAACAGGAAGAGTATATTGCATCTTGGCCATCCGCCATTTTGTTTCCATTTTGTCTTTTCTCGCATTTTTAGCTCAACTTGACAAAGTCATGCTGAACTATTGCCATCACTTCTCGTCCGTCGGCGTACGTACGTCCACAATTTCCTTTGGCACACCTCACAGGTCGCATTTATGATCAAATTGCTTTGGAACTTGGTAGGCTTGTTTTTGGTGACCCCTAGATGGGAGCTATCGATTTTCTTCCATTTCCGTCAAAAAATATTGCCGTGGCCAACGTTCTTAGAACTTAGTTTAGTCAGACCTCAATATTTCCCTTTGGCACACCCTACAGGGCACATTTATAAGCGGGTTGCTTTGAAACCTGGCATGGTTGTTTGGGGTGACCTCCAGATGGAAGCTTTCGATTTTCTTCCATTTCTGTCAAAAAATGTTGCCACGGCCAACGTTCTTAGAACTTGTTTAGTCAGACCTCAATATTTCCCTTTGGCACATCCTACACGGCACATTTATAATCGGATTGCTTTGAATCCTGGCATGCTTGTTGGGGTGACCTCTAGATGGGAGCTATCGATTTTCTCCCATTTCTGTCAAAAAATGTTGCCAAGGCCAACGTTCTTAGAACTTAGTTTAGTCAGACCTCAATATCTCCCTTTCGCGCACCCGACAGGGCACATTTATGATCGGATTGCTTTGAAACCTGGCATGCTAGTTTGGGATGACCTCTAGATGGGAGCTATCGATTTTTTCCATTTCTGTCAAAAAATGTTGCTCCGGCCAACGTTCGTAGAACTTAGTTTAGTCAGACCTCAATATCTCCCTTTGACACACCCTACAGGGCACATTTATGGTTGGATTGCTTTGAAACCTGGCATTCTTGTTTGGGTGACCTCTAGATGAGAGCTATCGATTTTCTTCCATTTCCGTCCGCCAAAAAATGTTGCCACTGGCAACGATCTTTGAACTTAGTTTAGTCAGGCATCAATATATTCCTTTGGCATGCCCTACAGGGCACATTTATGATCAGATCGGTTTGAAACTTTGTATGCTTGTTTGGGGTTACCTCTAGATGGGAGCTATCTTCGATTTCTGTCAAAAAATGTTGCCACTGGCAATCACCTTCGGTGAACTTAGTAAAAACTTAGTGCAGTTAAGCATCAATATTTCTCTTTGACACACCCTGCAGAGCACATTTATGATTGGATCGCTTGCAAACTTGGTGTGCTTGTGTGGGGTGACATCTATATGGGAGCTGTCGATTTTCTTCCATTTCTGTCAAAAAATGTTTCCGCTGACCTTTGAACTTAGTTTAGTCAGACCTCAATATTTTTCCCTTTAACACAGTGTTTAACACACCCTTCAGGGCACATTTATGATCGGATCACTTTGAAACTTGGTATATGTGTTCGGGGTGACCTCCAGATGTGAGCCAATTTTTCATTTCCATAAAAAATTGTAATCGTTATCACCAGCCTTTGAACTTACTGCATTTGTGCATCAACTTATCCCTTTTGCACTCTCTGCAGGGTATATTTATGAATTTCCATAAAAACTAAAAAAAAACCATTGCCACAAGCAGTGACCTTCTACTTAGTGCATTTGTGCATTAACATCTTCCTTTGGCATGCCTTCGAGGGCATATTCGTTATCAGGTTGTTTTGAATCTTTGTATGCTTATGCAGGGTGACAAAGATAGGAAGTATTGATTTTCTTTTCATTTCCATCAAAAACTGTTGCTGTTAGCAACAATCTTTGAATTTATTGCATTTGTGCATCAACATTCTTTGACATGGCCTACAGGCCACATTTATCATAGGATTTTTTTTGGACTTGGTGTGCTCATTAGGCAAGACCTTTAGATAAGAGCTATTGATTAGCATTCATTTCTGTGAAAAAAGTTGCCATTTACAACGGCCTCTGGACATACTGCATTTGTGTATCAACATTCTTCCTTTAGCCAGTCTTACAGTTTACATTTAAAAATGCATGGATTACTCTAACGTTGTGCACACACAATGCTGTTATGTTGAAATTTCATCAAATAAGATTGGTACCAGTGATCTTTAATTTTGCCATTTCATTTATAACTTACCAAGTTCAAGTTTGTCAAGTTGAGCAACAGTGTCATTGACACTTTCATTTTCATTTTTATTTGCTTTTTGTTTATGCATTTTTTGGCGGGGGTGGGGCGCTTATACATTTGTTTTGGAGGATCTTTCAGTCATTTTATGCAAAGAAACATTAACCCCAGTGGCGGGGGAAGGGCATTGGGTGTATGTGTTTGCTTTAACATGTGTTTTAAAGGGTTTCAGGTTATTGTATGCAAAAAAAATCTCTTGGGATGGGTGGCTGGATGGGGTTCGTTGGATGAGAGATATTCTCCGCTCGACACCCCCTTATCCCTCAACTTGGTACAGGTTGGTGTGTGTGTGTGTGTGTGTGTGTGTGTGTGTGTGTGTGTGTGTGTGTGTGTGTGTGTGTGTGTGTGTGTGTGTGTGTGTGTGTAGGGGTGTCAGCACCTGTAGTGTAACCTCTTGTTGAAATTGCAAAATGTGGGGGAAAAGGCAGACAAAAATCATTGATGAGCGGAGCCTCTTCCCTTCTACCGCCTCACTACCAGGAACGTAGGGAGGCTGTAAAATGTATTTGCTTAGTTCATTTCATTCCGTTGTTGTGTATGTAGGACCTATGCTTATTCATGGCTTTTACTGGGATTCCGTCTTACCCATTTACCCAATCTGACAAGCAGACGACATTTGCCAAAATCCATTTTCTTCAGAATCAAAAAATCATAGCGTATGAGTTATGCAGGCATAGGCCTAGAAATAAAGAGCTCACATGGCAACCCGTTAGCTAGTTCCTCTCTATAACATGGTTACAACCTACAGGCGAGAAGTGTTGAGATGCTTTTATACCTTCTCAGTTTTAGTACGTCTTAAAGTTTTCACCAAAATAAATAGTAACAACTAACGCTTGATTTCATGATGATGAGATAACACGTTAATTTTTGTTATTTATTTTGGTGTAAATTCTGTTAAGATGGAAACAGCAAGCCATTCTATTCATAGTTAGGTGCCATGTGCAACCTTTGTGTCTAGTTTGTTTTTGTTAGTGAATGCTGAATGTAGAAATTGAGAACTATTTGACAAAATGGTGACCTCAGTAATGCTGAGTGAGGTATGAAATCACCAGAGTTCTAACGTGCACGTGCAGCCCTGCATGGCCGTTATGCGCGTTACCCACACGTCGCAACTCTGGTGATTTCGTTTCTAAAACATTATATCGTCTGTTTGGCCGGCTCCGCCATTTTGTCAAAAAACTTTCCAATTTCTATATTAATAGAGCTTTTATTAATAAACGCAAACAGCAAATCTATGCTGTGTGCTGCTCTGCAAGTGATGGCGAACACATAATATCAACTGTGCTGCTTCAAAAAAGGAAGTCCAATTCGTCTTGAAGGCCGGGGCAGTCGTCCAAACCCATCTTGAGTTAACAGTTGTAAAACTCGAGGCGAGGCAGAATACAGCGTTTTTCACTTGACCAATTTGTTCGTCTGAGGTGATTGTAGAATTCTGCATTCCAATTCTGCCCCACTACCCTCGACGACATTATTTTAACTTTCTCATCTACACTGACAGAGAATATAAAATTTTCCTGATATCTGAAATTCTGAATCGCAATCCTCAATGAAATACCAAAGTTAAAATTTGACCTTTCAGATTTCATTGAAACTTAACACAAAATCCAGCCATGCAATGTGGTAGGACATGGCGCGGGAGGAAAGTTTGATAAATTTAGACCATCCAGATATCACATCCCGTAAACCTTCTCTTTTAGTACACTATTTTATGGGTTTTTTTCTTTTATCTTTTGTTTAACTCTTTTCATGCTGCTGGCGGATATTCCTTCCCAGCGCAAGGTTTCGCTTGTCATTGAAATAAGTATAATTTGGGCTCATTTAAGCATATTTCCCCCTGCGAACACGCTAAAAACTAAAGTGTTAAAAACTACACTTAAAGTGCTGTATTTAACACTTACTAAGTGCTGAACTAGTACTTTGTTCAAGTGTAGATATCCCAGAACTTGACAGGTGTTACAATAATACCACTTGACAAGTGTAATGTCGCGACACTTAAAAGGAAACAACGCAGATGACGCGGATCAGGCTCGAACTCTCGAGCCTGATCCGCGTCGGACGGAATGGGTTCACGCGCCGAAGACGCGCATGGACGGTTTGGGGAACAAGCCCCTTTCGACCCACATATGCTGTATCTGAGTTGGTACTTGTCTGAGTATGGTGAAGGAGGAGAGTGTCCGGGTACTTATCGGCGCTTGTGACGTTTCTGCTTCTTTTTAGGAGGAGGTGGTTTTGATGGAGAGACTATGACAGTGGCAGTAGGTGTTGTTGGTGGACTGCTAGCTGGCTGACCTGGATGGAATGGTCTAGTCCGAGCTGCATTAGGTGTTGTTGCTGGTGATGTCTGTGGTGGTGTTGCCTGTTGTGCTGCCATATTAATGTTGTTGATTTGCCGGTTGATGTTTGCGAATGCTACCCTTAGTACTTCATCTTACCGTTCTCTTTCGATCCCGCGCTCTTCTGCTTCTCTTTCGTATTTGTCCTCAAGGCTTTCCAAGTCCAGGGTCTTTGGCGCTGAAGGGGGAGCCGAGTGAGGGTCAGGAAGTGGCGAGAGGGCAACTTCCAATTCCGTCTCAGTCTCCACAGGACTGTCCGCATCCAACAGTTCCGGCCCAGGAGCCGGAAGTCGGTAGGGTGATCCTGTGGGAGTGGGAGGGGAACTGGCGGCCGTCTCTGACCCTTTCCTTTCCTCACTCTTCTCTCTCTTCCTTTCCAAAAAGGCCTGCAAGCGTCGGGTGCTCCTTCGCTTGGTAGACGGGCTCTTCTTTTTCCTCTTCAGTCTCTTCTCAGGGCCTCCGGACTCCTTTAGGTGAGGACCAGTGTGAGAGGGGTTCCTCTCACGAAAGGTACCACCTCTACCTAAAGGAGTAGGTGTCGGTGATGTTTCTTCTACAATGAACTCCAAGTTCAGGTGGACCCTCTTGCCTGTCTCCTGGACAGTCCAGGTGACAGGGCAAGAGATGCCCAGAGCTGTGATGGTCTTTACAAGTCGTTCTGGTAATTCCAGTGCTTCCATGATTACTAAACTATTAATTGCTGATCCACGTCGAACGAAATGGTTTTACGCGCCGAAGGCGCGCAAGGACGGTCTTGGGGGCAAGCCCCTTTCGACCCTCGGTGACTGTATATGATTGGATGTCACATGTCTAGACGTGTAGAAGGAGGAAAGGTTCCGGTACTCGGCAGGTGTCTCCTGTTGCGGCGTGGTGGCCTCGTTGACTGATGTCGGTTGAACCCTCGGGTGAGGACCAGTGTGGGAGTTGGGTCCTCTCACAAAGGTACTACCTCTCCCCGAGGGTGCAGTCGATCTGGATTTTCAGGCAAGTATAGTCTGCCACTTCGGAGATGATATTGAATGATGTTGAATGATGGCCATCACTGGCAAGTATAATCTGCCTCAGGCTGTCTCTGTTTAGTAGGACGTCTTAGAAAGAAACAACAACGACCCCTTTCGGGGACCACCAGAAAGAAGACCCGAACTTCTCTGTTTCGGGGGCAGGCCTGCAATGTGGTCCTATTGGGTTGGGACAAAAGATGCGCTATGCGCTTACAAAAAAGGGGCAGAGGCGGGACGCAGGACCAACGCTCGCCTCCCTTAAAGTGGTCGACCACTTTTAGGGATGGAGTGGAGGATGTTCAGGAACCACGGGGGTTACTGTTTTCGTAACGGTTAGACTGTCCATAGCGGTTATTGGGGTGCTGGTCAAAAGCATCTTCTGTGTACCTGCTTAAAAGAAGAAGGCAGAATTAGTTTGTGTAAGATATAAAAAGATAAAAAGATATTGAAAGATAATTGTAATATTTTATTATAATATTTAAAGGATGAAAGAAATGTGTCGGTGTTTGTGTGCATGTGTATAATGCTTGTACGTGTTCTGGTTATGATGAGCGTGACTGTTGAGTTGGTGTTCGTTGTCAGTGTTAGTTGATTGCCGAGTGGATTGGTTCGGCTATTGTAGCATGCCTTAAGAAGGACATATCGTACTGTATGGTCGCAGTAGTGTTGCTGACAATAGCTTGGCCTCCCCAGGCTTTCTCTGTTATGATTGCGTGATTGCTGAGTTTATGTTGTGTGAGGGGTCAGAGTGGTTCGGTTCTGCGTATTGTAGCATGCTTTAAAAAGGACATATCGTATTGTACGGTCGCAGTAGTGTTGCTGACAATAGCTTGGCCTCCCTATCTTTCCCCATTGTAAGTCTGGGTGGAGGCAGAGTGGTTTGGTTCAGCTATTGTAGCATGCTTTAAAAGGGTCATGTACTGTAGTGTCGCAATAGTGTTGCTGACAATACATGTAGCTTTCTCCGTTTTGATTGCGTGATTGCTGAGTTTATGTTGTGTGTGGTGGCAGAGTAGCTCGGTTCAGCGTATTGCAGCATGCCTTAGAAAGAACATATCGTACTGTAGGGTCGCAGTAGTGTTGCTGACAATAGCTTGGCCTCCCTATCTTTCACCATTGTAAGTGTAGGCGGAGGCAGAGTGGTTTGGTTCAGCTGTTGTAGCATGCCTTAAAAAGGACATATCGTACTGTAGGGTCGCAGTAGTGTTGCTGACAATACATGTAGCTTAGCCTCCCCAGGCCTTCTCCGTTTTGATTGCGTGATTGAGTATATGTTGTGTGTGGGGGCAGAGTAGTTCGGTTCAGCGTATTGTGTAGCATGCCTTAAAAAGGACATATCGTACTGTAGGGTCGCAGTAGTGTTGCTGACAATAGCTTGGCCTCCCTATCTTTCCCCATGTTGTGTTTGCGTGCTGCCTGATTTAAATCCTGATTATTATTTCCTATTTCAGTGGTTTTTAGCTTTTGACGTTTTGGGTTTTTTGTCTACTATCGCAAATTGCCTGTAATTCGGATATTATCTGGCTATCGGCTAGCCGATCGTGGTTCTTCGCGGCCAGGGTGGCTAGGCGGTCTTTGATGGAGGGGATATCAGCCCTGTCGCGGAGTGTTTTGATGGGTGTGTCCCATGGGGCGGGGAGAGCGACCCTAAGCGCGTGATTTTGGACCCTTTGGAGTTTTCCCATATTAGTTTGATTGAGGTCAGTTAGGATGATTGCCCCATATTCGAGTAGTGGGCGCACAAAGGCTTTGTATAGTTTGAGGAGGGTGGACTGGTTGGCTCCCAATGAAGTTCCCTTTAGCATTTTCAATAAGTTAATGCGTTTGGTGGCTTTTTTCTCCTTGTCGTCGGTGTGTTTGTTGAAGGTCAGTTTTTGATCAATGGTGATGCCCAGGATTTTCGCTTCTTTGCATTCTGGGAGGGTGTTATCCATTAGTTTTAGGTCAAAATCGCGTTTATTTGTCTTGCGAGTAAAGGTGATTCGTTGGGTTTTACTGACGTTCAGCTTAATTTTCCATTTGGCACACCATTGTTCACGGTCATCGAGAGCGCGTTGCAGGGGTTTTTGGAGCAAATTGGCCGTATTATTAGAGTCCCAGAGGCCCTTATCATCCGCGAATTGGGAGACTTGAACACGATCCTCGGAGAAATTAAGATCATTTACATAGAAGATATAAAGGAGGGAGCTTAGGACGGATCCTTGGGGGTGCCTGCTTCAAGGGGGACACTGTCAGACATTTCATTGTTCACTCTGACTTTAATTTCGCGATCATTTAAGGAAGAGGATATTTATCTGAGCAATTTCATGGGGAGTCTCATTTTTGATACTTTGTAGCGCATTCCGTTGTGGCAAACAGAGTCAAATGCTTTTTCGACGTCTAACAGGACTGCCGCGCCCATTTGCTGATTGTTGATCGCGGTTTTCATTTGAGTGACTAGTCGGTAGACATGCTCGATGCCTTCTTTGCGGTTTCTATAGGCTGTTTGCCACTTATTGAAAAATCGTTGTCATCAAGGTGCCCCCTGAACCGATTGGTAAGGATTCGTTCGAATGTCTTACCAATGCAGCTGAGGAGGCTGATTGGGCGGTAGCTGGCTGGATCGGAAGGGCCCTTGTCAGGATTTGGTATCAACACCGATGGCTTTTTTCCAACATTTGGGAAAGTAGCCATGGGTGAGGCAAGCGTTGAACAGTTTCTTTAGTTTTTCGATTAGGGAATATGGGCTTTGTTTTAGAATTTTGTCGCTAACTTCGTCTTCGCCGGGTGAGGAGGAATTTTGCATTTTTTTATGACGTTGATGATTTCGTCATTAGTGATGGGGTGACGAGGTCATCGTCATCCCCGTCATCTGGGTCGTTATCGAATTTGGGGTCACGGTAGATATCAGGGTGTTCATTGATGCAGTCATCAATCGCGTTTATGACGGCGTCATCATTGCCCGCGCCTTGATACGGGCGATGCGTTTTTCTTAGAAGGTCGACAAAGGTGTCGGCCTTGTCTTTGTCGGTGCGCGTGAAGGAACCGTCTTCCCTTTTAAGAGGTTTGGCTGCGGCTTTGCCTCACTTGTTTTTTGCCCAGTTAGGATTTTGAAAGAGTCCTAGAATTTTTTAGCAATTTGGACCCCGTTTAGATTGGCTGTTACTTTTTCCCAGTTGGCTTGTTTTTCAGCTTTGAGGGATTCTTTGACTTCGCCATGAAGGCGGTTGTATGTTTTTTTGAGGTCAGCTTTCTTACCGGGGTCAGTTTCGGTTTTAAGAGCGCGAAGAGCTTTCCGTTTAGTTTTGATTAATGACAGTGTGTCGCCCGAGATGGTATTTCTCCAGGGGCGCACATCTTATTTTGGGCATATTTCGTTTAGGGTTGAGTTGATGATTTTCTCTTTGCCCTCGCATTGGGTTTCTAGTTCTGCTGCGTTAGATAGGGGGTGTTTGTGAGTTTGACATCGATGATGTCGCGGTAGAGGTTCCGCGTCATCTGCGTTGTGTCCTTTTAATTATTACCCACGAAGCGCAAATCAAATTATGGACGATTCTGGAAGAACCACCAATGCTAGACACATGGTAAGTGCCATCCATTCAAGTTTCAGATGTCTGACGATTGTAATGTCTAAGTGCTTAAAGCATTGGACTTTGTTAAAATCAAACCCTAAGAGTTAGAATGGGTTTAACACCTTGAAAGTGTCAGTTTTAACACTTTAGTCTTTAGTGTGAATTGAAAGAATGCTTCATGGCAGTCATGACTAGATTTGATGAAAAATATCTTGAAAATACTCGGCTGGTTAAGAGTTGAAGCATGCCAACATGTCCCTTCTCCTCATTTTGACATACTTGTTAAGGAGTGTATTTATTTTTAAGGAGTGTATTTACATTTCCAACTGAGTGGTCAGGTTGTTCCGGCGAACAACTGTGTATATCACTCATTCCATGCATCCGCGATCAAATGATAAAAATCGGAATAGACTGAGACATTCGCACCTTGGACTCCGAGGTGTAAACATCTAGAGAACAATGGAGCTACCATTAGTCATTCAAGAAACACTGATCAAAGTGAAGGCCGCCCTTGCTACCACCTGGAGTATCCAGGTGCGCAAGGGAACAATTCACTTGACAGTGGATTTTGATACTAATACAGAACCGACGTCCTTGGAGAGGTGTAGCACCTTTCGTGGGGAGATTTCCCCCCGCACTGGTCACCCTCCTTGCGGCTCGGACAAGCTAGACAAACCGCCGGAGCAGTACAGCCACCACCAAGAAGAAGAGGAAGAGAAAGAAGGGACCCTCCGCCAGACGACGAGATGCCCGCCGAATGACGGAGTTTCTGGAGAAGAAGGAGAAGGAAGAGAAGGAGGCAAGTGAGGGCGTCATAGGGTCAACACCTGTCACCCCTGACCAACCCTTGTCCAGCTCGGCACCCCCCTCCCAGGAGGAGGGTCCGGAGGACCATGGGTCGTCAGGTGACAGATCGATCTCCAACCCATCTGACTCTTCATCTGAAGAGGAGATGGAGGAAGATGATCTGTCTATGGTACAGGAAGTTGTCCCAGACGACGCACCTTCCACCCCTCCAGCTCTTGCTTCTCCGGCTTCTTCGGACCAGGAGTCTGACCAGGGGGAGAGCATCCCGGATTCCGTGGAGGCATTCCTCGGGGAGGGGATCCAATGCGACTATTTCCGTGCCACACTCCAGAAGACATACAACTACCAACTAGAAGCAGGTACCTCATCCCAAATGATCAGGACAATACCCAAAATGATTATCGGACATTCCAACAGCTCTCAAGAAACAGCAGAAACAGCAGCAAGGATCAGGCCTTACACCGCCAAAGAAGAGCCTACTTCCCCCCGATCCGAAAACACCACCTACAACTATCTCACCGACACATCCTCCTCCTCCCAAGAAAAACCGCAGGAGACACAGACGCCGCTGACTACCTTAACTCCTTCCCTCCTTTTTCACGTCCAGACAAGCCAAAAACTTATACAGTTACAGAGGGTTGGAAGGGGCTTGTCCCCCATACCGTCCCTGCGCGCCTTCGGCGCGCGAAATCATTTCGTTCGGGTCGAAAGGGGCTTGCCCCATACCGTCCCTGCGCGCCTTCGGCGCGTGAAACCATTTCATCCTGAACCAAATGGGTCGTTACCTTGGGTGAGGGTTAAAAGGGCTACTATTCTAAATTATTAATATTATTAATACTTAATACCATTATTATGCATTATTAATATTTAATACCATTTTAATTCCAAAGTTTTCTACTTCTACCAAACATTGCTATCTCTTTTTATTAAAGCTGAAATATTTGGCTTTTGGATTAACCATTTACCCAACGTAACGGTCAAAACCGGCCAGCGCTATTCTCAAAAATTGTCAATTAATTTGCATTATTTTTTCATTTTTTGTCTCAAAAACATAGGTTATGACCCTCATTGGAACGAGCTCGTCGAGCTCGTTCCATTGAGGGGTCATAACTTATGTTTTTGAAACAAAAAATGAGTTATTCAAGAATTTGGTTTGCAAGTGGCGTCTGCTTTTCATGTTAGGTAAAAGGTTAACAAAATTATTGACGAGTCAGCGTGAACGACTGGCTGTTTGTCTTTCATATACCGAAGAACAAAATCCTTGATCTGACTGGCAACAACTGGGGAATATCACTTGATGTACAGATCAGTACAGTTAGATTGTTGTTTGATAGACACAGAAACCGACATTCGTCAGTACACGTCGAGACGGGATTTTCATGTCACGTTGGATTGTATTTTTAAAGGCAAAGAAACCATCCATCGATTTCGAGACAGAATTTCCTTGTCATGTTGGGCTATAAAACGGAATTAACCGAGAAACCAGTTTATGCTTTGACATAATGTTCTCGGACAGACATAGTGACATTTTATCAAATAGGTCACGAAGAAAAGAAAAGTTGGGTGGGCGTACTTGGTGACAGTCGTAATTTGCTCCATCTCGATATATTGGAAGGGGGTGGCTGTCGTAAACTATATGTAGTGTTAACAGGAGCGATTCAGGGACGCTACGGGAATTACGTGCCTTGGATGCAATTGTGTTGCGTGGCCCGGACCCTTTGGTAGTCCATAAATCATGGTGTCGAACACATGGTCCGAATATCGAAGCGGTAGGATGGAGAGTACGAGAGGGAATAACCTGGAAGATGACAGACATTCGCGACTTTTGAAGTCAAATTCGGAAAATGTCACATCCTGGGAAATTTCCCGAGTTTGGTCTGGAAAGGTCGCCATTTTCTAGAATCTCTGCGCGAAATGAATCATTTGTTGCTAACAGATTGGGCGTCTCCGCGAGGCCCTCAGATTTCGTCTGTAAATAACTGGGGGGCTTTATACAAACTCAGTCTTTTACCAACTCAGTGGGAAACTTGTGTTGCTAGTGCTAGGCCAGTCCCGGTCCTCGAATCCCCTAATCTGGGGGTGGCGGCTCCTTATCCCTCTCGCCGGCCTTATAACGACTCAAGGAACTTGACAAGTTCGCCGTGGGTTCTTGACATTACTTGAATTCAGAACGAATTTTTCAAGGCATTTTAAGTAACTTCTGAGCCTCAAATGTCCATGCATGAAAATTGTTGTAAACGATGTTGCTGATGCATGATGGAGTGCACTCTTTTTGAGGTACATATTAGCTGTACCGGCACAGACTCTTGACTCCTAAGATGGTAGATATGTTAAATATGGAACCAGAAATGTGCACTTTTCTCATCTGAGGAAGTGCGTTCGCCCCAACCATAGCTTTGTGTATTGTATTTCTACCAGGTTTCTAAGGCACATGAATCACTAACGATATATAGCAGTGTGCGGGTGTCCTTCTATGTCGTGCCACGCAGGTTCGAAAGGCACCCTCCGCCTCTGATAATTTTCCAAGAATATTTTCTGCACAAAAACCTGTAGGTCTGGTGATCTGACAATGATTTATGGGTTTTGATGCAGTTAGAATATTAGTTGTTCGGGATATGAGCTATCACGGTCCTGACAAACCAGGTTTACACCCACGCTTCGATCGAACATCTTCGCGACCCAGATGGTTTCCACCATCAGGATCCGAAATACCGAAACCGTAACCTAGTTAAATTTTCAAAATAGCAGTTTTTTTTGTCGTCCACCATCAACTGTTACAATTTCTATACGCAAACATTTTTCTGCGTATATCGCTCGATTGGGTGGGGGGGGGGGGGGGGGGGGGAGGGGGGGCTGGGGGTTGGGCGGTGGCTCTGTAGGTAGAGGTGCAGGCGGCAAGCCGAGAGGTCCTGGGTTCGAACCCCACCTGCGCCAACACTTCATCCACATTGCCCACGTGGTGGCATGGTGGCGCTGTGCACTAATACGTACTGCACGTCGATAGTGCACCTGTCTTCAACCAATGCTAATCCTGCTTGTGTGGAGTTAGTATGTTGGGGAGCTGACAGTTGCTCGCCGTTGCTCGGTGGTTCTCCGGGTACTCCGGCTTCCTCCACCCGTAAAAATGTCGTGGTCATGATTAGCCATTGTGCAGAAATATGTTACCTTAAACACCAATAAATAAATTAATCGCTCGATGGGTTGCGAACATAATTAGATGTGAATGCGAAACACACATACCTCGAAGATGATTACCAGCTCATATGAACGGAACAATGTGCACGGCACGAAAACGGCTGCTACTTTCGCGATATATTTTATGAATGGAATGAAAACCATTTCCGTAATGTTGTATATATCTGTTGTTTCTTCAGTACGTACCGATGGGTTACAATACACTGTTTTTTTACATTGGCGACAGTACCAATCTTTCCATTTAGTTTATCACCTCCTGAAAAAAATACACTGAAAAAAATACAGGTCGCCATGTGACATTTGCCTTTAAATTAGGTGATTCCTATACTTTCGCACTGAATAAAATGGACATGCTTTTGCCTCCCCCACCCAATTTTTATCTCCTATCACACTTTTCAGAAGACAGTTATCACCAATATTTTATATTTTTCAAACCATGCACTTTAACATATTTTATTCACACTTAGAAGCTCACTTCATTTTTCATCAACTGGATAAATCAGGGAACTTTTGTCCTCCATTAAATGTTCCCCCAGAGGCACTTTTTTGCAGGAACACGGCGTATCGTAACCAATGAGAGCAAGAATGCACCCAAAACATTTTTCTCTGATCTTCGAACTATCATGCAGTTATCGTCCATTGCACCCACACTGACGTTATGAAATCGTCGTTACTGTCAATCAGGCGCATAGCCAGGATATCAAAGTTAGGGAGGGGAGGCGGGGGGGGGGGGGGCAAGAGTAATACCTAGGGTGCTAGTGCAGCGTAGGGGGTGGCCGCTACGTTCAGATCGCTGAACCACTGGGGTGGGGGGGGGGGGGCATAAAGAATAGAATGCATCACCCGAGCCACATAGCGGCGAGATGGGGGTGAACACAACAGGGAGACATTCTCGCAGGAGGGGAGAGAAGCTTCCCCGGGGAAAAAATGTGAAAATCGAGACAAAAAACCCCGCAATTTCTTTGACTCTGAGTCCGTTTGTGTCCATAAGGTATAAGTTGTGAAAAGCTTCAATAATTAGGCCACATCAGCTGGGGGAGGGGGGGGGGGCATGGCTACGCCACTCCTGTCAATTACCCTTACTTTGTTTGCAGTTTTCCATAGTAGACCATTTTATCAAGAGCCTCGATTTTTGGCCCGTTTAAACTTTTTATCCAACCTATATTTTCACCTTTAACTTCTTTGAAGCGGGCAGCTAGCGCCATGAAGAACAAGCATGGGCTCCCTTTAGCAACCGCATTATGTCAAAAGTCGCTCACCTGCGTTTGTTGTGAGGACCGGGTGGAATAGGTGATTTCTACCCGTGAAACATGTCCTTTTCAAAGAGAACTAAACAGTTTTTTTTCTCCTTCCAAAATATAGCATATGCCCCCCACTCATGACTTAACAGCACTTCTGCATTATTATTCGCTGCCTGTTCAGTCTGCCAACAATGTTTTAAAAACATACAATATTGTAAAAACATTATCAAGACAAAAAACAGCCCACCCAGTTGACTTTTGAAGGAAGAACACTTTGGAGTAACTTTTTCGAAGGAATGTAAGAGAGGCAGCTTGTTTGTATGGGGAGTTAAGGGCTAAAATAAAAAGCAACGAATTTCGATGCAAATCACCCCTCCCCACTCATTGATGCTATAGGCGAACTATGTCCTCAGCAAAAGTGGTGTCATGAACTAATCTTTACTAAAATCTTGCAGTTAGTGTTCAAGTTATCACCTAATCATTAAAATTTCCAACAATGAGAAAAAAAGAACTTTAACGCTATCAGTTTTCAACAAATCACCATGGTTTTCAAACTTTGTCCAAGACGACGTTGATAGAAAGCAGAATGTCAAATGTTATTGAAATCTGAATATTATTTTTGACAGCCTGAACCCTCCCAATGCTACCAGCGGGCCTTCTGATACGGCACAGAGGCAACTGCTACCACTCCTCATGAAATGCAGCGTCCAAATCGGCCAAATTCTTCACAGGCAGATCCCTTGTTTGCTGCACACGACGTCCAAGAATGTCCCAGATGTGTTCTGAGGGATTCAAATCGGGGCTCATTGCAGGCCAAGGTAGAGTTGTAATTGCGTTGTTCTGAAGGAATGCTCTCGTAGCATGGCAACAATATGGCCTTGCATTGTCGTCCATGAATACAGGGCGAGTAGCCAACGGGTAGGTTGTCAAAATGAGACACGACAACCGGATTGAGAATGTCCCGGATGTACTGATGACCATTGAAATTCCCATGTACACTCACCATATCAAGTTTACAATCATGAGAGAGGCACTCCCCCCCCCCCCCCCCCCCAGTTCATTACTGATCCTTCACCACAAGGAAGGGTAGGGCTGTTATTCCTGGGCAAGTAAGCAGTATTTCTATCTCCACACTCTCATGCGACCAGCTGTGACGTGAAGCAGGAACCCACTCTCGTCTGACCAATGGACTCTCCTCCGAGTTCTGAGATTCCAATGTTATCGTGCCATACTCCACTCCAAACGTCGTCTTTGATCCTGATCGGACAGAGCTGGACGCCTGACCCTTCTGGTCCCCATACCCAGTGCTTTGGGACGGTTTGGGGCAGTTCTATTGCACAAACGTCTGTTGGGGAGCCAAAGGCGTTTCAAAACCCCACTTGAAGCAAAGGGTTCACGCCTAACGAAGCGTGCTAGGCTCCGATCCTTCAGAGGAGAGGTCTTTTGGGATTGTCCAGGCCGTGGTCGATCCTTAACATAGTTGGTTTGTTGATGTTTTCGGACAAGTCTGCTGATGGCAAAACGGCTATAGCCAAGTTGCCTTCCAATAGCTTTGAATGACATGACTGTTGCATGCATGCCAACAATTTGCCATCTTAGTGCCGCTGACAGTCTTCTCATTGCCATATCAACATCTATTGATAAAAGAAGTGACAAATCTTCTTGCTTTATACCCAGATATTGCATATGGATGATAGTGTTTTTTGTGACATTCATGGGAAGCATGCTTCACGTGGACGAGGGGATGCGTTTGTGGTACGCTATAAACCAGAAACATCATGTTTCACTAGATGAAATGTACTGCAAGGCACAGCAATCATTAAAACATAATAATCAGTAACAACAACTTCACTGCCATGAAACATTTCAGGGGGTGCTTAATTAAACTCCAGGTGTTTTTATAATGTAGCATATAAATATTTATTGACGATGTCATCGTAATTAAAATTAACATAAAATTTGTGCCCCTGCTCTTTTATCGAGCTTCGGGCGCCGCTACTCAAGTTATTGCATAAAAAAAATGATTTTTCGAGCTAAGTCCAACACACACATAACTCCCTCATGGTTAGAGAAATGCCTATGGTTTATGAATTTGCCGACTATGTCAGTATAAAGCTTGTGCCCTCTGAAACTTTCGCTGCCCCCCAAAACATTGGCCCAATGCAACTCTCACATAACCACATTTATTACACGACCGTTCTATGAAATCCCAATGTACAGCAACACTAAACCATGCGGAAAATGAGAATGTTGACGGGCTATTTTTAAATATACTGTGTCAAAAAAGAAAGCATAATAGAAACAAATGTGAAAAAATAGCATAAAGGATGAAATATAATATTTCTAATGTTGCATGTTTGTGGACAAGAAGTCGTGCAAAGAGTTTAATGACATGTTGTTGTTGTCCCCCAACCGTATACAATTTTGAATGGGTGTCCGACGATTTTCTTTGTGTTATGTTGTGCCAGAGAGCCTGGGTTATTGAGAAAACACATTCATTTTTGTTTTCCGACATATTAAAAAAATGCCAAGGTAAACCGAAAATCAGAGGTTGCGTGCCATTGGTATGCATGAGGCTGGGATACCTCCAGGTGAGCTCGCTGCTGAGTTCGGGGTCACTGTGGCCATTCTTTACCGTCTCTTTGGAAGGTGTAGAACCACTGGATCTACTGCCGACCGACCGCGTTCAGGTCGACCAAGAGTTTCGACCCCTGCACAAGACCAACACATCAGGATCGCTTCCTTCCGACGACGAGGATAGCAGCAATTACTCCTGGTAGAACTAACAATAGAATCAGTTCACAAACTGTCCACAATGGGCTCGTTGAACACAGCATCCGCAGTAGGCGTCCATACCACGGTGCAATCCTTACCCAACGTCATTGTACCGTCAGAATGGAATGGGTACGTCAGCGTGTTCGTGGACTCAGCAGCGTTGGAGCACAGTTCTTTTTAGTGATGAATCACGATTTTGTCTACGGCACGCTGATGGTAGGGCAAGAGCGTATCGCAGACGAGGAGAACGGTTTCCTGATGCTTGCGTGCGTGAATACGACCGTTTCGGCGGGGGTAGTGTAATGGTTTGGGCAGGAATTTCCGTGCACCATCGAACGCAGTTGATCTTCATCGATGGTAATCTGAATGGGCAGCGATATATGGGCGAAATTTTTAACGCTGTTGTTGTCCCGTTGTTCAACGCTAACGTCGGACTGCAGTTATTCCAGCAAGGCAATGTCCGATGTCACGTGGCGCGTATCTGTCGTGACTTTCTTGAGGATCAGAGCATCGAACCAGATTTGTCGCCAATCGAGCATCTTTGGGATCAATTGGACCGTCGGGTACGACTTCATGATCTTCAGACGTTAGGCGATTTACGTAATGTTCTAAGGCAGGAGTGGAAAGCAGTACCACTGGGTGATATCCAGAGACTTATCAGGCCCATGCGCAGTCGATGTCTTGCCATCCAATGGGCAAACAGTGGACATACACGGTATTGACTGCATATGTGAACTTTTCATTTCACCCCATGTCTGAATTGCGACGTCCTGACTTGACGCTGGCAACAGAAAGAACATGCAATTATGCAAATTCATAAAGCTAGGCTCGAAATATGAATTTACAACAATTTGTTTGGGATTGAAGTCGATAATACTGAAGAAAATTGCTCCTCAAAGTTTATTATTTTTTCTTTTTTGACTCAGTATAAAAGCGAAATTTCACCGGAATTTTCTACAAATCGTGCGCCGCAATTACAATTTGAATCTCCCTAACGATAGCTAAAAATCGTACCCTGAGCTCCAATGTGTTCTGTGTCAGTAGGCAGATAGAACACATTGGAACTAAGGGGACGAAATAGTAACAAGGGTTCCCTTTGAAAATTTGGTTGGCGATAAAATGTGTTCTTTTTGTTGATAGTTGTCAAATAAACTGCTGAGTGTCCTTATAATTATTTTTATAGACGTGAAGGCGTGTAATAAACACAGTATGAATGGGTTAATCAATACTCGCTGGCACTCGTGCCATATCGATTAACCTGTTCACACAGGCGTGTCGTTCTGTGAAAATAACCCTAAAATGGTCTCCAATATTGGGCTTTCCACGCTATAAATGCCGCAGAGGCGCACTTAGAGCTCTGAATTTTGCAAAATGTACTTGGGGTTGGGGTGGGGATGGGAGTCTCAGTCCGAACTAGGACCTTCCGATCGTTACCCTCCTCGAAAAACGAAGTGGGAGAACGACCAGAGTGCCCAAGTTAAGATTAGATGAGCCTCTCCCACCCCCCCCCCCCCAAAAAAAAATTGGCTAGGTACCCCCTATTATAGAATCCTGGCGACGCGCTTGCACTAGAATAAACACTCCTTACTCTTCGCTGTGGTGACACCTCAATAGATTTCGAACATCGCCACCAGGGACGAAAGGGGTTTAAACTTTACACCGTCTTGTTCCACCCTCCTCTTATTGAAATCAGTTAACCATTTTTAGTTTAACTTGACAAAGTCAAGATAAGCTATTGCCATCACGCGTGCGGAAGTCTGTTAGTCTGTGAGTCTTTTCACATTTTCCTTTAGCACATGCTACACCCCGCAGTTCTTGTCCGATTGTCACAAAATTTCGTGTGCCGGTTTGGGGTCATGTCTAGATGAGAACGTACCCTTTTGATCGCGATCGGTCAACCGTGATGATTGCCCGAGCCCAAAACCCGAAAAGGTTCAGCACAGTCTACAGGTTGTATTTAATATGGAGGGATTTCATTGTAACATGGTAGGATAACTCCGCATGATGTCTAGATGAGAACTTCCCCATTTAGCGACGGTCTGTCAACCGTGACGGCTGCCCGAACCCAAAACCCGAAAACCTTTGGCATAGTCTACAGGTCGTATTTATGGAGGGATTTCAGTGTAACTTGGTAGGATGACCCCATACAATGTCTGTAGGAGGACGTTCCCTTTTGGTCGCGATCGGTCAAGTGTGATGGCTCCAGGGACCCAAAGCCCGAAAACCTTTCTCACAGTCTACAGGTCGTATTTATGAAGGGATTTCATTGTAACTTGGTTGGATAACACCATATAATGTCTAGATGAGAACTTCCCCGTTTGGTCGCAATCGTTCAGCCGTGACGGCTGCACGAGCCCAAAACCTGAAAATCTTTAGCACAGACTACAGGTCGTATTTATGAAGGGATTTCATTGTAACTTGGTAGGATGACTCAGTGTAATGTCTAGACGAGGATGTCCCCTTTTGGTTGCGATCGGTCAACCGTAATGGCTGCACAGGCCCGAAGCCCGAAGCCCGAAAACATTTAGCACAGTCTACAGGCGATGTTTAAGGTGGGATTTCATTGTAACTTGGCACGATGACTTGGTATAATGTCTAGATGAGAACGTCCCCTTTCAGTCGCGATCGAACATCCTATTTTAGTCGTGATCGCTCAACCGTGATGGCCGCACAGGTCTATGACCTAGATTTTTAGCTCCCCTGACTGAAAGTCAGGGTGAGCTTTTCTGATCAATATTCGTCCGTCGTCCGTCCGTCCGTCCGTCCTCCTGCGTGAAGGTTGAGTTTGAGCCTCTTTCTTCTAAACCACTGGCCACATTTTAATTAATTTTCATGTAAGTAGTGGTTATATAGGGGCATTTTGATTTTTATGCAAATTAGGTTTCGGCTTATATTGAGCAGGAGGTGGGGAAAAAATGGCCAAATGTTTTGAAAATCTTCTTCTAGTGAACCACCAGTAGCAGAGACTTGTTATGTGGTATACAGAGTCCTTTTGAGGTTTAGAATCAAGTTTGTTCAAGAGAAGTTTGTTGGGCATTATTTGCCTTCGTTATGGGAGGGGCAAAAATTTTGGCCACGTCTAAAATTTCTATTTTCAGAACCGTGAGGTCGATTTGAACCAAATTTGATATGAGATGATAATGGGTCAAAAGTAGTTGATTGGTGCAAAAACAAATTTTCTCATTGCCCCGTGGGAACCTCGGGAGCTAAAAATAGGAAAAACCTTAAAACTGCCATATCTCCAAAACTACACGGCACAGAGAATTCTTATTTTGTATAAAGCTTACTTTTATCCAGTAGAATAGAATGGTTAAAAAAAGTCCCTATCGGTTTGATCACAAGGTACTTTTTCAGGACTTTGAAAAAGTGCCGAGTCAGCACTATTTAACACTGTAGGGAAAAACATTAAAAAATCTTCTTCTCCAGATCCAGCAGGCAGAATCTTTTGATAATTGGTATGCAACATTGTAGGGTGGATCTGGTTCAAGTTTGTTCAAATCGGCCCCCTGGGTTCATATTTGGGCTCGGTATAGGAGCCCCATTTCGAACTTAGTGCATTTCAGGCAAATTTCTTTAAAAATCTTCTTCTGCAGATCCAGCAGGCAGAATCTTTTGATATTTGGTATGCAGCATTGTGGGGTGGATCTGATTCAAGTTTGTTCAAACCGGTTCCCTAGATTCATATTGGGGCTCACTATAGAAGCTGGAATTCGAACTTAGTGTATTTCAGGCAAATTTCTTCAAAAATCCTCTTCTCCAGATCCAGCAGGCAGAATCTTTTGATATTTGGTATGCAACATTGTGGGGGTGAATCTGATTCAAGTTTGTTCGAATCGGCTCCCTGGATTCATATTTGGGCTCACTATAGAAGCCCGAATTCGAACTTAGTGCATTTCAGGCAAATGTCTTAAAAAATCTTCTTCTCCAGATCCAGCAGGCAGAATCTTTTGATATTTGGTATGCAATATTGTGGGGTGGATCTGATTCAAGTTTGTTCAAATTGGCCCCCTGGATTCCTATTTGGGCTCACTATAGAAGCCCACATTCGAACTTAGTGCATTTCAGGCAAATTTCTTTGAAAATCTTCTTCACCAGATCCAGCAGGCAGAATCTTTTGATATTGGGCATGCACCTTGCTTAGGGGGGTGCGATTCAAGTTTGTTCAAGCCAAGTCCCTGGGTTCATATTTGGGCTCACTGTGGTAGCCCGAATTATAACTCAAAATGAGGAATTTTCTTTAAGAATCTTCTTCAGATCCAGCAGTCGGAATGTTTTGATATTTGGTATGCAGCATCCTTAGGGGGGTGAGATTCAGGTTTGTTCAAGCCATGTCCCTAGGTCCATATTTGGGCTCACTGTGGGAGCCCGAATGATAACTTAGTTCAAAATGAGGAATTTTCTTTAAAAATCTTCTTCTTCAGATCCAGCAGTCGGAATGTTTGATATTTGGTATGCAGCATCCTTGGGGGGGGGGGGGGGGGGGGGAGATTCAAGTGTGTTCAAGCCATGTCCCTAGGTCCATATTTGGACTCACTGTGAGAGCTCGAATTGTAACTTAGTTCAAAATGAGGAATTTTCTTTAAAAATCTTCTTCAGATCCAGCTGTCGGAATGTTTTGATATTTGGTATGCAGCATCCTTAGGGGGGTGAGATTCAGGTTTGTTCAAGCCATGTCTCTAGGTCCATATTTGGGCTCACTGTGAGAGCCCGAATGATAACTTAGTTCAAAATGAGGAATTTTCTTTAAAAATCTTCTTCTTCAGATCCAGCAGTCGGAATGTTTGATATTTGGTATGCAGCATCCTTGGGGGGGGGGGGGGGGGGGAGAGATTCAAGTGTGTTCAAGCCATGTCCCTAGGTCCATATTTGGACTCACTGTGAGAGCTCGAATTGTAACTTAGTTCAAAATGAGGAATTTTCTTTAAAAATCTTCTTCAGATCCAGCAGTCGGAATGTTTTGATATTTGGTATGCAGCATCCTTAGGGGGGTGAGATTCAGGTTTGTTCAAGCCATGTCTCTAGGTCCATATTTGGGCTCACTGTGGGAGCCCGAATGATAACTTAGTTCAAAATGAGGAATTTTCTTTAAAAATCTTCTTCTTCAGATCCAGCAGTCGGAATGTTTGATATTTGGTATGCAGCATCCTTAGGGGGGGGGGGGGGGGGGGGGGGGGGGAGATTCAAGTGTGTTCAAGCCATGTCCCTAGGTCCATATTTGGACTCACTGTGAGAGCTCGAATTGTAACTTAATTCAAAATGAGGAATTTTCTTTTAAAATCTTCTTCAGATCCAGCAGTCGGAATGTTTTGATATTTGGTGTGCAGCATCCTTAGGGGGGGCGGGGGGGGGGTGAGATTCAAGTTTGTTAAAGCCAAGTCCCTGGGTTCATATATGGGCTCGAATTATAAATAACTTGGTTCAATATGAGGAATATTCTTTAAAAATCTTTTTTTTTTAGATCCACTGGTCAGAATCTTTGGATATTTTGTATCAGCTTTTCTTGTTGAAATCAATTCCCTGGGTTGATATTTAGGCTACCATGTCAGGTGAACGCGCTCAGGCCCCCCTGGGGCATCTTGTTTTATAACGGGATTTCATTGTAACATGGTACGATGAATCCGTATTATGTCTGGAAGAGAACTTCCCCTTTTGGTTGCTGTCTGTCAACCGTGATGGCTGCTCAAGCCCGAAAACCTTTAACACAGTCTTCAGACGTATTTATGAAGGGATTTTAGTGTAACTTGTAGGATGACTCAGTATAATGTCTGGTTAAGAACGTCGTATTTTAGTCGTGATCGGTCAACCGTGATGGCCGCACAGGCCTGTGACCTAGATTTGTTTAGCACAGTCTACAGTTCATATTTATGAAGTGATTTTATTGAAACTTGGAAGGATAACTCGATATGCTGTCTGGGTGAGACTTTCCAACTGGTCACGCGACCTGGGGCCAATACTATAAACCTTTTACAATTGTATTTTCTAGTTACGACTTTATATGGGTTAAAATGAACCATTATCATTTTCAGAGATCTGCCAAATTGCCATATCTTTTAAAATGCTAATGATTCATTTTAGTCAGTTACATTAATAGGTAGAAAATACGGTTCTAGAAAATACAATTGTAAAGTTTTATAGTATTGGCTCCTGGATTCATTTAGAACTGTATACAGGTTCTTTTTATAAAGGGATTTAATTGTAACTTGGTAGGATAGCTTAGTATGATATCTAGATGAGACTGTCCTGTCTTGGTCATTATCAGTCAACCGTGACTGCCGAGCCGTCAAGTGACCAAGATTCCTTTAGCAAAGTCTATGAGTTATATTTATGAAGGGATTTCCTTGTAACTTGATAGAGTGACTTGTTTTGGAATAATTACACTGTAACTTGGTAACTTTGGTTGACATACATTAACTGTGAGGGCCACATTAACCCACCCCTCAATTCTTTTGTACAGTCTGCACCTCAAATTATTTTTATTGAAAACATAGCATACATGGAACAGAAATTAACACATTCTCAGTTTTATGCCTAGGCCAATTTGAACTTGCCGATTATCAGCAATCGTACTTTAAGGGGAAGGTGTGGTGGGGGGAAGGGGGTAAAGGTACACTCGCAAGTTGCTGAACATTTGCTGGTCTTCGACGTCATGGGATACCTGGGTGGAATTCTTTCCTGCCTGCGTCTATCTATGGATTCAATCTGCCCGTTTTGTCTTATTACCACGCATGTATTGTGTCTTCGTTTCCATGCGAATACTGAGTGATTTCAATCTCTCCCTCCCACCAGTGTATACCCGATACCTCAGATGAGAAATTGGTTTTATATTTAGAATTCAATCAATATAGAATCAATTTAATGAGAAAGTTTTTCATTTTAACTCTTTTCTTCCTTTTCTACTGTGTGTTAACCAGAAGTACTGAAGTACATAGTTTTGTTCTTCAGCAAATGCCTTCACTTCCCAGAACATTCGACAACGTTGGTTCTTGCATGTGTGGGTGAATAGTGGGGGAAGGGGAGTAATAGTGAAAGGGGATATTACGAAAAATTAGGTATGCAATGATATTTTATTTCGTTTCAAATAGATTAATACTTTTCATAACCTTCGTTGATGTTTATAGCAAGCAATATCTATCCGTTCTTGTTTGTGTTCTTGTGCACTCGAGTCTGTTTTGAAACATTTTGCCCGTCTATTATTATTGCATTTTCGGTTTGTAGCCCCTTCTGACTGAGAGGCAGGGTGACATTCCTGACTTGTCTCGTCATGAAAATCGACTTTTGATAAAGTTAACTCCCCAGAAATTATTAGACAGGCGAGGAAGGTATAATTAAGAAGCATGAATTGTTGTGTAAACACCTATGATATCAATGGAAAATAAAGCGAAGTTTCCTTTCGTTACTTTTGGCTTTTTGTGCAAGTTAACCCTCTACCCAACGTAACGGCCAAAACCGGCCAGCGCTATTCTCAAAAATCGTCAATTAATTTTCAAAATATTTTCATTTTTTGTCTCAAAAACATAGGTTATGACCCCTCGTTGGAACGAGCTCGTCGAGCTCGTTCCAACGAGGGGTCATAACCTATGTTTTTGAGACAAAAAATGAAAAAAATTAGTTATTCAAGAATTTTTTTTGCAAGTGTCGTCTGTTTTTCATGTTAGGTAAAGGGTTAATCATAAGCACTATGAGGAAGTAAACGTCCACTTTGGCTCTTTGTTTAGCGAATGTGTTTTTACAGTAATTTGCAAGCTTTTATTCTTACCTGGAAAAAATGAGTAAATCTTACCTCCTAGATTTTTATAATAATAGAAATGATAGTGTCTGCATTATATGTCACAGTGCACGCACTGTTAATATTACGAAAAGAAAAGAAAAACGTGACAGAACATCAAAAGGTGGAAAAAGCACCGTTTTTTTCTTTGAAAGCGTGTAAACAGAGAATACAAGTCAAACTTTCGAACTTATTGGGAAAAGAATTGTAAAAAGTCAGCTTCTGTATTTTTATACTGTTCTACCGAAAAATGCCTGAGGTTTGTGAAATGATGCGCACATTGATGATACAACATAGCTAATATTTCGAAATTTCAAGTTTTATTAGCTCACCTGACTTTCAGTCAGGAGAGCTATAGTGATCACTCACCGTCCGGCGTCCGTCGTCCGTCGTCCGTGAACATGGTGTTTGCGTCGTCTTCTCCCAAACTGCTGAACCAATTTAATTGCTATCTGAGATAATAGTTTGTTATGACATCGCAATTTGATTTTGTTCAAATCAAGTTGCCTCGTCCCTTGGTAGGACCACACCCAAAAAGTGTGCTGAAATCTCAAAAAATCTTCTTCTCATGAACCAGAAGTAACAGAGACTTGATATGTGGTGTGCAGCTTTCTTTTGAGGTGTAGACTCAGATGTGTTCAAGAGAAGTTTGTGGGGCTATATTTGCCGTTGTTATGGGAGGGCCAAGAATATTTAACCCTCCCAAAATTTCTATTTTCCAAACCGAGAGGCAGATTTGGACCAAATTTGATATGAGGGCTTATTGGATCATAAGTACTTAATTTATGCAAAAAAAATTTTCCCCGTCGCCCCATTAGAACCGCAGGAGCTAAAAATAGAAAAAAATTAAAACGCCCATATCTCCAAAACTACACGGCAGTGAGAATTCTTATTTGGTATGAAGCCTCCTTAGGACCAACAGAATGGAATGATCAAAAAAATTGCTATCGGTTTTATCATGGGGTACTTTTTGGGGACTTTGAAAAGTGCTGAGTCAGCATTTTTTAACACTGGGTAATGGGAAAAACATATAAGACTACTTTTCTCCCAACCACTGCTCCAAAAGCTTTCAAATTTCACATATAACATCTTTGGAAGATTGTTTCACATGTTTATTGAAAGCAATTCCTTGGGTCCATATTTGGGCTCTCTATGGGAGCCCAAATGTTTAAATTAGTGCAGTGTGAGGAATATTTTTTAAAAATCTTCTTCTTCAGATCTACTAATAAGAATCTTTTGCTATTTGGTATGCAGCAACCTTGGGGGGAGGGGGGGGGGGGAGTAAGATTCAAGTTTGTTCAAGCCAAGTCCCTGGGTTCATATTTAGGGTGAAAATTTGGGGGTCCCATTCTGGACTTTAAAATTTTGGACCAAAATCCGGAATTTTTTTTTTTGGGGGGGGGGGGGGGGGGTTATGTGTTTCGGTCAATTTTTAGAAAAAAATTTTTTTTATTTTTACACTGAAAATTTGGGGTCCGGGTGGGACTTAGAAAATATTGGACCAAAATCCAGAAATTAGTTTTTTGGTTTTTAGCTCAACTTTGGCGAAGCCAAATTTGAGCTTTTGTCATGGCCCGTCGTCCGTCTGGCCGTCTGTCCGTCTGTCTGCCTGGCCGAACGTCAACAATTGGATACGGCTCGGGCTAGAGGCCGTATTTATGAACCGATCTTTACGAAACTTCTTGGGTACCTTTATTATGACCATGGGACGAGAACGAGTGTTTTTGGGTGCAGTCCGAAATTCAAGATGGCTGCCAGCCGCCATTTTGTACCGACGATGCAGAAATCTGTTTTTTGTACAGAACTTCCATATGAAAGCTCTGATTTGAATAATTTTTTGTATGAATGTTTAGTACCATGGGATACATCACATATAATACGGGGTTTTTTTCTCGTGCGTAAATTGTGAAAATTAGACTAATTTTGATGTTTTTTGGTGTTACTTTAAGCACTGTAAGTGCAAATGCCAATACGGCTCGGGCTAGAGGCCGTATTTATGAACCGATCTTTACGAAACTTCTTGGGTACCTTTGGTATCACCGTGGGACGAGAACGAGTGTTTTGGGGTCCGGTCCAAAATTCAAGATGGCCGATGGCAGCCATTTTGTACAAAATTAGGTGCAATCAGATTTTTGCACAGAACTTCCATATGAAAGCGCTGATTTGAATAATTTTTTGTGTGAATGTTTAGTACCATGGGATACATCACATATAATACGGGTTTTTTTCTCGTGCAGAAATTATGCAAATTAGATGAACTTTGATTTTTTCAGTGCGACTTACACACAGTAAGTACACATGTCAATACGTCTCGGGCTAGAGTCTGTATTTATGAACTGATCTTCACGAAATGTCTTGGGTACCTTTATTATCACCTTGGGACGAGAACGAGTGTTTCTGTGTGCGGTCTAAAATTCAAGATGGCTGCCAGTGGCCATTTTGTACCGAAATTAGGTCTAATCAGTTTTTTGTACACAACTTCTATACGGCTCAGACTAGAGGCCATATTTATGAACCAATCTTTACAAAACTTGTTGGGTACCTTTGTTATCACCGTGGGATGAGTGCGAGTGTTTTTGGGTGTGGTCCGAAATTCAAGATGGCCACCAGCAGCCATTTTGTAGTGCAATCAGTCTTTTGTACAGAACTTCTGTGTGAAAGTTCTGATTTGAATAAATTTTTGTATGAATGTTTAGTAACATGGAATACATCACATATTGTAAGGGTAAGGGTTTTTTTTTCGTGCAGAAATTATGCAAATTAGATGAACTTTGATTTATTCAGTGCTACTTACACAATGTAAGCACACATGTCAATACGGCTCAGGATAGAGGCTGTATTTATGAACCGATCTTCACAAAACTTCTTGGGTACCTTTGTTATCACCTTGGGACGAGAGTGAGTGTTTCTGGGTGCGGTCCAAATTCAAGATGGCTGACAGTGGCCATTTTGTTCTTTGTTCCGAAATTAGGTCCAATCAGTTTTTTGTCACAAGTTCTATACAGCTCGTATTTATGAACTGATCTTCACAAAACTTCTTGGGTACCTTTGTTTTCACCTTGGGACAGGAACGAGTGTGTTTTGGGGTGCCTTTGTTATCACTGTGCTTTGAGAACAAATATTTTGGGGTTCAGTCAGACCCACTCTGGGACTCAAATATTTTTTTCTAGTTTAGCATCTGACTGTTACCTACCTTTACAATACTTTACCTATACATTTGTTACAGGCAACGGTCAGTATTTATGTACAGACCGTTACAATACTTTATATGTACCTTTGTTATCAGGTCATTACCTAGATGTTTGCCATTGCTGTGTCACATACTATACATGTACATGTCTTTGTCTTGACAAGTTGAGCTACAGTGTCATTGACACTTTCATTTATGCATTTTGGTCAATTTTAAGAAAAAAAAAAAAATTAGGCTCAAAATATTTTGTTTGGGACTTCGAAAATTTCCAAACAAAAATAAAAAAAAATCTGTTTTTATGCATTTATCTCAATTTTGGGACGTAAAAGTGCAGGAACTGAAAATAGAAGGAAAAATTATGTGTATTATGTGGGCACAACTGCTTCATCTAGTTGGTATATGCTTTTCTTAGGAGGAGCATATGCAGCTTATTCAAATCAAGTCTCTGGTTTGATATTTAGACTACCATGTCAGGTGAGCGCCCTCAGGCCCCCTGGGGCCTCTTGTTTAAAATTTCCATACCCTCAGTGTTAAATTTACTGACACCTTTAGAAAATTAAGGATTAAGGAGTGCTAACTTTCCTGAAAGTCTCTTCCAATGACGAAAATTGTTAGCCATGAGCAATATTCATCCCTATTCATCCGCCCTCCTTGAACATGGTATTTACGACTTCTCAAAAAGTGTAGGACCAATTTCAGTGACATTTGGAGAAATTGTTTGTTATTACATCGCATTTTGATTGTGTTCCAAATTTTCGTTTGATCCGAAAGATGGAAGTGGTTGACCAGGCCTTGCATTCTTTAGGAGTGCAGGAGTGCTGCACACCTACTGCACGCCTAGTGTACGCCTACTGCGCGCCTAGAAAAAAATGAGGAGGGCAATTTTTTGCACCCGTTGATTTCTGGATCTGTTTGGGACTGCCTTGAAAATCTTTTAACCATTCGTTCCCTGAGTTCCAATGTGTTCTCTGTGCCTACTGGCACAGAGAACACATTGGAACTCAGGGGACGATTTATCAATGTTGCATTGATTCGCAATAATTCATGGCCCATTCTGTGTCGCATTTCGATACATTTTGAGTGTAGAAGACAGTCACATAAGAATTAAAGGCAACATTTGGAATAATGAGAAGATGTGTGTGCCAATTTTTCCACTATGTAGCTGAATGTTGTGTAATTTTTAGCTCATCTTGGCAAAGTCAAGCTGAACTAATCTCATCGCTCTCCGTCCGTCGTCCGTCGTCCATCGTCCGTCAACACCATGTTTTGGTCTTCCCCCCCAAAGCCACTGGGCCAATTCAAGTGAAAGTTTGTGTGAGTGATGGTCCCAAAGGGGCATTTCATTTTTGTTCAACTCAACATGCCCAGCCCCATAGGGAGGGGGTGGGGGAAAATGCTCCAAAATATTTTTAAAATCTTCTTCTCAAGAACCAGTGTGTACAATGACTTGATATTTGCTATGGAGCTTCCATATGAGGTGAAGAATCAAGTTTGTTCAAACGAAGTTCGTGAAGTAATATTTGGCTTTGTAATAGGAGGGGTAAGATTTTTGGCCTCGCCCAAAATTTCTATTTTCTAAACCGATGGTCCGGTATGAACCAAATTTGGTTTGTGGTAGTATTGGGTCATAAGTACTTGACCCATGCAAAAAAAAAAAAAATTCACGCATCCCCATGGGAACCCTGGGAACTAAAAATAGAAATATTTTCAAACGCCCATATTTCCAAAACCCCAGGGAACAGAGAGCTTTTGTTTGGTATGAAGTATCCTTATGACCAGTAGAATTGAATGGTGAAAAAAAATTGCCATCGGTTATGTTCTGTAATAGGCATCGAAAAAATGTTGAGTCAGCATATTTGAAAAAATTTTAAAAAATCTTTTCTCCAGAACCAATCTTCAGAATCTTTTGATATTTGGTATGTAGCTTTCATAGGGGGGTCAGATAAAAGTTTGTTGAAATAAAGCTCATTGGTTCATATTTGGGCTCTCTACAGGAGCCCGAAGTTTTAACATTGGGTAATATGGAGAATATTCTTTAAAAATCTTCTTCTTCAGAACCACCAGTCAGAATCTTTTAATATTTGGTATACATCATTGTTATGAGTGTCAAATTCTAGATTATTCAAACCAAGTCCCTAGGTTAATATTTGGGCACCGCAGGCTGCATAACTCCGTTAGCGGCCAGGGAAATTTATAAAAAACAAAATAAAAAATCTTCTTCAGAACTTCTAATCAAAATCTTTCGATAGTTGGTATAAACATCCCCAGAGAGGTCAGATTCTGGTTTGTTCGAATAAAGTCTCTCTGTTAATATTTGATCCCCCATTGATCCCCTTGAATTTTAGCTTAGTCCAATATGAGGAAAATTCGTTAAAAATCTTCTCAGATCCACCTGTCAAAATCTCTTCATATTTGGTATACTGCACCCTTGGGGAGGTGGGTGGATGGGGTGGGGTCAGGTCAGATTCAGGTCTGTTCAAATCAAGACTCTGGAGCCTGTGAGGAATAGTCTTTAAAAATCTTATTTTTTCAGATCCACCAGTCACAATCTTTAAATATTTGGCATCCAGCATCCTTAATGGGGTCAGGGTCAAACCGCGTCCCTGGGTTCATATCTGGGCTTCCTCTGGGAACCCGAATTTTAACTTCCTCCAATATGAGGAAAACCCTTCTTCAGATCCGCCTGTCTGAATCCTATGATATTTGGTATTCGACGTCCTTAGTGTGGGTAAATTTACGTTTGTGTAAATCACGTCCCTGGGTTCATATTTGGGCTCCCTATTAGAGTCGGAATTTTAACTTATTACAGTGTGAGGAGTATTCTTAAAAGATCTTGATCCATCAGGCAGAATCGTTTGATATTTGGTATATTCCATTACCATAACTCATAGAATAGAGTTTGTATTTAGTGTAACGCTTGACTGATTTGATGGGCACCAGAGACGTTTGAAATTTAACACTGAGGCCAATGGAGAATGGACGATTTGTTTAAATGAATTGTGCCCACGCATGACAGAGCCAATTGTGGTCAGCTTATGCTCCATCGACGTACAGTGACCCTAAGTACACAGCGCCACCGTGCCCCCACGTGTGCAATGGGTGTGAAGTGTCTTGCCCACAGATACAACGCGGTTGTCGCAGGTTGGATTCGAACTGAGGACCATTCGGCTTCCAGCCTGCACCTTTGCCTACTGAGCCACCGTGCTCCCGATGCAAAAAATGAAAAGTATTCAGTTATTTAAGAATTATGTTTGCATGTGTCCTTTGCTTTTTGTGTTTGGTAAAGTGTCAAACAATTTTATCGGGTAAGCGATTAAGGCCTCTTGGCGGGGGACGGGGGGGGGGGGCGTGGTGGCTCAGTAGTTACGGTATTGGACCTGAAACAGAAAATGTCTATGATTCAATTCTTCACAAATGCTTAAATTATGTCTTCCCCAGTTTGCTGAGACCAGTACTGCTTTCGACTGTTCCATTCAGAACACAGCTTTGAAAGGGATACTTTTTGCATTGGGACTTCTGGACGTCAGAAAATAATAAAAGTTGTAGTGCTCTTTATCGCAGATATATCAGGTATATATCAAACATTCCGGCCTTTGAAGAAACACTTTGAACCGAATTCCTCAACATTCACACATGTGTTTAGTCTGCGCGCTCGCACACACCGTGTTATAAGTACGTTTGGTGGCGAACAAAAAGTTTGCGATTGCGTCATAACACCGGTGTTTTGTTTGGGGAGTAGGTATGTTTTATAAATGTTATTGTTGAACTTGGAATGCACGTTTCTCAACTCAAAGCACCAAAACAGTACATGTTGTACAATACATCGTGACTAAGACGACAATGTTTATACACGAAACTGTTTGAAGCTGCGTTATAAAAAGAATTCACCACTGACCTACTGAAATTACTATGTTTTACAAAATTGCCATTCATTATTTATATATAACTTGTCTTCACATTTTGCCTGAAAGATATATCGCATACATAAGTTATAATCAGTCTTAGGCCAAAAAAAAATTACTTTTGATTCTCATTCTCATACTGTAATAATGCGCGTTGGTACATTTTAGAGTGTTGGTTGTGCGATTTCAACGGGATCTAGAGCTAAGAGCTTGAATTTATATACAGGGGAGTCTGTTCCAGTAACTGTTTTTCTCGTTAAATAACCACGAACAAACAACAAAGACAGTGAAAATGACTTTTGTTGAAAAGTATGAGAGAAATTCCATAGTTGCCGAAAATACGAAGTCCTCGAATTGAAAGAAATGAACACGTGCGTTTGTGTATGCACGCCTCCGGGTGAAAATTTCACTGTTTTGTGGGGGGGGGGGGGGGGGGGGGGGGGGGAGTGAGTGATATATTTCTAACTATGAATATACATGCATGGAATGAGGACTTCAATGGAGAGATTTTGTTGCTTCAAAGATTTACGATATTATACGTCTCCTGCTTCGCATTTTAATGTAAATATCCATCCCTGTATAATATTAGTTAGCGATCTGAACGTAGCAACTACCCAACTACGTGGGGTAGCTGCTACGTTCAGATCGCTGATCTATATATAACATATGACACTCGAGGCTGGATCACCACGGCTGTTCCTTATAATTCATAGACCGACGGTAATAAAAAAAAAAAAAAAACCTCCCTCCATCGCTGATTTGAAAAAAAGAAAAAAGCTATCTGAGAATCAAAACTATTTTTAGCTCACCTGACTGAAAGTCAGTTTGAGCTTTTCTGATCACTTTTCGTCCGTCGTCCGGCGTCCGTCGTCCGTTGTGAAGGTGGTGTTTGGGCCTTTTTCTCCCAAACCACTGGCTGCATATTAATGAAATTTCATGTGAGTAGGGGTTATATAAGGGCATTTTGATTTTTAGCTCAACTTTGGCGAAGCCAAATTTGAGCTTTTTTCATGGCCCGTCGTCCATCTGTCCGTCTGGTCGTCTGTCCGTCTGTCCGTACGTCAACAATTGGATACGGCTCGGGCTAGAGGCCGTATTTATGAACCGATCATTACGAAACTTCTTGGGTACCTTTGTTATGACCGTGGGACGAGAACGAGTGTTTTCGGGTGCGGTCCGAAATTCAAGATGGCTGCCAGCCGCCATTTTGTACCGACGATGCAAAAATCTGTTTTTTGTACAGAACTTCCATATGAAAGCTCTGATTTGAATAATTTTTTGTATGAATGTTTAGTACCATGGGATACATCACATATAATACTGGTTTTTTTCTCGTGCGTAAATTGTGCAAATTAGACTAATTTTGATGTTTTTGGGGGTTACTTTCAGCACTGTAAGTGCAAATGCCAATACGGCTCGGGCTAGAGGCCGTATTTATGAACCGATCTTTACGAAACTTCTTGGGTACCTTTGGTATCACCGTGGGACGAGGACGAGTGTTTTTGGGTCCGGTCCGAAATTCAAGATGGCCGATGGCAGCCATTTTGTACAAAATTAGGTGCAATCAGATTTTTGCACAGAACTTCCATATGAAAGCGCTGATTTGAATAATTTTTTGTGTGAATGTTTAGTGCCATGGGATACATCACATATAATACGGGTTTTTTTCTCGTGCAGAAATTATGCAAATTAGATGAACTTTGATTTTTTTCAGTGCGACTTACACACAGTAAGTACACATGTCAATACGGCTCAGACTAGAGTCTGTATTTATGAACTGATCTTCACGAAATGTCTTGGGTACCTTTGTTATCACCTTGGGACGAGAGCGAGTGTTTCTGGGTGCGGTCTAAAATTCAAGATGGCTGCCAGTGGCCATTTTGTACCGAAATTAGGTCTAATCAGTTTTTTGTACACAACTTCTATACAGCTCAGACTAGAGGCCATATTTATGAACCAATCTTTACGAAACTTCTTGGGTACCTTTGTTATCACCGTGGGATGAGAGCGAGTGTTTTTGGGTGTGGTCCGAAATTCAAGATGGCCACCAGCAGCCATTTTGTACCAAAATTAGTGCAATCAGTCTTTTGTACAGAACTTCTGTATGAAAGTTCTGATTTGAATAAATTTTTGTATGAATGTTTAGTAACATGGAATACATCACATATTCTAAGGGGTTTTTTTTGTGCAGAAATTATGCAAATTAGATGAACTTTGATTTATTCAGTGCTACTTACACAATGTAAGCACTCATGTCAATATGGCTCAGGGTAGAGGCTGTATTTATGAACCGATCTTCACAAAACTTCTTGGGTACTTTTGTTATCACCTTGGGATGAGAATGAGTGTTTCTGGGTACGGTCCAAAATTCAAGATGGCTGCCAGTGGCCATTTTGTACCGAAATTAGGTCCAATCAGTTTTTTGTCACAAGTTCTATACAACTCGTATTTATGAACTGATCTTCACAAAACTTCTTGGATACTTTTGTCTTCACCTTGGGACAGGAACGAGTGTGTTTTGGGGTGCCTTTGTTATCACTGTGCTATGAGAACAAATATTTTGGGGTTCAGTCAGACCTACTCTGGGACTCAAAGATTTCTTTTCTAGTTTAGCATCTGACTGTCACCCACCTTTACAATACTTTACCTATACATTTGTTACAGGCAACGGTCAGTATTTATGTACAAACCGTTACAATACTTTATATGTACCTTTGTTATCAGGTCATTACCTAGATGTTTGTCATTGCTCTGTCACATACTATACATGTACATGTCTTTTTCTTGACAAGTTGAGCTATAGTGTCATTGACACTTTCATTTATCAAATTAGGTTTCGGCTCATATTGAGCAGAGGGATTTATTTATTTATTTATTGATGTTTAAGGTCACATATTTATGCACAATGGCTAATCATGACCGTGACAGTTTTACGGCTGGAGGAAGCCGGAGTACCCGGAGAGAACCACCGAGCAACGACGAGCAGCTGCCAGCTCCCCAACATCGTAACTCCGCACTGCAGCACAGGCAGGGTTAGATTGGTTGAAGACATGCCTACCATCGACGTGCAGTACGCCTTAGTACACGGCGTCATCGTGCCCCCACGCGGGCAATGGAGATGAAGTGTCTTGCCCAAGGACACAACGCGGTTGCCGCAGGTGGGATTCGAACCGAGGACCTCTCGGCTTGCAGCCTGCTCCTCTACCTACTGAGCCACCGCGCTCCCGAGCAGAGGGATGGGGCAAAAATGCTCCAATTCTTTAAAAATCTTCTTCTCAAGAACCAGCAATAGCAGAGACTTGATATTTGGTTTGCAGCTTCCTTTTGAGGTGTAGACTCAAGTTTGTTCAAGAGAAGTTCGATGGGCTATATTTGACGATGTTAAAGGAGGGGCAAACATTTTGGCCCAGCCCCAAATTTCTATTTTCCAAACCGCGAGGCCGATTTGAACCAAATTTTACGCGAGTGCTTATTGGGTCATAAGTACCTAATTTATGCAGAATTTTTTTTTTCCCATAGCCCCGTGGGAACCACAGGAGCTAAAAATAGAAAAAAATTAAAACGCCCATATCTCCAAAACTACACGGCAATGAGAATTCTTATTTGTTGTGAAGCTTCCTTAGGACCAACAGAATGGAATGGTAAAAAAAAAAATTGCCATCGGTTTTATCATGGGGTACTTTTTGCGGACTTTGAAAAAGTGCTGAGTCAGCATTTTTTAACACTGGGTAATGGGAAAAACATATAAGACAACTTTTCTCCCAAACCACTGCTCCAAAAGCTTTCAAATTTCAAATATAACATCTTTGGAAGATTGTTTCACATGTTTATTGAAATCAATTCCCTGGGTCCATATTTGGGCTCTCTATGGGAGCCCAAATTTTTAAATTAGTGCAGTATGAGGAGTATTTTTTAAAAATCTTCTTCAGATCTACCAATAAGAATCTTTTGATATTTGGTGTGCAGAATCCTTTAGGGGGGGGGGGGGGGGGTGTGAGATTCAAGTTTGTTGAAGCCAAGTCCCTGGGTTCATATTTTGGCTGAAAATTTGGGTTCCCGTTGCGGACTTAACAATTATGGACCAAAATTCGGAAAATTTTTTTTTGTTTTTTCTGCGTTTCGGTCAATATTAAGACAAAAAAAAAAAAAATTTTTTACTCTGAAAATTTGGGGTCCGGTTGGGACTTAGAAAATTTTGGACCAAAATCCGGAAATTTTTGTTTTGTTTGTTTTTTATGCATTTCTGTCAATTTTAAGACAAAAAAAAAAAAAAAAATTTTCCCCTGAAAATTTGGCGTCCGGGTGGGATTTAGAAAATTTTGGACCAAAATCCGGAAATTTTTTTTTTGTGTGTTTTTTATACATTTCTGTCAATTTTAAGACAAAAAAAAAATTTTTTTTTTCAACTGAAAATTTGGGGTCCGAGTGGGGAATTTTTTTTTTTTATGCATTTCTGTCAATTTTAAGACAAAAACAAAAAAAAAATTTAACCCTGAAAATTTGGGGTCCGGGTGGGATTTAGAAAATTTTGGACCAAAATCCGGAAATTTTTTTTTTGTGTGTTTTTTATACATTTCTGTCAATTTTAAGACAAAAAAAAAAAAAAATTTTTTTTCAACTGAAAATTTGGGGTCCGAGTGGGGAATTATTTTTTTTTATGCATTTCTGTCAATTTTAAGACAAAAACAAAAAAAAAATTTGACCCTGAAAATTTGGGGTCCGGGTGGGACTTAGAAAATTTTGCACCAAAATCCGGAAATTTTGTTTTTTTGTTTTTTATGCGTTTCTGTCAATTTTAAGAAAAAAATTTTTTTTTTTTTTACACCGAAAATTTGGGGTCCGGTGGGACTTAGAGAAAATTTTGGACCAAAATCCGGAAATTAGTTTTATCGTTTTTTATGCGTTTTAAGAAGAAGAAAAAAATTGAGGCTGAAAGTATTTTGTTTGGGAAAAAAATCTGTTTTTTATGCGTTTATCTCAGTTTTGGGACGTAAAAGTGCAGGAACTGAAAATAGAAGGAAAATCCTGTGTATTGTTTGGGCACAATCGCTTCATCTAGTTGGTATATGCTTTTCTTAGGAGGGGCGTATGCAGCTTATTCAAGTCAAGTCCCTGGTTTGATATTTAGACTACCATGTCAGGTGAGCGCCCTCAGGCCCCCTGGGGCCTCTTGTTTTTGAATTATGATCCATATTTAACAGTCTTTATCACCCCAGTCTAAACTTGCATTTCTGTCAATTTTAAGACAAAAAAAAAAAAATTTAACCCTGAAAATTTGGGGTCCGGGTGGGACTTAGAAAATTTTGGACCAAAATCCGGAAATTTTGTTTTTTTGTTTTTTATGCGTTTCTGTCAATTTTAAGAAAAAATTTTTTTTTTTTTTACACCGAAAATTTGGGGTCCGGTGGGACTTAGAGAAAATTTTGGACCAAAATCCGGAAATTAGTTTTATCGTTTTTTATGCGTTTTAAGAAGAAGAAAAAAATTGAGGCTGAAAGTATTTTGTTTGGGAAAAAAATCTGTTTTTTATGCGTTTATCTCAGTTTTGGGACGTAAAAGTGCAGGAACTGAAAATAGAAGGAAAATCCTGTGTATTGTTTGGGCACAATCGCTTCATCTAGTTGGTATATGCTTTTCTTAGGAGGGGCGTATGCAGCTTATTCAAGTCAAGTCCCTGGTTTGATATTTAGACTACCATGTCAGGTGAGCGCCCTCAGGCCCCCTGGGGCCTCTTGTTTTTGAATTATGATCCATATTTAACAATCTTTATCACCCCAGTCTAAACTTGCGCAGAATTCCCTGTCACAAATCGTTGACTGCTCAATAGGATCTTTGTGGTGGTTTGTTATGTTTTTATGTGGAACAGTGTTATGAAACTTCCATTTCTTTTTGGAAATTGGAAACTTTTCCTCCCATGAAAAGCCATACAAAATGACGAAAGTTGCCAACTCAAGCGACTGCAGGGTTTAAAAAAAATCTTTTTGCCTCCATTTAGAAAATTTAATCCGACATCATTTAAATACACTTTAAAGTTGAAGTTTATGGATCTGCAGAAACGTAGAAAAAGACAATAAGTCACTATTTTGAGACAAAGTATTGACTCTCAGTTTTTTTACTTGCGTGTGAACGAGCATGTAAATACACTGAGTGCAAAGTGTAAGACATCAGAAGCAGCACAAAATTACTGAAAAGCAGATTAATTTTTAGCTTAACTTGACATAGTCAAGATAAGCTATTGCCATCACGCGTGCGGAAGTCTGTTAGTCTGTGACGTCTGTTCACATTTTCCTTTAGCACGGGCTACACCCCGCAGTTCTTGTCTGATCGTCACGAAATTTCATATGCAGCTTTGGGGTCATGTCTAGATGAGAACGTCCCCTTTTGGTCGCGATCGGGCAACCGGTATGGCTGCCCGAGCCCAAAACCCGAAAACCATTAGCACAGGCTACAGGTCGTATTTGTGAAAGGATTTCATTGTAACTTGGTAGGATGCCTCTGTATAATGCCTAGATGAGAACGTCCCCTTTTGGGCATGATCTATCAACCGCGTGATGGCTGCCCAAGCCCGAAACCCAAAAACTTTTAGCACAGTCTGCAGGTCATGTTTAATGTGGAGGGATTTCATTGTAACTTGGTAGGATGACTCCTTATGATGTCTAGATGAGAATTTCCCCATTTGGGCATGATCTGCCAACCGTGACGACTGACCGAGCCCAAAACCCGAAAACCTTTAGCACAGTCTACAGGTCATATTTATTGAGGAATTTCATTGTAACTTGATGGGTTGACTTCATACAATGTCTAGATGAGAAAGTCCCCTTTTGGACGTGATTGAGCAACTGTGACGGCTACAGGAGCCCGAAGCCCGAAAACCTTCAGCACAGTCTAGAGGTCATATTTATGAAGGGATTTCATTGTAACTTGGCAGGATGACTCCAAATAATGTCTAGACGAGAACGTCACATTTTGATCGCAATCATGCAGCCTTGATGGGTGCCCGAGCCCAAAAACCTTTAGCATAGGCAAAAGGTCATATATATGGAAGGATTTCATTGTAACCTGTTAGGTTGACTCCATATAATGCCTAGATGATGACATCCCCTTTCGGTCGTGATTGGTCAGTTGTGATGGCTACAAGTGCCCGAAGCCCGAAAACCTTGAGCACAGTCTACAGGTCATATTTACGAAGGGATTTCATTGTAACTTCGTAGGATCACTCCAAATGATGCTCAGATGAGATTGTCCCCTATGGTTGCAATCATTCACCCATGATGGCTGCCCGAGTCCGAAGCCCGAAAACCTTTAGCACAGTCTACAGGTCATATTTATGAAGGAATTTCATTGTAACTTGGTAGGTTAACTTCATATGATGTCTAGATGAGAACGTCCCCTTTTGGACATGATTGGGCAACTGTGACGGCCAAAGGTGCCCGAAGCCCCAAAACCTTTAGCACAGTCTACAGGTCATATTTATGAGGGGATTTCATTGTAACTTGGTAGAATGACTCCAAATAATGTCTAGATGAGAACGTCCCCTTTTGATCGCGATCATTCAGCCTTTATGGGTGCCCGAGCCCAAAAACCTTTAGCATAGGTAAAAGGTCATATTTATGGAAGGATTTCATTGTACCCTATTAGGTTGACTCCATATAATGCCTAGATGATGACATCCCCTTTTGGTCGTGATGGGTCAGCTGTGATGGCTACAAGTGCCCGAAGCCCGAAAACCTTGAGCACAGTCTACAGGTCATATTTATGAAGGGATTTCATTGTAACTTCATAGGATCACTCCAGATGATGCCCAGATGAGATTGTTCCCTTTGGTTGCGATCATTCATCCATGATGGCTGCCCGAGCCCGAAGCCCGAAAACCTTAAGCACAGTCTACAGGTCATATTTATGAAGGGATTTCATTGTAACTTGGTAGGTTGACTTCATATAATGTCTAGATGAGAACGTCCCCTTTTGGACATGATTGGGCAACTTTGACGGCTAAAGGTGCCCGAAGCCCGAAAATCTTTAGCACTGTCTACAGGTCATATTTATGAAGGGATTTCATTGTAACTTGGTAGGTTGACTCCAAATAATGTCTAGATGAGAACGTCCCATTTTGGCCGTGATCATGGGTGCCCGAGCCCAAAAACCTTTAGCATAGGCAAAAGTTTATTTTTATAGAAGGATTTCATTGTAACATTGTTAGGTTGACTCCATATAATGCCTAGATGATGACATCCCCTTTTGGTCGAGATTGGTCAACTGTGATGGCTACAGGTGCCCGAAGCCCGAAAACCTTGAGCACAGTCTACAGGTCATATTTATGAAGGGATTTCATTGTAACTTCGCAGGATCACTCCAGATGAGATTGTCCCCTTTGGTTGCGATCATTCTTGAGCACAGTCTACAGGTCATATTTATGAAGGGATTTCATTGTAACTTCGCAGGATCACTCCAGATGAGATTGTCCCCTTTGGTTGCGATCATTCAACCATGATGGCTGCCCGAGCCCGAAGCCCGAAAACCTTTAGCACAGTCTACATGTCATATTTATGACGGGATTTCATTGTAACTTGGTAGGTTGACTTCATATGATGTCTAGATGATAACGTCCCCTTTTGGACACGATTGGGCAACTGTGACGGCTTCAGGGGCCCAAAGCCCGAAAACTTTTAGAACAGTCTACAGGTCATAATTATGAAGGGATTTTATTGTAGCTTGGTAGGATGACACCAAATAGTGTCCAGATGAGAACGTCCCCTTTTGGTCACGATCGTTCAGCCTTGATGGCTGCCCGAGCCCAAAAACCTTTAGCATGTCTGTAGGTCGTATTTATGGAAGGATTTCATTGTAACTTGTTAAGTTGAATCCATATAATGCCTAGATGATGACATCCCCTTTTGTTCGTGTTTGGTCAACTGTGATGGCTACAGGTGCCTGAAGCCCGAAAATCTTGAGCACAGTCTACAGGTCATATTTATGAAGGAATTTCATTGTAACTTCATAGGATCACTCCAGATGATGTCCAGATGAGAATGTTCCCTTTTGGTTGCGATCAGTCAACTATGATGGCTGCCCAAGCCTAAAGCCCGAAAACCTTTAGCACAGTCTTCAGATCATATTTATGAAGGGATTTCATTGTAACTTGGCAGGTTGACTTCATATAATGTCTAGATGAGAACAGCCCCTTTTGGACACCATTAGGCAACTGTGTTGGCTACAGGGGCCCAAAGCCCGAAAATCTTTAGTACAGTCTACAGGTGATATTTATGAAGGGATTTCATTGTACCTTGGTAGGATGACTCTAAATAATGTCTAGATGAGAATGTCCCCTTTTGGTCGCGATCATTCAGCCTTAATGGCTGCCCGAACCCAAAACCCCAAAACCTTTAGCATAGTCTATTGGTCATATTTATGGAAGGACTTCATTGTAACACGTAAGTTTGACTCCATATAATGCCTAGATGATGACATCCCCTTTTGGTCATGATTGGTCAACTGTGACGGCTTCAGGGGCCCGAAGCCCAACAACCTTGAGCACAGTCTACAGATCATATTTATGAAGGGATTTCATTGTAACTTTGGAGGATCACTCCAGATGATGCCCAGATGAGAATGTCCCCTTTTGGTTGCGATCATTCAGCCATGATGGCTGCCAGAGCCCAAAGCCCAAAAACCTTTAGCACAGTCTACAGGTCATATTTATTAAGGGATTTCATTGTAACGAGGTAGGTTGACTTCATATAATGTCTAGATGAGAACGTCCTCTTTGGACGCAATTGGGAAACTGACGGCTACAGGGGCCCGAAGCCCGAAAACCTTTAGCATGAAAACCTTTAGCACAGTCTACAGGCCATATTTATGAAGGGATTTTAATGTAACTTGATAGTATGACTCATTTTGAAATAATTTCACTGTAACTTGGTAACTTTTGTTGATATACGTTAACTGTTAGGGCCACATATATTAACTGTGAGGTCATATTAACCCAACCCTCAGATCGTTAGTACAGTGTACACCTCATATTATTTTTATCATAAACATAGCATACAGGGAACAGAAATGAACATATTCCCAATTATCACAATTCTTGTCTTATTTCATAATCCTTTCATAAACATTGAACATTATCCTTTTCATCAAACACAACACACAAGTTAAGCTACAGTGTCATTGAAACTTTCATCATAATATACTACACTGTGAAAAGATAAACGGAGTTGCCCAAAATTGATCAGAAGTTAACACAACAGCGCGACAGAATTTCTGAATACAAGTGAAAATAAATTACATTCGCTGCTCTCCGAATGAATGACCACCACGCACAACAATTGTGTAATATTTTAGCAATAATTTGGCATAATTATATCAACAACTGTGCATTATTTTAATTGAAGCACAGTTGTCATGTTTTCAATAAAGCCTAAAGCACACGTATCGTCAGCGGCAATCCAAAATCAAGTTGCATGGACGTATATGCTATAAATACAACACATACACAAACTTCACATTTGTCCTTCCGAGAAAGCATATTACGACGACTATGGAAAAATAACATTGTGCTGCTACGGAAATTTCCTGGTGTGATCTGGTGACTAGATTCCGATTTCTAAGGACTGCATGCTCTTTTCGAAAGAGTCTTTCAGACAAAATGATAAATGAAGTATGATGGTATTTTGTTCAAAATAAAAATTGTTGTTTCGTCAAATCGCCTTAGTTTTTAGCTAGAAAGTCAGGCTGAGCTATTGCCATCGCTTGGCGTCTTTCGTCTATCGACCATCGTCCAGCGAACTTCGTCGTTAACTTTACATGTCAGTCTTCCCCTCGGATCCACCGGAACAAACACAACCAAACTTGGCCTAAATTGTCTTTGGGGGCTAACCTACCAGGTTTGTTCAATATAAGTAGCTAAGCCCAATGGGGAGGGGAGTGTCCTAAAACCCGAAATTCTTCAAAAATCTTCTCATTAACTACCAGTCACAATGCTTTGAAATTTGGCATGCAGCCTCCCTGTGTGTCCACGATTCAAGTTTGTTCAAAGAAAGTTTCACGTGCTAGGAGAGACCATATTTGTCTCCTGATAAAGCGGCCAAGTGCTTCCAAACACCAGCCAAGGGCCAAATAGTTATATTTTTTTTCACGAGCTTTGAGCATCGAAATATCATCTACTAATGCCTGAATAGCTTGATATACTCAAAACTTATTCAGTTCACTGAGTTCAGGGCTGAATCTACACTCTAAAATCAGTTGGGTTAAAAATTAACCCAAATCGACTGGGTTGAGTGAATATGAACCCAATTGGGTTCATATTCACTCAACCCAGTCGATTTGGGTTAATTTTTAACCCAACTGATTTTAGAGTGTATCTGTTAGAAAGCACACTTGGCCATTACAACTATATCTACGTTTCCAAAAGAAAATCAGTTGCTTGTGTCGAATGAAATGAGCTGTACTCTTTTCTGAAAGCAAACAAACTGACACAAAAGTTCAGTGATACATAGTGTGCAGTGCGTTATTGCCTCCATCTCACAAATGTTTGCGAGTATCACTCCCACAAACACTGTGTAGAAACCATCGACGGTCCCATTCACAGAGGCCAATATGTAAGCACAAATAAAAATAAGGGACAATCCACCCTCTGCTCTAACTGCATACCACAGACTCTCAGAACTGCCTGCAAATACGCCTTTGTTTCTGCCCCCCCCCCCCTCCCTATTTTCAATCAAGAAAAACAATCTTTCAAACAAATGAGATATTCTGTTTTTATGCCCCCGATAGGGAGGCATCTTAAATTCAAATGGTCCGTCCGTCCGACTTTATTTGTCCGTCCGGAGCCATAACTCTATAATATGCTTTGGTGGATTTTCATGTGTATTGTTTCGATCAATATTTTGTAATATTTGATATACCACTGCTGTGACCATTTCTCTTCACTGTTTCCTAATCTGTACATTCCACATCATGATCTATCATATTTCTTCCGATTATTTTTTTTCTCTGACACTGTATTGGAAATAGTACTTTAACCATTTTTCGACGCGAATCGTTGGAAATAGTCTTGCAGTTTGCAGGCCTGTACAAATTTGGCGAATGGTCGTTTCGTTCGCTTAAAAAGAAATAAGGGAGTCGATGAGACCTATTACTGAGCTTTGTTAGATCATCTGACTGAAAGACGAGGTGAGCAAAAGTAATCACTCTTCATCCGTCGTCTGTCGTAAAGGTTGTGTTTGAGATCTCTCCTCCTAAACTGCTGGACCGATTCCAATAAAACTGCATGTGAATCATGACTGTGTATGGGCAATTCAGTTTTGTTGAAATTTATTTGCAATTTAATAATAAAAAAGAATCTTCTCAAGATCCGATGGATGGAATAACTTGATGTGATATTCAGCATCCTTTTGAGGTGTACACTAAAGATTGTTCAAGAGAAGTTTGAGGGGCAATAGTTTCAGTTGTGCCCAAAATTTATGTGTTCAGAACTGGTAGACCGATTCTAACCAAATTTGGTATGTTACGTTATTGGGTTCTAAGTGTTTGATTAATAAAAAAAACCCTGCCCGCATCCCAGTGGTAACCCCGGGAGCTAAAAAATAGAAATGTTTTCAAACGGCCATGTTTTCCAAAACAGGAACAGAGTACTATTATTTGGTATGGTGTAGAATCGACTGAGCAAAGAAGTTCCAGTCGGTTGTGTCATCGGGTACCATATGGAGAACAAATAAATGCTGAGTCAACATATTTTTAGAAATTAAAAAATTCTTTTTTTCCAGAAGCACTAAACAGAGTGTTGATATACAACATAATGAGAAGGATCAGATTCAAGTTTGTTAAATCGAGTTCATATATAGGTTCATATTTGGGCTCACTGTGGCCACATTAGTGCTATATGAGGAATATTGTTTGAAAATCTTGTTCTTCTGATTCACACGTTAAAATCTGTTGATATTTGATAAACAGTATCTTTTTGAGATCAGATTCAAATTATTTGAATTTGCTCAAAACAAGTCTCTTGGTTAATATTCCGGGTTGCTATAGTAGTCCGAATTTTAACCTCGTGCATATGCGGAATATTTTTTGAATATCGCCTTCCTCAGACCCACCAGTCAAAATATATTGATATTTAAAATACATCATTATGAGGGTCTGATTAAAGTTTGTTCAAATCAAGCCCCTGGGTTCATATTTGTACTCCCGTACGAACCCGCTCGTATCGGTTAAAAAATAATAGCATGAAGACGAAAATTTACTGGCTTTATCGAAAAACTATGCCATAGTTTTTCATCCCGCTCTTGATGCCCGATCACACAATTTACGGAACCGCACAAAGTGCAATATTCGTCAAAATTTAGCTCTCTCGGAAAGGTTTGTGCGTTACTATTTACAGGGTATGCGTTCACGAACCCTATCTCGGTTTGTCGTTATCGATACTCGTTCTGTGGATTTTATTGGAAGCGTAACTGGGCTTCATTTGAAATAGGAAGAGGAGGTTTCGGCGCGCCGAAGGTGCGCTGGGTCGATGTGGAGTAGTTCAACCTCTTTTGCCCTTGTTGGCGATGTTCTTGAATGTCTGAAGCAGCGTTGGGTGAAGATAACTTAAGGCGGTGGCGTACCTAAGGTATGGCAGGAATAACACGTACCCTGGGCGCCACTTGAAAGGGGTGGGGTGCCACTGAGAAGTTTCTATTAAAGTCAGACAAGCCATCATCGACTAGTGAAAAAAGAATTTTCTTCAGATGTATGATCTGTGTGATTATTTTGAGAGAGAAGCACTAGGGTGGCCGGATTGTTAACCCTTTACCTAACATGAAAATCAGACGACACTTGCAAAAAAAATAATCTTGGAACAACCAATTTTTTAAAATGTTTTGTCTCAAAAACATAGGTTATGACCCCCTCATTGGAACGAGCTCGACGAGCTCGTTCCAATGAGGGGTCATAACCTACGTTTTGGAGACAAAAAATGAATCAATAATGAAAATTAACTGGCGACTTTTGAGAATAGCGCTAGACGTTTTTGGCCGATACGTTGGGTAAAGGGTCAAACCACTTATATAAATTATTAGTTAAAAATGTACTGCCGGTAGCAACATGACCACATGCCTCATAGTACCACTGTTGAGCCTCGGTGCCATCTGGCAGTAAGACCGTTCTTTTGCGCAAACAAGGCAGGTTGTGTTGCTTTTTCGCCTTCTCGGTTTTTACTCCGCTAATCATGCGTTTTACGTCTCAACGGAATTTCCGCCTATATAAATATCAACTACTAACGCGTGATATTACCCAAGCGAGATCGCACATTAGTTGTAGCTATTTATTTTGGAGGAAATCTTTTAATATGGAAACAGCATGCCGTTCTATTCATATGTGTATGCTATAGGAGCTATTTTTGGTAGATACGCCACCGATTTCAGGCTGGTAGAGTCGGCCGCTTATGGTGCGCTTGTTGTCAGCTGTTGGGCCATCATGAGCAAGTATAGTCTTGTTTCCGGCTCTAATTGAAATAATACGAAGTTCTTGAACTGATAATACCCAGTTATTGTTAAAATAATGCAAAATTGTTGATCGTGGCGATCAAATATTCAGAATGCATCTGGAGTATTAAATTATTTCCATGTGCATTAGAGATTTTAACACGCGGTTCTGTTTACACCCGATTACTTGGGACAACTTGGTCTATATCTTCGCAGCTTGTCGTATCTTCATAAAAATTCGTCTGATTAAAGTTTTTAATGACGGATTTAAGTTATTACTTTGTTGCTTCTGACGCCCAGTATACTTTGCGCACAACGGTTTTTTAACCAGTTCTTTCACATACAAGTTCTCCGTGGGAACCCAGGAAGTGAGGTAGTGCATGTTTATTGTGGTAAACAAGCTATGTTTTACTGGGAAAATATGACTCAATCGCCAGTGCTTGGGGAAGAGGTCCTGTAAAATTGACAACATGGGTATAAATGATGGGCTGGACTTGACTTTATCTCCATGTCTCCTGATGTCGCGGTCACGTTTAGTCTTTGTGCAGAAATATATGACCTTAAACACCAATAAATAAATTAATAAATTCACAAACAAGCAAAATCGTAGAATCGATATCCTTTCAAATTAACGGCTTATTATCCCCGAGATCCTGGAAAACTGATATTCTGTTCTGAAAAATTCTTGAAACTTCATATAATTTGAAATGGAACAAAGGACATGAATCGTGAACATCGGGTCCAGGAAGATGGTACAAACGATCTATTCTTTAATCGTTCACCAGGTTGGAGACAAGAAATGCACTGTTTCCGTTTTTAGTTACGTAACAATATTTGCATACGGGATTGAGAAGGTGAGAATGTGAACTCAGTGCTTGAACATTTTTCGTGGGTTTTAGAGTCCTTGGCAAGTGCTTGAACATAATTTGTAGGCAACGTTTGATCTCTTCATTTTTTAACAAAAAGAGTTATGAAATTTATATTCAGTAATAAAATAGTTAAACATTGCTTTAAAAAAAATATACAGTTGTGTACCCGTGGGAACAAGGGCAGTGAAGCTGTGCTTGTGTACTATGGTAAACTAGCCCTGTTTTACTGGTAAAACGGGACCCGGTAACCAGTGCCTGGGTGAAAGTCCCCTAATATGGGCAACATGGGTATATACGATTGGCTGGACTTGATTTTATATCCATGTAGCGGTCACGATTAGCCATTGTGTAGAAATATGATGGAATGCTAGAAGCCTCTATCAGGGCTTTCAACAAAATGAGGGTGCCACAGCAAAATGCAACATTTTCCTTGCTCATGTTTTGTATTCAGTCAAACGCAAATATTATTTTGTTAATATAAATTTGTTTTATTACAAATTATTGGAGAATGCCTGTGTGCACTCTCCAATATTTGTAATAAAGCAAATTTTGAATAGCAAATTCAGACTACCAAAAATAATCTATCCCTCAACCAGTTGAACACAAATAAATAAATAAATAAATAAATAACTAAATAAATAAATAAATTTACACAGTGACTGTTGCTCGAAATGTTGGACACTGAGTTGAGGGAATTTCAAGTAAATATTTGGTAGCTAAGTGGCTTTGTGGGGTAGATCAATGAGTATATCCAACATTCAACCCCATGGCTGCACGTGGAACATATTTATGGATATACCCCCAAATAATGAATATGGACCCATCCTATTGTTGCAGTTAAATCGACATGATATGTACGATCAGGATTCAAGGGGTTAACGGGATACTTTCGAGCATTTTTTTACGGACTGTCACAGTTCACAAAAGTTGCCATCGGAGTGGCGGGTTTAATACAATTAGTAATTCGAATACTTGTCGGAATTATTATTGTGACCAAGAGTGAGAGAGTTCACTTTTCTGCTATGATAACTAATTTCAGATAATTTATTACTAAATGGCTGAAATTTTATTTCTATAAATCTTCACGAAAATGGCCTTTAGATTTATAGAAATTAAATATCTATCGTGTGATACCTTAACTATATGTTCTCTTAATTTATAAACAAGCATCAATTTCGTAGACTTTCAGGTTTAAATTATGAGAGTTTCAGCTTATTTCTGATAATACAGATATCTTTCACGCTCATCCCTTTATGGCTGCTATCAGTTTATCTTGGAATATAAATGGATTGCTCTGAAAAGGCTTTTGGAAAAGGGTTGAAAGCAGGATCGAAAACAAAATTATCAGATATTAAAAAATATAACTAGTAGGCCCACCTGTTCTTGGACGGGACGCCTCACCCGTGCAAGGACGGAAAAGGTAGCCAATTGCATGTCAAGAGAGATAATGAAAGTTGGAATTTCTAACTGGATGGGATGAAGGAATCACATACTGTCCATGTATATAATAGAGGTATAAGACATAGTCCTCTCACTGCTTTAACAAATACAAATAGGCGTCCTAAACAAAAACGCCTGTGTTTTAGCCTCCCCCTGACTTCTTTACTTGTGCGTGCGGAGGTCAGCTCAGTACGGTGCGGTTGCAGTTACTGTGGTTATATTTTACCGAAACGAGTGACGCCAGGCTGGTAATTCACAACCAAGGGAGATTACCTTGAAACCCTTTTTTGTCCATAAGCAAAGTCGCAGTCATTACCTAATTTGTTTACATGTTGATTCCCTTTTGTGATCAAAATACGGGGAGTGCCGATAAACATGGTGCCGCCCATACCATCGACGTCATGTTTTAGTTTATTATTGAAGTACAGTTTTATAAAGAATGCAACACGTTGACAACAACGCCTCCACATATTTTTTTCCAGAATCAATATTTTATTGTACTTATAATAAAAGACCGACGTGTTTCCCAGCAGTGGTATACATATTTTGTTAACTCTACCAGCACTGAGTATAAGTTGTTGCGACGAGAGTTGCGTTAATCTTTTACCTAACATGAAAAGCAGACTACACTTGCAAAAAAAATTCTTGAATAACTTTTTTTTTCATTTTTTGTCCCCAAAACATAGGATATGACCCTTTGTTGGAACGAACTCGTTCCAATGAGGGGGCACAACCTGTGTTTTTGAGACAAAAAATGAAAAAAATAATGAAAATTAATTGGCGATTTTTGAGAATAGCGCTGGCCCGTTTTTGCCGTTACGTTGGGTAAAGGGTTAAGCATTCCCATACAATTTTTTCAGTTGTTGTAGGTGTTCCCTTTTGTCTAGTGGCAAGGTTCCCATTGATACAGAAAAACGATTATTCAACTCGTGCGAGAACGATAAATAACATTTATTTTCGTCCGTAGGTTCTCCGCGCATTCAGCGATTTTTCTCCCATAGTCGTGAAATATGTTCGTACCATTCCCGGAAAGTGGACCATTGCTATGTAGTGTAGTGAACAAATTCTGCTTAAATAAATAAATACAGTTTCAAACAGTTTTACAGTTGGAGGAAGCCGTGGTACTCATAGAGAACCACCAGGCAGTAGCCAATAACAGCCGGATTCACCTACGTACCAGCTCTGTCAAACAAGACTAAATTGGTTAAATTCCTACTTTCTGTTATTCTCCATTTTGGGAAAAATTAATATTTGTTTTAAATTTCGGCTTTTGTATGTGTTCAGAATATTGATAGAAGTGACTGCATGTAACATTTGATGCGTATCCTGTCTTGTGAACATGGGTTTGTCCCATCCAATCTCTGGATATAGTAACAGGTAGTATCCGTGGGGCACGGTGGGGCTGTGTGCTATAAGGCGTACTGCACGTCGATGGCGCCTTTGTCTTCAACCAATGCTAACGCTGCTTGTGTGGAGTTAGTACGATGTGGAGTCTGACAGTTGTCTGCCGCTGCTCGGTTGTTCTCCCGCTGCTCGGTTGTTCTCCGTGGGTTCCTGGCTTCCTCCACCAGTAAAACTGTCCGACATGAGGTGACCCTGCATTCCCAACAATGTTGATTAAAATAATATCACACGCGAAAATTATCTCCCTTGAGATTACCGAACTTTGCGAGACGAAATCCAGTTAAGAAGGCATTGAATGTGGGTGGTGAGGTGTGAAATTTCTGAGACTTGATGTGCGTGCATGAATGACAATGAGATGTGAAATAGCGACACCAATACTGTGTAATTTCTCATCCATCTCTGCGTTATTGCCCAGTCCAAGAATGTGTTTTCATAGCAATTTGGAAGTTTTAATTCATCAGAGGAAAAAAATTGGAAAATCACATCTGACAGACGTTTAGATTATTAAAAAGAACAGTGTCTGTATTCCATGCAGCGATGCGCACACTGTTGATACAATGAATATAAAAAAAAGTTATAGATCACCAAAAGGGTCTGAAAAGGCAGTTTTCTATTTTTTTAAATGGGTTTCTACTGGGAATAATAGTCCAATGTTCAAATTGATTGGGAAAAAGTGTAACAAGATAGCTTCTATTTGCTTATACTACGCCACAGGAAAAGAACTGTAGTTTGTGAAATGATGCGCACATCGATCATAAAATACACGAATATTAAAAAAAATAAGTTTTTATATGAAATTCCCATCTCTCTCAGTGTCAAATGCCTGAACAGCTTTACCAAATTAAGGGGAGGTAATGTTATAGAGAATTGCATCAAGGGAAACATTTTCTTGGCCATGGGCTGTCGAACATATCGTTAAGCACCAATAAAAAGAAAAAAAAACCCAGGTAGTATCACGAAATAAATGTTTGAATGTGTTAAAACGAACCATTGTACGCCAGGTTTTTTTTCCAGCTGTTGTTAGAATATGTTCATGGTGTTCATTCTTCTCGGCTATTTATAACGACCGAATGTGACGTCAGTAGGCGAGCAAGAACGACAGCCTTTTGTGCTATTCAACTTTTACTTTTTGAAATGTCGTGTTCAACCTCCCACTCATAATTTTCAAACTGTTGATTTTCCACGCATTTTATTCTTCTTAAGTTTACCCATTGCACGTTGAATATATCCTGCTCACATTTTGCGAAGGATCACTCCTTCCCATTCACATTTTTGATACATTAAAGGTCAAATGTGCATTCCCTCAGCCCCCCTCTCCCCCCCCCCCCCCCCCCCCCCACACACCCGCATGAAAATGTGTTATTCTTCTTCCAGCAGGCTGGGTATAGATATGACATTAGATTCCCTCCGTTCTGAGCGTCAATTATTCTGTACTGTTTGTTTTGTTGGTAAAATAGGACCCGGTAACCAATGCCTGTGGCGGAAGTCCTCTAAAAGGTCAACATGGATATAGACGATTGGCTGGACTCGCGTTGTAAAACAGAAGACGGACAAGCATCACAACACCTCTTTCCCCATGGATTACCGCCATGCTACATAGCGTAACCTGCCAACGGGTTACGTTATAAGCCCTTTATTTCCCAATGTTCCAGGTCTTTAAGGACACTTTCTGAGTCTGACAAGAATCAAATAAACATTTACGAGAATCAAAGTTGATTCTCATTGTTTTCTTTCCGAGAATCATTTGCGAGAATCGATTCTGATTGGCTCATGAATTTTAAGTCCTGCTCCTTGAAGATGTATTTGGAATATTATATAGTCTCAAGTATCAAATCTAGTCTTTTGAAAAGGCACATGATTACTAATAAGAAAGAATTGAACTCCAATCTTGACGAAAATGTCCACAGTAGAAATTATTCCCCCGCGGGAACCCCGGGAAGTGAAGCGGTGCTTGCTTACTGTGGTAAACAAGTCATGTTTCACTGGTAAAATAGGACCCAGTCACCAATGCATGGGGTGCGAGTCCTCTAAAATAGGCAACTTGGGGTATAAACGATTGACTGGCCTTGACTTTATCTCCATGTTGTGGTCATGATTAGTCATTGTGCAGAAGTATGTGACCTTAAACACCAGTAAATAAATAGTAGAAATTATTGGGAGGGAGATTCACACCCACTACAACACCCCCCCCCCCCTCCCACCCCCACCCCATAGTTACGCACCTGGGTAGAGGTTGGATTTCCTGATTCAGCCGGTAGAATTTGGTATTCCAACTTCTATCCTGGTTAAATTTCGAATTCACTGAAGCAACACCTGCAACTGGCAATGACCTTTGTGGTTCCCTGTTAGGAAGATTTTCAGACACAAATACCTTATTTTAGTGAAAAATTTAGTCTACCCATTTTACTCAAAATGGAACCTTGGGAAGCTCTCTGCGAGTGCTTTCCGAGGATGAATGTTAGATATAGATATTATCTGTCTGATATTCTGCCATGTAATTCCAAGTTCTCTTTGTAGAAACTTTAATTACCTTGTTCGAGTTGAGATTTTCCAAACTGGATGAATAATTTTCCTATCGTTTGAATGTTTTTGCCTTCCACCCCGCCCACCTATCCAAATATGTAGGCGAGTCTAACGATGCAGTTGAACTGTCATTGCATCTGGTGGTCTGAGACGATGCATTTTATTAATATTTATATAAAAACAATCACCCGTAATTGTCCATTAAAGATGGGACGGGGATTGTACTCTGCGTGGCTACATTCATTATAATACGGGGGCGTGGTGGCGTTGTGGTAACCGGTTCTCGTCAGATCACCGAAGTTAAGCAACGTCGAGCCCGGTTAGTCCTCGGATGGGTGACCGTCTGAGCGATCGATTCGGACTCCCGCGCTGTATTCTTGGGCAAGGCACTTAACCTCGATTGTCCATATGGTGGCACGATGACGCCGTGTACTAAGGCGTACTGCACGTCGATGGTGCGCATGTCTTCAATCAATCTAACCCTGTCTGTGCTACAGTGTGGAGTTAGGATGTTGGGGGAGCTGACAGCAGCTCGTCGTTGCTCGCTAGTTCTCTCCGGGTACTCCTGCTTCCTTCACCCGTAAAACTGTCACGGTCATGATTAGCCATTGTGCATAAGTATGTGACCTTACACACCAATAAATAATAATAAATAAATAAATAAACTCATTATAATACAGATAAATTAATTTACAAATTATTATTCACGTGAATTGTTCCAACTATATAACTTCCTTCTGCACAAAAGGTGATGGCGCTAAACTATATCATCGTTTTATACTTACATGGCATTGATGGCAAAGACTTCCTCCGCCTCGGAATACATTGTAGTACAAGCAGCCACTGTACATAAGTGAAATGAATTATCTGTGGCTGCTTGTAACAACAGTAAATACTTGCAACAACAACAACAACAACAACTTCTTCTTGTAACAACTCAACACACCAACCCCGCATCTTCATACTCCGATAAAGCGACAGATAAGTCATTTCAAACCTTATATGAGAAAAATAAGTTATACAGATAGATAGATGGTTTTGACATTTAGTTTCTTAATTTTAGATGGTCAAACCAAGACGTGAATTAATTTAAATAATATTTGAAATACACAGAACGACACGCTTGTGAATGGGTTAATCGATATGGCAGTAGTGCCAGCGCGAAAGGATAAAACGAGAGGCCGCAGGCCTAGAGTATTACCCTTCCGCGAAGGCACAGGCGCCATATCGATTAAACCGTTCACACGTGTGAGTCGTTCTGTGTTCATTACACGACTTCACGTCTATGACAAGCCATTATTAGGACACTCAGCAATTCATTTGCTATCAACAAAAAGAATGCATTTCATCGCCAACCAAATTTGCGAGGGGAACCCACATTACTATGTTTAGCTATCGCTAGGGATTCAAATTGTAATTGCGGTGCACAATTTGTAGAAAATTCCAGTGAAATTCACTTTTATTTAAAAATAGTAAGTCAACGATTTCCGTTCGGCACATATGTGCGGAACGAATTTTCATTTTCCACATGGTTTTGTGTTGCAATTAATGGGGATTAAATAGAACAGGCGTGTAATAATACTGCTTCTTGTAACACTCTTGAGTCCATAAATTATCATCCAATCAGATGAATCTGAGGTTAGAAGTATAGGTTACAGCATAGAAAACGAGTGATATTGAATATACAATCGCGAGAGTTAGTTAACGAGGACTTGTCCGAGTAACTAGCTCGAGCGATTGTATGTTCAATATCACGAGTTTTTGTGCTGTAACCGACTTGTCACATTGATGTTTGCACAAACAATCAAAACACGAACAATCAAACACTCCACTGAACCCTTGTCTGACACGTGTCCATTCCCGTTTAATTAGTTAATTTCTTAAGCCAAACTTGCAAGACACATGAAGATTGATGGAAAGCAAGTGATATTACTTCATTTTTTCCGTTTCGTCATTGCGCTCAAAAGGTTGAGCGAGAAATTAAACGTTCCATTTATCATTTACACCCGGGTGTGGATTTCTTTCTTTAACTCTTTCAATAAAATCAAAAGTCAGGTAAATTCTCGTTTCTCTGTTCAAAACATCTTAGCACAGGTGCCCTTAATCTTTCCTCTCGGCTGTGTTTGTATTAAAACTGACAGGTTACACAATCACTGTCTATTGTTCCTTGATTGGTAAAAGTGTGGCGATATATGTTGAATATCACACATGCTCTAACCAACTCTTCGAAATATATCACACACTTTTAACAAAGGCGTGACGTCATAACTATGTGACAAATGTAAATTGGAATATCCAGTTCTACCGATAGAAACTGGAATTCCAACTTTATCCAGTAAAATCTAACATTCTGCTAGATGACATTTTTCTTCCATGACATACACATGTACACAACATCAGAGCTGGTTGACATAAGTTTGGGCGGTTGTCCTCGAGTGTGCTCAAAAATTTCCAAGAAAACGCCCATGAAAACCCCAGTTTTTATCATTCATGGATGCACGAATGCTATCTGAAGCAAATATATTTTTTTCTTATTTACGAAAGAAAATTAATATGGCAAGTTTCGTATCCAAGTGATTTTTGCACAAGGGTTAACTCTGCTATCGTCAGCAAACATGTTTATCTGAATATTTTTTTCGCATGAAATATGTCGCCATTTAGAGAGTAATAATAAATTTTAAAAGATGTCACCATATTTTAAATGATCATGCAGCGGTCACGTTGTATCACTCAGTCAAGCTGTGAAAGTATTGGGTGTGGTTATCGACCTGTTCTACTGATACCATGTGTTTTGAAGTCACAGGTTAGATAAAAGTACATTTTCTTCTGCTTTTTGTTGATAACATATAGGAGCTCGGACGAGCCCAGATAGGCCTAGGGTGACGTTGAATCTTACGGAGAGTAGTTATGATCTCATCAGGTGTGATTATTTTGGGTTTTTGACCTGTTTCGACTTATATAACCCCTGTTTTGAATATTCCGGCTTTTTGACTTGCGTAACTTGTACCCCTGTTCCGTGTCCAGAAGATTTAAAAGATTTTGGCTCATGTTCAGGCTGTATTATAACATCGGAGTCACCGCCACATTCAAGAGTTCGTGGAACTTTATGGGCGTCGGAAACCATTTGCGACCGGTTTGGTTTTGTCATACTGGAATGAATTGGTATGGGGGAGCGGAAATCTGCCATGTGAAAACCAAATATATGTCTGAAGACGAGCCACATCGTGACATTGGGGTTTTAATGCTTTACCAGACGTAACGTTCAAAATCGGCCAGCGCTGTTCGCAAAAATCGTAATAAAAATTTTATTATCCCCGTCGACGAAGTCGTGAGGTGGATATTGGAATTGTGTTTGTCCGTCTCTCAGTCCATCACAAAACTTTGTCCGCTTAACTCCTCCCTCACAGGCTTTTTTTAGATCAACTTGACAACGTCAAGTATGGGCTATTGGAATGGGATGCAATCCGTCGTCCGTCCGTACGTCTGCACGTCCGTACGTTCTTCTGTCCGTCCACAATTCCTTTAGCACACCCTACAGGTCGCAGCTCTCACCCTATCAGTTCCAGATTTCATACATGGCTTTTGGACAAGATCTAGATGAGAGCTATGGAATGTTTTTGAATTTCGTTAAAAAATATGGTCGCTAGTGGCTATCATGGATTTGGATATAAATTGTCCAACAATTCCTTTAGTACACTCTACAGTCCGCATCTCCCATCCGATCTTTCTTAAATTTCATATGTGGCTTTAGTATGATGTCCAGATGGGAGGTATCGAATTTTGTTGAAACTCATGGCCGCCAGCAGCCATCTTTGATTTGGATATAAATTCTTCAACAATTCCTTTAGCACACCCTACAAACCGCAGCTCCCACCTCATCAGTCCCAAATTTGGCTTTGGGGCAATTTGTAGACGGGGGCTATCGAATTGATCCGAATTTCGTAGAAAAACGTGACGGCCAGCGGCCATCTTAGATTTGGCATTTAAGTTGTCAACAATTCCATTAGCACGCCTACAGGCCGCATCTCTGACCCGATATTTTTCAGATTTCTCATGTAGCTTTGGTGTGATGTCTTTTCTGTAGAAACGTGAGTGTATGCCTTGGCATTACTGGATCTTTCTATTTAGTTCACTCCCTTCTTGGGACAAATTGAGCAGCAGTCAGGGTTCATACAGCTCTTGAAAAACCCTTGAAAATGAGTTTTTTCTTGAAAAACCCTGGAGTTTGAAATTAGCCCTTGAGAAACCCTTGAACTTTCAGAAATCTCTTGAAAAACCCTTGAATACCAAGCTATTTCCTGGGCATTATAAATATGTGTACTCGCCTTTTACTTGTTTGTTGTGCTCGTGTCGCTCAGTTAAAAAAAACCATAAAAAAGTATGGAACATTTTACCAAGATTACTGTAACACAAATCACACTTTGGGTACCAGTACTTCCTGACTTCCAAAGTCAGATCCGTGTCACATGAATCTTAGATTTTTAGAGCTCATACAACAAGCTGAATAGTATATGTAGCCCTTGAAAAAAAGAAGCCCTTGAAAAACCCTTGAAAAACCCTTGAACTTTGTGAGCAAATTTTTGTATGAACCCTGGCAGTGTCTTTGACACTTTCATATGGAACGTGGTGTGAAGTATCGGTATGAAGCGTAGATGTGGGCTGGTATTGTTTATTCGACAAATTGTTGGCAGTTAAGGCCCTTGGTAAAAGGTAAATTTCCAGCAAAAATGCTTTTCAGCTTACCTCCTCCTTCATTTTTCACCGATTTTTACGAAACTTGGTGTGAATTATCGGTATGAAGTATATATATGCATGTGGATAGGGAGTTTTTATTCGACAATTTTTGCGCAGTTTCGGGCCTCGATAGGAGGCAAATGTCCTGTACAAATGCTCATTATCGTTAAATCACAACCGTTCGTCAGTTTAACTCCTCCTACATTTCTTGTCGGATTTTACGAAATATGGTGTGTAGTATGAGTATGGAATGTAGATGTGCATGTGGAAAGGACTTTTAGATTTCGCCGTTTTTCCAGAATTATGGCCAATTTTATTGTTAAAGGTCCACCAAAATTGTTTATTCGCTTCACTACATCAACATTTCAGGGGAATTTTTACTCAAGTTTGTGTGAATTATGTAAATATGCACATGGAAAAAAAATTTGTTTACGCAGTTTTTTTTCCCAGAGTCGTGGCCTTTTATACTGTTAAATGTCTTTTATAATTGTTTGTATGCATGTTTCGCACATTTTCTGGTACCCAGGGATAATTATGTCTTCACTTCACCGAAGGGAGACATTGTTCCCTGAATTCTTCTCCTTCTCGTTGTTGTTGTTATTGTTGTTCTTCTCATACAACCGTGTCTGGGCCAGAACTTTTTTTATCGTTTGACCTAGGCTTATGATATTTAGTATGTGGGTGTATCGCCGTGAGACGACATGTCGCGTAATGTGCACTATTTTGGAATAATTTCACTGTAACTTAGTAACTTTTGTTGGCATACGTTAACTGTGAGGGCCACATACATTAACTGTGAGGGCCACATTAACCCACCCCTCAGTTCATTAGTACAGTGTACACCTCATATTATTTTTATCAAAAACATAGCATACAGGGAACAGAAATTAACATATTCCCAATTATCACAATTCTTGTCTTATTTCTTAATCCTTTCATAAACATTGAACAATATCCTTTTCGTCAAACACAACACACAGACAAGTTAAGCTACAGCGTCATTGATACTTTCATTTAGTTACATGCCTGGTATCATACCTGTGTAAAATTGACATTTTAAAAAATAGTCGGTTTTTCGAAGCCACTGTTTCCCATAATTCATCTGGTAATTTACCCCAAAGCATCAGACTTCAACTTTAAGACCAAAACTTCAAATTCTCTTGTCCATTAAATAGCCTAATTTAATCATATATCTGATACTAAAAATATATTACCAATTTACGTGGAAGTAGTTTCAACATATGCCCTATGTTTAGAATTTCACCCCCGTGTAATAGTGCGAAACTGTAGAGCGGAACCTTTAGAGAAAACAAGAATGATCTCCCCATGGATTTCACTCGAGAAAAAGAATCTGGAGTCTCTGAATGAACAAAACCACAAGTCTGTATTTTCAACCAGTAAAAAGACACAGCGTGGTCTTTGTGACTGCCGAATACCTTTTGCGGGCAGTTTTTCTCCTGATTTTCACAATCACACCACACATCCTCAACCCCCACATTGCTCTGAGCTACTGAAGATAGTATTTTTATTATTACCGCCAGACATATTGACTACCCAGGGCCTGTCAAGAGCACTTAAATACAATCAAAATGTAAAACAATAAGCAGTAACAACCATTGCTTTTGAGGTGGGGTGTTGCTGTCCAGATATAAGAGGGCAAACAGCTTAATGGACGGCTGACGCACGGGCATGATACCAGTGCCCAAAATGAAAAAGTACACACTATGATTGGAATTCTGTGGTGAACAATAATAACCAGGCTGTTCATAATTGCATATATCTATCATGAATACAGAGTTTAGTGTTTAGGAAATGCAGTGCTCTATCTTAATGTGTTTTCTAAATCTGACGTAAATTCAAAAAGTTGCGAAATTAGGCCACATCAACAAATTTCTCAAAATTTCCTCAAGTCCTTCCAGTGGTGCTGGGATATCATTTGATGAATGTTAACTATTGCACACAAACCAGAAAAAATAAAAAAGGTTTTTTGAAAAATGGTGTATTTAGAACTCAAACACAAATAAAGAACTTCTTGGTTCAAGAGTTGACACTGATGGCAATATGCTCTTACGGTTCCGCTCCACAGTTTTCCAGGCATTTCCAAAAATGACATGCCATAACCTCTCTTCAAATGCTAATATTCTGTAACTTAGTTATCTAACCCATAACATGTATTACAGTTGCCAAATCTACTACAACATGCAACACTATTAAATGGAAATAAGTAATCTGAATGTGGGTGAAATAATTTATTGTCAAAGGCAAGACTTCAACCTACAAAATTGCATGAAAAAATGCCGATACCAGTCATTTCCAGCCACCCTGCAGCCTCAAAAGCAGAATTTTCCCACTGTCCCCACTCACCTAACCCTGGAGCAAATAACGCCCTGTTTCTAAAATGTGAAAAAAATTCCATGTTTCCCTCTCATTTTTAGCTCACCTACTTCTATTAGAAGTGGTGAGCTTATACGATGACCTCGGGCGTCGGCGTCGGCGTCCACCGTGTCCAATATTGTAAGATTTAATGTTAAGGTTAATTTCTCAAAGATCAGTGGGCTCAGGCCTTTGATATTTCATATGTAGGTTGTAGGGGACTATCAGAACAGTATTTAACCCTGTTACTACGACTTTTTTCCAAATTTCACCTAAAATTTTCTGCCAAAACTTGTAAGAATTTGCGTTTAGGTGTTGTAAGAATTTGCGTTAAAGTCAGCTTTTCATATTTCAATAACAACTGTAGGTATTAACCCTACTGTATACAGAAATTTAACGGAAATTTTCTTTTTTTTCAGTCAAAATTTTCATGTTTTTCTCGGACTTAGTAAATTTTAAGTTGTAAAACTTTGTAAACTTTGTGTTTAGATGAGTTGTCGTTATCGGCGAATGAGATCCATTGCGAGTCGACAGTAAATGAATCTGTTACCAAGTTTACTGATCTTTCACATAAACTTATCGATGATTTCGCGCCTGAAATGTCCAGAATTGTGTCCAGGCACAACCTTTCCCCCTGGTTTAGTAGTGAAATCAGAGATGCGAAACGCATGCGGCGAAAATTTGAATTGCAATGGAGAATTTCGAAACTCACCATACACAGGGAAATGTATGTGAGCCAAAAGATCGTGGTTAATCGGTTGATTCATCGAGCTAAAAAAAGACTATTTTGCCTCTATTATATCAGACAATAATAAGAAACCCAATGTGCTGTCTGAAGTAATTGACAAGCTTCTCCATAGAAAGCCGAAGGCAAACCTACCAGAACACTATCGGCCGAAGGTTTAGCCAACAGATTTTCTAACTTCTTTATAAACAAAATTGACACTATTCGGTCTGGTCTCAGCCCGCCTGTGGAGGGTAATATTCCATTACAGCCTCATCCACCTCGTATGGCGACGGCTACTCTTGAATCGTTCAGGCTGCTTGCGCCCGATGAGTTGACTGAGATTGTAATGAAAGCACCGTCCAAACAATATAAGCTTGATGTTATTCCTACAAAACTACTAAAATTATGTCTTCCTGATCTTATGCCATGGCTCATTGATATTGTGAATAAGTCGCTAGCATCAGGAGTTTTCTCATCATCTATGAAAGAGGCTCTAGTCACACCTCTCATTAAGAAACCTGGTTTGGATCCTGAAATCTTAAAAAACTATCGTCCCGTTTCTGGTCTTTCATTTCTGTCCAAACTCCAAAGTAATTGAGCGTGCAGTCGCTAAACAGATCCGCGGGCACATATCTAGCTGCAATCTTGCAGAGGAGTTTCAGTCAGCATACAGGTCGTTCTGCAGTACTGAAACCGCCCTTTTACGAGTGCAGAACGACATTCTCCTCTCTATGGATAAACGGCAAGTTTCCTGTCTGATATTGCTCGATCTCAGCGCGGCGTTTGACACTATCGACCACGGCGTACTTCTTAATAGACTTACTTCCCGGCTTGGTGTTGTTAGTACTGCCCTGGAGTGGTTTCGATCGTACCTGACGGATCGAACACAGCGGGTAACTGTCACGGGCTCAAACTCAAAACAGGCTCATTTGAAGTTTGGTGTTCCCCAGGGGTCAGTGCTTGAACCTTTGCTATACATCATCTATGTTCTGCCCCTTGGCGATATCATCCACAGACATGGCCTGTCATTCCATTGCTACGCGGATGATACACAGCTGTACATACACTTTACGCCACAGTCCGATACAATGGCCAAAGAAAAACTTGAAAAATGTGTAGCTGATATTAGATCTTGGATGGCAGAAAATTTCTTAAAACTGAATGCTGATAAAACTGAAATCATATACATTGGATTAAGCCATCAGTTATCTAAATGCTCAAGGCCCGATCTCAACATTGAAGGCAGTACTGTCTCACCATCGACCACGGTACGCAACCTCGGATATTATATGGATGAGAACCTGTCGGCGGGAAAACATGTCTTGCATGTCTGCAGGGCTTCGTATTATCATCTCCGAAATATCAGCAGGGTGCGGGCGTGGTTGATGCGGCAACAGCTAAACAACTTGTCCATGCCTTCATTACAAGTCGCATAGACTATTGCAACTCTCTCTTATTTGGCTGTAAACAGAGCATCATTGACAAAATTGCCACAGTACAAAAATGTTCAGCACGTGTAATTACTATGACCAAACGTTCCTGCCACATTACACCTATTCTTAAAAATCTGCACTGGCTGCCTCCGAGGGAACGCATTGAATTCAAAATTCTCATATTAACTTGGAAATGCTTAAATGGCGAGGCCCCACCGTATTTGTCCACTTTGGTTTCACGTTACGAATCGGTAGATCATTACGTTCGAAAACGTCACACAATCTTGCCCATGCACCAGGTGACCTCACAACAGCTGGCGATCGGGCCTTCTCGGTGGCTGCTCCATTCCTTTGGAACCTGCTTCCGAGTGGGCTGAAAGCATCCCAGAGTCTCCCATCTTTCCGATCAGCTCTCAAATCACATTTGTTCTGGGGGTATATAACTTAGATGAAGACCGCTGATTGTGATTCATCCGCTTGGAGACAGTCAGCAAATAGGAAATGCAGAGTGATATACATATATATAAAGTTTTGTTTTTTTTCTTTTTTTTTTCTTTTTTTTTCTTCTGCGTGTGTGTTAAGCCCAAGAGCTCTATGAGGATTTTCGGCTTTAAACTACATTTATTATTTATTTATTATTGTGTTTCTATGTGTCTTTCCAGGCGATTAATATTCTACACTTGGGTTACTGAACTCCATTGCAGTAATATTTAACCCTCATTACATGCATATTTGAGGAATTTGAGGCTGATTTTCTGCCAAAACTTGTTGTAAGAATTAGCGTTTAGGTGTTGTAAGAATTTGCGTTAAAGTCAGCTTTTGTGCAGATTGTGGTGCCTTCACCTCTCATTACTGTTTATTTTCTCATTTCAATAACTACTTTAGGTATTAACCCTACTGTACGCAGAAATTTAACTGATTTCTTTTCTGTTTTTTTCAGTCACAATGTTCACGTTTTTCTCTGACTTACTCAATTTTAAGTTCTAAAAGTTTGTGTTAAGGTGAGTTCTAATTCTATGTGTCTTTCCAGGCAATTGATATTGTACACATGGGTTACTGAACTACATTGCGGTAACGTTGCGCCCTCATTATATGCATATTTGAGGAATTTGAGGGGGGTTTTTGGGACTTGTATTCACTTTCTTTACAAAAAGTTTTTTTTAACTTTTTTTTTTATTTAATACTTTCTCATACTTGTTACCAGTAACTTTAAGGCTTATTTTAGTTGTTGATGTGATGTATTTTTTTTGGGACTTATAGTCACTTTCTTGAACGAATGTTTTTCCGCAACTCCTCTTTAACCAATGAATGTACTTCAATTACAATTTCAGTGATTTATGAAAGCCTTTCCTAATTCTTATTTATGATTTAATATCTGGCCTCACGATTCATATTCTTAATCATAAACATTTCTAAAAGAAAAAAAATGCTTTTATATCCAATGATTCTATGTTGAATTGATATATAATAAATGCAGAAATATAGACTTTCCAAAGCCACCACATTAATCATTTGATGCCTAGTTAATGATTTATATTAACTAAATATTAGGCATGTTACATTGGAACGACATTATCAAGCGCGAATGTAGGTGAGCGTTGGGATGTAACATCCCTCTTGTTTAATTACATGCCTGGTAACAAACCTGTGCAAAAATGACATTTTAATGTCTAGCCGATTTTTCGAAGCCACTGTTTCCCATACTTCATCTAGTAATTTACCCCTATGCATCAGACTTCAAATTTAAGACCAAAACATCAAATTCTCTTGTCCATCAAATAGCCTAATGTAATCATATATCTGATACTAAAAATATACTATTCAAAAAATGTAGGGGATATTTGATAAAAGTGAGATATATGAAGAAATATTTTATATTTTCATCAAAAAGACAGTTGAGGCATTGCACTGCGACATCTGGTGAATCATTTCCGCTATAGTTGGGTGTCTGACAAGCACATATTCCATGCACTAGATGTAGAAAACATGGACGGTCAGTCAGAGAATTTACCACATTCAGTCCATGACCTCAATACCTTGTAAATCCTCGGTTCGCAAGACAAGCGTGGATCCGACGTGGCATTCTCCTCACCAAACGTCCAATATCAGCTTGACTTATGTTATTCCATTCTTCCTGCAGTGCAGCGGCGGCGAGTTCCTGGACATTGGTAGGGGCTGTTGGCGTTGTCAGAGGACCCTGCCAAGCATATCCCAGACGTACTCGATTGTTGAAAGGTCTGGACTTAGTGCTGACCAAGGCTGTGTAGTGATGTTCTGCTCCTGAATGAACTCTAGCGACACGGGCCCTGTGTGCTCTTACATTGTCATCTTGGAAAATGACACCACACGAGCTGCTAACATATTGTCACGGTAGTACTGCCCTGTGACTTCCCTTGTATGACATGTAATGCTGTTCTGTTGGTCATGGTTATGCCTCCCCACACTATAACCGATCCAACACCAAAATGATCGTGCTGCCTAACGGTTACGTCAGGGTATCGTTCGTTCTGCCGCCGCCACACTGTGTTTCGCCTGTCGTGGAAGTCGAAAAACATGACGTTGCTCCACCGACGATTGTCCCAGCGCTGTCGTGCTCCACACCAATTACGCCTTGTTGCGATGTGACGTTCAGTCAAACGTGGAATTATTCGAGGTCGTCGATCGTACAAATTCCAGCTGGGTAGGCGATTTTGGATAGTCTGACCACTGACTCGCATAATTGGCACTCGCTTTCTGAGGCACATTGATGGCGGTTACATAATGCTGTGGTTCGGATGACACGATCCTGGTTAGCAGTTGTCACCTTTGGGCTACCTTACCGACGTCTGTCGTCAACATTGCCTGTCTGACGGTAGCGTGACCACAACCTGCTAATCACCGATTGAGTAACGTTGAGATTTTGAGCCACTGCAGTCTGTCTGTTGCCAGCTTCCAACATGCCTACAGCACGTAAACGTTCGTCGCGTGTCAGTCTTCGCAAACATCAAAAGTTACGTTTCGACCAGAAACTATTGATGAACGAATTTATACCAAGAAAAGAACTATGAGACCTCCGAAAAAGCCCGTCTAGTTCAAATGAAAATTTCAAAACGTACCCCACAGACATTAACGCCGCGCTCGTGCGAAAAACCTGCACGAAGTTTTCGTGGGCTGGTGACATTCATGATCCACACTAAACTTGGTAACATATTGATGTGCTCAGTCACGAGTATCCAATACCATTTTCCGACATCAGTTTGGATATCTACTTTTTTGAATAGTATATATCTCCAATTTGCATGGCATTAGTTTCAGCATGTGCCCTACGTTTAGAATTTCAATAGTGCAACAGTGCGAAACCGTAGAGCGGAACTTCAGGAATTTTGAATGTGACGTATTTTGCGTGCTTACGACCCTTGGAAATAGCAAAATTTTCAGCACAAAGGCTTGTCCGCTTAACTCCTACATTTTTTATTAGCTCACCTGACTGCAAGTTAGTGTCAGCTATTGACATCACTTGGCGTTCGTCGTCTGTCGTCCGTCGTCTGTCGTTCGTTAACTTTTGCAAACTTTGCTTCTTCTTCACAGCAATTCAGCCAAATTCAAACATCTATTGCACAAACCATCCCTGGAGTATACCCTTTCTATTTTGTTCAAATGAGGCGGCTGCCGTCTTCGGGCTCTGGTCATTGATGCCAAAGCCTAAAAATCTTTACAAATCTTCTCATGAACCAACAAAGAGATTGCCTTGATATATGGTATGGAACACTCTTTGGTGTTGAAGATTAAAGTTTGTGCAAGGGAAGTTGGTAGATCAATATTAGGGTTCTTTGTAGGCACATACCCATTTTGGGCTCCGCCCAAAATTTCTATTTCAAGAACCGATGGGCCGATTTGAACCAAATTTGGCATGTAGTATAAGTGGGTCCAAAGTACTTGATTGATGCCCGATTTTTAGCTCACCTGACTGAAAGTCAGGGTGAGTTTTTCTTATCACTCTTCGTCCGTCGTCCGTCGTCTGTCGTCCGTCGTCTGTCGTCCGTCGCCGTGAAGGTGGTGTTTGAGCCTCTTTCTCCTAAACCACTGGCCACATTTTAATTAAATTTCAGGTAAGTAGTGGTTATATAGGGGCATTTTGATTTTTATCCAAACTAGGTTTCGGCTCATATTGAGCAGAGGTGTGGGGAAAAAATGGCCAATTTTTTGAAAATCTTCTTCTAATGAACCACCAGTAGCAGAGACTTGATATGTGGTATACAGAGTCCTTTTGAGGTTTAGAATCAAGTTTGTTCGAGAGAAGTTTGTCGGGCATTATTTGCCTTCGTTATGGGAGGGGCAAAAATTTTGGCCATGCCTAAAATTTCTATTTTCTGAACCGTGAGGTTCGATTTGAACCAAATTTGATATGAGATGATAATGGGTCATAAGTAGTTGATTGATGCCAAAAAAAATTTCTCATTGCCCCGTGGGAACCTCGGGAGCTAAAAATAGGAAAAACCTTAAAACTGCCATATCTCCAAAACTACACGGCACAGAGAATTCTTATTTTGTATAAAGCTTACTTTTATCCAGTAGAATAGAATGGTTAAAAAATCCCTATCGGTTTGATCACAAGGTACATTTTTCAGAACTTTGAAAAAGTGCTGAGTCAGTACTTTTTAACACTGTAGGCAATGGGAAAAAGATTAAAAAATCTTCTTCTCCAGATCCAGCAGGCAGAATCTTTTGATATTTGGTATGCATCATTGTAGGGTGGATCTGATTCAAGTTTGTTCAAATCGCCCCCCCCCCCCCCCCCCCCCCATGGGTTCATATTTGGGCTCAGTATAGGAGCCCGATTTCGAACCTAGTGCATTTCAGGCAAATTTCTTCAAAAATCCTCTTCTCCAGATCCAGCAGGCAGAATCTTTTGATATTTGGTATGCAACATTATGGGGTGGACCTGATTCCAGTTTGTTCAAATCGGCCCCCTGGATTCATATTTGGGTTCACTATAGAAGCCCGAATTCGAACTTAGTGCATTTCAGGCAAATTTCTTAAAAAATCTTTTTCTCCAGATCCAGCAGGCAGAATCTTTTGATATTTGGTATGCAACATTGTGGGGTGGATCTGATTCAACTTGGTTCAAATCGGCTCCCTAGATTCATATTTGGGCTCACCATAGAAGCTCGAATTCGAACTTAGTGCATTTCAGGCAAATTTCTTCAAAAATCTTCTTCTCCAGATCCAGCAGGCAGAATCTTTTGATATTTGGTATGCAACATTGAGGGGTGGATCTGATTCAAGTTTGTTCAAATTGGCCCCCTGGATTCATATTTGGGCTCACTATAGAAGCCCGAATTCGAACTTAGTGCATTTCAGGCAAATTTCTTAAAAAATCTTCTTCTCCAGATCCAGCTGGCAGAATCTTTTGATATTTGGTATGCAACATTGTGGGGTGGATCTGATTCAAATTTGTTCACATCGGCTCCCTAGATTCATATTTGGGCTCACTATAGAAGCTCGAATTCGAACTTAGTGCATTTCAGGCAAATTTCTTCAAAAATCTTCTTCTCCAGATCCAGCAGGCAGAATCTTTTCATATTTGGTATGCAACATTGTGGGGTGGATCTGATTCAAATTGTTCAAATCGGCTCCCTAGATTCATATTTGGGCTCACTATAGAAGCTCGAATTCGAACTTAGTGCATTTCAGGCAAATTTCTTAAAAAATCTTCTTCTCCAGATCCAGCAGGCAGAATCTTTTCATATTTGGTATGCAACATTGTGGGGTGGATCTGATTCAAGTTTGTTCAAATCGGCCCCCTGGATTCATATTTCGGCTCACTATAGAAGCCCGAATTCGAACTTAGTGCATTTCAGGTAAATTTCTTTAAAAATCTTCTCCAGATCCAGCAGTCAGAATCTTTTGATATTTGGTATGCAACATTGTGGGGTGGATCTGATTCAAGTTTGTTCAAATCGGCCCCCTGGGCTTATATTTGGGCTCAGTATAGGAGCCCAAATTTGAACTTAGTGCATTTCAGGCAAATTTCTTTGAAAATCTTCTTCTCAAAATCCAGCAGGCAGAATCTTTTGATATTGGGTATGCACCATGCTTAGGGGGGTGAGATTCAAGTTTGTTCAAGCCAAATCCCTGGGTTCATATTTGGGATCACTGTGGTAGACCGAATTGTAACTTAGTTCAAAATGAGGAATTTTCTTTAAAAATCTTCTTCAGAATGTTTTGATATTTGGTATGCAGCATCCTTAGGGGGTGAGATTCATGTTTGTTCAAGCCATGTCCCTAGGTCCATATTTGGGCTCCCTGTGGGAGCTCGAATTGTAACTTAGTTCAAAATGAGGAATTTTCTTTAAAAAATCTTCTCCTTCAGATCCAGCAGTCGGAATGTTTTGATATTTGGTGTGCAGCATCCTTAGGGGGATGAGATTCAAGTTTGTTAAAGCCAAGTACCTGAATTCATATATGGACTCCCTGTGGGAGCCTGAATTATAACTTAGTTCAATATGAGGAATATTCTTTAAAAATCTTCTTTTTTTTTAGATCCACTGGTCAGAATCTTTGGATATTTGGTATAAGCTTTTCTTAGGAGGAGCAGATGCAACTTATTGAAATCAATTCTCTGGGTTGATATTTAGGCTACCATGTCAGGTGAGCGCCTTCAGGCCCCTTGGGGCCTCTTGGTTTTTTTTTCGTAGCCCCGTGGATACCCCAGGGGCTAAAATAGAAAGAATTTAAATGCCCATATATCCCAAACTACACGGAACAGAGAACTGTTATTTAGTATGAAGCGTCCTTTTGACCAGTAGAATGGATAAAAAAGATGGTCATAGGTTATGTCTGGGTGTTCTGTAGGGGCGTTTGAAAAAATGCTGAGTCGGCATATTTGCAAAAATTGAAAAACAAATTTCTTCAGAACCGCTGATCAGAATCTTATGATATTTGGTATACAGCATCCATAGGACGGTTAAATACAAGTGTGTTCAAATCGAGCCCCTCCGTTCATATTTGGGCTCAACACAGGAGCCCATATAATTAACCTGGGGTGCTATGGGGAATAAGCTTTAAACATCTTCTTCAGATTAAACAGTCAGATTCTTTTGATACTTGGTATACAACATTTCTACAGGGTCAGATTGATCCTTTCATATTTGTTATGTGATATCTCTAGAGGTGTAAGATTCGGATTTGTTCAAATTGAGTCCCTGGGTTAATATTTGGGCTTCCTGTGGGAGCCTGAATATTAACTTGGTGCAATATGGGGAATAATCTTTTAAAAATCTTCTTCTTCAGATCCACCCGTCATATTCTTTTGATATTTTGTGTGCAGCATTTCTAGGGGGGTTAGATTCAAATTTGTTCAAATGGGATCCCAAGATGAATATTTGGGTTCTTTATTGGAGCCCAAATTTTAACTTAGTGCAATATGAGAAAGTTTCTTTAAAATCTTCTTTTTCAGACCCACACGTGAGAATCCTTTTATATTTAGTATGTGACATCTCTAGAGGTGTAAGGTTCTAATTTGTTCACATCGAGTTCCTGGGTTAATATTTGGGTAGGGAGTCCAAATATTTACTTAGTGCAATATGGGGAATTATCGTTTAAAATAAAATCATCTCCTTCAGATCTAGCAGTCAGATTCTTTTGATATTTGGTGTACAACACCTCTGGGAGGGTTAGCTTGAAGGATGTTAAAATTAGGTCCCTGAGTTAATATTTGGGCTTTTTATTGAAGCCCAAAGTTTAACTTAGTGCAATACGAGAAAATTTCTTGAAAATTCGCCTTCTTCATGTCCAGTGAGAATCCTTTCATATTTGGTATTTAACATCTCTAGGGGTGTCAATTTCAAGTTTGTTCAAATCGAGTCGCTTGTTTTTTCTTGTTTTCTTTTAATTTGTTTTTTTTTAGGGGGAAGGGCGGGGGGGAGGGGGGAGGTAGAGAATTACAGTAGTTGAAAACAAAACCAAAATTTCATTCGGTTGTTGTTTTTTATCACTTCACAGAACAGGGCTTGCTAGGAAGCTTTCCTGCCACCAGTAGAAATGAATGGCCAAAACAGTTGCCTTTGGGGTCTGAAAAAATTGCTCTTGCTGCTGATCACTTACTGATACACTCATCTCTTTTGACAATTTGAGCCAGGTGAGCGTTTTAGGCTCACTTGAGCTTCTGGTTGAATTTTACGTAACTTGGTCTCTGGTATCCTTATGAGGTGTTGATGTGCATGTGGTCAGGAATTTTCGATGCGACGAATTTTGTTTATGGCCCTTGGTAATAGCAAAATACCCGTCACAAATGCTTGTCTGCTTAACTCCGGCATTTTTCATTGGATGTTTACGAAACTTGGTATGCAGTATGATGTGTACATGTGCATATGGAAAGGAAGTTTCGATTCGCATATGTTTTCCAGAGTTATAGCCCTTGTCGACTTTGAATTTACAAAAATTGCATGTTTTTGGAAGATATCTTCAGGTGCCATTAAAGAAATTAAATGATATTTGGTGACTGTCATTATTGGGTATGAAAACAAAGTCAAGCTAAGCTAATGCCTCCACGCCTGCGGAAGTCTGTGAGTATATCTGTCTGTCAGTCTGCTCATATTTTTTTTGGCACAGTCTACATACACCCCGTAGTTCTTGTCCGATCATCACGAAATTTCATATGCAGGTTCGAGGTCATATCTCGATGAGAACGTCCCCTCTTGGTCGTGATCGGCCAACCGCGTCGTGTGCGAGAGCCTGAAACCCGAAAACCTTTAGCACAATCTACAGGTCGTATTTATGAAGGGATTTCATTATAACTTGGCAGGATGACTCCGTTTAACGTTTAGATGAGTACGTCCCATTTTAGACGCGATCGGTCACCCGTTACGGCTATGCAGCCCGAAGTTCGATAACCTTTAGTACAGTGTACAGGTCGTATTTATGAAGGTATTTTATAGTAACATCGTAGGATGACTCTGTATAATGTCTAGATGAGAACTTCCGTTTTTGGTCGAGTTCAGTCAACTCTGATTGCCGCAGAGGTACGTTACCTAGATTCCTTTGACACAGAGTACAGCTTGCATTTATAAAGGGATTTCATTGCAACTTTGTAGGATGACTCAGTATAATGTCCAGAGAACATCCTATTTTGGACGTGCTCGGTCAATCGTGACAGCCGCACAGGCACGTGACCTAGATTTGTTTAGTACAGTCTACAGTTCATATTTATGAAGCAATTTCATTGTAACTTGGAACGATAACTTGGTATGATGTCGAGATGAGACAGTTATATTTTGGATCGGCCAGCCGTTACCGCCGCCTGGTCTCTTGACCTAGATTCCTTTAGCACTGCCTACAGATTGTTTTTATGAAGAGATTTCATTGTAACTTGGTATCTAGATGAGACTCCTATTTTGGTTATGATCGCTCAACCGTGGTCACCGAACCGTCACGTGACCTGGATTCCTTTAGCAAAGTCTGCACGCATTATATTTATGAACAGATTTTCTTGTAACTTGGTAGGATGACTTGTTTTGGATGATTTTACTGTAACTTGGTAAATTTGGTTGACAAATGTTAACTGTAAGTGCCATATCAACCCAGGTTTCAATTCCTTAGTACAGTCTACACTCAAATTATTCTTTTTGAAAACATAGCATTCAGGGAACAGAAATTAACATATTTTCACTTATGACAATTCTTGTCTTATTTCGTAATCCTTTCATAAACATTGAACATTGTCTTTTTCATCAAACACTACACACAGTCAAGTTACACTACAGTGTCATTGACACTTTCATTGGAGGATATCTTCAGTTGCGACTGGTCGCAATAAAAGAAATAAATGATATTTATTGAGTGACATTATTGGGTATGAAGAAATGTCCAGGTTGATAATGAGATTAGTCCGCATTTTGTTACCAGAATTATTGCCCTTTCTGTACTCCTACATTATTCAGTATGCTCTTTGAAACTTGGTTTGAAGTTCGAGAAAAAAGTGTAGGTCATATGTTAAATCAAGTTGTCCTGAGATATGGTCCCCTGTTGTCTCGAAATTTCTAATGAAAATTGCACTTATTTGCAATTGTATCTTCAGAAATAAATGCTGGAAAGCTATTTGACAAGTTACATTGCCAATGGGTCCGCTTTGATTATGATGTCATGAAAATTTCCAGCACAGTTATATCCCTTTATGTACTTTGATTTCTTCTCATTTGAAGTTTCCCTGTGCTTCCTTCAGTAGCAATGAACCAAATGAGGTATTGAGCCTTGTCCAATGAAGTCAATTCACCATCTCAGTGTTTGTTCATCCATCTCTCCATCTGTCTTGGTCACCTCATATGCTTATTTCTATCATAACATAAAAGTCGGCGGGGGATATGGATGTCGTTATTTATTATCTATTTATTGGTGTTTAAGGTCACATATTTCTGCACAATGGCTAATCATGACCTCGACAGTTTTACGGGTCGAGGAAGCCGGAGTACCCGGAGAGAACCACCAACATACTAACTCCACACAAGCAGGGTTAGCATTGGTTGAAGACAGTGCACTATCGACGTGCACTACGCCTTAGTACACAACGTCACTGTGCCCCCACGTGGGCAATGGGGGTGAAGTGTCTTCCCCAAGGACACAACGCAGTTGCGCCCAAGGACACAACCGAGGACCTCTCGGCTTGCAGCCTGCACCTCTACCAACTGAGCCACTGCATCCCCATGGATGTCGTTAGATTCTCTTGTCAAAATATTTTTCATCAAATCCCTGGGGGTAAATCCATTCAATTTACAGGAGGAAAAGTTGATTAACCCTTTGAGACCTTTATTATCCTGACGTTCAAACGTCACTGGGAATTCAGTTTCTTCAAATGTCGGAAAGTACAAATATGATATTTTTCACATTAGTGATTATCTGGTTGAGGTCTACATTATTTTTGGTCTGAATTTGTTTTTCAAAACTTGTTTTATTACAAATCATTGGAGAGTGCCCCAGGCACTCTCCAATAATTTGTAATAAAACAAATTTATATAAACAAAATATTATTTGTGCTTGACTAAATATGAAATATAAGCAAGGAAAGTGTTGGCTTTTGCCCTGGTATCCTCATTTTTTGAAAGCTCTGATAATCAGCAGGACTATATACAACTCAAAGTTTTCTAAGCACTAAGTACATCCAACTTACCTGTTTTACGTTTTAGTTGAAATATTGTAATGAAAAGTGTATATATTTTTTATTTAATTATATCTTTAATGATGTAAGTACAGAAATTAAGATTTTATTTGTGTTTGACATTATTTTTTAGCTTTTGAATACGATAACCATGGAAAATGGATATTATTGATAAAAGAGGACATTTTTCAGTTTGCCAAAAAGTTGACGGAGCGAACTGGTATGGGTTCAATATCGAGTATGAGACCTATTACTGTTAATTACAGCTTGGCAACGCCTTCTCATGCTCTCAATCAGGTTCCTGATGGTCCTTTGTGGGATGTAGTTCCATTCTTGGACCAGCCTGGCACCAAGCCCCTGGACACTTCTTGGCTGGACTGGACTGGCTGAAATTGCAAGCTGCAACTCATTCCAGACATGTTCGATTGGATTGAGGTCAGGGGATCTTGCTGGCAAGTCCATACGCTCAGTCCCCGCCCTCTGTCGGTACTCACCGACAGCATGGACAACTTGAGGACGGGCATTATCGTCCATCAGAATGAATCTATCACACACTGCCCCTGCATACAATCTGACGTGGACATCCAGGATCCCATCAATATACCGTAGTGCAGTCAATGTACCATGTCCAAGGCCACAGAGCACTTGTTTACTGTGGTAAACCAGTTCCGCTTTACTGGTAAAATAGGACCCAGTCACCAATGCTTGGGGTGAAAGTCCTCTAAAATGGGCAACATGTTGATCAACGATTGACTAAACTTGACTTCATCTCCATGTTGTGTCACGATTAGCCATGGTGCATAAATATGTGACGTTAACCACCAACAAACAACAAACAAACCAAGGCCACAGAGCTATGTACGTCCATCCCAGCTGATGCCACCCCAGACCATGATTGACCCTCCACCATAGCGGTCATGCTCAGTAATGTTAGCTGCATGGAATTGCTCTCCTGGTCTTCTCTATACCCTAAACGTCTATCTGTGTGGCTTAGGCTGTAGCTTGACTCACCTGTAAAAAGGACAAGTCGCCAATCTCTGGTCCATCCAACGTGGTCCATGGACCATTCATATCGTGCTTGGCGGTTATTCTGGGAGAGCAGAATGCGAATACATGGTCTTCTCGATCGGAGATCACCTTCGTGCAACCTTGCCTGGATAGTCTGCGTCGAAACATTTACCCCGGTGCATTGCTGGGTTGCTGTGGCAAAGTGGTTCCTACGGGCCTGAATGATCAAACACCAGTTTTCAGCTACAGATGTTGCCCTGCCATCACCATGCCGTCTTACTGGTGTGCCATACTGCTGGAATCTTGCCCAAGCTCTGGTGATCACGGTATGGTGCACACCAAGGGCTTCACCAACCTGACGATGGGTAGCCCCTTGCTCCACCATCCCTACAGCCCGCCACATTTCTGCTTCAGACAAATGTCTTCTTTCATTTGCATTTGCATATTCAATCATTAAATCACAAGGGTATGTGTTGAAATGAAGTTTGAATACCTACACATGTCATGTACATGTCAACAGTACAGGAAAACATCATGAAAATCAAGGGGTACATGCTTTCTGTGACTGTCACGAAAAGTGTGCCTGTCAAGAGAGCTAATGTAAACACTGGGGACCATCTCAATACATTCCTCAATCATATCGACCACAAATATCGCAAATATGTCACAAGCAAATTTCACAATGATGTGTCAAATATTTGGTGCTCAGCAAACTTTGAGTAGTATATTAGCATTCTAAGCTGCGATAACATTTGGCTCAACTGTTGTCACCGAGCACTATTCGGGAGAAAATAGGAATTGAGGTTAAACCCTTAAGAAATCGAAAAATAATAACAAAACAAATGACCACAAAGTATCAACGCGCTGTTTGATTTCGTTTGTTATAAGATGTACACAAGTATCAAAGTGTTAAAGGTACCACAAATTATACTTATTTCACTGGCAAGATACATCCTGTCTTGGGCAGGAATATCCTCCAGCAGCATGCAATGAGTTAACCCTTTTAGCCTTTTGCTTAGTTCTAATTTTGGTGAGTTTCTTGTCTTACATGTACATGTAGAACTCCCGTTCCAACATACATGGTGTTCCAACATGTTTCTACATACAGGCTTTTGGTGGTCTTGTCAATGGAAGTTACATCACCTTGGCTATGGATTCAAGTGAAGTATTCGTTGTTTGTACAAACAGCCAAGACGTCATTAGATAACAACGTTAAGTCAAAGTTATCGTATTATAGGGTTGCAAAAAATGTGTAGAATTCTCCAGGCCTTTCAGCACACAATCTCTGACAAGAATCAAATGGAAAACTAGAGAATTATAATTTGTTGGACAAATTGCGGACTTTCCCAACTTTCCAATGTGAATGCAGACTACATATAGCAAAACAAAGTGTTTGAAATTAACCATTTCCAAAATGATAGACAAAAAGCATTCAAAGTTGGCTTATTTTGGCATTCTATAATGGTACTCTTATTCTCGCCCTCATTGTGCTTGGGAGTTAACTCTTGAGATTAAAAAGTAAACAGTAGCTTTCTTCTGCAATCATTGTTGCTTCTATCTGTACCGAAATAATTGCTACAACATCCTTGCAATTAGAGGAAATGAGTACAGATGTTTGCAAAATTCTCCGAAAATCATTTTTTTGTCGGACAGTTCTGTTCATTAAGTGGCCAAAGCATATGTTGGATTAAGCCCCAAAGCATAACTTACAGCAGCGGATTTGATCATTAAGCATCCCTACCCAAGAGTTTAAAATTAACCCTTTCCAAAATGACAGGAAAATGCAACCGAAGTTAGCTAATTTGGGCATTTTCTAATGGTACTCTTACCCTCATTGTGCTTGAGGGTTAAAGATGAGATTAAAAACTAAACAGTAACTATCTTCTGCAAGCATTGTTGCATGTATGCATATAAAAATAATTGTTACAACAACCTTGCAATTAGATAAATTTGCCATTGAAGTTAGTCAATCTTGAAGATATATTGCTATATTCATATCATTTGTGGCCAATAGGGGTTAATTTTGAAATATTTGTGTGGTGATTTTAGTGCATCATATTATGCTCTAAATGTGTGGACATCAATCACAGACTGAGTGTCTGATAAGAGACATGGAGGAATCTTGAATCTTGGTATTTGAATGAACATGTGCAAGATGAGGGTACTCCAATTTAAGGTCTGACAAGTGGGTAAGGGTTAAAACTTTGAATAAAACATATAACAACAAAATTGTTCTTGGATGAATGCCCTATCTTTTCATGGGGAACGTTTTGAGTAAATATGGCTTCAGTGCTGAGAAATCGCATGTGTAAATGTTGAGGAAAATAACAAATATTCCGACAGTACCCTTATGGGAAGTTTCCAATCTGCCAAGGGTTAAACTTTTAATAATAACATATAAAACAAAATATATCATACTTTGACTGCTGCATGCAGCCACAGAAAACATTCAGTGCTCAATCAATCAGAAATGGAGTAAATTGTCACTTTAACATATCAGATTCTGAAAAATGGGTGTTGCTTTGGACGGTACGTACTTTTATGCTACCAGAATGGTCATAGGGTTGAACTGTACAACCAAACTTACAACAGCAAATATGCTCGGTCGTCAGTTGTGCATACGGACATGCAAAGTGTTTGAAATTAACCCTTTCCAAAATGATAGAAAAAGCAACCAATGTTGGCTAAGTTTGTCATTTTCAAACAACACTCTTATTCTCGCCCTCATTGTGCTTGGGGGTTAAATCTAAGATTAGAACGTAAACAGTAACTTTCTTCTGCAATCATCGTTGCATCTATCCGTACCAAAATAATTGTTACAACAACCTTGCAAATAGAGAAATTTGCCCTTGAAGTTGGGTAAATTTTGAAGACAAAACTACTATATTCATTTCATTTTTGGCCCAGAGGGGTTAATTTTGAAATATTTGTGTGGTGATTTTGGTGTATCATATTATGCTCTAAATGTTTGGAAAATTTGAGCTAGATAACTGTAAACAATTCCGAGATTTTTGAAAAATTGTGAAATTTTGATGGTTTTGGCAGAAAATTTTGAAAATAATCGTTTTCATGAATATGACGATATCTCATTTTCTAGATATTGTGTCAAAAAATAAGTTTACCAAATCTGGGTGAAACCATACAGCTTGTTTTTGAGTTATGCTGAAAAATGGTGAACTTTTGAAGGTTTTGACAGAATATTTTGAAAATACGCGTTTTCGCAGATATGGCAATACCTCACTTCACTAGATTTTATCGCATTACAGAAGTATGCCAAATTTGGTTAAAATTGTACAGCTTGTTTTTGAGCAGTGCAACAAACAAATTTGAGGGAGGAAAAAAAAAATTAAACTAGAGAATTGTAATTTGTTGACAAATTACGGGCTTTCCCAACTTTTTAATGTAAAAAGGCAAACTGTATTGTACACAAAAGTATCGATCAGTTTTGAAAATAGAAAAATATAGTGGAAGCAAAGTTTTTTTGTGATGCTACTAGGTTTTATGCAGCCAAAACAGATATTTGAGATAAAGCAGGACATCAAAACATTTATCACTATATTTGCTCTTCAATAATTACTGAATATTTTCATGGAAACCAAAACGAGCCATGTCCGCTTTGCTTTGGAAAAATAAGTACAGATGAATCATGGGCATACGGGCCCGGGTGTCTGGGAGGACTGTGCCCCTCCCCCACCCTGAGTCGAGCAGAAGCCGAAAATTTCGGGCAATTCAGTTGCCAGAAATGACCAAATCAAGCAGGCAGGGAGACTATTTTTCTTACAATGACGGGAATGGTGTATGGTTAATGTCAGGCAGGCAGGCAGGCAGGCCTGTATAACAACTCTACCGACTGTACTCTTTCACACTGGCATGCGTCCTTAAAGTTGGTCAGTTTTGTAGAAAAATTGCTATATTCATGTCATTTTTAGCCAATAGGGGTTAAATTTGAAATATTTGTGTGGTAATTTTGTTGCATCATATTATGCTCTAAGTGTTTGGAAAATTGGAGCTAAATACTTGTAAACAATTTTTAGACTATTGAAAAATGGTGAAATTTTGATGGTTTTGGCAGAATATATTGAAAATACGTGTTTTCACGAATATGACGATACTGCATTTCACTTTCAAGAGACCTGTCATCAACCACAGCTTGAGTTTCTGATAAGAGACAAGGAGGAGTCTTGAATCTTGGTATTTGAATTAACATGTACAATTTGAGGGTACACCAATTCAATCAAGGCCCGACAACTGGGTGGGGTTAAAACTTTGAATAAAACATTTAACAGCAAAATTGTTCTAGGAATAGTGACCTATCTTCTCATGGGAAGTGTTTTGAGAAAATATGGCTCCCGTGCTGATAAATCGCATGTAAAAGTTGGCAAAAATAACAATTATTCTGACGGTACCCTTATAGGAAGCCTCAAATCTGCCAAGAGTTATCCTTTTAATAATAACATATAAAACAAAAGTTGTCTTACCTTGACTGCTGCATACAGCCATAGAAAACATTCAGAGCTCAATTAATTAGAAATGGAGTAAATTGTCCCTTAAAATTACCAAATTTTGAAAAATGGGACTGTTTTTGGACGGGACCTACTTTTATGCAACCAGAATGGGCATAGAGTTCAACTTTACAAACAAACTTACAACAGCAAATATGCTCCGTAGTCAATTGTGTATACGGACATGAGGAGTGTTTGAAATTAACCCTTTCCAAAATGATATAAAAAGCAACCAAAGTTGGCTAATTTTGGCATTTTCAAACGGTGCACTTATTCTTGCCTTCGTTGTGCTTGAGGGTTAAATCTGAGATTAATGCGTAAACAGTAACTTTCTTCCGTAATCATTGTTGCATCTATCCATACCAAAACAATTGTTACAACAACCTTGAAATTAGAGACATTAGCCCTTGAAGTTGGTCAATTTTGAAGAAAAAAGCTATATTCGTGTCATTTTTGGCCAATAGGGGTTAATTTTGAAATATTTTTGTGGTGATTTTGGTGTATCATGTTATGCTCTAAATGTGTGGGAAATGTGAGCTAAATAACGGTAAACAATTTGCTAGTTTTGAAAAATGGTGAAATTTTGGCGGTTTTGGCAGAATATTTTAAAAACAAGCGTTTTCACAGACATGACGATACCTCATTTCACTAGATTTTATGGCATTACACAGGTATGCCAAATTTGGTTAAAATCGTACAGCTTGTTTTTCAGCAGTGCAACGGACAAACTTGATGGTGAAAAAAAAATAGAGAAGAAAAATTTTGAAAAAGAAGAATAACAAGAGTCTTTCCCAAACTGCGTTTGAGAAATCCTAATTATGCTAGAATCAAAGTTGATTCTCACTATTTTCCTTGCGAGAATTTATTCTGATTCGAGAGTGATTAGCCGAATAACATCGTTATGCTTGATAATGGCTAAAAGGGAGAAGCACAGTTTCCTCTTTTCTTATGGTTATGTCCTTAAAAATTAAAGTTTCTCGTGTGGAGCGCTGGTAGTATCTACATGAATATACTCTCATTGAGCGCAGTCACTCATTGTTTCGAGCATTGGACTTCAGATCGAAAGGTCTATTGTTCGATCTTGTTCCACGACACTTCGTCCCGATTGCCCAGGCGAGAGCACCGTGGCGCCATCTACTAAAGCATACAGTACGTAAATATTACATTTGCATCAGGCCTGTCATTTTAAGGAGGGCGACCAATATTACCAATATCAAGAACAAACCCCAATGGCACTCCCTGTGTCGAATTAAGTTGGTCCAAAAATTGCCGTCCTAACGTCATTTAAGGCTGGCCGCCATTGCTCTTCTCCAATTTTGAAAATAACAGACCTATTTGCATTCAACCAATACTAACCGCGCTTGTGCTGGATTAATAAGTTCGAGAGTGCGACATTTACTCGCCCCTGTTCGGTGTTTCTCTCGAGGTTCTCCTGCTACCACCACCCGTAAGATTACCCGACGTGTTTAGACCCTGGCTTTTGGAAATGTTCTAACGTCAATAAACAATAAGCAAACATTTGCTCGTGGAATTAATAAGGTTACACTCACCCCATATATCTCTGATGCTGTTCAGCAACAGCAAAGGGTGTGGAAAAAGAGGTCATAGGACTAAGATCAACTTGAAATGAATTGGCTTCTTGAAGAATACGACAAATTGCTATCGCGTGTTTTATGAGCCATCCCACCCTCCTTAATCTCACGTTTTATGAGCCACCCCACCCTTCTCAATCACTGAGAAAGCTTTTTAAAAAATCGAGATCAAATCCACGTATTATCACCCAAGGAAAAATAAGGGGAAATTTTGGTGTCATCTTGGAGGTGTCTCACACTCTAAAATCAGCTGGGTTAACAAGCAACCCAAGTCAGCTGGGCTGAGTGATATTATAAATCAAACTGTGAGGCACATCAAATGCCTTTCAAGAACTACACTTCTTCCGATATCAAAAATAACTGAATTTAAGATATTGTTAGTGGTCTACATATGTTTGCATAACCCAGCACCCTCTCACTTAGCGGAACTGATACAGTATGCACAAGCGTTTTTATGCAGTGACATTTACCGAAAATTGAAATCTTGAGTTGGAGAAAGGTATGGAAGCGGTGTCCCTCTCGTGCTGTTGGGGGGAGGGGGAATTTAAAAAAAATTCTTCGGGGAAGTACCACCCCTGGTCTTCCCCCAAGATATTTTTGAAAAATATGCCGCAAATAACATTATAAAGCGTGGTAAAGCATCTGTAATTTCATTTGTTGACGCCCCATGCAGGCCTAGCATTCTTCAAAATGCAGGAGGACTAAAATCGCTCCCCTTGCATAGCCCAGGGGAGCGATTAGCTCTCTTTAAGCTTACAAAAGCTAAAAGTGGCAAAATGAAGTTTTAATATTTATGAATTCTGCTTTGTTGGCTTTGTACATTATATTTAATGTTGCTAACAAGGTAGTCTCTGTGAGACGGCTACACGGCCCTCCCACACCTCCGGGCCTCAGTAAGGCCCGGTTGTGTGGGTGGGGCAGTGTGGCCGTCTTACAGAGAGTACTAACATAGCAGAGGTCTGAAAAGATGTGGAGTTTTATTTTCTAAGACCAGGCGGGCTAGTTTTCGCCCTCCTTATTTTTTTTGAGGCGAGCAGTAGGCGAGCGAATAAATCGCTCTCCTGAAAATGCAGGTCTACCCATGCAGACGGCAGAATTCAGCATTTTTAGGGGGAACCGTGTGGGTGTGGGTGCAATGCTCCTCCAGCAATCCCCCTTCCAGCTTCCCAACCTTTGGAAACACATCTATCGTGTTACAAAAAAACCCCTTACCTCTACCAATCATACGCAAGTAAATGGCGTATCATTTTTTAAACAATATTATATTATAAATAAACATGTCCACGGTGTTTAGCCTGCTTGAACCTTATTTCGCTACGTGACAAGTTAACCCTTTACCAACCGTAACGGCCAAAACCGGCCAGCGCTATTCTCAAAAATCGCCTATTAATTTTAATTATTTTGTCATTTTTTGTCTCAAAAACATAGGTTATGACCCCTCATTGGAACGAGCTCGTCGAGCTCGTTCCAATGAGGGGTCATAACCTATGTTTTTGAGACAAAAAATGACAAAAATAGTTATTCAAGAATTTATTTTGCAAGTGTCGTCTGCTTTTCATGTTAGGTAAAGGGTTTTAATGTAACAGTGAACGAAGCCGGGCAACGGTTAAGGTTAAATCCACCTTTCTTATTGTGCCTATGTATTAAATCATCACCTAATCGTCACAGAACTAATTGCTGGTTTGTCTGATGTCGGCAGACTGTATATTTACCACTGGGCGATACTCCAGGTATCCAAATTAGAACAACCCTGTAACACGAATACGCTATGCATGGCCACGAAATGGTGATCAAGTTGTTTGATAGGAATGTGCAGCCATCATTAATTTGCATGTATTTCATGCACTTTCCGCGTGTTCTCCTCTTCTGATGTTGTACTCAGGATGCTCGTAGACATTCACAGATCGATAGGAATTTTGTTTCTTCAGTTTGATATGCGTATACCTTGCACCATCAAGCCTAGAGACGTATGGGAAGGGGCGGGGGCAGCGGCACATGCTCCTCAAACTTTTTCTAGAAATAAGAGAGAGAGAGAGAGAGAGAGAGGGCGTTTATGCCAATATAAGAACTTCGCGAGTCCCAAAGATAGGCTTGTGTATTCCTACCATGCCACTGGGGCGCATGGACTACCAGTGATGCATAACAATGCAAAGATGTCCTTGTATGATCGTGACTCTCTCGCGGCCCGTATGCAGGGTGGAGTTCATCCGTTCGAACGGAAGCCACTTATTATACTGAATTTTGAATTTTATTTCTCATTGAAGATTGACAAAAGAAATAATATCACAAATCTTCATTAATTTTTATGTCAAGTTTTTGAACCATCAAACCTCCTCCATTGTGGAATGAGGACTTGGGCCCTTCGAAGCTTCGAAATTCCATTCGATTTCGAATGTTAAGTAGATATTCGGTTCGATTTGAAATCGGCTGCCCGATTCGTTTCCTCACGAATCTTTTTCATAGGAATATAGACTGGTAGCAGTCATCTCCATCGTCTCACACAATGTATAGTTTAGATGGAAATCGTACATATATAATGTTGAAATAAAAGACTGAGTGTAACTTCCGCTATATTAACATAAATAACATCTGTACTTATGCCACCAGTCATGCCAATTCCAATATCACTAGTCCCCACCACTTCAAATTTAAAGTCTCCAAGCAATGTCGACGATGAACTTTAATCCTTACAGGGTAATATTCCAACTACATCATCAAGGCATACTTTCGATGAAGGCACGCCTTGATGATGTAGTTGGATTATTTTATCAGTCAGGCCTGACCCATCACAGTCAGAACAAATCAATTTTATAGCGCCCTCCCCCCCCCCCCCCCCCCCCCCCCCCCGTCGGTCATCTTCAAAACGCCACTGATTCGATGCGCGGTTCGGTTCGATTTAGAACAAAAGACGTAATTCGATTCGATATTCCATTCGAATTGAGAATGTGTGATTCGTAGGGCCCCAATGTGGACATACCATTCCATTTCCACCTAGTTTCAACACTTCAGGGGTAATATAAGCAACTCGCAATCTGTGAAATGTGGTTCCCCGTGAGAAGCCCGGGAAATTAATCAGTGATTGTTTACTGTAGCGAACAACTGCTTATCGATAAAATATGACCCGGTCACTAATACTTGGGGTGGAAGTTATCTAAAACGGGCGCTGTTTTCGTTTATTAAAAGTAAAAAGGGAAAACTTTGGTCTTTATGGCAAGCTAATTAGAAGCAACCACTTCGCAGATAACGCGCCATTAAAAACTATCTATCAGTATTTCACCTATACGAACACTAAAGTGTCCACTTTGGAGCTTTGCTTAGCGAATTTGCTTTTATAGTAATTTTATTAGCTTAACTTGACATAGTCAAGATAAGCTATTGCCATCACGCGTGCGGAAGTCTGTTAGTCTGTGAGTCTGTTAGTCTGTGAGTCTGTGACCTCTGTTCACATTTTCCTTTAGCACGGGATACACCCCGCAGTTCTTGTCTGATCGTCACGAAATTTCATATGCAGGTTTGGGGTCATGTCGAGATGAGAACGTCCCCTTTTGGTCGCAATCGGGCAACCGGTATGGCTGCCCGAGCCCAAAACCCGAAAACCATTAGCACAGTCTACAGGTCATATTTATGAAGGGATTTCATTGTAACTTGGTAGGATGCCTCTGTATAATGCCTAGATGAGAACGTCCCCTTTTGGGCTTGATCTATCAACCGTGATGGCTGCCCAAGCCCGAAACCCAAAAACTTTTAGCACAGACTGCAGGTCATGTTTAATGTGGAGGGATTTCATTGTAACTTGGTAGGATGACTCCTTATGATGTCTAGAAGAGAATTTCCCCATTTGGGCATGATCTGCCAACCGTGACGACTGCCCGAGCCCAAAACCCGAAAACCTTTAGCACAGTCTACAGGTCATATTTATTGATGAATTTCATTGTAACTTGATGGGTTGACTTCATGCAGTGTCTAGATGAGAAAGTCCCCTTTTGGACTTGATTGGGCAACTGTGACGGCTACAGGGGCCCGAATCCCGAAAACCTTTAGCACAGTCTAGAGGTCATATTTATGAAGGGATTTCATTGTAACTTGGTAGGATGACTCTAGATGAGAACGTCCCATTTTGATCGCGATCATGCAGCCTTAATAGGTGCCCGAGCCCAAAAACCTTTAACATAGGCAAAAGGTCATATTTATGGAAGGATTTCATTGTAACCTGTTAGGTTGACTCCATATAATGCCTAGATGATGACATCCCCTTTTAGTCGTGATTGGTCAGTTGTGATGGCTACAAGTGCCCGAAGCCCGAAAGCCTTGAGCACAGTCCACAGGTCATATTTATGAAGGGATTTCATTGTAACTTCTTAGGATCACTCCAGATGGTGCCCAGATGAGATTGTCCCCTATGGTTGCGATCATTCAACCATGATGGCTGCCCGAGCCCAAAGCCCGAAAACCTTTAGCACAGTCTATAGGTCATATTTATGAAGGGATTTCATTGTAACTTCTTAGGATCACTCCAGATGATGCCCAGATGAGATTGTCCCCTATGGTTGCGATCATTCATCCATGATGGCTGCCCGAGCCGGAAGCCCGAAAACCTTTAGCACAGTCTGCAGGTCATATTTATTAAGGGATTTCATTATAACTTGGTAGGTTAACTTCATATAATGTCTAGATGAGAACGTCCCCTTTTGGACATGATTGGGCAACTGTGGCGGCTAAAGGTGCCCGAAGCCCGAAAACCTTTAGCACAGTCTACAGGACATATTTATGAGGGGATTTCAATATAACTTGTTAGGATGACTCCAAATAATGTCTAGATGAAAACGTCCCATTTTGATTGCGATCATTCAGCCTGTATGGGTGCCCGAGCCCAAAAACCTTTGGCATAGGTAAAAGGTCATATTTATTGAAGGATTTCATTGTAACCTATTAGGTTGACTCCATATAATGCCTATGATGACATCCCTTTTTGTCGTGATTGGTCAGCTGTGATGGCTACAAGTGCCCGAAGCCCGAAAACCTTGAGCACAGTCTACAGGTCATATTTATGAAGGTATTTCATTATAACTTCGTAGGATCACTCCAGATGATGCCCAGATGAGATTGTCCCCTTTGGTTGTGATTATTCAACCATTATGGCTGCCCGAGCCCGAAAACCTAAAGCACAGTCTACAGGTCATATTTATGAAGGGATTTCATTGTAACTTAGTAGGTTGACTTCCTATAATGCCTAGATGAGAACGTCCCCTTTTGCACATGATTGGGCAACTTTGACGGCTAAAGGTGCCCGAAGCCCAAAAACCTTTAGCACAGTCTACAGGTCATATTTATGAAGGGATTTCATTGTAACTTGGTAGGATGACTCCAAATAATGTCTAGATGAGAACGTCCCATTTTGGTCATGATCATTCAGCCTTGATGGGTGCCCGAGCCCAGAAACGTTTAGCATAGGCAAAAGGTTATATTTATAGAAGGATTTCATTGTAACCTGTTAGGTTGACTCCATATAACGCCTAGATGATGACATCCCCTTTTGGTCGTGATTGGTCAACTGTGATGGCTACAGGTGCCCGAAGCCCAAAAACCTTGAGCACAGTCCACAGGTCATATTTATGAAAGGATTTCATTGTAACTTCTCAGGATCACTCCAGATGATGCCCAGATGAGATTGTCCCCTTTGGGTGCGATCATTCAACCATGATGGCTGCCCAAGCCCGAAGCCCGAAAACCTTTAGCACAGTCTACAGGTCATATTTATGAAGGGATTTCATTGTAACTTGGTCGATTGACTTCATATAATGTCTGTATGAGAATGTCCCATTTTGATCGCGATCATTCAGCCTTGATGGGTGCCCGAGCCCAAAAACCTTTAGCATAGGTAAAAGGTCATATTTATGGAAGGATTTCATTGTAACCTATTAGGTTGACTCCATATAACGCCTAGATGATGACATCCCCTTTTGGTCGTGATTGGTCAGCTGTAATGGCTACAAGTGCCCGAAGCCCGAAAACCGTGAGCACAGTCTACAGGTCATATTTATGAAGGGATTTCATTGTAACTTTGTAGGATCACTCCAGATGATGCCCAGATGAGATTGTCCCCTTTGGTTGTGATCATTCAACCATTATGGCTGCCCGAGCCCGAAGCCCGAAAACCTTAAGCACAGTCTACAGGTCATATTTATGCAGGGATTTCATTGTAACTTGGTAGCTTGACTTCATATAATGTCTAGATGATAACGTCCCCTTTTGGACACGATTGGGCAACTATTATGGCTTCAGGTGCCCAAAGCCCGAAAACCTTTAGCACAGTCTACAGGTCATATTTATTAAGGGATTTCATTGTAACTTGATTTCATATAATGTCTAGATGAGAACGTCCCATTTTGATATATATATATTGATATTTATGAAGGGATTCAATGTAACTTGATAGGATGACTCGTTTTGGAATAATTTCAGTGTAACTTGGTAACTTTTGTTGATATATGTTAACTGTGAGGGCCACATACATTAACTGTGAGGTCATATTAACCCACCCCTCAGCTCTTTAGTACAGTGTACACCTCATATTATTTTTATCATAAACATAGCATACAGGGAACAGAAATGAACATATTCCCAATTATCACAATTCTTGTCTTATTTCATAATCCTTTCATAAACATTGAACATTATCCTTTTCATCAAACACAACACACAAGTTAAGCTACAGTGTCATTGACACTTTCATTATTCTTCCCAGGAAAAAAATAGCAAATCTCACCTCTGGAGCATGTGTCACTATGCACTGTTGACAAGCCTGAAAATAAGCAATCTGTCATTTGCAAAATGAGGTCCCCAGAGGGTGAATTTGCTGATGCTATCCCATACAGTTGGCCAATTTATCCCCGGGTTCCTCTTTTTGTTCAAGTTTGAGACCCTGATTCAGATTGAGGTTCACAGAGGGTAAATTTAGTGATGCTACCCTGCTGTGCGGGGTAGCATCACTAAATTCACCCTCTGGAGACCTCATTTTGCAGATGACAGTCTGCTTATTTTCTGGCATGACTTGATTTAACGAACAGAAAAGATTACAGAACCTCATAGGATGGTGAAAACGCCGTTTTTTTAAAGTTTTTTAAATGGGTTTCTACAGAGAATAATAATGAAAAATTCAAACTGATTCGGAAAAAAATTGTAGAAAGCTAGCTTCTGTATTTTTGTACTGCTCTTCTGGAAAATTCCGCAAGTTTATGAAATGATGCACACATCTATGATACAAATCCACTTACATGTCTAAATTTCATTTTTTAAAATGAAATTCCCCAACTCTTAGTGTTAAGTGCACTGACAGCTTTTGGAATTTAAGGGGAGCTAACTTCCACGTACATCTCTTCCTGTGACGAAAATTGTCAGCCATGTGTGCAGTGGCAATAATGGTATCACAGAACTAAATATTTTCCCATAGGCCACCATTATAACGTTCAGACGAAAAAAATATGATCGCATCACTTTAATTTTGGCATTCAAATATCTTTTGTCAAGTATAGCCCTTCAGACAACTTTTTCTGACTTGAAAACAGGGGGTCTTGTAACAAATGAGAGAGAAAAAATGACACAAAGGGAAGTACCGATTACGTGCACATATTTTTCATTGAATTCCCGACAAAAACACAAAAAGTAAATTGTATTTTTTAGGTCCAAAAGTCATCAAATCACCCTCTTTTTATCAGGAATATTCAACAATAATGCAAGATGTCAATGGAATGTTTCAAACATTTATTATCCCCCTACAGGAACCGTAAGGGGACTATAGGATTGCTCTCCTTCCGTCAGTCCGTCCGTCCGTCAGTCCGTCCGTCTGTCTCTGTCCGTCTGTCTATCTGTTTTTACCACCTCTCCCTCCAACATGCTTTAAGCTACACCTTTCATATTTGGTACATGGATAAATGGTTCTGAGGGGATGATGCACGCTCAATTTTTTTTTTCAAAATCCAAGGTGGCGGAATGGCGGCCATTTTTGTTGTGATTTTTAATCTTTTTTTCTCTATTTTCATGTTACCACCCCTCCCACCAACATGGTTCTAGCTACACTTTGCATATTTGGCACATGGATAGAGGGTTGGAAGGGGATAATGCACGTTCAATATTTTTTCTTCAAAATCCAAGATGGCGCTATGGCGGCCATTTTTGTTGTGTTTTTTTTAAGCCTTTTTCCCTATTTTATGTTACCACCCCTCACTCCAACATGGTTCAAGCTACACTTTTTATATCTGGCACATGGATAGAGGGTTGTAATGGGATGTTGCACGTTCAATATTTTTTTTCCAAAATTCAAGATGGCGCCATGGCAACCATTTCTGTTGTGTTTTTTTAAACTCTATTTTATGTTACCACTGCTCCCTCCAACATGGTTCAAGCTGCACTTTTCATATATGGTACATGGATAAAGGGGTTGTGAGGGGATTATGCACGCTCAATATTTTTTTCAAAATCTAACATCTGTCTGTCTGTCCGTCTGTCTGTGTCTGTCTGTTATTTATGTTACCACCTCTCCCTCTAATATGCTTCAAGCTACACCTTTCATATTTTGTACATGGATAAATGGTTCTGAGGGGATGATGCACGGTCAATATTTATTTTTCAAAATCCAAGATGGCAGAATGGCGGCCATTTTTGTTTTTTTTTTAAGCTTTTTGCTCTATTTTATGTTACCACCCTTCCCTGCAACATGGTTCAAGCTACGCCTTTCATATATGGTACATGGATAAAGGGTTGTGAGGGGATTATGCACGCTCAATATTTTTTTTTCAAAATCCAAGATGCTTATATACTCTAGTGTCTTCTGTGACAAAAACACCTTATGTCATAAAAGCGCCGTAGGGGACTAATACCTCCTCGGTGGTCAAACACTTGTTGAAACAAATCTTTTCCAACGGCTGTTTATTTTTTAGAGATTGCCACATTTCAAGGCGGGTAACTCTAATTCATATATTTAGTTCAGCGATATGAATAGTTTGTGGATGTGATGTTAACAATTTGGACAAAAACATTATGTGTGATTTCAAAAGCGGACAGTCAATCTTGCCTGGATTGTTAATGGGTTGCGATCGGGGCCAATACTACAAAACTTTTACAATTGCATTTTCTAGAATTGTATTTTCTAGTTATTACTTTAAATGGGTTGAAATGAAACAATAGCATTTTCAAAGATGATTTTCCAACTGGCAAATTGCCATATCTCTTAAAATTCTAATCATTCATTTTAGTCAGGTATATTAATAGGTAGAAAATACAATTGTAAAAGCTTTATAGAGTATTTCCATTGGTCAAAATTCTTTGTCCGCTTGTTCACTTGTCGAAAGAAAAACGCGAAAACATTACATCTCTTTTAATAGTTTAAACTTTCATTTGTTTTTAGCTTAACTTGACAAAGGCAAGATAAACTATTGCCATTTCGCGTGCGGAAGTCTGTGAGTCTGTCCGTCTGTGAGTCTGTTCACATTTTCTTTAATAATAATAATAATAATAATAGATATTTATATAGCGCTCATTTCACAATAATAAAAAGTTCCATGGCGCTTTACAAGAAAAATCATGGTTACATGTGACAGTACTTCTGTACTGTAGATTTGCATAGTGCTACGCGGAAATCACTCCGAGTATGGTTTACCAAAAAGATAGGTTTTCAGTACCGATTTGAAAGCACTTGGCGCAGTCTGTCGCACTGAAATGGGTAGCTCATTGAAAAGCCTAGGTGCACTATGAGAGAAGGAGCGGCCACCATATGATACCAAGTTGCAGGTAGTCTCTTCAAGCAAGTCATGCATAGAAGACCTTAACGTGCGTTTAGGCTCATACGGAACCACTAGGTCGCTTATATAAGCCGGGGTCAGATCACAGCAGCGAGCCCTGTGTGCAAAAAGTAAGACCTTGAACTGAATCCGTGATGAAATAGGAAGCCAATGAAGATCTTTCAGGACTGGAGTTATGTGTTGGCGCCGCTTCGTCAGTGAGACAATACGGGCAGCTGTGTTCTGTATTTGTTGCAACCTTTGTATCTGCTTGCCTGGAAGCCCATACAACAATGAGTTGCAATAATCTAAGCGTGATGTGATAAATGCATGCACCAGGCACACTGCAGCCTTCTTCGTCAAAATTTTTCGAGAGCGACCCAGTTTACGGAGGTACCAGTTGGCAGACTGACATATTTTGGTAATATGATCAGCCATAGTTAGGTGTCTGTCGAAATAGACACCTAAATTCCGAACCTTAGTTGACGGATTAATCACTACATCACCAACCATGAGCCGTGGCAGAGTGTCTGGTGCGGGTCTGAATCTTGAGGAAAATACTATCAGCTCAGTTTTTTCGTCATTTAATTTAAGTTTGTTTTGTAGCATAAATGCTCTCACTTCCTTAATACAGTTTTCGAGACGCATAAACTGTGTGGCTGTATCTTCATAATCAATGGGGTTAAATTCTACATATAACTGGGAGTCATCAGCGTAAAAGATGCACTCAATACCGTGTGAGCGAATAATGGTGCCCAGAGGCTGCATATAAAGGGTGAATAAAATTGGGCCGAGAACGGAACCCTGGGGTACCCCAAATTCAAGTGAGGCTATTTCAGATTTGTTGCCATCAACGGTAACACACTGGGTTCGGTTACTCAAATAAGATCGAAACCAATCTAGTGGTGATCCTTCTATTCCTAGCTGAGAAAGTCGTTCAAAAAGAATTTCATGGTCAATCGTGTCGAATGCGGCTGAAAGGTCAAGTAGCACCAACGCAACACCTTTTTTGTTGTCAATAGATTCCAAAACCGCATTTTGGACTGAGAGAAGGGCAGTCTCTGTTGAATAACCAGGTCTATATGCAGACTGCTTAGGGTCAAGTAAACAATTATCGTCCAAATGCGCACGCAGTTGTTGTGCAATGACTTTTTCTATAATCTTGGAGATAAAAGGAAGATTCGAGACCGGGCGATAATTTTTCAGCATTGTGGGATCAAGAGATGTTTTTTTAAGAAGTGGGGTAACAAGAGCTGTTTTCAGACTAGGCGGTAGATAGCCAGAACTCACTGAGTTGTTAACAATTTCTGTAATGCTGCCAATGAGTACGGGAAGAGATGTTTTAAGGAGTGTAGTTGGTATCGGATCCAGATCACAAGTTTTTGATGGTGAAGACATTATGATTTTTTGAACAGTCTTCTCTGAAACCGTGTGAAAATGAGTTAGTTTTGAGGATGGGTTGACAGTTTGAAAGGGCTGGTCAGGTTGCCTATTCTCCGTATCTGCCTTATCCAAAGACTCCCTGATGTTTTTAATCTTTGTGATAAAAAACTCTGAGAACGCATTTGCGACCTCTGTTTTGGAAAGATGATTGGAGAAATTATGGGTTTCTTTGGCTTCCAGTGACTTTAGGATCTTGAAGAGCTGTTTTTGGTCAGATTCACAAGCGGAAATTTTCTCACTCAAATATTGTTTTTTTAGGTGGTTTATCAAGTTTTTAACTTTTTTACATTGTTGTTTAAACAACTCATGATGCACAGTCAACTTAGTTTTACGCCATTTCCGTTCGAGTTGATGGCGCAAACGCTTAGCCGACCGTACTGCAGAATTGATCCAGGGACGAATGGCTTTTAGAGTAAAGGTTCTTGATAAAATGGGGGCCATTTCATCAAGTACATTCCTCAACTTGACATTGTATGATTCTACTTTTGAGTTTAAATCGTTGCCTGAAGTTTTTCGCATACAATCGGTAATACACTGCATAAAATTATTGATGTCAAGATCCCTAAGTTTTCTGAATGAGACAGTTCTTTTCTGCAGAGATGCCTTCTTGATAGACAAAATACATTCAACAAGAAAGTGATCTGACAAGGATAAGTCATGAATTCTAGTTGAAGATATGATGTTGTCAGTATTCCTGGAAATAATGGGATCCAGCGTGTGACCTAAATTATGGGTCGGTTCATTTACATGCTGTTTGAGGTCCAAAGAACCAAGAAGATCCATAAATCGTTGGGTGTCTGTGTTGGTCGCCTTATCGAAGTGAAAGTTTAAGTCCCCAACTAACACTATCCGGTCAGTCTCGGAATAGATGTTGTGGAGAAAGGGATCAAATTCTTCGAAAAACATGGCACTAGTTATATGTCTTTTCTTACTGGGAAGCAGTCTGTAGACTATTAAAAGCCTGAAAAATGACTTTCCATCAGCGGATATGAGAATATCCATGTGTTCGAATGTTGAAAATACAGTTTTTGAAGTTTTAGAGGTCACCGTGAGGTTTTCTTTGAACAGAAAGCCCACCCCACCACCTCTAGACATCCGGGGTACATGCTTGAAAAGATACCCTGTTGGTGTTAAACAGCTAATTACATCATCATCGTGCTGGTGTAACCAGGTCTCTGTTATTGCGAGACAGTCTAGATCCTGATCGAGAACAAAATCGACAATAGCATCTGTCTTTTCTCTCACGGACTGAGCGTTAATTGTTCCTAAACTGAAGGATGAGTGTCCTTGTCTATAACCATTAAGGTTAACTGAGTCGGTGGAATGAGTGTCATTTAAACGCTTAGTAGTTGAAATTGCTATGAGGTTCTTCCAGTTCACACCTGTTTTACCTTTTTGTGGATGAATACCACGCGTGTTTCTAACAACTGGTATGTGTCTTTTACCACCCCCTCTTTTTCCACGGTGAGTTGGACAAAAAGGAGCTACATCTTGCAAGCTAACAATCTGTTTCCATATATTGGTGTTTAACCTGCTTGGGACTAAAACAGAAGACCTCAGTTGGAGCAATTCATATTTGCTATATACTATTGGCATAATTGGTAAGGAAAGTGTTAACAAGCAAAACACATTAACTGCTGCAGTGGCTGGCTGTGAGAATGTCAATTGTGCAATCATCCAAGATACTTCAATGGTTGAGCTTATAACAGTGCAATCAGTCACCCACAGTACAAACAATGGTTTATAAGAAAAATAATAAGGTAGTGAGTTGGTCTCAGTAACTGTCTCTATCAAGATGAACAGGAACAAAAGCCAGTATAAGGTGTGAAGAAAATCCATCATGTATGAATGAACACAGAGTCAAAAATACAGCTAATTTTTACAAAGTTTTTGTTCTTAGAATCCATATAAGTCGGCATTCCATGAACAAAACATATAAATTTAAACATAATCTGATCCAACAGAGTTTCTAGAATAATCCAATCCAAAAATATGTGCAGAAGTCACAGTAATAATTTTGAAAAACTTGAAAAATGTCAAGAGCAGGTTTTTGTGGCTGCCAGTAAAACAGCGCTCACTTTTGCACAGGCTACACCACGTGGGTCTTGTCCGATCTTCATGAAATTTCATATGCAGGTTCGAGGTCATGTCTAGATGGTAGGATAACTTGGTATGATATCTACCGTGACCGCCGGACCGTTAGGTGACCTAGAATTCTTTAGCAAAGTCTTCGAGTTATATTTTTAAAGGGATTTCATTGTAACTTGGTAGAATGACTCGTTTTGGAATGATTTTTCTGTAACTTGGTAACTTTTGGTTGACATACATTAACTGTGAGGGCCACATTGACCCAGGTCTCACTTCTTTAGAATACCTGAAATTATTCTTACTGAAAACATAGCATGTAGGGAAAGGAAATTAACATGTTCTCAGTTATCACAAATCTTATCTTATTTCATAATCCTTTCATAAACATTGAACATTATCCTTTTCATCAAACACTACACACCGTCAAGTTAAGCTACAGTGTCATTGACACTTTCATTTATCTTTCAGTTTTTATTGCTTTTACACTACTTTATCCATGAAATCTCTGTCTACTGGTATAAATGTATCGCGAACAAATGACAATCCATTCGCGATCCTACCTAGAAAGAGGGCGATTTTGCAATCACAGTGCTAGACAAGTAAATCCTAAAAAGGCGTGGGTAATATTAAACTTTAGACTCCCCCCCCCCCCCCTCCGGGAATCCCGAGAAATGGAGGATGGAGCAGTGCATGTTTGTTTACTTCATTAACCCTTTACCTAACGTGAAAAGCAGACGACACTTGCAAAAAAAATTCTTGAATAACTAATTTTTTTCATTTTTTGTCTCAAAAACATAGGTTATGACCCCTCGTTGGAACGAGCTCGACGAGCTCGTTCCAACGAGGGGTCATAACCTATGTTTTTGAGACAAAAAAATGAAAAAAATAGTGAAAATTAATTGGCGATTTTTGAGAATAGCGCTGGCCGGTTTTGGCCGTTACGTTGGGTAAAGGGTTAACCAAGTTCTTCTTTACTTGTAAAACAGACCCTGGTAACCAACGCCTGGGTGGAAGTCCTCTAAAGTGGAGGGTATAAACGATTGGCTAAACTTGGCTTTATACCTATGTTGTGGTTATGATATAGCTGTAGATGCCGAAAGTGACCTTAAATACCATTAAAAGATAGACTCCAGACCACAAGGTTTAAAATTGGTCACGCTAGGGATTTCCCACCACCGCCGCGCCTATCCCAACACTTTCAAAAATTATCATTAAAATTACGGTAATATATTGACAACCAGGTGCAGGTCCTGTCGTCGTGAATTTTGCGTTAACGACCGTTTCTCCTTGAAGTCAAAAGTCTAATCACACTAATGGAGAAGGTCTCACTTCTTTGGGGCCCCTTTTTGACTGTACGAAAGCATTTAATATGCTTCCGACAGGAGGATTCGAGGGTATATATTGAAACCGTCCGTCCGTTCTCACGGGGGCTACATTGTGTTTTTATTGTTATGCATGTTGGGTACTTGAGTGACTAATTTCTGTTGTGAGTCTCGTCACACAAAACATGACATATTGATTTGCCAGATGACTCCTTGTGTGTTTCTGAAGCCGTTGACGAAAGGTGCCACAAAATAATGACACTGTCCCAAAAAAATCCATGTGTCCAATTACGGACTATACCACTAAAGCCATATGGACGCGCGCCATATCCAAATCCTGCAATCAAAGGGAGATGCTATCAGGTCTTTTTGATTAGCAAATCAGATTGTCACGCTGATTTAAGTGCTTCCAAGAAACATGTGTGACGACACGATGGTAGGCAATCTTTTGAGGTTTTACATCATTTTGGAAATTATTTCCACCAAAACAGCTATTTATTTACATATCTGTGCAGACGGAAGTTTATTGCCGATAATGTGTGTGTGACACGTCAGAGAAACAATATAATCTTTCGAAATATGGTGTGTATTTGTATTAATTTTGTCAACTCGAAATCTATTTATAGAAATTATAAAAGCTGAACATGACTCTAAACCAAAGTAAATAAATGTCCCACTCTGTAAATTGTTTGCGTTGTATAAACACACATAATTTAAAGTGCACACTTTCAAACACATGATGTATCGTTCGTCAGAACGTTTTATTGAACACACAAAATTACACGGACACGCAAGAAACACACAATGTATCATTTGTTAGAACACGTTTTTTTAGTCCTACAATGACTCTACAAAATGGTCACACAATGCAATAGTAACACAATGTATCGTTCGTTCGTTCTGTCCCCCTGTCTGTGCTTCCCTCTGTCTGCTTGTCTGTCCGTAAAACGTTTTGAATTGTAATTTCAAAGCCATTGGTCGGATTTGGATCTCCTATGGTATGCTGATAGACCCGCATGCACCTGGATCGGGTTCCGTCCAATAATTTTTCCCAGAGTTATGTTGTTCCAGAAAACTTTTCTCTTTTCACTCTTTTGACTTAGAACATTTTTCTCTCCGATAATACCTTTAATGCTACTTCGAATATGCCTACGGGTCGGGGGCAGTAGCCAACGCCTTGCATAGCCCTTGTTTCTTTAATTGCTACATTTGCATGACTGTATCATCCAGGTAGACTTGTCTGGCAAGAGCCCGTTCTCACAGTAGACCAATTAAAAATTTTAACCAAAAATGGTGAACATAATTATTTATGTTGTATCTTCACGAAAGGGTATACGGACATCAAAAATTAGCATAACAGGACATCTGCCCCTGCTGATTTTTATACCAAGGACGTCTGCCTCACGACCCCCTGCTGAATTTTATATGTAGGACATCTGACCCCCCCCCCCCCCCCATTCCTAGTTCGGTATACAAACCTGTGCCCTTCCATCCTCAACATTATATGTTTGTTTATGAAATCTGCCCCCCCCCCCCCTTCCCTAGGTTGTTGCACAAACATGTGCTTGCATGTTGTTCTTTACCACTTTAGACCTGTAAGTGTGGTGTGAACAAATTTGAAATGTTTGGTTCGTTGACTTTACAGTTTCAGTCCTTATTATTGCAAATTTATACACACTATTAGGGAATATATAAAAAGGTGTGTTTGTTGGGGGTGGGGGGAGCTGCTGTCTGTATGCAAAATTACCGGGGGGTGGAGGTACAGATGTTCTAGGTATGAAAATCAGGTGGGGGTGGCAGATGCCCGGGAGTGGGGCAGATATCCCGGACATAAAAATCAGGGGAAGGGCGGGGGAGGGGATGGGTGTCAGGTGTCTGGTATTATTAATTCTGTCGGTAGGGCAGATATCCGGGCGGGACGGGAGTGGAACAGATGTCCTGATTCCACTAAAGTATTTAAGGGGTCGTCCAACAAAACTTTGGGAAAATTTTTGAAATGAAAACATATTATATATCAAAAGAATGATTAAAGTACAAGGGAATGGAATGTATTCACTTTTTCTCGAAGAAAAAATATTTTTATGAGTTTGACGACAGATAAGCCACCAGAGGCATAAGTAACCAATTGCAAAAAATCACGAATAGATTGGCAATTCCAATGACTGGGCTTCAAATAAAAGACTTCGAACTCCAGACTCGGAGAAAGCATATTTCACAATTTCGACCGTGATGTGTTACAAATGGCCTGAAGAAAATGCACGAAAAAGAAAAAAATGCGATTAGGGAAATCAGTCACATGACGGGTTGTAACCGTATAAGTGAACTTAGGCAAAATATTGTTTTCAAAGCTCTAAGAACTGTAGAAACGGTCAAACTCTTTTCAAATCTTCGAAGCGATGGAATTAAAAACGTCCAGTACATTCACAGGGGAAAGTTACATTGACAACGCGTACGTAAAACATAAAACTAGACAATGAGGTTTCAAAGCAAAAATATATCCACACAACTTTAATGTTAATACTTGTATTTGTACGAAAATATCATTTGATTGAAGAGCGAACTACATTTAAATAGAAAACATCCCCTCATGGTTAACCCTTTCAAAGGACTATTTGAATGTCAGCTAAATCACGCGTGCGGAAGTCCGTTTGTCTGTGAGTCTGTTCACATTTTCCTTTAGCACAGGCTACACCCCGTAGTTCTTGTCCGATTGTCACGAAATTTCACATGCAGGTTTGAGATCATGTCTAGATGAGAACGTCCCATTTTGGTCGCGATCGGTCAACCGTGATGGCTGCCTGAGCCCAAAACCCGAAAACCTTTAGCACAGTCTGCAGGTATTTTTGAAGGGATTTCATTGTAACTTGGTAGGATGACTGTGTAATGTCTAGATGAGAACGTCTCCGTTTGGTCATGATCATGATCTGTCAACCGTGACGGCTGCCCAAGCCCGAAACCCAAAAACGTTTCGCACATTCTACAGGTCATATTTAGTATGGAGGGATTCCATTGTAACTTGGTAGGATGACTCCACATAATGTCTAGATGAGAACGTCCCCTTTTGGACGGGATTGGTCAACTTTGACGACTACAGGAGCCCAAAACCCGAAAACCTTTAGCGCAGCCTACAGGTCGTTTTTATGGAGGGATTCCATTGTAACTTGGTAGGATGACTCCACATAATGTCCAGATGAGAACGTCCCATTTTGGTCGGGATTGGTCAACTCTGACGGCTACAGGAGCCCAAAACCCGAAAACCTTTAGCGCAGCCTACAGGACGTATTTATTAAGGGATTTTATTGTAACTTGGTAGGATGGCTCCAGATAATGTCTGGATGAGAGCATCCCCTTTTGGTTGCGATCATTCAACCGAGATGGCTGCCCAATCCCCAAAACCGAAAACCTTTACCACAGACTACAGGTCGTATTTATGAAGGGATTTCATTGTGACTTTGTAGGATGACTCAGTATAATGTCTAGATGAGGAGTCCCCTTTTGGTTGCGATCGGTCAACCATACACAGGCCCGAAGCCCGAAAACCTTTAGCACAGTCTGTAGGCCGTATTTATGAAGAGATTTCATTGTAACTTGATAGGATGACTCGTTTTGGAACAATTTCACTGCAACTTGGTAACTTTGGTTGATATACATTAACTGTGAGGGCCACATTAACCCACCCCGCAGTTCTTTAGTACAGTCTACACCTCAAATTATTTTTATTGAAAACAACACATAGAGAACAGAAATTAACATATTCTCAATTATCACAATTCTTGTCTTATTTCATAATCCTTTCACAAACATTGGACATTATCCTTTTCATCAAACACAACACACCGGCAAGTTAAGCTACATTGTATTATTTTATTTTTTCAAGCGCGTAGTCTGGATTCTATAGTAGGGGATCCCCGTGGGAACCCCGGGAAGTAAGCAGCACTTGTTTACTGTGGTAAACCAGTTCCGCTTTACTAGTAAAATAGGACCCAGTCACCAATGCTTGGGGTGAAAGTCCTCTAAAATGGGCAACATGTTGATCAACGATTGACTAAACTTGACTTCATCTCTATGTTGTGTCACGATTAGCCATGGTGCATAAATATGTGACGTTAACCACCAACAAACAAACAAACAAATAGTAGGGGATGTCCAAGCCAGTTTGTTTTTTGTTTTTGTTTTTTTTTTGGGGGGGGGGGGGGCAATATTCGGAAGGCCGTTCCACGAGCAATGGCTCGGGGCCTGCCATTAGTCCTAACTAGGACCCACCAATAGTTACCCCTTCTCCCACTTCCCTAAAAGGGTTAGGACACCCTCCCTGTCCCCACCGGAAAAAATTTCGCAAAATTCAATACGAACCTGAGGCATTTTTAGCGTATGTAACCCAATATTGAAGACCATTTTTGGGTTCTGCGTTACGTGAAACTTGCATTGGGGCAATGTTTTTGGGGATGGTAGGGTGGTGGAGGTTCGCAACTGTGTTCTTTACTACAGAGGCAATAAAAAAGGTCCTTTATGAAAGTGAGAAAGAAACTTTAATTTTTGTTAATCGTTTTCTGAATACACTGACAGGTTAAGGGTTTATCGCAACATGTGGTGATTAATTATTAGTACACATGTTTACAACAGAGGAGGTTAGTATGACTCGCACGAATGTGCAAATCCACGTTTTTTCTCCGTCCACTGTGACGTTGTGTCTCTCAAAAATGCTTGAACATCAGCACTTTTAAATAAATGTTTTATTCATGGCAGAACGCATTTAATCATGCATCAATGGAAAAGGAATACATGCTGCGGAATATTAAGTTTGAAAAAAAATACATTTAAGGTCATATCGTCTTCCAAAGTTAATTTTCGATTCTGAACACCTTGACGAGAAATGGTTGCTGGTTTCCTGTCGTCTGCAGATGTTGATGTTGTCCCTTCATCTAACAAAACAGTAGAATCATCCCAGCATGCAGTGTTGACGAAAATCGCCCAATAAAAATATTGTTTATATTTAAATTTTTGCTTTCTGCCCGTGGTACCCCGAGATGTAAATACGTGCAGACCTTTAGATCTGTCTAATTTGGGCACAAAGGCAATTATGGATGTGGCCTGCATGGTTGGAGAAAAAGCACCGGTATGTTCTTCTTGGCGTCTGTTTTAGGTTCCCATCTTAAAATGATAGCTTACAACCCCTTGTTATAGGTCTTCACCATTATCACTGGTTCCCCCCGCCGTTTGACGAAAAAGTTTACTCGACTAACTCGAGAAGGCTTTCCAGTGTCGAGCCAAAGGCCTATTTGAATGTAAGCTAAATTACGCATGGCGGTTACTCAAAAATGCCACAAACATGCATATAATAGATCTCTAGCTTTAAGTGCATGATCATACAGAATTATTTATTATTATTATTTATTGATGTTTAAGGTCACATTCTTACAGAATTCGCCAGAGAAAAGCAATCGCCGTCTACAGTGTCATATACGACACTATCGACGCCGATTGCTTTTCTCTGGCGAACTCTGTGGGTTTTTATACCCCCCGCAAACAAAGTTCGGGGGGTATAGAGGAATCACCCTGTCCGTCCGTCTGTCCATCTATCCGTCTGTTCATCCTTGTAAGCGCAACTCCTCCTAAACCGTTTGAAGAATTTTCATGAAACTTTACACAATGGAAGAACTCCATATGAAGATGTGCATGAAGCAATATTATTCCGTTCTGACATTTCCAAGGGGAGATAATCTAACTTATACATTTCAGGCGCGGGGGGGGGGGGGGGTATCACTTTGTGAGTTTGCTCACAGTACCTCTAGTTTAAAAATTTATTTATCTGTTGCACTGTTTGATTCAAAGGTTAGCTCTAGGCTATATTACAAGCACCAGGGAAACCTGGCCAAACTATATATTGTCGAAACACTGCAAATCTATAGAAAAAGTTTAAACTCCGCATAAGTTGGGCGCAATTACCTTATTTGGGCACAGCGTTTACCGTCGTTAGTTGGTTAGAATTTAAAGGTCTGAATACGTGCTTGTTTACTGGGATAAACAAGTTTTGGTTACTGAATATATGGTGACCCACGCTTGGGTCTGAAGTCCTCTAAAGTGGGATGCATGGGTATACGTGATTACTTCACTTGACTTTACACTTGTATCGCCGCCAAGATGTATAGCCATAGACGTTGAAAGTGATCTTTGGCCCGGGCACCAACGAATAATGAATAATAATAAGTTTTGTTTGCAAAATATAACTTATGTTTTCTCATTGGAGCTTGCTCGTCGAGCTCATTCCATTGAGTTTCATATACCGTGTTTTAGAGGCAAAAATTGTAAATTGTATTATTTGAGTTCTCTATTATATGGGGGCGTGGTGACGTCGCGGTAACCGTTTCTCGTCAGATCACCGAAGTTAAGCAACGTCGAGTGCGGTTAGTAGTTGGATGGGTGACCATTTCAGCGACTGATTCGCGCTCCCGCGTTGTGTCCTTGGGCAAGGCACTTCACCCCGATTGCCTCATGGGGCACGATGACGCTGTGTACTAAGGCGTACTGCACGTCGATGGTGCGTATGTCTTCAACCAATCTAACCCTGCCTGTGCTGCGGGGCAGAGTTCAGAGTTACGATGTTGGAGAACTGACAGCTGCTCGTCGTTGCTCGGTGGTTCTCTCCGGGTACTCCGGCTTCCTCCACCCGTAAAACTGTCACCGACATGATATAACCCTGGCTGTTAATGTGTCGTTAAACCCTAATAATAAAAAAGAAGTCTATTATATAAATGATCTAACCCTGCCTGTGCTGCAATGCAGTGCGGAGTTACGATGTTGGGGAGCTGGCAGTTGCTCGTCGTTGCTCGGTGGTTCTCTCCGGGTACTCCGGCTTCCTCCACCCGTAAAACTGTCACGGTCATGATTAGCCATTGTGCATAAATATGTGACCTTAAACATCAATATATAAATAAATATAAATTATATAAATGGAAAGTATGTGGTACCGTCCATTTCGTTCGATTGAAAATTCTATCTTTAATTATCTCACTTGAAATGGAATGGGCTACTTTTCTGTCGCTAGGGCGGGGCTTCCTGTCCTGAAAAAAAACGTTGCGCAAGTGGACTCTGCGAATCATGTGTTAGTGATTTAAAAGATGTCGAGGCAAAACTGTTCACCCTGTGTAAATACACTGTATGATACGGCGAAACTCCCAAAATTCAATTCAGTTCGAAATCGTGCCGATGATTCAGTTTGAGTGGCGCTGGCTCGACAATTTTCGAATCTTCGTGATCTTCTCAAAATCCTTCCAAGTTTCTCGTCTTGAATACTTCTTCCGTCAGCAGGTCTCCTGTACAGGAGGCCGGACGATAGAAGAAGAGTTCAGGAATGATCCGCTTTCGAATCTACTTTGATTCCGTTTCTAGAATATTCCACATTTACGATTGATTTTGCCCAAACATACAAGACGCCAATCGAATCCAATATTTCAGTGGAGACTGACAATATTTAACCCTTTACCCAACGTAACGGCGAAAACCTGCCAGAGCTATTCACAAAAATTGCCATTCAATTTTCATTATTTTTTTTTCCTCAGAAACATAACTAAATGACCCCTCATTGGTACGAGCTCTTTGAGCTCGTTCCAATGCGGGGTCATAAGCTATGTTTTTGACGCAAAAAATGAAAAGAATTAGTTATTCAATAATTTTGTTTGCAAGTGTCGTCTGCTTTTCATGTTAGATAAAGGGTTAAGGTTTCCCAAAAGAAGGTACAATATCTACAACTTGACTAGCGGCGAGATGCGATTCGAGATTCGACTGGATTCGATTCAGAATCCACTTCCTGATTCGGTTCGAGATTCGATTCCACCAGAAATTTGAGATTTGCAGTGCCCGTATGTCTTGGGGAAAACGTTTTAATATTTGTTTGGAATAACTGTGGAACAGCAAAGACAAGGGCGCCGGAGGCATCCGAAGAAAAAGTGTGTGTGTGGGGGGGGGGGGGGGTTGGGGGGAGGGGTGCAAGGGTATCAAATAGCACTCGACTCTGGGTTTGAGTTAAGACCGGGAGTTAACAACGTATAATAAATTGTAATGTGTCAATCAGTATTATTGGTATCATATGAGAGAAACAATGTGCCATCTGCAATGCATTGCAGATGGCACCTTGTTCCACTCAAGCGACGAATTAAAAACCATAAGAAACCTCTTCACAAATTGTATAGCTTCTTTGTTTGGTGATTACCGACCAAACTAAGAAACAAATAAAGTTTCTCAGTTACAATTCTCTGAAAGTAAAGCCTTTTTCTACTAGAGCACTTCTGGGGCAAAAAGGCAGGCGCTGCTTCCCTTGCCCTATGGTAAGGGGACAGCTGCCCCGCGTCCTTGAGCCAACATTAGGACGTTCAGGAATAGCAACGTGGAGGCTTAATTATTGTCAGTCAAGTGATGAACATTCATCTTAGAGATGCGTGGCAAAGATTAGCAAACAGTGCAGTTCCTTCATGTCCACATCAAACAAAGTTGAGTGAGTAACTTAACGTCCAAAAGGAACCAAATTAAACATTGTCTTCTTCTTTAAAACCACTGGGACAATTTCAAACACATATGGCACATGGCACATATATACATTCTCTGATGGCTTTCTAAACTAAACTCTCTTTTTAAACATTTGGAAAGTTTGAAAGTAAATATTAAGTTAGTAAAGAAATTATCCATCGGCTATCGTATATGCTTAGAACTCTCTACTATAGTATTTCTCAGTTATATACACATGATTCATTTTCCTATTTAACAAAATAAATAAACAACCAAACGTGCTTCGTGTTTCATGTTTTTTCGTCTTCAACTCTGTCAACACGAGAGGCCGCTTTTCCGGTCCAGGAACACGATACGTCATAATTTTAATGAGTAGGATGGCTACTAAGTGAACTTGTGTGGTAGAACAATTAATATTTTCAACGTGCAGCCTTCAGGCTGCACGTTGAAAATATTAATTGCTCTTCCCCCAAATAATGGATATGGACTCATCCAATTTTTGCCATTTAACTGAGATGGAAGATACATACCACCAGTGTTGAAATGGTTAATTATTTTATGGCTAATTAATTCACAAGGATTGGCGAGCAAGTTGTACAACTTATATAAATACCTCGCCTTGGCCAAATTGTGGGATGACCTCCGCAGCTGAAATAAATTTCGCTGCCTAAATTGTCATGAATATCACACGAAGGGATCGTTAGCCTGCGTCGATTGCCTCTCTCCGCACAGGTACAGCCGTTTTTGATCCCCGCCTGTTAGGACGGTGCACCGTGTCATCAACCCAACTGTTTATGCTGCCAGGGAGTGTTTTTACAACCGTGCTGTTTTCCCCACCAACAATCGATCCCGCGACCTCTGGCATGACAGACCAGCGCACTGTTTTGTCTTGGTTTAAACGGATGCGAACAATCTCGTCGGAGATACCTTAATAACGTAGATCAGTTGACCCACGTTTACACACATCACACCACCAACTGGAGTAAAAAATTTCACGGCTCTTTATGTTTCCAATTGCCCGATGACACAGTGTTCCATAGACCAGTAATTATGAATACACCAGTTGAGAACACGTTTATCCCTTACTAAAGATTGTTACCCGTGTGTGAATCCTAATTGCTTGTTTCTTTTCAGATAACTCTAATTTTCCCACCCTGGCCTTTTTTTCTGATAACAACTCATTGTGCAGTTTTTAGCTATTGTGAAACGTCGTAATCCACTTCAGATCGGGTAAAACACCTTGCAATTCTAATGGGAACTCGAGAAACCAGGGTACCGTTTTGTAGCACATCATATCTCTTTCTACCTGGAAACGTTGATCTCCGGCAACACTCTTGCCCGAAGCTGGTCGCGGGAGCAGAGAAACTTCGAGACTCTCCCGTCAGAAAATTGCATGCTCTAATAAGTGGTAGGAATATCACACAATCAGAAAAAAATGTCCTGGAATATAGGCGGGCATGCGTAGAAATAACCCGCGCACGATCGTTCAGGTTACGTGTAGTTACTTCAATTGTAAAGTACGCAAACGAACTACAGGTTACGATAAGACAAAATAACATATATTAAATTCTTATCCTTCTTTCTTTTGTCAGTCAGACCGGATAATCAGTCGGCACTAACTCTCCCAAAGGTTGTACATTGCTTCCACTTATGAATAGATTGTCAGACCGTTTACACCTGAACAGAATTTCCGTCAAAATAAATTCCAACCATTAATGCGCGATTTCGCCAAAGCGAGATCGCGCGTTAGTTGTTAGCTCACCTGACTTTCAGTCAGGAGAGCTATAGTGATCACTCACCGTCCGTCGTCTGTCGTCCGTGAACATGGTGTTTGCGTCTTCTCCCCCCAAACCGCTGAGCCAATTTAATTGATATTTGAGATAACAGTTTGTTATGACATCGCAATTTGATTTTGTTCAAATCAAGTTGCCTCGCCCATTGGTAGGGCCACACCCAAAAAGTGAGCTGAAATCTTAAAAAATCTTCTTCTCATGAACCAGCAGTAGCAGAGACTTGATATTTGGTGTGCAGCTTCCCTTTGAGGTATAGACTCCGATTTGTTCAAGAGAAGTTTGTGGGGCTATATTTGGCGTCGTAATGGGAGGGGCAAGAATATTTGCCCCTCCCAAAATTTCTATTTTCCAAACCGAGAGTCAAATTTAGACCAAATTTGATATGAGGGCTTATTGGGTTATAAGTACTTAATTTATGCAAAAAAAATTTTCCCGTCGCCCCATGGGAACCGCAGGAGCTAAAAATAGAAAAAAATTAAAACGCCCATACCTCCAAAACTACACGGCACTGAGAATTCTTATTTGTTGTGAAGCTTTCTTAGGACCAGCAAAATGGAATGGTAAAAACAATTTGCCATCGGTTTTATCATGGGGTACTTTTTGGGGACTTTGAAAAAGTGCCGAGTCAGCATTTTTTAACACTGTGGGTAATGGGAAAAACATGCAAGGCTACTTTTCTCCCAAACCACTGCTCCAAAAGCTTTAAAATTTCACATATAACATCTTTGGAAGATTGTTTCACACGTTTATTGAAATCAATTGCCCGGGTCCATATTTGGGCTCTCTATGGGAGCCCAAATGTTTAAATTAGTGCAGTATGAGGAGTATTTTTTAAAAATCTTCTTCTTCAGATCTACCAATAAGAATCTTTTGATATTTGGTATGCTGCATCCTTAGGGGGGGGGGGGGGGGGGGGGGGGGGTGAGATTCAAGTTTGTTCAAGCCAAGTCCCTGGGTTCATATTTAGGCTGAAAATTTTGGGTCCCGTTTCGGACTTAGAAAAATTTAAACCGTTCAAACTCCGGAAATTAGTTTTTTTGGTTTTTATGCGTTTTAAGAAGAAAAAAAAATTAGGCTGAAAATATTTTGTTTGGGGAAAAAATCTGTTTTTATGCGTTTATCTCAATTTTGGGACGTAAAAGTGCAGGAACTGAAAATAGAAGGAAAATCCTGTATATTGTGTGGGCACAATCGCTTCATCTAGTTGGTATATGCTTTTCTTAGGAGGGGCGTATGCAGCTTATTCAAATCCCTGGTTTGATATTTAGACTACCATGTCACCCGAGCGCCCGCAGGCCCCTTGGGGCCTCTTGTTGATATTTATTTTGGCTCAACTTCTGTTAAAGCGTACAGCGTTGCTGGCATAGTAAAAACAGAATTCGGAAAAGCAGATAACAACCACCACGTCATATAGCATAACCTGCTAACGGGTTGCGATGTAAGCTCTTTATTTCCAGAACAGAGATTAGTTCAAGGTAACATTATTTATGTTCGATTTCTACACAATTTCTACATGGGGACCGCAGGTCGCTCGCCAATGAAGACACTCTCATCCCAATCCAGCGCTTTACTCTTCGTGGTATGCATATCTGCTATGTGCCTTGTCAATACCCTTATCAGAAACTTTTTCTCACCCACCCCTTCAAGCTCTCAGACCACCCGTGGAGTTTTCACGTAGACGACCGTTGATTTAATGTCCAGTCCATTACTCACAACGATTTACAGTCATTCTTGTGTGTTGTAGTTATAGACATTGGAATCAATAAGTATTGAATTCGTCCTGCAAACATCAAAAATATCAACTCCGAATTCGTGAACTAATAATCCTAAACTATAGCTTTGAAATCAGCCTGTGATGAGTCTTCGTTCATACTTATTTAATAAATGATCATGTTTAATAGCATTGGTAAATTCATTAAAGATACGGTCAAATCAAGTCTCCATTAAGAAACAAATCTTGAGTTGATTCGAAGAAAATGAAAGTTTATGGTATTTTTAGAATTCGATCGCCTGGAATATTACAGTTGTTCAGCGATGTCCTTCTACTCACAAAGATAAAGAGATATTCTTTTTTGCCCTTACTTTGGATATTCCAATCAAATAGTATTCGTTTCACCCTGAAGACATGAAGATATTAACACAATTAGTGGCACAACGTGGGATAATCCTACAGCTACAGATGTGACGAGTCTCCATTCATAAATGTATAAGAAACACATCTGATGGTATTGATGAAATCCCTAGAGATTCTGTCAAATCGAGTCTTGATTCAAAGAAAATGAATGTTTGTGGTATTTTCTAGATTCAGTCGTCTGGAATATTTTTCCAACCAACTGAAATATACCATAAGAGTGAAACTATACATAAGCGAGGGACTATTTACCTGGTTGAGTGCTAGATGCCACTATCGGGGCTTTAACCCTTTACCCAACGTAACGGCCAAAACCGGCCAGCGCTATTCTCAAAAATCGCCAATTAATTTTCAAAATATTTTCATTTTTTGTCTCAAAAACATAGGTTATGACCCCTCGTTGGAACGAGCTCGTCGAGCTCGTTACAACGAGGGGTCATAACCTATGTTTTTGAGACAAAAAATGAAAAAAAATAGTTATTCAAGAATTTTTTTTGCAAGTGTCGTCTGCTTTTCATGTTAGGTAAAGGGTTAAAAAAAAATTAGAGTACAGGAGCAAAAGCCAACACTTTCCTCGCTCGTGTTTCATATTCAGTCAAACGCAAATAACATGTTGTCTATATATATTTGTTTTATTATGAATTATCGGAGAGTGCCTGTGGGCGCCCTCCAATAATTTAAAATACCACAAATATTGAATAACAAATTCAGACCACCAAAAATAATCTAGCCCACAACCAGTTAAAAGCCAGACTGGTTACCGACTACAACAGCGTCGAATTCCCTGCAGAACATGATTGGTAGCTTGAGAGCTTGTCCCCCCGCTTGTCGGGAATCTTGACTTCCTGTCCAAGCACCGGTCTCTAAAATTAATTCTTGCAATGCTCTCTCCGATTCCAAGAATCGGTGTCACGGCTGATGCTATCTGTGGAGAAAAAATAACACTGAATAGTTTAAGTTTGTTCCACTTTTCGGGATCTGAAAAGTGATAGCCAAACAATATAGTAAAATTCAAAAGTCGGCAATATTAGACTGATTTACTGGTGGAGTGGTAGAGGCCGATACGATATGACCCGACTGTTGAAAGTGTCATTAAAGCCAATGCACGGGCAAAAAAAAAAAACGTAGTGGAAGCCGGAGTACCCGGAGCGAACCACCGATCAGCGGCGAGTAACTAGGACCCAGGACAAACAGGGTTACCATCAGTTGCAGTACGCTTCGGCGTGACGTTTCCGCTTTTGCATACACCGACGCCGTTCTCCCAATTGGAAAATAGCCTGAAGAGGCGGACTGGCCGTATGGTGCACAGGGAAATTTCCCTATGCCCCCCCCCCCCTATTGGGAGCCACCCAGACCCCCCCAAAATTGACGCAGCCCAACAGCCGTTGGCGCATGAATGTTCGTGACAAAAACCGAAGGGCGAAATGGATCTGATTGCCTGGACTGTCGGTTTATCGAAATGCCCACTATGGCAGTCCACATTGAAGGCATTTCGATATCCCTAGCAGTCATGTCTGCCGCGGATCGGTCAGATGCAAGGAAACATCGTTCTTTCGGTTCGAAAAATCAAAGTTGTTGGCATTGAGCCGAACTCTGGTCGGCCTGGTCAGTCCGGGGCTCTCTTGATGCAACCATTTTTGTCAAATGAGCTACAAAGATGATATAAAAATGCTATCGAAAATGTCCTCTATGTGGATTGCCATTGATCGTTCAGATGCAAGGAAGCGGCGTTCTTTCGGTTCGAAAAATCAAAATTTTGTCCAGGTCTGGATCCCGCTTGGTACATTTCCCGGCAACGTTTTTTTTTTTTTTTTTGCCCAGTCCGCCCCTGGGAATTAAGTGTCTTGCTCCTGGTCACAATGACGAGGATCAGGATCATACCTACGATTTTTCAATCCGAAGTCTAATGCTCTAACCATTAAGCCACCCCACTCTTAGCTTTCGTTTTACTGATTGGTTAGACCTCACTTTTTGTGCACCCATATAAACTGGTCGTATCATGGAATGGCCGTCCGTCCGTCCGTCTGTCTATCCGTCTGGCCATTCACATTTTGGTTTCCAGGTGATAAGCTGAGTTATAATTGTTACGTCCAATCCATATTTGGTATGTCACCTTATCCCAAGAAAATCGTCGTTGGGAAGTTGAGTTATGGTCTTTTATTGTCTGGAATTTTCACAATTTATGGTTTCTGGATGATAATCGCAGCTACACTCGAGGCAACCTGTTCATTTCTAGCAGACAAACTTACGCAAGAAAAAGAAAGATCAAGTTCGATTTTGACGCTTGTGTGGCATACTATTGTGAAGTTATTGCTGTATATTTTCTTAGAATTTCCACGATTTTAGATCAGGATTTTAGGTTTCCGGATGATAACTCCAGCTATTCTCAGCAATAATACGGGCGCAATAATATTAAATTCCAAACATTAATTATAGGAATAATCATCAAAAATATAATGAATGAAGCACCGGTACAACCCGGTGCTTCATTAATTAAAATGTTGCTGCTGATGATTTTCATTACCTGGTAAACGCATGCGTGGACATCACTGCCTACATGTTGATTACGACCAGTTCACGGCGGCTGCACCGCACTATAGTCCAAGTATACTTATTTCCAGAAAGATAAGTTGTACAATTCCAACAGCCCACGGGCGCTTTGTGCAACGCCTAGCGGCCTAGCCGGGTACTCCGGCTTCCTCTACCCGTAAAACTGTCCGACATGAGGTGACCCTGGCTGTCGAAAGTGTCGTTAAACACCATTGAATAAATAAATAAATAAACATCAGTAAATAACGGTCGGCCTTTTCTTGACAATGATAAAGGGAATGGTTAATCTTATTTGTTTAACCCTCTGGAACAGTGTTCACGCTGTCGGATGCCACTGGTACTACAAAATTCGTTTCGCACCAAAAATACAGCATTTGGTACCAAAATTTGGCACCAAATAATATACCTTTGCTAAGTGTCAAAGGCTTTGTGGTTTATAATTTCATTGTGTCGTTTTCGATAAAATCGCTGTCGGATGATACAGACGGGGCAGTTCACCCCCATTTCCCACGTGGGGGCACGGTGACGCTGTGTACTAAGGCGTACTGCACGTCGATGGTGCACCTGTCTTCAACCAATGCTAACCCTGCTTACGTGGAGTTAGTATGTTGGGGAGCTGACAGTTGCTCGCCGTTGCTCGGTGGTTTTCTCCTTGTACTCCGGCTTCCTCCACCCGTAAAACTGTCGTGGTCATGATTAGCCATTGTGCAGAAATATGTGACCTTAAGCACCAATAAATAATAAATAATAATAATAACAGACGGGGCAGAATTCACGTCTGTCAAGTAATCTATAAGCAACATGTATAATCGTAGCTCTTTGTTATGGGTGAAATGAATTAATAGTTTCTGCAACTAAAGCACTTAAGAGCGCTAGGTAATACTAAATTAAAATATCGTACTTTGAGTGTAACAAGGCGATATCTGCAATGCATTGCAGATGGCGGCTTGTTGCACTTAAAGGACAATACATGCTTAATTTGTTCTCATTTATAATCATATGCTTTCTGGCATTAAACTTTTGAATTTGACACCAAAAAAAAAAAAAGAAGACATTTGGCACCGAACAAAAATTCCACCTGGCACCAAACAATTTCCGGCCAGCGTGAAGACTGCTCTGGACTCTGATGTCAAAATACCGGGCATTTAATTTTTATACGCCCGTTTATAAAAACGGTCGTATTATGTTATCAATATATCTGTCCGTCTATCCGTCTGTCTGTCCTTAAACAATTTGGTTTCCGTTCATTTAAAGTCGAACGCCTTGACGGATCTACATCAAACTTTCAGAAGTTGTTTTTAGCAATAAAATACAAGTCCAGTGCGATATTGGTGTTTCTCAGTCCATCTGCTGCAGAGATATGGCCCTTTGAAAACACAATTTTTCTAAAAAAATTGGTTTCCGTTCATTTAAAGCTGAACGCCTTGACGGATTGACACCAAATTTTTCAGATGTTGTTTTTAGCAATGAAATACAGGTCAAGTTAGATATTGGTGCTTCTCAGTCCATCCGCTGCAGAATCATGGCCCTTTGAAAACACAATCTTTCGAAAAAAATTGGTTTCCCTTCATTTAAAGTCGAACACCTTGACGGATCGACATCAATCTTTCAGATGTTGTTTGTAGCAATAAAATACTGGTCAAGTTCGATATTGGTGTTTCTCAGTCCATCCGCTGCAGAGTTATGGCCCCTTGAAAACACAATTTTTGAAAACAAATTGTTTTGCGTTCATTTAAAGCCGAACGCCTTGACGGATTGACACCAAATTTTTCAGATGTTATTTTTATATGCCCCTTTGAAAAACGGGACGTATTATGTGAATGGCCTCTCCACCCGTCTGTCTGTCTGTTTGTCCGCCCATGGATACATTTCGTTTCCGGACGATAACTTTAGTTGTAATGCTTTGAGCTGAGTTAAATTTGGCATGTGGATTTAGTATGACAAAATACAGGATGGGTTCGATTTCCGTTTCTAGCGGCCCATTTGCAGTAGAGTTATGGCCCTTTATTTATGGAAATTTAGCCCAACTTCTCGTTTCCGGACGATAACTTCAGTTTGCCTTGACCGATTTATTTCAAATTTTCAGTTTTTTGTTTTCTGACCACAAAATACAACTCAAGTTCACTTTTGACCACAATCGCATATACCTTTCCAGAGTTATTCCCCTTGAATGATTGCAAATTTGTGGATTTTGTGGTTTCCGGATGATAACTTTAGTTTGCCTTGACCGATTTTTTTTCAAATTCTCAGATTTTGTTTTTGACCACAAAGCACAGTTCAGGTTCACCTTTGGCCATAATCGCATGTACCGTTCCATAGTTATTCCCCTTGGATGATTGCAAATTTGTGAGTTATGTGGTTTCCAGATGATAACTTTAGTTTGCCTTGACTAATTTGTTTCAAATTCTCAGATTTTGTTTATGACCACAAAACACAGCTGAAGTTCACTTTCGGCCAAAATCGCATGTACCTTTGCTGAGTTATTCCTCTTGAATTTGTGCATTTTATGTTTTCCGGATTATAACTTTAGTATGACCTGTTGAAAAACCGTCGAATTATGGAATCATTCTGTCTTTATGTCCATTTGTCCATCCATTTGTCCATCCGTCGGTCTGTCCGTTCGTCAACATTTGGTTTCCAGATGATAACTTTAGTATTTTTTTTTTCGATTGACTCCTACACTTGGTATGTGGTTTATTCAAAACAAACGACAGGTCAAGTTCGAATATGGGGTCAGTTCGAACTTCGAAGTTCCCCTGAATTATGACCCTTGTTGGACATAGAATGCATCAAATATTTGGTTTTCGGATGATAACTTTTATTATTTGTTTTCCGATTGGTTCCAAACTTGGTATGTTGTTTAATCACAACAAAATACAGGTCAAGTTCGAATATGGGGTTGGTCCGAACTATTTTCACTCTCACCCCCATCCTTACCCCAACCCTTCAAAATACAAAACGGGCGTATAATGTCCCGCTAGGCGGTGCTCTTGTTCCCATAAAATAACTTGGAATTTAACCAGTTGAATCTCTTCATTAAGCGCCCAGAGAGCCACGTGAAACAGGACTGAATTGGTTAAATTCCTAGTTGCATTGTGAGAAATATATGCTTCTTGATATTTCAACGTCATTGTGCAAGGAGTTAATGTCCGGAATTTGAGATATCCAAGTAATCTCTTTTTAACAACTGTCTCCAAGGTGTCAGTTTACGTTTCATGAACGTGTCCTCAGCAAACATTAACGAAGGACTGTACCAGTCGGTGGCAAACCATTGTCATTGAGTAACGCCGCCTTCCTCTCCAACACCAGCACGAAGAGACAAAACAAAAATATTTAGTTTGTCTGAACGCTCGCGTGTATTGACATAAAATATCATCATCACGAGGTTCTCATTCAGATAACATTAACCACTCCAATGACTATTGATCAGATACTTGTATACTCAATGTTTGCTCCCGCTTACACCGAAAGGCAGATTTCCTTATGTTTTTATTGGTGTTTAAGGTCACTTTCAGTTTCATTTTTTTTGCACAAAACGATCAGAATTTGATCAAAGTTTTCTTTTTTACCTAAACTTCCACACACTTTTATGCTGCTGCCGAAAGGAAGATGAACCAAGTAATCATGAGAACTTTATCTGAAAAGCTAGATTCCAGCGATCGTTTTTGACGGTGTGGAATGGTCTAGTGGTTTGGGTGTTGGACTCCTGATTGTCAGGCGGTGTTGTCAGGAGTTCGATTCTCTCTTTATCGAGAGAGGGAGAGAGAGAGAGAGAGAGAGAGAGAGAGAGAGAGAGAGAGAGAGAGACCTTTCGTAAGAGATGTTCTGCACACACTCAATGTTTTTAGCTTAACTTGACAAAGTGAAGATAAGCTATTGCCATCACGCGTGCGGAAGTCTGTTAGTCTGTGATGTGAGTCTGTTAGTCAGTGAGTCTGTTCACAATTTCCTTTAGCACAGACTACACCCCGTAGTTCTTGTCCGATCGTCCCGAAATTTCATATGCAGGTTTGAGGCCATGTCTAGATCAGAACGTCCCCATTTGGTCAAGATCGGTCAACCGTGATGGCTGTCCGAGCCCAAAACCCGAAACCTTTAGCACAGTCTACAGGTCGTATTTACGAAGAGATTTCATGGTAACTTGGTAGGATGACTCTATAATATCTAGATGAGAACGTCCCCTTTTGGTCATGATCTGTCAACCGCGACGGCTGCCCAAGCCCGAAACCCAAAAACCTTTGGCACAGTCTACAGGTCATATTTAATACGGTGTGATTTCATTTTAACTTGGTAGGTTGACTCCGTATGAAGTCCAGATGAGAACGTCCCCATTTGGTCGCGATCTGTCAACCGTGATGACTGCCCGAGCCCAAAACTCGAAAAACTTTAACTTAGTCTACAGGTCTACGTATTTATGGAGGGATTTCATTGTAACTTGGTAGGATGACTCCATATAATGTCCAGACGAGAACGTCCCCTTTTGGTCACGATCATTCAGCTATGACGGCTGCCCGATCCCAAAACCCGAAAACCTTCAGCACAGAATACAGGACGTATTTATGAAGGGATTTCATTGTAACTTCGTAGGATGACTCAGTATAATGTCTAGATGAGGATATCCCCTTTTGGTTGGGATGGGTCAACCGTGATGGCTACACAGGCCCGAAGCCCAAAAACCTTTAGCACAGTCTACAGGACATATTTATGAAGGGATTTCATTGTAACTTGATAGGATGACTCGTTTTGGAATAATTTCACTGTAACTTGTTAACTTTGGTTGACATACATTAACTGTGAGAGCCACATTAACCCACCCCTCTCTTCTTTAGTACATTCTACACCTCAAATTATTTTTATTGAAAACGTGTCATACAAGGAACAGAAATTAACATATTCTCAATTATCACAATTCTTGTCGTTTTTCATTACCCTTTCACAAACATTGAACATTATCCTTTTCATCAAACACAACACACAATCAAGTTAAGCTACAGTGTCATTGACACTTTCATTTAATATACAGTTGATCATTAGTTTTGTTGATTCTCGTCCTAGTTCCATATTTGTGACAAATTGGTCCTATTATCAAAAGTTTTTTGGCAATGTGTTTACTTGGGAATGAAATCTGGCTGAGGAAACACGCGAATGGTCAGTAAGTGATACTCGTGCGTCACAGAAGCATCCGTAGATCAAAATGTTTGACATTCCTGGAAATTTCTGACCTGCTTCGAGTCCACGACTCTCTTTCTCGTGGGCGAGAATGACGTAGATATGGGGCGGTAGTAGGTGATGTCGGTCGGAAGCTGTTATGGTTTCCTTGGGAGTAATATTTCAGAAAATAAAATAATCTTTTAGAAATGCAACCAATTTTCCCATTATTCTTGAACAAAGAAACCACAAAATTTCGGACTGAATAGGCTGAAGAGCTATGAATTAAAACCTCTTAGAATTATTATTATTATTATTAGTAGTAGTAGTAGTAGTAGTAGTAGTATTATTATTTATTGGTGTTTAAGGTCACATATTTCTGCACAATGGCTAATCATGACGATGACAGTTTTATGGGTGGAGGAAGCCGGAGTACCCGGAGAGAACCACCGAGCAACGGCGAGCAACTGTCAGCTCCCCAACATACTAACTCCACACAAGCAGGGTTAGCATTGGTTGAAGACAGTGCACCATCAACGTGCAGTACGCCTTAGTACACAACGTCACCGTGCCCCCCACGTGGGCAAGGGGGGGTGAAGTGTCTTGCCCAAGGACACAACGCGGTTGCCGCAGGTGGGATTCGAACCGAGGACCTCTCGGCTTCTTAGAATAAACATTTACATTTAAATATAACGAAAACTATAGGACATATGTCCACTTGTCAGCTTCCATTGACACACAGTGGTGCCACTTTCCAACAAAATAGAAGGTATTTATTTCAATATTTGCAACTTATGGGACAAAAGAAACTCCGAATAAATTGAGAATCAAAGGACACATGTTTTTGAACAGCATATTTATTTCGTATCATTTCCCTGATTCTACAGAACAAATTGAGGGTATATTCACCTTCACCAAAAAGTAGTTTTAAAGCTTTACGAAATTTAGAATGTATAGCAGCTCGCGCATCATCAAAACATTTGGGTAGATTAAGCGCCATTCCTGTTTACAGAAAGAATATAACTCAGTGTACTTCCACCCCACCAAACTCCACCCTAGCAAACCCCACCCCACCATTCACTGACCAACAATTCCATCACAGTATCACAAATTACCACAGAGCACCCGCTGTAAACATATAACGAGGAGACACTGCCTATTGGTATATAGTACCGACTTCCAATTCTACAGAAGCCCTGCTGAATGTCCTGATACTTAATGCACCACTAAGATCCTTCGGCCGTACCCTCTAGTCATAACAACTTCAGTGCAAGTTTCATAAAAAAGTCCGTCCAACATTTTTATTGCAGATATGAGCTTCTGTAGCCTAATCTAATCTTACATTATCGCAGGTTGACAAGTGTCACAGCAAATAAACAGATGTGCTCTGATAGGTGCAAACTACTGTTTATCCTGCGACTGTGCAGCATTTGTTTGCTGCGGGACTTGTTAGCATATATTTGTGTAATATCAGATTAGTCCTCACAAATTCAAACTCCCATATATTGCAAAGTTATATACGGGCGATTTCTTATGAAACTAACTGACACGTCTAGGAGCAGAGGGCAACTACAGAAGAAAACATTTTGTGCGGATTGCAGTGCTTCATGTGAAAGCAATACTCTTATGCAGGAATGGAAAGTTTGTAGTTGCATACTTGTAACTAAAAAAATGTGTATAATTGTGCAAATAATTATTGAACCATGTACTACTCTTAAAAAATAAATATAATCACGAATGATTGCTTCAAAACTTCTTGCTTTACGAGCCGACCAGGCCGTATGAGCTGAACTTGATAAATGCTAAATAAGCTGACGCTGATAAAAGTTCCAAGGCTTTGTCCTCTTTGCAGCAATAGAAGAATTATAGAACGTTTGCCGATATTTTCAGTGTTGAATATATAACATGCTTGATCGTTATTAAAAAAGAAAAAATAAATGACCGAACGGTTAGGTATGCTTTTAAACCAAGAAAATTAAATTAATTTTTTTCGTGCACGTTTCAGTTAGTACGGAAGCGTGGATGGGACATTGGCTGCCAATATTTGTCTAGCCTCGGCGAGATAATATCTGGCCTCGGGGAGATAATATCTGGCCTCCACGAAATAATATCTCTCCGCGACGAGATATTTATTTCGCTGCGGCGAGATAACTTGCCTTGGTGAGATAATTATTTTGTTGAGGCGAGATATCTCGACGTGGCAAGAGAATAATAACACGCCGCGGCAAGCTACCCAGCAATACCACTCGACCCGACTTATCGCAGCGCGGTTTGGTAAGTCACTACCCACATATTTCGGTCGCGACCCTACCCAAATACGCCCCACCCCTTCCCCGTTTCAATCATCCTCCGCGACATAGTTACCCAACACCCCATTCCACCAGTGGCGGAGCCAGGAATTCATAGGTAATACAAACGTAATGAGCTACTTCAAAAGTGGTCGATTTTTACTTCAAAGGTGGTGAGCTATTACAAAAGTGATCAGTTACTTCAAAAGTGGGCGTAACAACTGTCACTGTGTTATTGAAATCCCTTCAGTGTTGTTTTAGACAGTTTCTGGCAGAAAAGTATGCAACTCAAAACGTCAATAACATGTTCTGACCTTGCAATGGTTAATTGGTAAAAACGGTTTATGTAGATGAACGGGAGCGCGTTGGCTCAGTGCTTACGTCATTGGAGTTCAAACTTGAAGATTCACGGTTCGATCCCCGCCAGGGTTAACTGCGTTGTGCCCCTGTGCAGGACACTTAATCCCGATTGCTCACGTGATAACGCTGTCCTAAAGTGTACTGCAGGTTGATGGTTCACTTGTCTTCAACCAATGCCAATAGTGCTTGTGTGGAGTTAGATCATTGAGGAGTCTGACAGTTACTCGCCGTTGCCGGGCATTCCGGCTTCCTCCACCGTTAAAACTGTCCGACACGAGCTGATCCTGGCTGTCGAAAGTGTGGTTAAACCCCAATGAATAAATAATAAATAAATGAAGGTTGAGCATGAAGGTTTCGGATTTACGATCTGGCATAAAGTGGCTGCGCCTGTAGACAATGGACGGCGTTAAGGTCATCTCTGATGTGAAAATCGATGCACTAAAGCTGTGCTTACTTGTTACTGTACTAAGGTTTATCTAGATCTGCGTAACTGTATCAGATTGATGACCAGTGTCGATTGGTTGCTTTGGTACAGTCCTGTTTCTTTTCAACCTGCTCACAATTGTTTACAATTCGCTGTAACATAAGTTCAAGCCATACTTCGGAACTAACTCAAGCTTTTAGAATCTTTTCCAAACGAGTTGGAAAAGTACTAGAGTGCAAAAGCACGAAAAAGATCGAAAAAAGGGTACAGGTACTCTCACTGCACACCTCTTGCGTTTACCGAGCGCATGCGCAACAACCGTGACGTCAATTCCTTTATTTTCCGCCATTGTACATGGTCGGAAATGTTTGTGACTCGTGCTAATTATGCTGTTTATTCTTCGTGAACAACTTATTCTACATATTTAGTGTGCTAGTGGATTGTATCCTTTTTATGAAGCTACCAAATTATTATTATTTAATGTTAATTTGTATTTTTATTGCTTGTCTCTTCACACTTTATCTTGTCTTTCCCCCACGTGTGAACACGACCTTAGTACTGTTTTCCGTCGGCGGGAAGCTTGATTATTATTTTGATATAATGCCTAAGACTATTCCTTGTACCTCTTGTTTGCAGGTGAAACATGTGGACGATTCTCATGCCACATGTGTCACTTGCAACAATTGCACTCAGGCCCAATCATGTGGTATTTGTGGGATTTGGTCCTCTAAATTCTGGGCTTCTGTGAACAAGGTGGTTCTTTCCAGAGCTAGAACCCCTCGTTCTCGGGGTAAGGGTAGCCGTGCCGTAGCAGACATTTCTGCTGGTGCACGTGGTGACTCTGTCACACAGGATTCGGATCTGCCTTCTGTGGCGAGTTCCTCTGCAACTGTTGGCGGTGTTAGTTCAGTGATACCTGACGAGGAGACCGTGGTCTCTTTGTCTTCTGATGTCACTATTGAGGCGTCTGTTTTCGTTGAGAGCTTTTCCGAGGTCAGCTCGGTAACCCTCTCCGATCTGCCTCCTACACCGTCGACCGTTGTTGAGGAAGTTGCTACTCCAGATCCTATTCTGTCTGATGGTGGCTCTTCCATCTCCTCTGGGGATGGTCTACAGTCTCGGGGGACTGAGGCTGTATCTGCTGGTGTGTCTGTGTGTTCTCAGCCTCCCCCAGCCTCGCGGCGGGGCTGTGCGGGTTTGCTGTCTGCTCCGTCTCATCTGGCTAGGTTTGCTCCTTGTCGGTTGAGCCGGCCGGTCGCTTCGGCAGCGATTCCTCGTCCCTCGAGTGAATCGTTTATCGTTCCACCTTCCCCTGCCAGTGTGCCGCCTAGCGGGATGGTGTTGGGACGCTGGCATCCAGAGCCTGCTGTTCGGCAGCGGTCAGTGACAGCCCCTGTTAGCTGTCACTCTCGGAACCTTCCTCCGGTGATTCCTCACTGTGTTCCGGGTCTGGGTGTCGATCGATGCTTGCCGTCGGTCTCAGAGGATAGGCAGTTGGGGCCATCTGCTGCGCAGAGGCCAATGACAGGTTCCTGTCATTCTTGGGACAATCCTCCGGTGTCTTCTCACCGTGTCCTAGGTCCAGCTACCGATCGACGTGCGCCGTCGGTCTCTTTAGAGGATTTGCAGGCAGGACCTTCTGTTTCGCAGAGGTCAGTGATGGCCCCTGGGCGTCACAATCGGGACGATCCTCCGGTGTCTTCTCACCGTGCTCCTATTCTGTCTGCCGATCGACGTTCGCCGTCGGTCTCTTCTGAGGATTTGGGTTCTTCTACCAGAAGGGTCCATTGGGAGAACACTCCGTCGGGCGATTCTGCTGCGACGGATTCTCAGGGTGACCTGCACCAGGCCGTTTTGGCGCTCACCCGGTTGCTTTCTGGCAACCCTCAAGTTGGCCTCCCTGTGCCTCCTGAGGCACAACCTCCTTTGGTCGGTCGCCGAGATGTCTCGCCTGGCCCCTTGGATACTGCACAGTATTCACAGGAGGTTTCTGCTGGTCAGCCCGAGTTGGGCTACGTCTCCTCTGCTACGGAGGATGACGAGTATCTTGAAGGTGATGCCCCCCCCCCCCCCCCCCCCGTCAGTCTTGGGGCAGGCTTTGGATTTCGTCTTTGGCTTATTGCCGGACGTTCAACCTCCCGACCAGCCTTCTGTGACCGTCCGGCCGCGGTCCATTGTGGAGCGCCGTAACCCTGTTGAGCCTTCTAGCTCCGGGGCTTTGCGTCCTCTGCAATCGGCTCAGGTTGTTGAGTCCTTCCAGGGCTTAGACGCCAAAATGCGTTCTAAGGCCCTCAAGGGTTCCTTCTTTTCTAGAGCTGGTGCCTTTCTGCCTCCATCGCGGTTTCGTGTGTACGATTCCGTCTCTCCACCAGTCTTCCAAGGGATGACTACTGTGGATGAGGATTCTTCTTCCCTCGGGTTGACTAAGCCTAAGTCGGCAGTTCTCCCGATGTCGGTAGTTGAGTCTATGGTGGGCCTGTCCCGAGAGATGCTGGGTATGTTATCTCTCGCGGACCATGTCGTCGCTGCTCTGGCTGAATATTTTCCACCAGGGGAGTTTGATGACGCTCAGGCGCCTTTTCGCGTTTTGTCACAGGCTCTTATGAACTTGACACACGCTCACGCCTGTAACACGGCTAATTTGGAGCTGGCACGCCGGGATGCGGTGTTGGATTCTTTACCATCCCTTCCTTCTGAGCAAGGTGCTGTTCTGAGGTCTGCCTCTTTGGTGGGACCTCAGTTGTTCCATGGTTCCGTGGAAGCTGTTCGTGGCGAAGTTCTTCGTCATTCGAAGGACCAGCTTTTGCTGAGACAGCTTGACCAACCTACTGCTGCAGGTGGGGGTCGTTCCAGGCCCGCCAAGCGTGCTGCTGCGTCTGCCTCGTCGGCTACGTCTGCTCCTTCTGCTCATAAGAAGCGCCGACGTGGCCAGGCTCGCTGGCAGCCTCAGGCTGGAAAGTCTCAGGACTCTGTCTCTTCCCGAGGTGGTTTCTCCTCTCGGGGGCCTCGTCGAGGCCGCAAGTGAAGGTTCTCACCTCGATTCGCCTCCAGTCGGGGGAAGGCTGTCGCTGTTTTACGACCGTTGGACAGAGATAACGTCGGACTCTTGGGTCCTCGACGTCATTCAATCCGGTCTGCGACTGTCCTTCCATCGGCACCCCAGTTTATCTCGGGTGCCCCTTCCGATTCGGGTCCCTTCCGATTCTCTGCGTCGGGACCTTCTGGTGCAGGAGATCGACAATCTCCTCACCAAAGGGGCGATCGAGGTGGTCAGGAACACCCTTTCACTGGGGTTTTACTCGAGACTTTTCTTGGTGCCGAAGAAAAACGGCCAATATCGTCCTGTCATCGATCTGAGTACCCTGAACGAGTACATAATAGCTCCTCGTTTCAGTATGGAGACTTTCCGGTCGGTTCGACGTTCAGTTCATCAGTGCGATTTTGCGGCCAGTATCGACCTGAAGGATGCCTACTTCCATGTACCCATTCATCTGGCGTCATGGAAATACCTTCGGTTCTCGTTTCGGGATCGAGTTTTTCAATTCAGAGCTCTCCCGTTCGGTTTGAACCTGGCTCCTTGGGCCTTCACCCGACTGATGTCACAGGTGCTTGCTTTCCACCGCACTCAGTCGGCAGTGACTTCGTCAGCCTACCTAGACGACATCCTCCAACGGCACCACGATGCTGCTGTTCTGGAGTTCGATGTCCGGCAGTTTCTTTGCCTGCTAGCGTCGCTGGGTTTCAGAGTCAATCGCGAGAAGTCGGATCTTCTTCCTTCTCAGCGATTCCGTCATTTGGGGATGGATTTCGAAACTCTTCACAATGTAGTGTCGGCCCCCCAAGCTCGGGCGACGATTCTTTCCGCCTTGACTCGGGACCTGCTTCAATCTTCCTCGGTCTCGGCCAGGATTTTCCTTCGGATGCTGGACCTTTGCGGTTCGGTGACAGATCTCATTCCGCTCGGTCGCTTGTTTGTCCGACCTCTCCAACACTTCCTGTTGGATCATTGGCGTCCGACTGTAGATCCGCTGGACCTGGAACTCACTATTCCTCGGTCTCTGCTTTGTCACCTCCGCCCTTGGGCAGATATTCCCTGGCTTACACAGGGTGTTCCGTTGGATCTTCCTTTGGCCGGTCGCATCCTTACTGCGGATGCCAGCGATCGGGGCTGGGGTGCGACGTTGGATCCTCTCGGTCTGTCTACTCACGGAGAGTGGGACAACGAGCAAGTGGGCCTTCATATCAACCAAAAGGAGCTCCTTGCTCTTCTGTTGAGTTTTCGGCTTTGGATCCCTCATCTGTCGGACCATGTTGTCCTACTTCTTTCGGGCAATTCGACAGTAGTGGCCTACATACGGAATCAAGGAGGCACACATTCGATTCCCATGTATCGGCTGTCTCGGGATCTTCTTCTGTTGGCGCGGGATGTGAACGCTCGGGTGTCCATTCGACACATTCCCGGGCGTCTCAACGTCCTAGCAGACTCCCTGTCCCGACGCGACAGTGTCCTTCCAACCGAATGGATGCTATATCGGTCGGTGTTTCAGGCGATTTGCGAGCAGTGGGGCCGTCCCCAGGTCGACCTTTTCGCTACTCGCTGGAATCATCAGGTCGAGACCTTTGTGTCCCCTTGTCCAGATCCTCTGGCTTTTGCAGTAGACGCTCTGTCTCTGGCCTGGACAGGTTGGATCGGCTATGCCTTTCCTCCTGCACCGATTCTTCCTCAAGTATTAGCGAAGATTCGAACTTGCAGTTGCAGGATCATTCTGATCACACCCCTGTCTCCACAGAGTGTGTGGATCAATCTGCTGCGGCCTCTATTGGCCGATCGACCGATTCGTCTACCTCTACGTCGCGATCTTCTTTCACAGGGTCGTCCCAGGAAGTATCACAACAACCTGGCGAGCCTGTCCCTTCACGCCTGTCTTTTATCAGGTCCAGTCTCCGACGTAGAGGTTTTTCGAGACGATCAGTGGAGTGCATTTCTGCATCGCGGCGACATTCCACTGGAATGACTTATGCCGCCAAGTGGAAGGTTTTCTGTCGCTGGTGTTCAGATTACAATGTGAATTACCGTGATCCGTCAATCGCTCAAATTGCGGATTTTCTGGTTTTTCTTTTTGACTCCAAGGGCCTCCAGCCTATTACGATTAAGGACTATCGGTCTATGCTGTCTGATACTTTCTCTTATGTTGGAAAGCGGTGCGTCGGTCGTAATCTTTTTCTCTCCAAACTTATTCGGCACTTTTCTTTGAAGAGGCCTCGAGTTTTGCGTCTTACACCCAAGTGGAACTTGGCATGGGTGTTGCACTGTTTGGAGGGGGCGCCATTCGAGCCTTTATCTGAGACCGACATGCGTTTTCTCACCTATAAGACGGCTTTTCTTCTAGCGTTTGCTTCTGCTCGTCGAGTCAGTGAGCTTCATGCGCTATCTGTTGATTCTGCCTTCTTCCGAAATGAGGCTAACAGTGTCACCTTCACTACTGATTGCTCTTTTCTGGCTAAGAATCAACTCCCCGATTCGGTATCTCCTCCCATCTGCATTCGGGCTCTCCCTGCTGTAGATGGACGGAGGCCTCTTCTTTGTCCTGTTCGTGCGATCAAGACTTACATTACTCGCACGCAGTTCATTAGGAGGGGTCGGAAGAGATTCTTTCTGTCTCTCATTCCTAAGAGGCAGTCTATCTCTTCCCATTCTATTTCCAGGTGGATCTGTCTTGCAATCAAGCTGGCTTATTCTCGCTTGTCTGCGTCGGATCTTGTTTCGAACCGGCTTAATGCTCATGAGGTTCGTGCCATTTCTACATCCTGGGCGTTCTCCAATTCTGTTTCGCTCCGTGATGTTATGAATGCGGCTTACTGGAGGAATGCTTCTACCTTCTCCTCCTTTTATCTCCGCCACCTTCAGTAGCAATCGTTAAAATTGTTTTTGTCGAGGTTGCGCTTCGCTCAGCCTTGTTCTTTTCAGGTGCCTTCTCTCTATCTTCATTACAGGTTTTCGTTTTTGTTCTCTGTCATCTTTGCTTTCGTTCTGCTACTCTTGTTGGTATTGGTTATGTGATTCACCTCCTATTGTTTATTCAGCCAATTGTAAACAATTGTGAGTAGGTTGAAAAGAAATTGAAATTTTTTAGTAAATTTTGTTTCTTAACATACCTACTACCACAATTGTTTACCGGAGGCCCACCCTCCTTGGGGATATCTTTGATATCGATGCCTCCCCGCTAAATCACAAACTTCTCGTTGGCGGAAATACGGAATTGACGTCACGGTTGTTGCGCATGCGCTCGGTAAACGCAAGAGGTGTGCAGAGAGAGTACCTGTAATTTCGAGCGCTGGCCTCGCTCGACCCTTTTTTCGATCTTTTTCGTGCTTTTGCACTCTAGTACTTTTCCAACTCGTTTGGAAAAGATTCTAAAAGCTTGAGTTAGTTCCGAAGTAGGGCTTGCACTTATGTTACAGCCAATTGTAAACAATTGTGGTAGGTATGTTAAGAAACAAAATTTACTAAAAAATTTTAATGTTTTGTTGAACTCTTTTTAATTAACATACCGAAAAAAACGGCCAAAAAGACTTTACTATTCACATAAAACATCATAGATTTTTTATTATCTTTTCTATTTTTGGCCGAAAAAAATTGCTTATAACATCTCATTGGAACGAGCTCTTCGAGCTCGTCCCAATAAGGGGTAATAACTAATAGGCAATGTTTTTTAGGCAAAACATTTAAAAGTTTACTATTCAGTAGATTTTTTTTTTCATGTGCTGGCTTCTATTCTTGTTGATCAATGGGTTAACAGTTAAGAGTCCGTGCGGGTCATTGGAAGTTCTCAAAAGTCCTAGAATTTGTTAACAGAAATTCAAGACCCTTGAAAATAAAATTTGTGTGGGAAAATTCACGGAGAGTCGTTGAAAAATATGTTTAAATGAATGCTTGTCTCATTTTGGTCGAAAGGAGTTCTTGCAAATAGATGTGTGTGTGTGTGTTTGTTGTTGAGTAAATTACTCTTCTTGTCCAGTGAAAAAATACATGCGCCTGACACAGACCCTTCGGAAGCTCTAGACCAAAAGATCGAGGATAATTCACTGAAACAGTTTATTTTTTTATATTATTTACATGCATATGATAAATAGAATTCTTCTATTGTCTGTTAAACGAATTGCAACGCGCACACTATTTTGAAAAGTTTTTACACAAGCAATTTCCAATTCTTCCTCGACCAGCCTGGACTCGTAAATATGGGTGTGTCTTTTTGTTTGACCTCTCCCCGAAGTATCCCCGGGAAATTGTGCAGTGCTTGATTATTTTGTTAAGCAACTTCTGTTTTACTTGTAACACAAGACCTGATAATCGATGCCTGGGGTGGAAGTTCTCAAAAGTGAGCGCATAGGTATAAACCGTGACAGACTGCACCTTTTAACTCAATCGTCTAAACAGCAATTAGGCCTAAATGGCCTCCATGTTCTCCCGTCTGTCATTACTCCATCCTGCAAGCTTTTATAGGAACCGTGCTTACAGCTCGCTTTTTACTCCCCCACTATAGTGCAGTGTCGACAGATGTGTTAAAAGTTGACGATCATTTCATGTGTCATTATGCTGACAATTTAATATCTATTCAATGTATCTCGCGGGGATTCTAAATTGCTATTATTGATCGTAAGCATTTTCAGAAAGGTTTTTAAAACGGTCGCAACAGCTGCGCCGGTAGTTATGACACTGGGTGCTCCGGTCGTTGCACCTACCACTTCACTCTTCGCCGGGAGAGTAGAGGTGGTAACAAATTGTTGTATAGTGACTATGAAAAGCTCGCAGAAGCTGGCTACGTTGGCTTGATCGAGAGAGAGTTGGTTACTATTTGCGGCTACTATTGGAGTGGGGGCGTGTTTCCTGTACCATGACAGACAGCTAAAACTAGAAGCCCTATCATAAATTGCCCATGAATAGTACGTCACATTGCGAGTTTATCAGCGTGCTGTTGCGATGGTAAGGCTATCACATTCTGGTTTGACCTGAATGTTCATTGGCTGAAACATTGCTCGTACTTTCTGTTGACAACCAGGAGAATCTGTCGTGCTTTGGATGCCATTCGATACGGGAATTTCGTGCAATGAAATTTAATAAGCACATAGTTCGTGACAGGACTTTAGTTTTAACCCCTTACCCATCATGAAAAGCAGACGACACTTGCAAAAAAAATTCTTGAATAACTATTATTTCCTTTTTATTGTCTCAAAAACATAGGTTATGACCCCTCATTGGAATGAGCTCGACCAGCTCGTTCCAATGAGGGGTCATAACCTATGTTTTAGAGATAGAAAAATGAAAAATAATGAAAATTAAATGGCGATTTTTGAGAATAACGCTGGCCGTTTTTGCCGTTACGTTAGGCAAAGGGTTAACTGTAGACTTGACCGACGGTTCTCTTGTGCACGTATCTAGAGAGGCTTCAGCAATCCGTTGTCCATCCATTGTCTGTTATCATACCTCCGTTGGCTTCTGTTCACTTTAGAATCTAAACCACTAAAATAAAACTTGGTGGCTCATTGGTTAGAACATCGCACTCTGAAGCACAATGTCGATGGATCGACTCTGACCCGTCCCATCTCTGCTCTGCCCTTTGGCAAGACACTTAATACCGATCGCTGACGTTGGGTCGCGGTGGTGCTATGTGCTACGGTGTTGATGGTACACTTGCCTTCACCCTTTACCCAACGAATCGGCCACATCCGCCCGCGTAATATGCAGATTTAGCATTTGAAAAAATATTATTTTTCAAAAAATTTCAACAAAACCATATCATGTGACCCCTCTTTGGAACGAGCTCGTCGAGCTCGTTCCAATGAGGAGTCACATGATATGGTTTTGTTGAATTTTTTTTGAAAAATGTAAAAAAAGTTTTTCAAATGATAAATTTTGATATCGTCTGCGTTGGGTAAAGGGTTAAACCGCTGCTAACTGTGCATATGTCAGGTTAGTACGATGGGTAGTCTGGCTGTTGCTCGCCAATGTTGATGGTCATCTCCGGGTAAGCGGTAAGCAGGCTTCGTCCACCCGTAAAACTGTCGGACACGATGTGACCTTGGATTGGCTAAATTCCAAGTTGCTTTGTGGAAAAAATTGCTGCTTGAAAGTGTCGCTTGATCCTAATTTATTTTATTTATTTATTGGGATTTAACGACACTTTTGACTGCCATGGTCACCTCGTGACGGACAGTTTTACGGGTTGAGGAAGCCGGAGTACCGGAGAGAAGCACTGAGCAATGGCGAGCAACTGCCAGACTCCCCAACGTACTCGGAGTACCGGAGAGAACCACTGAGCGATGGCGAGCAACTGCCAGACTCCCCAACGTACTAACTCCACACAAGCAGGTTTAGCATTGGTTGAAGACAAGTACACTATTAATGTGCAGTACACCTTAGTACACTGCGCCACCTTGCCCCCACGTGGGTAGTCAGGATTAAGTGCCTTGCCCAAGGATACAACGCTGTTACCCTTGGCGGGGGATCACTAAACCTCATTAAAACGAACAGACGAAGGAAATAATTTTACTGCTAAAATAATTTTGATGCCCATCCACAGAATACGACGCTGGGCTCCCAGCATTCTAGCAGTTAATATAATGTGATGTGATGTGGTACTCTGATTTAAGGATCGTATTGAATTGCATTCATTCTGCAGATGTAAGGTGCATTTTGTTAAGATAATAATTCCTCGCCAGAGCATCTGTCCTTGGCACCAATATTCACGTATCCTCGACGACCATTGTAACGTCTGTCTGCAGCATCATTGTTGATGATGGAGATTTATCCTTCGGATTTTTTATTATGCAGCTTTGTTGCATTGTAATGTGTTCTTCGGTGCAGGTGCAGCCAAAGTATTAACAGTAATGTGTATTTGTGCAGGGAAGCTTACGGAATTGATCTGTTTGGATGCACGAAGAGTGCATACAGAAGATGAATAATATAGCTCGCCAAATATTAATTTTTCGGATAATTAAAAAGACTTTTTTCGCAGTTCGTTGCCAAATCAGTCCAAGATGAATCGACATTTCGATACAGGGAAAGTAGATTTATAGTTCCTACCATAGCACGCGGAATGGATTCTTCGTTCCATAAATACCCATTTAATTATTATAACCCCACTTTTGAAAAGAGTGGGGTATACTGGATTACATCCGTCCGCCCGAGCATTCGTCCGTCCGTTCGTGCGTCCGTCCGGCCGCCTGTGCGTCCTTTCGTCCGTCCGTGTGTCCGTTCGTCCTAGTATCCGTCCGTCCGGGGCGATATCTTGTCAGTGAATGGATCGATTGCAATGAAATTTGAGGGATCCTTATGACAAGCCGCTCCTGCACATGTTATAAAAAGTTGTCCGTATGTTTTCAACAGGGTTACGGTCCGTACATTGTTTTTAATTCGTTTATGCTTCATCGGTCCAGCTCTGCAGCGGGGGTATAATTGTCTTCGGCAATAGCTCTTGTTGTTGTTTACGATTACTTCCTTATCTGTTGGTCCATCAAAACCGCATTTCAATTGTAAAGTCGATTTGAGCCAAAAATGATTATACCCATAATACCCACTTTAGGGGACTTCCACCCCTGGTGTTGGTTTCCGTGTCCGGTTTTACCAGTACAACAAGAAAACGTTTTAATGTGTGGGCATCGTAAGATCCGATGGTGAACTTGCCTACAACACTGCTTGAGCGGTGACAGTACGTTGGAGAGTCTGAGATTTGCTGGGAGCTGCGCGGTGGTTCTCTCCAGTGGTACTCCAACTTGCTCCACCCGTCCACACGAGGAGACCTTGGCTGCCGAAAGTTTCTTTAAACCCAATAAATTAATCAATAAATCAATCAACTTTCGTCTTAATTTCTACTTGGCGCGCCGTAACATACTGTTGGCCGTCTGCCAACTCCACTCCCGTATTGTGTGTGGTAATAAGACAGAACATAACGAGGTGGAATACTGGAGACAGGAATCCAGGACCCGAGGTGAAGTTTTTCCTGCATATCACGAGCCCCGAAGTCGCGCGTGAAACGTAGGAAAAAAATTTCACAAACAGTTGTTGATTCCTGTCCTTCTGCACTCTAACCGAGTTGTATTTTGTATTTATACCACGATTAAGCCTTTATCCAACGAATCGCCCGCATCCGCCCGCGTAATATACAGATTCAGCAGCTGAAAAAAATATTATTTTTCGAAAAAAGTCAACAAAACCATATCATGCGACCCCTCGTTGGAACGAGCTCGTCGAGCTCGTTCCAATGAGGGGTCACATGATATGGTTTTAGTGAAATTTTTCGAAAAATATTAAAAAACGATATTTAAGTTAATAAATTTTGATATCGTCTGTGTTGGGTAAACGGTTAAACTTGATTTAAGTGAACGAAAGCTGATATTCTTAAAGAAAAATATCACCTTTGGCGATCTGATAACTTTCATGCTTGACACTGTTTTGCGTCGAAGCATTTTAATCACTCAAACGCATCACGTTCAGTCAGATGAGCTTTTACACGCTGTTCTTGCGCTTTATCCACATTCCACGCGAAGTTTATCCTAGAACATTGCCTGTATCGCGTAACGCTGAAAACTGACAGCAATTGCAGTTAAAAAAAAACCCTGTTCCGATTTTGTGTAATATTAGCTCACCTGACTAAAAGTCAGCATGAGCTATAGTGGCCACTTACCGTCAATCGTCTGTCGTCCATGAACATGGTGTTTGCTCCTGCCCCTCCTGAACCGCTGAGCCAATTTTAGTTACATTTCGGGTGCTTGCTTGTTCTGACATCACATTTTGTTTTGTTTTTTTTCAAATCCCATAGGGAGGGAGTGGGGAAATTCCTCCATTTTAATAAATAATAACTTGATATATGGTATGTAGCTTCCTTATGAGGTGTAGAATCAAATTTGTTCAAACGAAGTTCGTGGAGCAGTATTTGCCATTGTAATGGGAGGGGGCAAGATTTTTGGTCCCGCCCAAAATATCCTGAACCGATGGTGCAATTTGAACCAAATTTGGTACATGGTATTATAGAATCATAAGTACTTGACTCATGCAAAAAAAATATTCCCTTGTCCCCGTGGGAACCCCAAGAGCAAAAAATAGAAATATTTTCAAACGCTCATATTTCCCAAACCACACTGAGCAGAGAACTGTTATTTGGTATGAAGCATCATCAGGATCAATAGAACTGAACGGTAAAAAAACTGCCATCAGTTGTGACAGGGGGTTCTGTAGGAGGGGGGGGGGTGGAAGGGGGGCATCGAATAAATGCTGAATAGGCATGTTTGCAAAAATTAAAAAAAAACGTTTTTCTCCAGAACCACTGTTCAGAATCTTTTGATATTTGGTATACATCATCCATAGAGAGGTCAAATTCAAATTTGTTAAAATGAAGTCCCTCGGTTCATATTTGGTCTGAAGACAGGAGCCCCAATTTTTAACTTAGGGCAATGTTGGGAATAATCTTTTAAAGATTCTTCAGAACCACCAGTCAGAATCTATTAATGTTTAGTATACGTCATTGTTATGAGGGTCACATTCAATATTGTTCATATCAAGTCCCTCGGTTAATATTTGGGCTTCCTATGAAAGCCCAAGTTTTAACTCCGTGCAATAGGGGGATTATCTTTAAAAATCTTCTTCAGATCCACCAGTCAGAATGCTTTCATATTTGGTATACAACATCTCTAGGGGTATAAAATTCAAGTTTGTTCTAATCGGGTCCCTGGGTTACTATTGGGGCTCTCTCTCTTGGTGCCCAACGTTTAACTTAGTACAATATGAGGAAATTTCTTCAAAAATCTTCTACAGATCCATCAGTCAGAATCCTTTCATTTTTGGTATACAACATCTCTCTCGGCAGATTCAAATTTGTTCAAGTCGAATTCCTGGGTTAATATTTAGGCTTCCTGTGGGAGCCCAAATTTTAACTCTGTGCAGTATGAGGGAATTTCTTTCAAAATCTTCTTCAGATTCACCAGTTATAATTGTTTCATGTTTGGTATACAACATCTCAAGGGGTAGCAAATTCAAGTTTGTTCAAATCTGGTCCCTGGGTTAATATTTGGGCTCCCTGTGGTAGCTCGGATTTTAACTTCGTGCAATATGAGGAAATTTGTTTACAAATTTTCTTCTTCGGATCCACCAGTCAGAATGCTTTCATATTTGGTATACAACATCTCGGGGTGTGTGTGTGGAGGGGGCAGGGTGGGGGGGGGGGGGGGTGTCAGATTCAAGTTTGTTCAAATCGAGTGCGTGGGTTAATATTTGGGCCCTTTGAACTTCGTGCAATATGAGTAATAATCCTTAAAAAATCTTCAAATCCACCAGTCAGAATCCTTTGATATTTGGTGTACAGCATCGAGGTCAGGTCTAAGTTTGTTCAAATCAAGTCTCCCTGGGTTAATATTTGCGCTCCCTATTGGAGCCTGAATTTTAACTTAGTCCAATCTGAGGAATAATCTTTAAAACATCTGCTTCTTGAGATAGAATCAGAATCTTTCAGTATTTGGTATACAGCATCCTTTGAGAGTTCAGATTAAATTTGTTCAAATAAAGTCCCGGGGGTTGATATTTATGTTCCCTGGGAGGGGGTGGGGAAATTTTAACATAGTGCAAAATTGGTAATATTCTCAAAATCTTCTCCAGAATCTTTAGATATTTCGTATACAACATCCTTAAAGTTTGTTCCAGCCAAGTCCCTGGGTTGATATTTGGACTCATTAGTTTTCCGTTACTGAAAATCTGGGCATTATTTCTGTGGTAGCGTCCCAAAACTAGAAAAAGCCATTTGGCATGGACAACAGAGTTATATTCAGTTAAGTTACCAGAAGAAATCAATTGCCATTTTAAATCCTAAGCGTATGGGTCCAGATTAAAAATATTAATTAGTCTACTTAATTGAGGAACACTTCTCGAAGAAGCTATCTCTTGACACGGGGGATGTCATCGTATAAAATCACGAATAATTCTAGAACCGAACACACAAATTTCTGTTAGTAGTTCGCGTGATTAAACTTATGCAATAACATTGGGTACCGTTGAATTCCCGGTCATGTGGCTTCAGATGGCATTTTATTATTTACATATTATATTAACGGCAATCTTCTGTATTTTCGTACGACAAGTCCGTTGCGATCGAATCATGTCACGGCTGCGTTAAACTAGGTCTATTAGTGGTAATCCACGTTGGCTGATCCAGGATTCTGTGTTGGGGATGAGGCGTACTTATTATAACTTGACTTCATACCTTTGCTACAACCATGAGACAACCAACGATGCTGAAAGTGACTCGAAACAACAGTAAACCAATAAGTAATCAGGCGCGCATACTAGCGAGCTGAGACAGCGCGAGAAGAGGAAGCCTGCTCTTGTTGGTGGACGTCTAGGGACCTACGGGTGGTAAATTTTAGAAATTGGAAAGTCATTTTGGACAGTATGGTCCTCTCTAATATGGTTTCTCTGTAAGTTATCACAATGTTTCCCAGCCTGTGCATCCCCGCACATTTACATAGACTCATGCAAATTTTGAAAAGGGGAAGCCGATTTATAATAGCACACATGAGCCCCACACAACAGCTGTATACATGGGGCGCTATATTATATGCGCCAACACATTGTCATCTAGTATTTAATTTTGGGGGTTTAACGACACTTTCGACAGCCACGGTCACCTCGTGTCGGACAGTTTTACGTGCCTGAGAAGCCAGAGTACCCATAGGGAACCACCGAGTACTGGCGAGCAACTGTCAGACTCACCAACGTAGAAACTCCTCGTAAGCAAGGTTAGCATTGGAGGAACGCAAGTACACCATCGACGTGCAGTATACCGGTGCATCCATCCCAGTACACAGCGTCGCCTGGACCCCACGTTGGCAAACGAGAGGACAAACAATACCGAAGGTACTGGACGTCCATTTTCATGACGAGTAACACCGTCACCATGTCCCCTGATCTCGATGCTTGTGAAAAAGGTTACAAAAATATCGTGTGGGGGGGGGGGGGGGGGGGGGGTTGGTGCGCCACCTGCATCCGTTCACGATCAAATCTACTCCGTGGGTTCTGTTGGGTTATATTATAAGTATGCCATAGGATTGGGTGAACTTGCAATAGTCTACTGTCTTTGAACAAAACGAGTCTACAACCTAGTATAATCAGCACATCATTCCTCTTGAATAGTTGGCAGTCTCATGTGAAAAACACGTGTACTTTCTTTTCATATATGTATGTCAGTGGCACCATGATAAGTGAGTGTAATCCGCGCGGGGATTTGATTTTGGTATATTGCCATCTTTATATTTTATGGGTGTAGGAAGCCGAAGTACCCGGAGAGAACCATCGAAGAGCGGCGAAAAACTGTCAGATTCTCCTACTTACTAACTAAGCAGAGTTGGTAATCGGCTACCTGGACAATTGGAATGAATTGTATTTAATATGAAAGGATACAGCGCAGATTGTGTGGGTCGGGATCGAACCGTCGACCGTTCGGTTTAACGTCCATTGTTCTAGCCACTGAGCCACAGAGTTCGCAATATAGGATACATTTCCACAGTGGCATTGGGAGAGAGATTCCATTCCAGATTCGATTTGATTTGATTCGAAATCCTCCGTGTGATTCGAAACGGGCTTTGATTGGGCCTGACATTTGTGATTCGCCCTTCACTTTCAATTGCAGAAATAAGCCTCACAAAGTCGATCTGTTTCTCATGCCATTTTATGTAAAATAGCACGTGAGCGGGCGATTTTTATTTTATTTTTTATTAGCTCACATTGACAAAGTCAAGCTGAGCTAATCTCTTCGCTCGCCGTCCGTTGTCCGTCAACACCATGTTTTGGTCTTCTCCTCCAAAACCGCTGGGCCAATTCGAGTGAAAGTTTGTGTGAGTGATGGTCCCGAAGAGACATTGCATTTTTGTACAACTCAACATGCCCAGCCCCATAGGGAGGCGGTGGGAGAAAATGGTCAAAAATATATTAAAAATCTTCTTCTCCTAAACCAGTGGGTACAATGACTTGATAATTGTGATGGAGCTTCCTTTTGATGTGTAGAATTAAGTTTGTTCAAACGAAGTTCGTGAAGCAATATTTGGCTTTGTAATGAGAGCGGTAGGATTTTTGCCCCCAAATTTTTATTTTCTGAACCGATGGTCCGATTTGAACCAAATTTGGTATGTGTTATTATAAGTACTTGACTCGTGCAAAAAATTTCCCGAATCTCCATGGGAACCCCAGGCTCTAAAAATAGAAATATATTCAAACGCCCGTATTTCCCAAACCACACGGAACCGAGAGCTGTTATTTGGTATGAAGCATCCGTAGGACAAGTAGAAACGAGTGGTAAAAATGGCCATCATTTATATTAGGGTGTTCTATAGAGGGCATCGAAAAAATGCTGAGTCGGCATTTTTGCAAAAAATTTAAAAAATCTTTTCTGCAGAACCAGTGGTCATAATCTTTTGATATTCCCTATACAGCATTCATGGGGCGGGGTGGGAGGGGGTCAGATACAAGTTTGTTAAAATAAAGCCTATTGGTTCATATTTGGGCTCAGTACAGGAGCCCATTTTTTTAACTTGGGGCAATATGAGGAATATATTTTAAAAATCTTCTTTAGAACCACCAGTCAGAATCTTTTAATGTTTGGTATACATCATTGTTATGAGGGTGAGATTCAAGATTGTTCAAACCAAGTCCCTAGGTTAATATTTGGGCTCCATATGGGAACCTGAAATTTAACTTAGTACAATATGAGAGAATTTCTTCAAAAATCTTCTTCAGATTCACCTGTCAGAATCCTGTCATATTTGTTTTACAACATCTCTAATGGAGTCAGATTCAGGTTTGTTCAAATTGGTTCCCCGGGTTAATATTTGGACTCCTTATGGTAGCCCTAATTTTAACTTAGTGCAATATGAGGAAATTTCTTTTATAATCTTCGTCTAAAGATCCACTAGTCAGAATGCTTTCATATTTGGTATACAACATCTCCAGGTTTAGAGGAGGGGGGTGGGAGAGGGTCAGATTCAAGTTTGTTCAAATCGGGTCCGCAGGTTAATATTTGGGCTCGCTATGGTAACCCAAAGGTTAACTTCGTGCAAAATGAAGAAATGTCTTTAAAATTGTTCTTATTCTGATCCAACAGTCGGAATGCTTTCATATTTGGTATACAACATCGCTAGGGAGGTCAGATTCAACTTTGTTCAAATCGAGAGCCTGGGTTAATATTTGGGCTCCCTATGGAAACCGGAATTGGCCATGTAGCTGAAGAATTAGAAATTTTGTATTCAGTACCCTCTAGAGGTGTGTAACTAACATTAATCCACATAGGTTGTATCAAGGGGCCTCATAGGGGATCTCGATATTTTACATTATGATCAATGAAGAAGAGGCATGATGCTCAGACTATTTTTGTCACTCCTTAGGAGCTCAAGGATTGACATTTTGACAATGTATCCTATGCTGATGGATTGCTTAATCTAGACTCATTCTTGGACTCTGTTTATATCGTGTTCTGCTCAAGGTTAGCTCTTCAGGCCCCGTGGGACCTCTTGTTTTTGTAATTATTTCTTTGCCATCAGAAGTTCATATTCTTGGTTTGTTTTATGTTTTAGGCCTCAAAATCTACAGAATAGCACGGGTGGTTGTGTATTTCATCCCAAGACTGCTAGAAGGCTTTACAATGCTTTAGCATTGCAAAGCCTTGTTGCACTCAAGGAACAAATTTATCAATTTCTGTCCTCCGACAGTTTGTCAGAGGACTGTTGTTACCACTTGCGTCTGTCTGTCCGTCGGGAGTGATAACTAAAGTTTCGTCATCGAATCAAAACCAAATTTGGTATATACGTCCCCTTCTGCAATGAGAAGGTGAATCTGGGTTCGATCCGTTAATTTTTTTTGGAGGTATGCCCCTTTTACGACCATTTTCGCAACTTTGGAAATTTGTTGTCCCGATGATAACTTTAGTTTGGGCTATCGTATCAACACCAAATTTTGTATATGGGTTGGTATCAAGAATACACTTGTCAAGTTCTAATGTGGGGTCGGTCCGACCAATTTGCTCTGAGTTGTGGCATTTTTTCCATTTTTTTCGGATTTGAAAATTTGTTGTCTGGGTGATAACCTAAGTTTGGGTGATCAAATCAAAACTAAATTTGCTGTATGAGTTTGGGTTAAGAATACGCTGGTCGAATGTGAATTTGGATTTAGTCCGACCAATCTTGGCCGAGTTATGTCCCTTCTTCCAATTGTTTGACTTTGAAAATTTGTTGTCCTGATAACTTAAGTTTGGGTAATGGAATCGAAACCAATTTTGGTATATGAGTTTGTCTCTAGAATGCGCTGGTTAAGTTCGAATTTGGGTTTGGCCCCCGCTTAATTTTGGAAGAGTTTTGGTCCTTATTCAGATTTTTCAGCTTCGAAAATTGGTTGTCCAGATGATAACTTCAGGTCGCGTTATCTAATCGCAATAAAATTTGGTATATGGGTTTATTCCCAGAATACTCTGGCCAAGGTTGAATTTGGGTTCGGTCCGACCATTTTTGGCCGGGTTATAGCGCTTTTTCTGATTTTTCAATTTCGAAAATTTGTGACCGGATGATTGATAACTTAAGTTTAGGTTATCGAATCAAGACCAAATCTGCTATATATTTTCACTTTTAAATTTTTGTAGTCTTCAACATGTACAATGTAAGAGCTTGCTGTCAGGGGACATAGCCCACGCCTTGCGGTGGCCTTGTATTAACTTGGGTAAAATATCAGACATAAACCATTTAATATTTATTTTTTAAAGTTTGCATTGTTTATAAAAAAGAGAGCATGCGACAGTCAAACGACCATGCAGAAGGGCTTGAGAAATAGATTTTTAACTTTTTAGGTCTAATAATAATAATTAATAATAATATTTAATAAAAATAATCATTTTATAGGTTGAAATTCAGACATGGTGCTCTAAATTACAAAATATAACAGAATGAAGGATTAGAGTTTGTTGTTGTGACTATAAATGTCTTTTAGTCAGTCTGATAGGGCACTCTGGTATGACTGCATGTGTGTGTTTGTAGCTGTTTTGGAGTCGATTCCTCATAAGATCCGCGGGAAGTGAAGCACTGCTTGTTTACGGTGGTAAACAAGCTCTGTTTTACTTGTAAAATAGGACCCGGTCATCAATGCCTGTGGTGGACGTCCTCCAAAATAGGCATAAATTGGGCAACATGGGTATAAACGATTGGCTGGACTTGACTTTATATCCACGATGCAGTCACGATTAGCCATTGTATAGAATTATGTGACTCTAAACACTAATAAATAAATACACCTGGAGTCAATGTTGTCGCGAGTGCAGTATGAGTGTACAGTGTGATTTTTACAAGTCGTTTGGGACAGGGAAATGATTGTGATGTGGCGTTAAAATTTGCAATATTCAGTCAGGAAATAAAGAGCTTACATCATGACTCCTCGGCATCTTACTCTAAATAGCGTAATGGTAACCTAGAGAAACAATGTATTGTGCTGCCTTTCCGCCTTCTCTGTTTTTCTACGCCGGCTACGCTGTTCAGCCGCAATGATTAACAAAAACTTACCCACAATCTCACTTTGGTGAGATTCGCGCGTTAGTTTTTACTATTTAGTGTGAAGGCAATTCTATTAAAACATAAATGGCATGTCATTCTTCTTTCTCATAAGTGGGTGCAACGCACAATCAGTGAGTCGAGCTAGTCCTGAGAGAATGTCATGTCTGACAGGCAAAACATGCCGGATTAAGAATTTAATTTAGGTTGTATTATTTCACCATTGTAGTATTTTAGCGTAACCTGGAGCCAATACTATAGAACCTTTACAATTGTATTTTCACGAATTGTATTTTCTAGTTATGACTTTAAATGGGTTAAAATGAACCATTAACATTTTCAACGATCTGGCAATTTGCCAGTTGGCAAATTGCCATATCTTTTAAAATGCTAATTATTCATTTTAGTTAGTTATATTAATATGTAGAAAATATAATTGTAGAAAATACAATTGTAAATGTTTTATAGTATTGGCCCCCTATAGTTCGTTCTTTTATTTACTTTTATTTATTTATTTTCTGATGCAACCCCTTCATAACCTCGATCAACGATCATTCTCTGGTTATTTCCTGGCCAGAATAATGAATAGAAACTTCCACAGTTTATATTTATAGAATTAAGTATCGGTAGCTCATGGCGGAGTGCTCCCTTGATGTCAGTTTGACTTTCAAACCTCTATCTTCTTGGATTTTAAGACCAGGAATAGGAATATCTATCCCCAAATCGAATCACGAATATAATCGGAGGTTTGATATCGATATTGAATTCGAACTGAAAGTCAGGTGAGTTATCGTTCGTGAGCATGGTGTTCGCGACTTTTCCTCCAAAACCACTGAACCGATTTCACTGAAATTTGAGTTGTTTGTTTCTTCCGAAATCGTATTTTGATTTTGCTAAAATTAACTTGCCCCACCCCATAGGGACTCCCAAATTTAAAAAAATCTTCTCATGAACCGATTGGTTCAATGACTTGGTATTTGGAACCGAGTTTCCTTTTGAGGTGCAGAGGAAACCCGAGAAGCTAAAATAGAAATATTTTCAAACGCCCGTATTTCCTAAACCGTACGGAACAGACCTGTTATTTGCTATGAAGCATTTTTATGACCAGTGGAATCAAATGTTTAAAAATTGTCATCGGTTGTCACAGTGTACCACGGGGGGAATCGAAAAAATGCCGAGTCAGAATATTTTCAAAAATAAAAAATCTTCTCTATAACCACAATCAGAATCTTTTCAGATTTGGTACACACCATCCATGGGAGAGTCAGATACAAGTTTGTTCAAATTAAGCTCCTCGGTTTGTATCTGGGCTACTTTCAGGAGCCCAAATTTTACCTTTTGCCATATGAGAAATAGTTTTTGAAGAATATTCTTTTCCGGAACCACAGACATGATCTTTTGATATTTGGTATACAACATTGTAACGGGAGCCAGATCACCAGATTGTTCAAATCAAGTCCCTCAGTTAATATTTGGATTCCCTATGGGAGCCCGAATTTTAACTTAGTGCTATATGAGGAATAATCTTTAAAAATCTTCTCCTTCAGATCCACCAGTGAGAATAGTTTGATATTTGGTGTACAGCAACACGAGGGAGGTCAGATCCAAGTTGTTCAAACAAATCGCCGGATTGATATTTGGGCTCAGTCCAATATGGAGAATATTCTTTAAAAAATACTCCTAGAAGCAATATTCAGAATCTTTTGATATTTGGTATACAGCATCCGTACAGGAGTCACGTTCAAGTTTGTTCAACAAAAAAATCTCTCGGTTAATATCTGGGTTCCCGAATTTTAACTTACTGCAAAAGAAGGATATACTTTCAAATCTTTTTCTACAGAACCCACCTTTCAGTGTCTTTTGATATTGTGTTTTTAACACTCTGGAGGAATGTTGGTGGGGGGGGGGGGGGGGGGGGGGGGGCTCGAATTCAGGTTTACTCATATCAAGTCTTTGGAGAAAGAAGAAGAAGAACCCTTTTGTTTTTGAACTGCTCAAAGATCAAGGCGACAGTAGCTATACGTATAGTCTAATTTGGGAATTGAAATGGTCAGAAAAGGGTTTCAACATATCATCCAGTTAATGGTATATGCAACTCGTACCAAACTCAAATGCATAATGCCGCTCCGTAAAAAAAACAGATAGGCATTACATTTTTGGCCAGGTAATCTTTTCGCAAAATTATGTCCCTTGCATAAAAAATATCACTTAAGCGCTTCCTTTCTGTTGGCCAGATTTATAGCTTAACTTGACAAAGTCAAGATAAGCTATTGCCATCACGCGTGCGAAAGTCTGTCAGTCTGTGAGTCTGTTCATATTTTCTTTAGCACAGGCTACACCCCGTAGTTCTTGTCCGATCATCACGAAATATGATATGCAGGTTCGAGGCCATGTCCAGATGAGAACCCCCCCCCCCCCCCCCTTTGGTTGCGATCGGTCGTCCGTGACGGCTACGCGAGCCCGAAACCCGAAAACATTTAGCACAGTCTACAGGTTGCACTTATGAAGGAATTCCATTGTGACTTGTTAGAATGACTCCGTATAATGTCCAGATGAGAATGTCTCCTTTTGGTCGCAATAGGTCAGCCGTGACGGGTCCGCGAGCCCGAAACCCGAAAACCTTTACTACAGTCTACAGGTCGCATTTATGAAGGGATTTTATTTTAACTTCGAAGGATGACTCGGTATAATGTCTTGATGGGAACGTCCTTTTTTGATCGGGATCAGTCAACCGTGACGGCCGCGGGCACGTTACCTAGATCCTCTTAACACAGTCTACAGCTTGCATTGATGCAAATTTGTAGGATGACTCGGTATAATGTCTAGATGAGAACGTCCTATTTTGGCCGTGATGGCCACACAGGCACGTGACCTAGATTTGTTTTTCATAGTCTACAGTTCATATTTCTGAAACGATTTCATTGTAACTTATGTACCAGCTGTCTACATTGAGATGCCTTATTGCATGCGAACAGAGCTATTCAAAAGATCATTTTTCCCCTCGTGTACAGGAACATGCAATAGTCTACCGGTGTCCGTGCGAAACAGCAGTTCACTTAATGAATTCAAAAAACTCATATCACCGCCTGAAGGGAGACCTCCAGGATACTTCTCCTGTGGTGTCAGAAAAAACAAAATTATTCATAGTAGAATTCGAACATGTTGCAGCGATTTGAACAGTGATAAGTTTCTCAATTACATCTCCGAATCTCCATACTGTCCCCATTGTCCAGCTGTTGTTGAGGACGCAGAGCACTATTTACTCTTTTGCCCCTTTTATTCAGAATCTCGCAACGCTCTCATTGGTAAACTATTGGAAATTAATGTTAATTTGAACTCCGTTGATATTTTACTGTACGGCGATCCCATTTTAGAACATAAAACTAATACCTCACTTTTTAAATTTGTTAAAAAATTTATTCGTAACACTCGAAGATTCGATAATGAGTTTCCATCCTAGTATTGTTTAACGCATGCAGTTCATTGCGACTCCTTAGGCGCGTGATTAGGCGGCTAAAGTGTAACCAATGGATTATTACGGAAATTAATTTGTAAATACTATTATTATTATTATTATTATTATTATTATTATTATTATTATTATTCGCCGCAGGAGTGCTATGTCGGTGGTAAGATTTGAACGCGATAGTAAAAGTATTATCTATAGTAGTAGCAGTAATGATGGTAGTGGTAGTAGCAACCACTCAGTGCAGCGCCTGGTCGACCCTCAGCATGGAAAATCAAATTGACAGAGACAGACTCAAGGTGCAGAAAGGACATCAATCAATCAATCACTTTTTTTTCTCTCTCTCACTCTTTTTTATTGCGAAGTTAGATTTTCTAGTGTATATATATATTTTTTTTTACATTTCTCTCATTTGTTTGTTTCGCCATTATATTGATTTTTGTATCATGTTACGGGAGCGGAGGGTATACTAAGTGGAAAGCACTTGTCCTCCATTCCCAATTTGCAACTTATTTGTTTGGCAAATAAAAATATGTTTAACCTATTGTAACTTGGAAGGATAACTCGGTATTATGTCTAGATGAAACTGTCCTATTTTGGTCACGATCGGTCAGACGCTACCTCCGCCTAGTCATTTTACCAAGATTCGTCTTGCACTGTCTGCGGGTTGTTTTTTTTTTATGGGATGTCATTGTAACTTGGTACGATATCTGGATGAGATTCTTGTATTTTGGTCATAACCGGTCCACCGTGACCTCCGAACCGTCACGTGACCTAGATTCCTTTAGCAAAAGTCTACGAGTTATATTTATGAAGGGATTTCATTGTAACTTGGTAGGATGACTCGTTTCGGAATGATTTTACTGTAATTTGGTAACTTTGGTTGACATACATTAACTGTGAAGACCATATTAACCCAGGCCTCCATTCCGTAGTACAATCTACACCTCAAAATATTCTTATTGAAAAAATAGCATATAGGGAACAGAAATTAACATATTCTCAATTATCACAATTCTTATCTTATTTCATAATCCTTTCAAAAACATTGAACATGATCCTTTCCATCAAGCACTACACACAGTCAAGTTAAGCTACAGTGTCATTGACACTTTCGTTTTAAGGGATGTGCTTGTGAATTGTTTCGCTAAAATTATTCCAGATGTAGTGGCTGGGAGGATACTTTGTATTGCTTTTGCATTACTCTCAGAATGGTTGCCAAATCCTACTTTAAACAACTATGCTAGGTGAGCCCTCAGCCCCATCCCACCCCCTCCCCCGAGGCCTCTTGTTCTACCAAATACCCATTTACCATGCGTGAAATGAGGATTTATTTTACCAAATACCCATTTCACGCATGATAAGTGCTTGTTTAATGTGGTAAACAAGCTCTGTTTTACTAGTCAAACAGGAACCAGTCACCAATACTGTGTATGGAAGTCCTCTAAATGGGCAACATGGGGTTTCAACGATTGACTAAATTTTATTTTATCTCCATGCTGCGCTCACCATTAGCCATTGTGCAGAAATACGTGACCTTAAACCCAAATAAATATATAATATAAATAAATAAACACTATGTGTATCCGCGCGGCTTGCGCTTGACGCGGATAGCCTGAGTACCACAAGTACAAAAATCACAGGTTGCATTGCTAGAACAGTACTTATAAAGTGGGAGCGCTGGAATCCGCGATCCACATTGAGTTCTGTTGTTAAAATGAAAGTTGTTAGGCGTGCAAGCATGCCAGTTAGCCGAGTGAACCGAAAACGCTCGCAACAGGCAATTATTCTCTCATGAATTCCGCCGGTAGAAGACATTTATTTGACATTGTTTCTTGAAAAAACATAAGTTACCCGACCGAAAATATACGAGTTAGGAAGCCGATTGAATGTTGATCCTGAATCAGGCCATCAATGTCGACATCGAATCGAAGCTTCGTGGCTTCGCATAACTCTACTTGGAAGACCGTGAAAATATACCGGAAGATTCTAGAACCTATTTGAATTGACAACCCGTTCAGATGGAGGAATCTAATCTACAACAAATCCGGGTGGAACCTTTTGTTTATGGCAGGGTAATCAATGTTTAACTTAACTTGACAAAGTCAAGATAAGCTATTGCCATCACGCGTGCGGAAGTCTCTTAGTCTGTGAATCTGTGAGTTTGTTCACAGTTTCCTTTAGCACAGGCTACACCCTGTAGTTCTTATCCGATCGTCACGAAATTCCATATACAGGTTTGAGGTCATGTCTTGATGAGAATGTCGCGATGGCTCGTGATGGCTGCTCGAGCCCCAAACCCGAAAACCATTAGCACAATCTACAGGTCGTATTTATGAAGGAATTTCTTCGTAACTTGGTGGGATGCCTCTGTATATTATCTAGATGAGAACGTCCCCTTTTGGTCATGATCTGTCAACCCTGACGGCTGCCCAAGCCCGAAACCCAAAAAATGTTATCGCAGTCCACAGGTCATTTTTAGTATGGAGGGATTTCATTGAAACTTGGTAGGATGACTCCGGATGATGTCATGATGAGAACTTCCCCATTTGGACGCGATCTGTCAACCGTGACGACTGCCCGAGCCTAAAACCACAAAACTCTAAGCACAGTCTACAGGTCGTATTTATGGGGGGGGGGGGGGGGGGATTTCATTGTAACTTGGTAGGTTGACTCCACATAATGTCTAGATGAGAACGTCCCCGTTTGGTCGCGATTGGTCAACTGTGACAGCTACAGGGGCCCGAAGCCCAAACACCTTTAGCACAGTCTATAGGTCATATTTATGAAGGGTTGTCATTGTAACTTGGTAGGATGATTCCAGATACTGTCTGGATGAGAACTCCCCCCTTTTGATCGCGATCATTCAGCCGTGACAGCTGCCCGAGCCGAAAACCCGAAAACCTTTAGCACAGCCTACAGGTCGTATTTATGGAGGGATTTCATTGTAACATGGTAGGTAGATTCAAGTTTGTTCAACTCGGACCCCTGGTTTAATATTTGGGCTCTCTATTGGAGCCGAAAGTCTAACTCAGTGCAGTGTGAGGGAATTTCTTTAAAAATATTTTTCTCCAGATCCACCTGTAAGAATCCTTTAATATTTGCTATACGACACCTCCGGGGGACCAGATTCAAGTCAAGTCCCTGCGTTAATATTTGGGCTCCCTGTGGCAGCTCTAATTTTAACTTTGTGCAATATGAGGAAATTTCTTTCAAAATCTTCTTCAGATCCACCAGTCAGGATGCTTTTGTAGTTCGTATATAACATCTTTAGGTGTGTGTGTGGGGGTGGGGGTGGGGCATATTCAAGTTTGTTGAATCTGAACCCCCCCCCCCCCCCCCCCCCCCCATTACCTGCCCGAGATGTTGTATACGAAATGTAGTATACTCTATTGTAGCCCAAAATTTAACTTCGTGCAATATGAGGGAAGGTTAGGTTCAAGGTTGTTCAAGTCCATTCCTTTGTGTGTTAACAGAAAACTTGCATTTCAAACTGCAGTGACATAACATAACAACCCATGGAAGTTTGGCAATGCGTGTCTACAACTGATAGAATTGGAAGCAGTCAGGAAGACCTATGATAATAACCATCAGGCACGGACACTAGAGTTATGAATAAATTCATGATATTCATGACTTCATTTCTCTGTAGTGTTGATGAACCATGACTAACTGAATGTGACCTAAAAGGCTTTTTTGATCCACTTTTTCAGGTGAGCGATTAAGGCCTCTTGGGGCCTCTTGTTTTTTCCCTCTTTGATGAATAACTTGGTGCTCCTTTCAGGTTATTGTCTTACTTCATGAGTTGCTAAAAGATACATTGAATTAAAATCGTCTTGAAGCACTTAAGGGGGTTTTGTTATTCGATGAATTTTATGTTAAAATTCACATCCTGGTGTATTCAAATAAATCTCTGAACCTTGGACCAAAACTGAGTGATCATTGTTTGCTAGTACATTGAAGACCTGTCTTTTGTATCCGGGAAGTATTAGTGCAAGAGAACCTGTTCGCTAGTGTGGGTCCAAAAGAGACAATTTAGGTTGTTGAAAGGACATGTAGAGAATAGAGCCAAATTGAAGTTTTCAGTGTATGATAAAATGATTCACCATACATCCATCATACCTACCCCTATCTTGTAACATGGCTTGTATTATTTTATGATAAGAACATTTTTAGCTCAACTTTGACGTAAGTCAAATTTGAGCTTATGCCATGGCCAGTCGTCCGTCTGTCCGTCAACAATTCAATACGGCTCGGTCTAGAGGCCGTATTTATGAACCGATCTTTACGAAACTTCTTGGGTACCTTTGCTATCACCGTGGGACGAGAACGAGTGTTTTGGGGTCCAGTCCGAAATTCAAGTTGTCCGCTGGCAGCCATTTTGTACAAAATTAGGTGCAATCAGATTTTTGCGCAGAACTTCCATATGAAAGCTCTGATTTGAATTTTTTTTTTTGTATGAATGTTTAGTACCACGGGATACATCACATATAATACGGGTTTTTTTCTCGAGCGTAAATTGTGCAAATTAGACTAATTTTGATGTATTTAGTGTTACTTTCAGCACTGAAAGTGCAAATGCCAATACGGCTCGGGCTAGAGACCGTATTTATGAACTGATCTTTACGAAACTTCTTGGGTACCTTTGGTATCAGCGTGGGACGAGAACGCGTGTTTTTGGGTCCGGTTCGATATTCAAGATGGCCGATGGCAGCCATTTTGTACAAAATTTGGTGCAATCAGATTTTTGCGCAGAACTTCCATATGAAAGCGCTGATTTGAATATTTGTTTGTGTGAACGTTTAGTACCATGGGATACATCACATATAATACGGGTTTTTTTCTCGTGCAGAAATTATGCAAATTAGATGAACTTTGATTTTTTCAGTGCTACTTACATTCAGTAAGTACACATATCAATACGGCTCGGGCTAGGGGCTGTATTTATGAACCGATCTTCACGAAACGTCTTTGGTACCTTTGTTAACACCTTGGGACTAGAACGAGTGTTTCTGGGTGTGGTCCAAAATTCAAGATGGCTGCCAGTGGCCATTTCGTACCGAAATTAGGTCTAATCAATTTTTTGTACACAACTTCTATACGGCTCAGGCTAGAGGCCGTATTTAAGAACCGATCTTTACGAAACTTCTTGGGTACCTTTGTTATCACCGTGGGATGAGAACGAGTGTTTTGGGGTGTGGTCCGAAATTCAAGATGGCCACCAGCAGCCATTTTGGACCAAAATTAGTGCAATCAGTTTTCTGTACAGAACTGAAAGTTCTGATTTGAATAAATTTTTGTATGAATGTTTAGTAAAATGGAATACATCACATATAATACAGGTTTTTTTCTCGTGCAGAAATTATGCAAATTAGATGAATTTTGATTTATTCAGTGCTACTTGTACACAGTAAGTGCACATGTCAATACGGCTCGGGCTAGAGGCTGTATTTAAGAACCGATCTTCACAAAACTTCTTGGGTATCTTTGTTATCACCTTGGGACGAGAACGAGTGTTTCTGGGTGCGGTCCAAAATTCAAGATGACTGCCAGTGGCCATTTTGTACCGAAATTAGGTCCAATCAGTTTTTTGTCAATTTCTATACGGCTCGTATTTATGAACTGATCTTCATGAAACTTCTTGGGTACCTTTGTTATCACCTTGGGACAGGAACAAGTGTTTTTGGGTGCCTTTGTTATCACTGTGCTATGAGAACAAATATTTTGGGGTTCAGTCAGACCCACTCTGGGACTCAAAGATTTCTTTTCTAGTTTAGCATCTGACTGTCGCCAACCTTTACAATACTTTACCTATACATTTGTTACGGGCTACGGTCAGTATTTATGTACAAACCGTTACAATACATTATATTTACCTTTGTTATCAGGTCATTACCTAGATGTTTGTCATTGCTGTGTCACATACTACACATGTACATGTCCTAACAAGTTGAGCTACAGTGTCATTGACACTTTCATTTTCAGTGGTATTTTCCGTACGTCAACAGCACCGGCGACTTTGAAACCGTGCTTCGATATTGCAAAGGTGTAGGATGGAAAATAATTTTTCTTCAGGGGGAAGGGGGGGGGGGGGGGGGGGTGTCAATGGTGGTGGGGCGGTGTATTCATGCAAAATATATAAATTTATATTTGCTTCACCCTTGAACCCACTGTATTTAAGACACTAACCTCAGCGTATTTATTTTGTTTTGTTTTTACTTAACCCTTAAAAAAGGGTGGTATCGTCCATATCAATTAAATGGAAGAAATTGGAAGAGGCCATATTCATTATTTGTGGGCAGACCAATTAATATCTTCAACGTGCGGCTCGGGGCTTGTTGGTCTTCTCCACACATTTACTTACCAGCTATCATACTTAATGTATAAAGGATCATGTTCATGAGCCAGAAAAGCAGCCTCTCGGGTTCAAAGGGCTAATCATAACTTTGAAACCGTCCTTTGAAATATTACGCTTCATTTGACATTTGGAGCTTTGTATTTTTATTCAATGAAATCTTGAAAATCGGTGTGGTCATATATGTGTAGGTGATGTGTAGTGACCGTAGGGGTTGTGTATGTTATGTCGGAAAATGCCATTCGGGTACTTATAATTGGTGAAAACAGTGTGGGAGGGGGCACGTGCCCCTGTGCCCCTCGACTCCGCCGCCCCTGTACTCGGAAGAATAGTAATATTAGTAAAACTTTACCATGGTATGTTCAAGGGGTTGTTTCCACAGTCCTTTTGTACCTTCAGCAGATTGCTCAATTCACATCCACACCACAATATCACATAAACTAAAGGTCAAGGTCATTTGTGTTACTTTTTAAAAATGTTCTTTAAAGTTTTCCTCCACCTCCAGTAAATCATCGCATGTTTCTAGTCTTTCTTTTTACGTATGTACCTCCATCATCTACTCCACGTCTTTCACGTGCTTTTCACGAGAGAGGTGACATGTGGGATTTCACAACTTTTAAGTTCAACCTTTGCACACCACTATCAAGATATCAAATCTTCAAGTTGCAATGTTTTCCCATAATGTGACTAGTAATAAACCAATCTTGTTTGACAGAATGGGGAAATGTATGGTAGCTAGGAGCCATGAAGCTATGTGACAAGCCCTGGGAGGCACAGAGTCAAAAGGGGCAGTTACTTTTGGTAACAATTACTACTGTTGCTCGTTATGCCCCCCCCCCCCCCCCCCAGGAGCCATGGAGGCTTTAGAATGACCTAGGAACCAAGAAGTAGCGACAGAATACAGTTAACTGTTGTCAGAGTGAAAGAGATCTGTGATTGTAGTACTGCTGTGGTGATATTTTTGTTGACAGCGATACACAAGGTGGTCGCCCCATGTTGGCTTCCAGCTTCCACACAGCTATAAAACTAAAAATAGTAACTGCATGTAAACAACGACTCTGACCATAGTTTATGTCGTTCCAGCTCATCGAGAATACTCTTCTAACATGCAGTCATACCACTCGTAGAGATGTATAGCACGACGTACTACTCAAAATGGCGGTCTTTCGGGCGGTTTCGGGGGACCGCTTTGGTAACTGAAGGTCATTTTGGGGTCATTACCGGTGATTCGACATACTCCCCTTGCACAGAAATTACCCCAGAACACACACCCCCTACACTGTTGAACCCTCCACCCACCTCCCCATAACTACAGCAAGCATGTGATAGCATAAAAAGCGAGATGGTAGTCCTCAGCAAAGAAAAGGGAGGGCTGAAACACTAATAACCATAACGACAGGCGTTGCGCACGGACATTAACATCACTCATCACCATGGCAGTTATGTCAAAACGCGGCCTCTCAAGTGGACTACCATTAAAACCAACATGACCAATCAGCAACGTGATTGAAGAAGTCACATACATGAAATCAGAATGAAAACCAGACGATCACGCCAGAAGTGCGCTAACTGTACTACTCATACCTTATGATCCTCCACCCATCCCCGGTTGTAATGAATTCAGTGACCGCGTTGAAATTGGGGGTCATTATGGTCTGTTTTGCGACAATAATTTCAAAAATAAAATTCTAATAGCGATTTCTTTTGTGAATAGAATAGTATTAGCCGTTTTTGTCAGTACGAAAGGTAAATGGGTTAAGTGATGTACCGACAACACACGAACGAGAAAGTATAAAATTCAGTTAATGACATGACATCACTATCTTCTTGTCCATTGGTTTACGTTTGTAAAGATTCGTGTTCCGCTTCTCACTGTCTGAACAAACAAGTACCAACCCAGACTTGATAATAATGATGATGAATGGTTAACAGGTTTGTAACATCTCGTGACATCGGGATGGGTGCAGTGGTTTGTTTATATTTTGCGTTTAGTGTTTACATCTGGACAACGCGGTATCCACTTCTTTTTATCACATTCCAGCGCTGCCCGCGATGTTACATTTGCACACCGCGTGCATCATTGAGACACACGGTGTATCCCTCCACAGGCATGTCAACCGGTACCGGTATCCGCGGCTCCCTCATGCTCCAACCGGCACCGGTACTGAAGCTTTTGTCCTACAGGTACCGGGACAAAATTATTTTATGGGGCATTCCTAACTGAACGAGGCTAAATGGGCTAATAATTCGTCCCCTGAGTTCCAATGTGTTATATGTGCCTACTGGCACAAAGAACACATTGGAACTCAGGGGACGAATTATGTATGGCACACTTACACGACATACTTTCAGCTTATTTGTGAATGAACATATCAAAACACTCTAAAGGGGCATGTTCTGTCTGCACCACCACCTCGATAAGGCCGATCATTTTAACTTTCCAAACGTGACATCAAAGACAATGAAAGCACCGTCATCGGCTACTTCAGAGAAATTATTTTGTGGCGACATCAAAGTAATCATAAAGCACGATTTTCGTGCTTTATGATTACTTTGATGTCGCTGGAGAATAATTTGTACGATGCCATGATTGTCTTTGCGATCTAGGGGACTGGGTCGGTTTAAATATGAATTTCTCCCATCTGAAATGTGATGGCACCAAATTGTTGACTTGTCCCGGTACCGGTTTCTACGGGACAGGCTCCCGCCCCCAGTACCGGTTATGTTGGTAACGGCGGTACTTTGACATGCCTGCCCCTCCACCATTGATAAATAGTAAAGTAATTATCTGCAGAGAATGTTGGTGATAATGGTGGGGGACCCATATTTGACAGACCATATTATGAAGTTACCCGATTACCCGATTGTTCCTATGCACGGGAGCGAGGTGGCCCAGTACTTACGGAATTGGCCCTCAAACCGAAATGTTCAGGGTTCGATCCCCGCCAGAGACAACTGCGTTGTGTCCTTGGGTAAGGCACTTAATCCCGATTGCCCATGTGGGGGCACGGCGGCGCTGTGTACTGAGGCATACAGCACGTCGATGGTGCACTTGCAGTGTTAACGCTGCCTGTGTGGAGTTCTGTCGGTACGTTGGGAAGTCAGTTGCTCGCCGTTGCTCGGTGGTTCTCTTCGGGTACTCCGGCTTCCCCCACCCGTAAAACTGTTCGACACGCGATGGCCCCAGCTGTCGAAAGGTTCGTTAAACGCTAATAAACAAATAAATGTTCTTGCCATATCTCTGTTAAGGCGAGCTCTTCGTACATGGGTAAGCGCTGTACCGTCGGGGGGGGGGGGGGGCTGCGGGTTCGCAGTACCCATGTCTGTGAGGTCTGCCCCCTCCACCCCCCTGTCGCTGAAACTGCCTCCTTTGTTCTGGGCTTGTCACTGTGGTGTTACCCCCGTCCCCATAGGGGAGCACAAATCCCTTTTCGGGTAAATCGTAATCCCACCACTGGACAGGGGGCTTAGAAGGTACCCAAATTAGCTACGGACACGGCAGTGGCCGACTGCCACGCCTTTTATTTCCACATTGCCGAAACTAATTTCGAGGGCTGTCTGACTCACGTATCACTTTAACAGTTTTATTCCTATACGGATATCGTTGAACAAGCCAAGCTGCAGTGTTGTGTTTCGATAGTGCCAGGATATTTATTTATTGGAGCTTAACGACTTATCAGCAGCTTAGGTTATATCGTTGCGACGATAATGCCAGGTACTCTAGGCAGCTTATCCAGTGCCATGTGTTCTAACTCCGGATCTGCGTCAAACTGTTCGAGTGCCGCTTGGGTTGTGTACTATTGGGAAACAGTACTGTTTCCTTCTCCTTCCCGATGATTCAAAGAATTTCAGGGAGGTGTCACCTCCCATTTACCCCACGTGTAGGCTTGATTTTTCCCGGTGATAAAATAGTCCAGTTATTATCATCTAGGCATACCTCATCGAAGGCATGCCTTGGTGATGTAGTTTGGATAGTTTCAAGTTTAGCCAGTACCATATCGGTATTCCAAATTGGTTACACTGCGTCCCCAATAGCCTGAATCGGGTACTTCAAACCCAGGGGTGTAGCTAGGATGTTCTGTTGAAAGGGCCATATTTTTGGGGGTGCCAGCAGGTCGATATATGCCACAGGCATATCCGAAGGTCGTAGGCCCGAAGTGGAAGTGGGTATGGCCCTCCTATTGGTGGGGGTTCGAGGAGGCTCTCCCGAAACCCCGGCAGTGGGAGCATACCCACAGAACCTCAGGCCTACGGTATCCCCCTCCCATTGTTAAGGGTTCCAGGGCTCCCCTGAGAAAATTTTTAAACTTCAGTGCCATGAGAGTGAATCTTGGACCCTTTGGTTCTTTAATTTTCCCATTTTGTGGGGGTCCAATGTAATTTTTAGGGTGGCCATGGCCCCCTAGCCCCTCCTACCCCCCTCCCCACCCCGACTACGTCATTGTACAGACCTCCATTTGAATAACCGACTGTGTGTGTGGGAGTCCAAGTACCAAATCTGGCCTTGAGAGAATGTGCATGACTGCTGGCAAGAGCAGACTGATCGACATCTAAGACTCCAATACAGGTGGAAATATCCCGACTGGAAGAATCGTTTGGGATGCCGTACTTCCTATAACCACCTATAACCACCCCCCCCCCCCCCCCCCCTCTCCCCCTTCGTTTAGACCAGTTAGTAAATAGCTTTGTTTCCACTTATGACAAAAATGTTGATATTCGAGCCGTTTTATTCTATAGGGTTCGCACAGCCTTGAGAAGTCATGAATTAAAAAAAATATTTTCGAATTGTTAGAAGTGGTTTCAGCTTTGTTCGAACAAAGTTCATAAATCGCGGATCACTTAATATTTATGGATTATTGTTTTCTGTCGATAACTCTTGATTTGTTTTCGGTTGTACGTGTTCAGAAAAATAAGTGCATGTTTCACTCATGGAAGAGACTTATAAATTTGGTAAACATCGCAACATTTTCACAAATCTTTATGTAAGGCGGAAGGATACTCGATCTCGCCTTGTATTAGATCAAATTTATTTGGACAGAGCTCATTGTCATCACTGTCCCCGTGAGAACCCCCGTAAAGTGGCGCATTCCTTGTTTACTACGGTGAACACGTTATGTTTTATTGGTAAAATAGGACTCAGTCACCAACGCCCGCGGTTGAAGACCTCTATCTAAAGTGTTCATCACATGTATAAAGAATTGGCTTTACTTGACTTCATTCATATCTGTGTTCCGGTTATGATATAGTCATACTTACTGAAAGTTATCGATAAATTGGAAATGAACTGAAAACGGTATCTTTTGGACCCACACTCGCGAATAATTTCTCTCGGATTAATTCTTCCCGGATACGAAAGACAGGATTTCTAGGTTTACGCATACATTGATCACTTAATTGTTGTGTTCCAAGCTACACCTATGACGAGATTTATCTGATTACACCAGGATGTGAACTTGAAATAACAACCCACTAAAAAACCCTCAACTTCTTTCTTCAAAAAGACAGTATTTCATTGCATCTGAAAGATTCTTCTGGGTGTCTACCGGGTCCGAATACAGGACCATTTCCCAATCTGGGCATGATTTTCCCAATTCAAAGCAAAATTTTCCAATCTCATTTCCCCTTTTAAACAAAAATTAAATTCACAATTGGTATCCTGAACTTTGTTGGCATAATCCCTTCTAAAACCAATATTTACAACCTAACAAAGCGTCTGAATTCAAGCTCAAACAACTGGTTCCTCTTGAAACTCTTAAAATTCCGATTTTGACCGATTTTACTGCAACAAAACAAAGAGGCAGTTTTTAGATGCAAGTTACATTCTAAGAATCTTGTTGTTGTTTCTAAATAGGCAGCCACGACTTGCATGGACACAACTGCAAAACCACTGAAAGCAGACTATCAAATAATTCTCAGTTCATTCAGAAGGAAATATTTCGTATTCTTTGTGAGTTTCTTCTCCAAAATAAATTCCAAGTTTGAACCTTCGTAATTCGTATTTCCCAATTGCATGGTACCGGGCCCTTTCCTAAAGATGGCAGCAATCACTGTATCTTATACGTACCCAGTGGGGTTGGACGATAACCAGAAAGGAGTATCAAGTCATTTATCATGGGGAACCATGTAATGCTTGTGGCTCCTCTATCTTTATCAGATACTGATAATTGATTGCCCTGCCATAAACAAAAATTATTTTTTAGCTAAGATTTTCTTTCATAGAATTGCCCATTATCAAATTCGGCGAATATGATTTCCAACCCGGCTGATATGACGCCAGTTTTGTCCGATTTGAACCAAGCTAGAGTTGCACCCCTTGAGGCGTTAGTTGTCGTAACCAGTTTGCAAACTGATTTGAACGGTAAAATAGGACCGCTTAAAAAATTCCTGGGACAGAAGTCCGTGTCAGTGGGCAGCACGGGTATAAACGATTGACTAAACTTGACCTCATACTTATGTTTCACAGATGCTGAAAGTGACTTTAAAAAGAAAAGAAAAAAGACAAATTTGTGTGTATTTGTTGAAATTGTTTTACACAGAAATGAAAACAGTGTTTGGTCATGAACAGATCCGAGAGCATTATTATAATGAACATAATGTAAGCGCCTGATTCAGCTATCAATCATCATTAAGTCCCAAATAAGACATTCCAGTTGCACACTTGATCATATTTGACTACGCTTAAGTTGAGCTATGGAATCGTGCCATTGACTTTTATTGCAGACTGAAGCTGTGAAAATTATTTTAATTTTAATTAAACCTTTACCTTGTGGGCCTGAAAATAAAAAAGGCTTATATCGTAACCCGTTTGCAGGTTACTCTACATAACATGGTGGTAACCAATAGGAAAAACAACCCTTGTGATGCTTTTGTTTCCTCTCTATTTTTCTTCCCCAACCTGTTCACGTGCTAAAGAATTTCCACCAAAATAAATAGCAACAGCTAACGCACGATCTCGCTTTGGCGAGATCGCGCGTTAGAAGTTGCTATTTATTCAGGCGGAAATTCCGTGACGACGTTTACGGCATGCCATTCTATTCATATGCCTGTGCAGTGTGGATCCTTTGAGTCGAGTTAGTATCGAAAGAGTGTCAGGCCGGATAGATTAGGAATTTAATTTCTTGTATTATTTTGTTATAACCTGTAGTTCGTTCACGTATTTTATCAATTGAAGTAACCCTCGCGTAACCGAAACGATCGTTCCTGTAGGATATTTCCAGGCCTGTCTTGCCGATTGCAAATATTACTGAGTATTTCATTATTCTAGCATGCGCAGATTAACACTACATATAGGCACGTGGACTATTCTTCCTCGATGGACACTATTTTAGCATCGTCAACTCCATGCCGTACAGTGTTGATAATATTGTTACGGGCCTGTTCTTACAATTTGCTTGTGGTGCGCGTATTAACTGATATATTCTGTCCATGCCAATTCCTTCTGTGTTTGAGCAACTGCACTTTATATATGTGGACCCGCCGCCATGTTTAAACAACAGTTGTTGTGGCATACTTTGTTCAGAAACGGTTCGTGACCGGGAAACGGGATGGAGGATGTTACATGCGTCATATTGTAACCGGGGTCGCACGATCTGGAGTTGCGCGATCCGTTGTCAAGCTGCGTGTCATAATTCAATACACACAGAAGTATGCGTACAATGAACGAACACCCACGGTATCAAAGTTTCAAACATACAATAATTTTAGTATTCGATGGAAAAAAAGAAACATATGCCAGGGAAGCTAACAGTGGCAGCGGAAGGAGGGCGATGCCTGGGTGGGTTGGTGTGTGTGGGGGATGGGTGACCCCCTTTCTTTTTCATTTTGAGCTCATATATTTGTCCCTACACACACACTGTAGAAGAGCATTAGGGTCAGTCGAGGAAAACACAATTCGACTTCACAACCCGGTATAACGACTTCACAACTCGTCATAACGACTTGCCAACTCATTATAATAACACCACAGCTCGTTATAACGACTTCACAAGTCGTTATAATGCATTCTTAACTCGTTATAAAGATTCATTAGCCCGTTATAACGACATCACACTTTGTTATAACTACATACCAACTCGTTATAACGACTTCACAGCTCGTTATAACGATTTCATAGCTCGCCGAACGACTTTCCAATCCGTTATAACATACCTCGTTATAAGGATTCAACTCGATATAACGACTAGCCAACTCCTCGTAACGCCTTCATAACTCGTTATAACGACTCCACAGCTCGCTATAATGATATCCCAGCTTGTTACAATGACTTCAATATTTATAAGGACACCACAACTCGTTACAGCAACCTCACAACTAGTTATAACGACTTGAGCTAGATTGAAGAGGGTTTGTATTCTGAGTATCTTCGATTGTATGGGAAGTATAGTGTAGGGCGGCTCTATGGCGGGTAATGGGAATTTACTATAGAAAAAAAATCCTATGTTAATTTCCCAGAAAGGTACTCTGGTTTACAAAAACTGTTGGCACTCTGGCGTAATTTTTTTTTTTTGAAACTTCTGGCGTACTATTTTTGGGAAACTTCTGGCGTATATTTTTAGCTCACCTGAGCGAAGCTCAAGGGGAGCTTTACTAATCACTTTCTGTCCGGCGTCCGTCGTCCGTCGTCCGGCGTCCGTCGTCCGTCGTCGTCCGTCCGGCGTTAACTTTACATTATCGACTTCTCCTCCTAAACCACTAGCCCAATTTTATTCAAATGTTGGCTAAATGTTTATTACCTAATGCCAATTCAGATTTGTTCAAATGAAGTTGCCCCTCCTCCTGGGTGGTGCCACGCCCCCAAGGGGCACCAAAATCTTTGTAAATCTTCTTCTCATGAAACAGCAGTAGCAGAGACTTGATATTTGGTGTGCAGCTTCCTTTTGAGGTGTAGACTCAGATTTGTTCAAGAGAAGTTTGTGGGTCTATACTTGGCGTTGTTATGAGAGGGGCAAAATTTTTTGCCCTGCCCAAAATTTCTATTTTCCAAACCGAGAGGCTGATTTGAACCAAATTTTATGTGAGGGCTTATTGGGTCATGAGTACTTGATTTATGCAAAAAAAATTTTCCCGCAGCCCCGTGGGAACCGCAGGAGCTAAAAATAGAAAAAATTTAAAATGCCCATATCTCCAAAACTGCACGGCACTGAGAATTTTTATTTGGTGTGCAGCTTCCTTAGGACCAACAGAAAGGATTGGTAAAAAAAAATTGCCATCGGTTTTATCATAGGGTACAGTTTCGGGACTTTGAAAAAGTGCTGAGTCAGCACTTTTTAACACTGTAGGCAATGGGAAAAACATTAAAAAATCTTCTTCTCCAGATCCAGCAGGCAGAATCTTTTGATATTTGGTATGCAACATTGTAGGGTGGATCTGATTCAAGTTTGTTCAAATCGGCCCCCTGGGTTCATATTTGGGCTCAGTATAGGAGCCCGATTTCGAACTTACTGCATTTCAGGCAAATTTCTTAAAAAATCTTCTTCTCCAGATCCAGCAGGCAGAATCTTTTGATATTTGGTATGCAACATTGTGGGGTGAATCTGATTCAAGTTTGTTCAAATCGGCCCCCTGGGTTTATATTTGGGCTCAGTATAGGAGCCCAAATTTGAACTTACTGCATTTCAGGCAAATTTCTTTGAAAATCTTCTTCTCCAGATCCAGCAGGCAGAATCTTTTGATATTTGGTATGCAACATTGTAGGGTGGATCTGATTCAAGTTTGTTCAAATCGGCTCCCTAGATTCATATTTGGGCTCACTATAGGAGCTCGAATTCGAATTTAGTGCATTTCAGGCAAATTTCTTCAAAAATCTTCTTCTCCAGATCCAGCAGGCAGAATCTTTTGATATTTGGTATGCAATGTTGCGGGGTAGATCTGATTCAAGTTTGTTCAAATCGGCCCCCTGGATACATATTTGGGCTTACTATAGAAGCCCGAATTCGAACTTAGTGCATTTCAGGCAAATTTCTTAAAAAATCTTCTCCAGATCCAGCAGGCAGAATCTTTTCATATTTGGTAAGCAACATTGTGGGGTGGATCTGATTCAAGATTGTTCAAATCGGCCCCCTGGGTTAATATTTGGGCTCAGTATAGGAGCCCGATTTCGAACTTAGTGCATTTCAGGCAAATTTCTTAAAAAATCTTCTTCTCCAGATCCAGCAGGCAGAATCTTTTGATATTTGGTATGCAACATTGTAGGGTGGATCTGATTCAAGTTTGTTCAAATCGGCCCCCTGGGTTCATATTTGGGCTCAGTATAGGAGCCCGATTTCGAACTTAGTGCATTTAGGCAAATTTCTTAAAAAATCTTCTTCTCCAGATCCAGAAGGCAGAATCTTTTGATATTTGGTATGCAACATTGTGGGGTGGATCTGATTCAAGTTTGTTCAAATCGGCTTCCTAGATTCATATTTGGGCTCACTATAGAAGCTCGAATTTGAACTTAGTGCATTTCATGCAAATTTCTTAAAAAATCTTCTTCTCCAGATCCAGTAGGCAGAATCTTTTCATATTTGGTAAGCAACATTGCGGGGTGGATCTGATTCAAGTTTGTTCAAATCGGCCCCCTGGGTTTATATTTGGGCTCAGTATAGGAGCCCAAATTTGAACTTAGTGCATTTCAAGCAAATTTATTAAAAAATCTTCTTCTCCAGATCCAGCAGGCAGAATCTTTTGATATTTGGTATGCAACATTGTGGGGTGGATCTGATTCAAGTTTGTTCAAATCGGCTTCCTAGATTCATATTTGGGCTCACTATAGAAGCTCGAATTCGAACTTAGTGCATTTCAGGCAAATTTCTTAAAAAATCTTCTTCTCCAGATCCAGCAGGCAGAATCTTTTGATATTTGGTATGCAACATTGTGGGGTGAATCTGATTCAAGTTTGTTCAAATCGGCCCCCTGGGTTTATATTTGGGCTCAGTATAGGAGCCCAAATTTGAACTTACTGCATTTCAGGCAAATTTCTTTGAAAATCTTCTTCTCCAGATCCAGCAGGCAGAATCTTTTGATATTTGGTATGCAACATTGTAGGGTGGATCTGATTCAAGTTTGTTCAAATCGGCTCCCTAGATTCATATTTGGGCTCACTATAGGAGCTCGAATTCGAATTTAGTGCATTTCAGGCAAATTTCTTCAAAAATCTTCTTCTCCAGATCCAGCAGGCAGAATCTTTTGATATTTGGTATACAATGTTGCGGGGTAGATCTGATTCAAGTTTGTTCAAATCGGCCCCCTGGATACATATTTGGGCTTACTATAGAAGCCCGAATTCGAACTTAGTGCATTTCAGGCAAATTTCTTAAAAAATCTTCTTCTCCAGATCCAGCTGGCAGAATCTTTTCATATTTGGTAAGCAACATTGTAGGGTGGATCTGATTCAAGATTTTTCAAATCGGCCCCCTGGGTTAATATTTGGGCTCAGTATAGGAGCCCGATTTCGAACTTAGTGCATTTCAGGCAAATTTCTTCAAAAATCTTCTTCTCCAGATCCAGCAGGCAGAATCTTTTGATATTTGGTATGCAACATTGTAGGGTGGATCTGATTCAAGTTTGTTCAAATCGGCCCCCTGGGTTCATATTTGGGCTCAGTATAGGAGCCCGATTTCGAACTTACTGCATTTCAGGCAAATTTCTTAAAAAATCTTCTTCTCCAGATCCAGCAGGCAGAATCTTTTGATATTTGGTATGCAACATTGTGGGGTGAATCTGATTCAAGTTTGTTCAAATCGGCCCCCTGGGTTTATATTTGGGCTCAGTATAGGAGCCCAAATTTGAACTTACTGCATTTCAGGCAAATTTCTTTGAAAATCTTCTTCTCCAGATCCAGCAGGCAGAATCTTTTGATATTTGGTATGCAACATTGTAGGGTGGATCTGATTCAAGTTTGTTCAAATCGGCTCCCTAGATTCATATTTGGGCTCACTATAGGAGCTCGAATTCGAATTTAGTGCATTTCAGGCAAATTTCTTCAAAAATCTTCTTCTCCAGATCCAGCAGGCAGAATCTTTTGATATTTGGTATGCAATGTTGCGGGGTAGATCTGATTCAAGTTTGTTCAAATCGGCCCCCTGGATACATATTTGGGCTTACTATAGAAGCCCGAATTCGAACTTAGTGCATTTCAGGCAAATTTCTTAAAAAATCTTCTTCTCCAGATCCAGCAGGCAGAATCTTTTCATATATGGTAAGCAACATTGTGGGGTGGATCTGATTCAAGATTGTTCAAATCGGCCCCCTGGGTTAATATTTGGGCTCAGTATAGGAGCCCGATTTCGAACTTAGTGCATTTCAGGCAAATTTCTTAAAAAATCTTCTTCTCCAGATCCAGCAGGCAGAATCTTTTGATATTTGGTATGCAACATTGTAGGGTGGATCTGATTCAAGTTTGTTCAAATCGGCCCCCTGGGTTCATATTTGGGCTCAGTATAGGAGCCCGATTTCGAACTTAGTGCATTTAGGCAAATTTCTTAAAAAATCTTCTTCTCCAGATCCAGAAGGCAGAATCTTTTGATATCTGGTATGCAACATTGTGGGGTGGATCTGATTCAAGTTTGTTCAAATCGGCTTCCTAGATTCATATTTGGGCTCACTATAGAAGCTCGAATTTGAACTTAGTGCATTTCATGCAAATTTCTTAAAAAATCTTCTTCTCCAGATCCAGCAGGCAGAATCTTTTCATATTTGGTATGCAACATTGTGGGGTGGATCTGATTCAAGTTTGTTCAAATCGGCTTCCTAGATTCATATTTGGGCTCACTATAGAAGCTCGAATTCGAACTTAGTGCATTTCAGGCAAATTTCTTAAAAAATTTTCTTCTCCAGATCCAGCAGGCAGAATCTTTTGATATTTGGTATGCAACATTGTGGGATGGATCTGATGCAAATTTGTTTAAATCGGCTCCCTAGATTCATATTTGAGCTTACTATAGAAGCTCGAATTCGAACTTAGTGCATTTCAGGCAAATTTCTTAAAAAATCATCTTCTCCAGATCCAGCAGGCAGAATCTTTTGATATTTGGTATGCAACATTGCGGGGTGGATCTGATTCAAGTTTGTTCAAATCGGCCCCCTGAATTCATATTTGGGCTCACTATAGAAGCTCGAATTCAAACTTAGTGCATTTCGGGCAAATTTCTTCAAAAATCTTCTTCTCCAGATCCAGCAGGCAGAATCTTTTGATATTTGGTATGCAACATTGCGGGGTGGATCTGATTCAAGTTTGTTCAAATCGGCCCCCTGGATTCATATTTGGGCTTAATATAGAAGCCCGAATTCCCACTTAGTGCATTTCGGGCAAATTTATTAAAAAATCTTCTTCTCCAGATCCAGCAGGCAGAATCTTTTGATATTTGGTATGCAACATTGTGGGGTGGATCTGATTCAAGTTTGTTCAAATCGGCTTCCTAGTTTCATATTTAGGCACACTATAGAAGCTCGAATTCGAACTTAGTGCATTTCAGGCAAATTTCTTAAAAAATCTTCTTCTCCAGATCCAGCTTCAGAATCTTTTCATATTTGGTAAGCAACATTGTGGGGTGGATCTGATTCAAGTTTGTTCAAATTGGCCCCCTGGGTGTATATTTGAGCTCCGTATAGGAGCCCAAATTTTAACTTAGTGCATTTCAGGCATATTTCTTAAAAAATCTTCTTCTCCAGATCCAGCAGGCAGAATCTTTTGATATTTGGTATGCAACATTGTGGGGTGGATCTGATTGTGATTCATGAACGTATTTATTTGTAAAGTTGATAGAATCTTAGACAAAATTTGCAGAAAAGATCTACTATAGAAGGGGTGGTATCCAGGGTGAACCGTTTACCCAAATCTAGCAGTACTAATGCATTATTCACACAAATCTCCGTTCAAATTTTATGACCCCTCATTGGAACACACGCATTCAGCTCATTCCAACAAAGGTCATATGCCATGTTTTCGAGACAAAGGAATAAAAATTTTAGTTATTCATGAAATTTTTAGGCAACTGTTGTCTGTTATTCACATTGCTTCATGAAATTTCAGTACTTTTAGAAGTTACCTCAGTAATCAAGGGTTAATTCCCCTTAATTAAATGTCGCCTCTAAAAAACAACCACTTTGCATATCTTACCTTTTTACCAGCATAACTGCCAAAACTTGTCAGCATTCTTCGCAAAAATCGCTATTCAAATTTTAATTTTTGTCTCTTAAACATACATGTACTTATCGCTTGTAAATACCCCATTGGAATGAGCTTTTTGAGCTCATTCCAATGAGAGGTCGCACACCATGCTTTTTGAGTCAAAAAAGCAATTTTTTTAGTTATTCCAGAATTTCATACGTAAAACACAGCTTTATGACTTCACATTAAAATGAGCTCTCTAAGCTTGTTCCAATCAACATTCACGCACTATGTCTTTCACACAAAAAATAAAATTTTCCATTTATTCAGGAATTTTGTTTGCAAGAACACTCTTACCCCCCCCCCCCCCCACACACACACACAAACACACACACACACACACACACACACAAACACAGACACACACATCTAAAAGTTTGTCAGCAAAAAAACAGTTACTTCAATTTTTAAATGCATTATAGGAACAACTTGCCTAATCAAATTTAAATACTTTTGCATCATTCTGTATCTAGAACAAACAATTTACCATATCTTTACGCAAAATTCTCCAGCATCATTCACAAAAAAACACCATTATTTATATATTCACATTTCTGTCTCAAAAATATACCTGATCTTCCCATACCCCTATTGGAATAAGCTGTTTGAGCTTGTTCCAATGATGATAAAAAAAACTAATATTTTGGAAAATTTGTGAAAATTTTTGTTTTCTTGCATGCAAATATATACATGTAGCACATGGAAGATATCCACAGTTGGGGAGAGATGTCCAAGGCTATCTCTTCACATTCCTTGTTTGTGCTTCATGCTAAACCAGTTTGTCTGCAGAGATAAATTTGCTTTATTAAAAATCATTGGAGATTGGCCACACACCAACGATTTTAAATAAAACTAATTTTAGGTAACAAATGTTGAACTTCAAACAAAATCTATCACTCAACCAGTTAATGTTGATGAGGCATGACATGGTGAAGGTGACCTAAAATACTTCTTAGAGTCACTTTGTCAGGTGAGCGATTAAGGCCACGTGGGGCCTCTTGTTTAACACTGAATTTCTCATTGACAAGTCAAAAAATTTACTCCAGAAGTTTCCCCAAAAATGTGTACGCCAGAGTGCCTTTCTATAGTAAATTCCCATTACCCCGCCGGAGTGCAGCCCCCTCCTAATGGGTAATAGGAAATTCACATAGGATTTTTTTTTCGATAGTAAATTTCCATTACCCTCCAGAGTGCCGCCCTCACTACTATTATGGGAGTATATCAAGTTACTGGGAACAACCCGACAATTGCCCCCAAATCACTCAAATGGACAACAAAACCCGTTTATCTGGTTCGAATTCTCACAGAATACCCGTCCTATGTCGGGTCCTATTCTGGCTATCCTGTACCGTATTTCATGTTAGGCTTGACTACTAAGTCGAAGCTATCCATTTCTATCTCTGGTCCCTACTTCTGCCCTTGGCCAATCAGATCGCCTCATTAAACACCTCCACAATCGTCTCATTCTGTGATACAAGGGCCTGTATGATTTCTGGAATAAATTAACCCTTTGACCAACGTAACAGCAAAAAACCGGCCAGTGCTATTCTCAAAAATCGCCAGTTAATTTTCATTATTTTTTGACTCAAAAACATATTTTATGACCCCTCGTTGGAACGAGGGGTCATAACCTGTCTTTTTGAGACAAATAATGAAAAAGATGAGTTATTCAAGAATTTTTTTTGCATGTGTCGTCTGCTTTTCATGTTAGGTAAAGGGTTAATCGTAAAATGATTGGAACAGGCTATGCTCTGACGACTCGACACTAAATTGTAACAAAACAATTGGTGGTCTTCAAATTCAAACTTCATAAAAAAAATTTTTAGAATCGAAATTTCCCCGTGGGAGCCCCTGGAAGTGAACCAGTGCTTATTTTCTGTGGTAAACAAGCTCTGTTTTACTGGTAAAATAGAACCCAGCTACCAGTGCTTGAGGTGGAAGTCCTCTAAAATGGGCAACATGAGTTGATTGACTAACTTTGATTTTATTTCCATGGTGCAGTCACGATTAGCCATTGTGTAGAATGATGATACCGTCAACACCAATATATAAGTAATCATAATTAACAGGTTGAGCGCTTGATTATTTTTTTTCAGTTCGAATTTGGAGAAAAGGGAGGTAATAACCGACCCCAAGCGAGAACAAAAAAATCGGGGATGGGGCGTATAATACAGGACAGCTGGGTTGAAAATGAGATTGGGATAGAAGGTAAATGCATCAAAGTCAGATGTGAGTGCATTTTTTTTCAGTTTTTAAATGTAAAAGGAGGGAATGACCTACCCTGAGTTTGGACGAAGTATCAGGTTGGGGGGGGGTGGGGGGGGGGGCGTAGCGTACCAGTCCAGTCAGTGTGTCTGCACGATAACAATGCAACACCTCCTCGAGGTACCCTCTAATATTTCAACACGATATTCTTCACCAATTATAGAGGCGTAGCCTTACTAAGGAAACGAGATTGCCTTTTTAGGCGAATGTGTATGATTGTGTGTGTGTGTGGGACGGGAGGGGATGGGCACCTGTGTATGTTGTTGGGTTTTTAATCCTCTGTGGATACAGTCGTGGCGCTATTGGTTTCCGATCTCTAATTCAAGTCCTGCTGCGACGATGGAAATCAAACTTGACCTGTGGGTTAGGTATGGTGAGAGGAAGAACTCCATTTATTTTAGGGTCATTGCGCAGAAGGTCAATGACTCTGACCTTTAACTTACAGTTTCCTTTTTCCCGCTTGTTGCAAATTTCCCTGCTTTTGCTCTCTAATTAAAGTACTTGACATTTGGTTTGGGTATGATGAGAGAAAGAACCCAAGTTTGGGTGATTTGTGCCAACGGTCAAGGTCACAGTGACATTTAACATATTGTTTCCCGTTTAACACTTTCGTTTCTGCATCAGGACGTTGTTTTCGGGGGGGGGGATTAGCCATCCATGGCTGCCAGCCCTAGTTTTTTACGATATCGAATGGATTCTATTCGATGTAACACATCGGTGCTGGACACTGTCTTTGCGATGTCGGTCAGTTCCTTAAAACGTTGGAAATGAAATGAAAACGTCCTCGGAACTACTGTGAGATTCGCACTTCTTTCACAAGCACAAACATTCGACACAAACCGTGCGCACACAAACACATTTGTCTTGACAAATATGGTGTACAAGTTACTGTTTTGCTCCATTGTGCCAAAACACTCCTTCGCCTATTACCCGATGTCGTTTGAAGCAAACGTGAATATTTTTCAGAGTGACGGTCGTGTAATGTTTTGATCTGTTTGCTTTGTTTACAAAGTCACACAGGAATTTACTGACGAGATTGCAAAAGGACACTGCGTAGAAACCTGCTGTGACCCTGAACTGATTTTCATAAATAATCAAGAAAATTCACGTACGGTATTTCCTCATGGTTATTTATCTAAATACTTGTTTCATTCTTTCAACCAGGAAGTATACCTACTGGTGTTTAAAATATAGAGTATTTAGAAGTGAAGTACCGCCAATGAAGTTGATTCTGGTTGGTCTGTAGGCGCGGCCGACCACAGGAAAAATTCTGTGTAAATATTTTTATTTCGTCTGTCAGATAGGTTCAGTTTGTTTGTTTTTTGGGGTTTAACAAGAACCACGGTCGTAGTCAAATCGTGTCAAAACAGTTTTATGGTTGGAGGAAGTCCGAGGACCCAGAGAGAACCACCGAGCAACTACGATTCACTGTCTGACTTTCCGACTTGCTATCGGGACACTATCAGGGTTAGCATTGGATGGTGGCAAGTGTACCGTCGGTGTGCTGCATGCCTATGTGCTACCCACCACCGTGATTCCACCTTGGCAATCAGTATCAGGTGTCTTGCCCAAAATTCATAACGCAGATAACGCGGGTTAATATCCAGGATCCAGGGGGCTTCGTGAAGGGGGGGGGGGGGGGGGGCCCAATTGTTTTTCTAGGAGGAACATTGGAACATTTTCGTCTGGATGAGAGTCTAAGATGTCAATTCGTTTTCGCAAGTAATCCTGTACTTTTTTACAGGACTAGATTTAAAACTTGTATATTACACACTCAGTCGACCATACAAATAGATGTCTGCGATACCCGATTCAGACTATTGGGGGCCTAGCATGATCACTTTTACCAGGAGCCAATACTAAAAAACTTTTACAATTGTATTTTCTAGAATTGTATTTTCTAGATCTTTATATAACTGACTAAAATGAATTATTATCACTTTAAAAGATATTGCAATTTGCAGAAATGCTAATGGTTCATTTTAACCCATTTAAAGTCATAACTAGAAAATACGATTCTAGGAAATACATGTGTAAAAGTTTTATAGTATTGGCTCCTGTATATTTTAATTTTACACAAATAAATTTCCAAAAAGTTTTGATTTTCTTATCTGTAATCCCGACCGACGAAAAATTCCAACCACTTTATTAAGGCATGTCTTCGACGAAGGCATGTCAGTCGGGACATATATCAAGGGAACCCATCAAGGTTCAGTGAAGGAAAACAATTTTCCAGCGGCATATTAAAAGAAAAAAACGTTTCAGAAGGAAATGTCTGTGCCAGTGCGAATTTTTAACATTAACCACACACGCACGTACGCACGCTCACATCTGTGCACATCCTTCCTTATCATCGCTTATTTTTGTCAATAATTTCAGTATATTGACACGATCTCTCCTCCACACTCGCCCCGCCTCATATAAGCTATCTGCACCATTGGTTATCACTAAACATCCAAACAATAACTGTGCTGTCCCGTGAAAAAGTATAAAAAAAAACTTCATGTTTCAGGATATGAACATTCAATGGTTCAGCTACACCTGGATGTCTGTTTGCTGAAACTTTGCTTGGAAACGCCACTCCCAGCAGAAGTTGACTGCCCTTATAGGTTAACGCTAAAGTTTCGGGGATGCTCCTATCCCCATCCCCATTCTAGAGGGCCTCCGAACCCTGTCTACGGACCCCCACCCACTCTGAAGGGCAGTAAAGGTTACTCCGTATATAATCGTCGTGATGGTTATACAATAGGCGCATGGCCATGCACAATTTGTGCCACTTATACTTAATGCATGCGCCGTCATAGTCTTATTTTGGTTATAGTGCCTTCACTTAGGCCATGTATGGTCTTTATAATTATACCTCCCTTTTTATACCCCAGTTTTGGCATGGGAATACAGGAATTCTCATCTCCGTTCTTTTGTGTGTGCGTGCGTGTGTCCGTTCGTCCATACCAAACGTTTATCGACAACTTGTCCCACACTTTTCACCAGATACTTTTGATTTTCTATGAGAAGCCGTGATAAGCCCAATATTTTAACATTTTTGTCACTGTTTTCTTCGCTGAATGTATTAATAAATACCTCTATCAACTGCCCCAAAAACAGCACTAGAATGTGAAGTAGTATGTGCTATATTCAATCGAAATTTAGAGTATACCACGAAAAGACACTAATTCCTCACCCCTATATTTCGTGCCCGCCAACTGCATCGTGATATTTGCTTTAAATAGCACGAATTCAAATCCAACTACAGGCTTAAATTGGTGGAAATGGTCATACTAAAGTTCATTTAAAAGAAAATCGGTATGTCTTTTTGTTTTGGGGAAATCGGGGATTTAAGAAAAAGGACGCTGTTTGGATGGTTCATATCAGCTGTACAGGTGGTTGCCGAGCTTAGATTAAATCAGTGTAAGGTTGGTTGCTTCATTATTTCGACACATATTAGGAAATTAATGCATGTTGGTCGATGCGAAGTCGACAAAACACATTAAGGTACGATCATATAAATGCATCAAGTTTGTCAAATAGTGTTGCTACAGAATTTTAAGACAGTTCACTCTGCCTTTTTGGGCTATAATTCATAGCTAAAATGGTCGTTTTGGCATATCTGGAGCACAAGTGTACCCAGAAATAAACAATGAGCACCCATCACTGCCTGAATGATGTGATGCGGAAGTTGTTGTTAGAGTTTTTTTTTTTAGCTCGCCTGAGTTTCAGTCAGTGGAGCTGTAGTGATCACCCACCGTCCGTCGTCTGTCGTCCGTGAACATTGTGTTTGCGTCTTCTCCTCCAAAACCGCTGAACCGATTTACGTGAAATTTGATATAATAATTTGTTATGACATCGCATTTTGATTTTGTTCAAATCAAGTTACCTCGCCCCTCGGTAGGGCCACGCCCAAAAAGTGTGCTTAAATCTTGAAAAATCTCCTCATGAACCAGCAGTAGCAGAGACTTGATATTTGGTGTGCAACTTCCTCTTGAGGTTTAGATTCAGATTTGTTCAGAAGTTCGAGGAGCTATATTTGCCGTCGTTATGGGAGGGGCAAGAATTTTCGCCCCGCCCAAAATTTCTATTTTCCAAACCGAGAGGCTGATTTGAACCAAATTTGATATGAGGGCTTATTGGGTCATAAGTACTTAATTTGTGCAAAAAAATCCCCTTCGCCCCATGGGAACCGCAGGAGCTAATTTTTTTTTTAAAACACCCATAACTCCAAAACTACACCGCACTGAGAATTCTTCTTTAGTGTGAAGCTTTCATAGGACCAACAAAATGGAATGGTCCAAACAATTTGCTATCGGTTTTATCATAGGGTACTTTTTCGGGGGGCTGTGAAAAAGTGCTGAGTCAGCATTTTTTAACACTTTGTGGGTAATGGTGAAAAACATTTAAGACTACTCTTCTCTCAAACTACTGCTCCAGATGCTTTCAAATTTCACATAACATCTTTGGAATATTGTTTCACATGTTTATTTATTTAAATCAAATCCCTGGGTCCATATTTGGGCTCTTTATGGGAGCCCAAATGTTTAAATTAGTGCAGTATGAGGAATAACTTAGTTCAAAATGAGGAATTTTTTTTAAAAATCTTCTTCTTCAGATCCACCAATCAGAATTTTTTTATATTTGGTATGCAGCATCCTTATGGGGGTGAGATTCAAGTTTGTTCAAGCCAAGTCCCTGGGTTTATATTTGGGCTCACTGTGGGAGCCCGAATTATTACTTAGTTCAAAATGAGGAATTTTCTTTAACAATCTTCTTCAGATCCAGCAGTCAGAATGTTTTGATATTTGGTATGCTGTATCCTTAGGGGGTGAGATTCAATTTTGGTCAAGCCAAGTCCCTGGGTTTATATTTGGGCTAACTGTGGGAGCCCGAATTATAACTTAGTTCAAAATGAGGAATTTTCTTTAAAAATCTTCTTCAGATCCAGCAGTCAGAATGTTTTGATATTTGGTATGCTGTATCCTTAGGGGTGAGATTCAATTTTGGTCAAGCCAAATCCCTGGGTAGATATTTGGGCTCCCTGTGGGAGCCCGAATTATGACTTAGTTCAGTATGATGAATATTCTTCAAAACTCTTCTTCACATCCACCAGTTACAAACTTTTGATATTTTGTATACAGTATCCTTAGGGAGCTGAGATATAAGTCTGTTAAAGCCAAGTCCCTGGGCTCATATTTGGGCTTCCTGTTGGAGCCCGAATTGTACCAAATTTTTTATTTTCCGAACTGAGAGGCCGATTTGAATCTAATTTGATATGAGGGCTTATTTGGTCATAAGTACCTAATTTATGCCAAGAATATTTTTCCCGTGGCTCCATGGGAATCGCAGGACCGAAATATAGAAACAATTTAAAACGCCCATATCTTCAAAACTACACCGCACTGAGAATTTTTATTTGTGTGAAGCTTCCTGAGGAACAGCAGAAAGAAATGGTCCAAAAAAATTTCCATCGATTTTATCATAGGGTACTTTTCCAGGACATTGAAAAAGTGCTGAGTCGGCATTTTTTTTAACAGTGTGGGTAACATTACTGTGGGTAATGGGAAACACATTTAAGACTCTTCTTCTCCCAAACCACTACTCCAAACGCTTTCAAATTTCACATATAACATCTTTGGAAGATTGTTGTACACGTTTATTGGAATCAGATCCCTGAGTCCATATTTGGGCTCTCTATTGGAGCCCAAATGTTTAAATTAGTGCAGTATGAGGAATATTCTTTAAAAATCTTCTTCAGATCCACCAACCATAATCTTGTGATATTTGGTATGCAGCATTCTTAGGGGGTGATATTTAAGTTTGTTCAAACCAAGTCCCTGGGTTCATATTTGGGCACACTGTGGGAGCCCGAATTATAACTTAGTTCAAAATGAGGATATTTCTTTAAAATCTTCTTCTTCAGATTCAGCAGTCGGAATGTTTTGGTATTTGGTATGCAGCATCCGTGGGGGTGAGATTCAAGTTTGTTGAAGCCAAGTCCCTGGTTTGATATTTGGGCTCGCTGTGGGAGCCCGAATTATAACTTAGTTCAATATGAGAAATATTCTTCAAAAATCTTCTTCACATCCACCAGTTACAATCTTTTGATATTTGGTATACAGTACCCTTAGGGAGGTGAGATATAAGTTTGTTAAAGCCAAGTCCCTGGGTTCATATTTGGGCTTCATGTGGGAGACCGAATTGTACCCAAATTTTTATTTTCCCAACTGAGAGGCCGATTTGAACCAAATTTGATATGAGGGCTTATTGAGTCATAAATACCTAATTTATGCCTAAAAAAATTTTCCCGTCGCTCCCGCAGGACCTAAAAATAGAAGAAAATTAAAACGCCCATATCTTCAAAACTACACGACACTGAGAATTTTTATTTTGTGTGAATCTTCCTTAGGAACAGCAGAAAGGAATGTTAAAAAATAAATTGCCATCAGTTTTATCATAGGGTACTTTTCCAGGACTTTGAAAAAGTTCTGCGTCAGCATTTTTTAACACTGTGAGTAACGGGAAAACATTAAAGAATCTTCTTCCCCCATACCACTTCTAGAAATGCTTTCGTTTTTCACATATAACATCTTTGGAAGATTCATTCCCATGTTTGTAAAATCAAATCCCAAGATACATATTTGGGCTCTCTATGGGAGTCCAAATGTTCAGATTAGTGCAATATGAGGAGTATTCTTTAAAAATATTCTTCCGATCCACCAAGCAGATTTTTTTTTATATTTGGTGTGCCGCATCCTTGGGAGGGGGGGGCGGGATTCAAATTTGTTCAAGCCAAGTCCTTGGGTTCATATTTGTTCTTCTTCTTCTTCAGATCCACGAATCATAATCTTGTGATATTTGGTATGCAGCATTCTTAGGGGGTGATATTCAAGTTTGTTCAAACCAAGTTCCTGGGTTCATATTTGGGCTCACTGTGGGAGCCCGAATTATAACTTAGTTCAAAATGAGGAATAATAAAAATATTTTCCGTCAGATCCAGTACTCAGAATCTTTTGATATTTGGTATACAGCATCCTTACTGAGGTGAGATTCAAGTTTGTTCAAGCCAAGTCCCTGGGGTCACAATTATTACTTAGTTCAATATGAGGATTATTCTTTAAAAATCTTCTTTTTTTGATCCACTGGTCAAAATCTTGGGATATTTGGTTTTAGTTTTTCTTAGAAGGGAGGGGCAGATTCAACTTGTTCAAATCAATTCCCTGGGTTGATATTTAGGCTACCATGTCAGGTGAGCGTCCTAAGGCCCCCTGGGGCCTCTTGTTTCCTATTGTCTTTAGACGAATGCATCGGCCTTCCTGAGAACTATATTGCTCATTTATATTTCTGAGTAACAAATAAGCTGAACAGGGTTACATGTACCCAAATTGTATAAAACTTGCCCATACATCACCGCATTTTCGTCGTTTTTCATATTTCCTTCGGCACGAAAATTTGTTGAGGAAATTCTTGTTCCATAGGCTTTTTGTAAAACATCCGACATGATCATTGTCCTTTCAGTATTGAAATACTTACAATATTTACCATGGAATCGACACCGATATCGTAGAATACTTGATCGTATCGCTTTGGAGTAGAGAAATGTCAAAATATCGAGCAGGATGGAGTCAAAATGGGAATTTCTCCGCTCGAGCTCCTCGGATTTCCGGTGTACAATGCTACCCAGTGATATTTTTCTGCCATGATTCCACATCTTAATTTTCAAGAGTTATTTCCCTTTTTCATTTAGATTGTTGAACAAGTCCACCTGGAACTTTTATCCCATTAGTCTCCCACTTTCCATCTTATATTTTTTATATTTTGTATGATGAATAATCGTAATATGAACTTGCTCATATCGTTACGCCATGTTGCTGTACACGCCATGTTGCTGCACATTATTTTTCAAGAGTTACTGCCCGTTCTTACTTATATAATTGAGCAAATCGAAGTTTTATCCGCAGCTGGTCCCACTTTCCATCAGATATTTTTTATATTTTCTATGATGAATAGCCGTGATATGAAGTTGCAGATATCGTTAAGTTACGTTGTTGTACCTTATTTCACAAGAGTTATGGCCCCTTTTCACTTACATTATTGAATAAGTCAATTAACCCTTTACCCAACGTAACGACCAAAACCGGCCAGCGCTATTCTCAAAAATCGCCAATTAATTTTCATTATTTTTCATTTTTTGTCTCAAAAACATAGGTTATAACCCCTCATGGGAACGAGTTCGTCGAGCTCGTTCCAATGAGGGTCATAACCTATGTTTTTGATACAAAAAATGAAAAAAGGGTCGTCTGTTTTTCATGTTACGTAAAGGGTTAAGACTAGGTATCCGCTAGGAGATTCAAAATTTTAATCCGATTGATCTGATAGTTTGTATACTGAACAACCATGCTGGGAACATCCATGTATTGCTGTTGCCATTTGCAATAATTTTAGTTTCGTTTCGCGTACGGATTTTTAACTTCATAAAAGAATTGCCTACAAGGTCTATAAGAATTGCCCACATAGGCAGTTGGGGATCAGTACGTCGAAGGTAAAGGTCCTTATTCCTATAAATAGATTTAGTTTATTTATGCGTATTAAACTAGAACTTGACACACAGATTACATACAAGGTGTCGATCATTGAGATTGCATTTGGGGGCAGTAGATCAAAGGTCAAGGTCACGGTTATTATAAACAGATTGTTGGTTTCCATGCAATAACTTTTGTTTGCATTTGTGTACGAAACTATATATATTTATATTTTATATATATAAATTACGTTTGAGCTCACTAGGTCAGAGGGCAATGTAACCGTTACTATAAATAGATGTTTGATTTCGTGCTATAATTTTGGTTTCCTTTTGCGTACGAAACCGACATTACCCCACAGATTGTCTGTAATGTGTCAATGATTGGAATTGCGTTTGCGGCCAGTGATTCAGAGCTCAATGTCTCTGTTATTATTGAGACTGCTTTCGGGGTCAGTAGGTCAAGGTCACTTACTTTAAATAAATTTGTAATTTCCATTCAATAACTTAGTTACTTTTTGCGTACGAAGGTATAACTTCATACACAGATTGCCTGTAAAATGTCGATGATTAGAATTATCTTTCAGGGACAATACTCCATAGGTGGAAATCATTGTTACCGTATCCACCTGGGAACCCCGTGAAGTGGAGCAGTGCTTGTTTGCTGTGGGAAAGAAGTTCTGCTTTACTGGTCAAATAAAATTCGGTAATTAACGCCTGGGGTGGATGTCCTCTAAAGTAGACAGCACATGTACAAGCGATTGGCTATTCTTGACTTTCATAAATGGTCTGTAAATTTATTTACATATAATTATATTTTATCATTAGCTTTTGATGTCAGATGGAGGTTGATTACATTGAAACATCATGATTGAAAGTAATAACCTTCGGGTGGAAGTCTCGTTTTCTGTGGTAAACACGTTGTGCTTTACTTCTTTACTTCTAAAATAGGACCAACGCCTGGGGGGAAGTTCCGTAAAATGGGCAGCTTATGTATAAACGATTGGCTAAACTTGACTTCCTACTCGTGTTGTGGTCAAGGTACTGCTATAAATGCTAACAAAATGAACGTAAGCATCATTAAATAAGTCCCCGATTCTACATGGCCAAAGGCTTTGTCACTTGGCAAACTGCATTTTTGTAAAGGTGGTGTATTAGCAGCATACGTTTGTCAAATCAGGTCCCGAGCTATCATCTGACAAGGATGTGGTTGGCCGCAGGAAGTCTGCCTGAAGAGATTTAATTACAACCCTCCCAACTTTTTTCATGAGAACTTCCGTCTTCGTTGTAAAGGTGGCACCAATGAGTCGTTGTTGCGATGTCCCGAAACCAGGGAGCTTCGCGACAATGTTAGTTTTGGATATTAACCCCTTGAACACGAGCGGCCGTTCTTTTCGGTCAGGAACATGAAATGTCATAATTTCATTAAGTAGGGTGGGTGCTAAGTGGGTGTGTAGGGTAGACCAATCAATATTTTAACGAGCCCGGGGCTGCACTTTGAAAATATTAATTGGTTTGCCCCCAAATAATTACTACGGACTATTCCTACTGCTGCCTTTGAACTGACATGGAAGATACCACCAGTGTTCAAAGGGTTAAGAATGTTCCCTCTTTGTATTCACGGGTTTGTTCTTAAGGGTGCGACTGATATTCAGATAAAGCGTAATATGATTTAACTTGTAAGTATAGCGTGATTAATATGGCGCACATGTGCTGTTTTGTCTATTGTTCGTGACATTCCATTGACGGAATTGACAAATGCTTCTTTGTACCGAAGAAAAATCCCCGTGTGATTTTACTGAATGAAATTTTACGCATATGTATACACACGGTTGATAAGGATTTGACAAATCTTCATTATGGGAAACCCGTCGAATTCCTTTAAATTACATTTTATACGCCCACATGTACTAATCTTCACATATTTAGAATTCACCTTGTTGTTGTTGTGCTGTTGCTCTTTCCTGTGTACAGAACTAGTAAATCGTATTAAAAACGACATCAGAAATAAAAAGACAGGAAGAGACAGTAACTATCGGCCGTTCCAGCCCTGTCCAAGCATGGTTAACAGCGGTTGGGAGCATATGTACCATCGACGTGCAGTATGCCTTAATGCACTGCTCTCACTAGGACATCAAGTATTAAGTGTTTTGCGTGACACAGGTTGGGATCGAACCTACGACCTTTCAATCTGTTGTTCAAGGCGCTAACCGTGAGCCACCGCGTTCAGGATGGAACAAGCCAGGGTCTCTGCAAATTAGACGTTAAGTCGACCTACAAATTGGTTACCTTAATTTTTTTAAGGTCAATTTTCTTAGTTAACTCTATTTTCGGAGTTTTTCATCAAGAGAAAGTCAAAGTACAGATACCGATATTTAGAGGTTATTACTTGGTCGAGATATCAGCCTAAGGTAACTTCATATTAGCTACTGACCGAAGGTGAAGTTGCCGACAGCTGATAGAGTGGAGTCCTGTTAATTGAATAGCCACTTTTGCCAATGAAAATTATTCATTTAACAGGAGTATTCAATTAACAGAGATTGTATCGCTTTTCTATGTTCAAGAGATAAACTTAGAATTTATTTTATTATATCTTGTTTGACAGAACTCCACGAGCTCTGTCAAACAAGATATAATAGATTAAATGCCTGTATTGGGGGTATACTTAGGCCAAATACGTCAAAAAAACAAAGGCAAACTGGGGAGAGTCAGGGTAATTTCTCAACAAGTTGCCAGTTTTTTTATTCAATTAACAGGAGTTTACTCTATAACCTGTATTCAATTAACAGGTCAAATTTGTACTGGAGGTATGGTAAATGGTTTTGTGTCGGGAAATTATATTCAGTTAACAGGGTTATTTAGTTAAGAAATATCCAATTAAGTGGGATCCACTGTATCTCTATATGAAGCTAACCAAGTAATAATCTTGTTACTTTTTAACTCAAAATAAATAATTACAAAATATTACAGTTTTCTTAGTGTTTTTGTTTCTCATTCTTTTCACAAAGTCCGAAATTTCCTCTCCTCCCACTCCTAGTTAAGCTATACGAACGCATCTGCTCCCTCCATAGGGAAGCCGCAACGTTCGGATAACTTAACTACCTCTTCTCCCTCCTCGGTGAAACTCCGATTACGATTCTGAATCTTAGTTTGCGTTGAATTTATTGTTTGTATAACTCTCTTATTTCTTCATCTACCAAATCCTTACATATTGTCATCATTAATTCCTCACGATACAAAAACCCAGCTTCAAACTACTCCATTATTCATGGTAATGCCAATTTTCCCGATTGTGTTCGATGAATAATGAACGATTTCGATGTAAACAAATTTGTTTGCACCAAGTAACGCATCAAGGGGGACAACTCTAGCTCGGTTCATATCGGCGGAGATCTGCGTCATATCGGCAGAGTTTATATCATTTCTGTGATAGAAAAACATACCTTATAAATAAGCTTCGCGATCATGCGGTGCTGGAAAAGAGCTGGGATAAGCAAGCGGCGATTCTGATGCCTGTTTCATGAAATTTCTTTACTGGATTGATGGTGTTCTGTGATGTAACAAACTATTGCAAGGAGCTCTGAGAGCCCTTTCCAACAATTTGTTACATCACACCACTTCGACGACACAGTCAAAGATCGCTATACGTTTAACCATTATCATCAAGTAAATCTTGTTTCTGGAAACAGAACAGAAAAAAACCAAAAGCGTTTCGGTTATTCGTTCTTGTTATTTTTACGAGGTCTGGTAATTCAGGCGAGTGAAAAATCGGTCGCCTTAGTTCTTTTGAAGCGGACGATAGGCAAACGAAATGATCTTTCGCCAAATTTGCACAAGACTGAGAGATGCGCTTCTAATTGGGATACCCGTAATAACGCAAAATATCGCCACCAAACATGCCAGGCGGTGATTTTATTGAAAACAGCGCCCTGAAATAATAAACCACACAACCTTTGACACCCACCAAAAGTGTATTGTGATTGTTAAATTCTTATGCCAAATGCTGCGTTTTGGGTGCAGATTCTTTCTTCGTACAACTGGCACCCGAGAGCGTGAACACTGAGAAAGACAATCCCATTCCTCTGTTGAGTTTAATGCATAAGGCAACCTGATGTCATTGGTGAAAAGGGATAAAAGCCTTTGCAATATTAAATTGCCGAATAATATCGAAAGCTAACCCTTTGAACCCTGGTGGTACATTCCACATCAGTTCAATGGGAGCAATCGAAAGAGTCCATATTCATTATTTGGGTGTAGACTAATCAATATTTACAACGTGCAGCCTTCGGGCTGCACGTTGTAAATATTGATTGGTCAACCCTACACATTCACTTAGCAGCCACCCTCCGTGATGAAATTATGACGTATCATTTTCCTGGGCAGGAAAAACGGGCTAAAAGGGTTAAAGGTGACAAATAACATAGTCTGCTGAAAACTCCACCCTACTTAGGGCACAGTCGGCGTCTACACCTGTACCATAAACTACACAAACAATGCTTTGGGCTCATGTGGGGCCGGTAAGTTCCGAATTCTTTGCTGTGTAATTAAAGTTTGTTTATTAAAAATTAGTGTTCCATTCAACGTTTATGGCAAAATCATCATCGCCTCACAAGCAATGATTATTGTGGTTGAGGTTGACTTGTTTTAGATTATGTCAGGTAAATTGTTTATTCTACCAGAATTGGGGTTATTTTTGCATATGCATGTCTATATGTCGATCGCAAGTAGGCGCAGTGTGGCGTCCGGCTGATAACTTGTTTATAAAAGCATGTGCGAATACAGAATAGATGTCTGGCGTCTACAGAATAGATCCCTGGTGTTGCGTTCACTGCTGGGAGTAGGTGTACTGTTTAAAATCTGTAGCACTCTAAGTGTGGTCTGGTGGGAGCTAAATATGGGCATAGCGGTTGAAAATATATCATTTTGTACTTGTTTCGTGTCCAGGAGTGGTTCATTTGATACGCTACATGCAGTATCCGAACATGTTCATGATAAACATTAATATAAGTGTATTTTATTTCAAACCTTACATTTTCAACCCAACTAAGTTTGGTGTCTTGTCAAACAGTCTAATCTTCCATTCTTCAACTGAGGTCTCATACGTTTTCACTTTGAACATTTCCTTGTACTTTGAAAGACATTTATGTAAAATGCCTAAACTAAAGTACTTCCCAAGCCTGGAATATTATTTTTAAAATTAAAGAATTCAATTACCCGCGTGAAATATTCGAGAATTGCATGCTATATACTGTGCTATAAGCAAAACATTATCGTTAGTAGGTAGAATTCTTCACGATTTTCACTGTGTGCAAACCATGCGCCCATGGGGACGAAGGGCGGAACTTTCATATTCTACCGTAATGAAATTATTCTTCATTATTACCCGCAAAGGTAATATGTCCAAAGTCCAAGTAGCACAGTAAAGTAAAGCAGGGCATGTTTAGTGTGGTAAACAAATTCAGTTTTACAGATAAAATAGGATCCGGTAACCAACACCTGAGATTGATATCCTCTCAAGTGAGAAGGACAGTACAAATGATTGGCTAAACTTAACTTCATGCTTGTGCTACGATCCTTTTTTATTGGGGGTTAAACGACACTTCTGACGCCAGGGTCACTGCCTGCTGGACAGTTTCACGCGTGAGTGAAGCCGGAGTATCCGGAAAGAACCACCTAAAAGCGCCGAGCAACTGACAGACTCCCCAACGCACTAACTCCGCACAAGCAGGGTTAGCATTGGTTGAAGAGAAGTGCACTTTCGACGCACAATATGTCTTAGGACACAGCGTCACCGTGCCCCCCCCCCCCCCCCCCCCCACGTTGGTAATCGGAGTTGCGCCTGGTGGGGATCAAACCCTGGAACTTTCGGGTCGAAGTCCAATGCCGTAACCACTGAGCGACTGTGATCCTTCCTGTGGTCATGATTTAGCCAGAGATGCTGAAAGTGACAAACGTCAATAAGTACATAAATCATTTCCAAATCTTACGAGGGCATGAATGGCGTAGCCACGGGGGGTCGGGGGTGGGGGTGGAGTAGAGAGGCCTCCCCCCCCCAAAAAAAAAAATTGTCGCTGTCCCCTTAAACATTGCCCCACTGCAGGTTTCACACAACATAGAGCCCCAAAATTGTCGCCAGTATAGAAGCTAAACACGCTACATATTCGCTCTTAGAACACTAAATTTTGTAACAAATTTTGGGGGGAGGCGGGGCCTGTCCTGACTAGGACCATCCAGTCGTTGCCCCTCCTTCAGGGGCGAGAAAGGAGAGGCAACTACCGGAGGGCCCTAGTTAGGACTAGGAGAGTCTCCGAAACCCACAATGGCATTCCAAATATCATCTTTACCCCCTCCCCCTAAACAAAAACCCCCAAAACTGGCACCCCCTATCATAGAATCCCGGCCGTGTGCCTAGATGGTATGAACATACGATGATCACACAGTATTCTTCACGTTTCAATAAAGTAATGTACGTTATGTACCCACATTCAACCTAAATTTCCAGACATCGACGGAAGACTCGAGTGGTGAGTGACCCTAACTAATATTACAGTCATTTAAATTCAAGATTGAGATTCGGGTATCTTATATACAAACCGTATAGACAACAAATCCTTTTGTGACAAAATCCTGCTCGTCGTTACTTGAAATTGCTCAAGATTTGTAAAGCATTCAATAGTATCGAATGACTGTGGTGTTATTTTGCCTTAACCATTTGATTAACCCTTTACCCAACGTAACGGCCCAAACCGGCCAGCGCTATTCTTAAAAATCGCCAATGAATTTTCATTATTTTTTCATTTTTTGTCTCAAAAACATAGGTTATGACCCCTCATTGGAACGAGCTCGTCGAGCTCGTTCCAATGAGGGGTCATAACCTATGTTTTTGAGACAAAAAATGAAAAAAATTAGTTATTCAAGAATTTTTTTTGCAAGTGTCGTCTGCTTTTCATGTTAGGTAAAGGGTTAAACTGCCAAGGACCTTATGCGGTCACGAATAGCTACTGTACTGAAATATGTGACCCTAAACACAAATAAAATATAATTAAATATGTAATGTAACGTTGTAAATCAGTTGCCCTGTCAACCCGAAATAGTGTGGATTCAGGGTTCTGGTTGGGTTCAGGAAGTCGCCAAATTTTAATCTTAGGTCATGATGTGAACTTGCCATGCAGCGCGCATATAGCGGCGGCTCAGGAACTAACACGGAAGAGGGTATTTCACACTCTTCGGCGGGGTCGCATGGGGAAGATTTTGTAAAATGGTAGGTCAGTGTAGCTTGTTTGGTGGCTTCTTTACACACAACAGTGTGATGTTTTCCAACCAGAATATTCCAAAAAATTTGTACAAACTCATTCAAATTTTTAAAAAGGGGTCGCCCGGTTTTGACGGCTCACGTGAGAAGCACGCTGGAGTTTTTGCTACATGTATGCGGAACGGTATCAACCGCGATAACACCTCTGGTATTGGATACCCAGGTGTTATCGCTGATAATACCATTTTCCCTGGTCTCGGCACTTGTGAAAAGAATAAGTACCAGACAAAATAGGATTATCCGCGCAGGTCGGTATGTAATACACTTTTACATGAAGTAGAGTTTCGCTGCCGACGAGTCGACAATGAATGAATAACACACGTTTAACCTATCACGAAAGGCAGATGACACTTGTTACTAATTCTTGAATAACTTGTTTTTTCTTCATTTTTGCGTCAAAAACATAGATTATCCCTAGATTATCCCCCTCATTGGAACGAGCTCAACGGGTTCGTTCCAATGAGGGGTCATAAGCTATGTTTTTGAGAAAAAAATTCAAAATGAAGATTGAATGGTGATTTTTTGAATAGCGCTGGTCGGTTTTGGCCGTGACGTTGGTAAGGGGTTAATTTACTCTGAATTGAAAATTTGGAAGTGGGGATTTTGGTAAAAAGGTTTCCATTGGGAACCCCAGAAAGTGAAACAGTGGTTGTTTACTGTGATAAACAAGGTCTTTTTTACTGGTAAAATAGGACCCTGTCACCAATTGCAGGGGGTGGATGTCCTCTAAAATGGGCAACATGGGTATAAACGATTGGCTGGACTTGTCTATATCTACGTTGCAGTCACGATTAGCCTTTGTGTACAAATACGTGACCTTAACCCTTTACCCAACGTAACGGCCAAAACCGGCCAGCGCTATTCTCAAAAATCGCCAATTAATTTTCAAAATATTTTCATTTTTTGTCTCAAAAACATAGGTTATGACCCCTCGTTGGAACGAGCTCGTAGAGCTCGTTCCAACGAGGGGTCATAACCTATGTTTTTGAGACAAAAAATGAAAAAATTTAGTTATTCAAGAATTTTTTTTGCAAGTGTCGTCTGCTTTTCATGTTAGGTAAAGGGTTAAACACCAGTAAATAAGTAAATAAATTAGGTAAAAAGGTGGTTAAGATGAGAAAATTGTGTTGATTGTATGACCTGACAAAACTGCTTGAACAGGTTCCATTGAAATTGAGGGCGAGACGCATTTCATTCATAAAAGGCGCGTTAGAATGTACTAAAACCATAGAACCTATGTTGTTGGATCTTGGGAGACGGCCAGCAGTGAATACATTTGATCTACAGCGTATTCATACCACATCAAACGGCAACCGGTAATTTATAAAACTAGTGGATGCGGACTCGCGCCAGGCACGGCGTTTTTAATGGCTACTCATATCTTATGCAGAATAGCAAAGGATGCGACACAATTGGCGATTTTCGGGAATAACGCAAAATATTGCCATTAAACATGTCGATTTAGTTTTAAGGGATAGAAATGCACACACCTGCCGAGTTTTAAGTCAGTCTTGCCCGTGGAGACTGATGAGATGGTGCACGTCACAACAAACAGAAGAACTCAAATTTTATAGTTGGATAATATATGAGTTAAGAAAGCGCCAATACTTGAAATTGGGGCACTTTCAAAAGGCGAAATTTGTACATTATAACAATAACATGACTTTGGGGGGCATTGTGGTGTATTAACGGCCCAACAGGTGTGAACAACAGCCTGACAGCTTATAAAAGGCCCGAGACGAAGTCGAGGGCCGTTAATAAGCTGAAGGGCTGTTATTCACACCTGTTGGGCCGTTAATAAATCACAAGGCTCGACAAAGTAATATTATTACTATTATTAACACTGGGTTTCTAAAAAAAAAGTCTTGACCCTGTTCTTTACGTTTTTAATTTTGACAGATGACAGAATCGTCTGTTGCCAAACATACTGGTGTCATATGATTATCATGTGATCGGCACCGGTACGCTTTCAATTACATTGATGTTTGAAAACTTAAAACAGACCCGATATTAACCGCTTTTAAGTCAGATAAAGGCTTAAAATGTATACAGACTTTCTTACTATATATACAGCTGCTAGTGTTCATGGGGATAGCTTTCCTGTTATTTTACATATTTAATAATTTAAATAAAAATCACATTGTTCACAAGCTGAAACCCTTTCTGGAAACCGTTTCCATTTACGAGTGTACGACAACGAGGAACAAAAGCCATGTGACTGTTAATGAGATGTTTAATCCATTAACGGCCCGACACGTCAAGTGACTTTTTGAAGTAGAGCGTTACCATCTAATAATGCCCTATTAAACTTTGTTAATGTAGTAGAGAACGCCCGCTAAAGTGGTGATAATATTCGTCTAACACATCAGTTCAAACTTGAACCGAAAGGCCGTAAAATACATTTTTGGTGTCCCACGATCCGGTTTTGGTCTACGTGTGTTTGTGTATGCAGTTTAATTTTGTTTCGCTGGGCGATGCCGAATGAAACTCTCTCGAGGTGTTTTTGAACCCCCCGCTATGCGATTTGCAATATAGTCAGTGGCCTTTCTTGGTTCTGTAGGCTACGGCACTCGGGAGGTTTTAATCCTTTGCCCAACGTAACGTCAAAACCGCCCAGCGCTATAGATGCACAAAAATCGCCAATTAATTTTCATTATTTTTTCATTTTTTGTCTCAAAAACATAGGTGATGACCCCTCTTTGGAACGAGCTCGTTCCAAAGAGGGGTCATAACCTATGTTTTTGAGACAAAAAATGAAAAAAATTAGTTATTCAAGAATTTAGTTTGCAAGTGTCGTCTGCTTTTCATGTTAGGTGAAGGGTTAAAGAAACATCCTCACTGATTCCCACCCAGTACAGTTCTGTGTGTAGAATTAATTCTTTACCTAACGAATAAGACATTTAATTTACAAGTGAGCAGTTGAAAAAAAATCTATATTTTTCAAAACTTTCAACAAAACCATATCATGTGACCCCATCAATGGAACGAGTTCGTCCCCATGGGGGGGGGGGGGGGGGGGGGTCGTGATATGGTTTTGTTGAAATATTTTTAAACAATTTAAAGAACAAAAATAGATTTTGATGTACTGTTTGTTGGTTAAAGGGTTAAGTGATGATGTATTTTGTAATTAGTATTAGTAGTTAACTTGCCATTTGTAATTTTAAACAATTTTGCAACTAGGCCTGCGATATTTTTACCTCGGAGCGTAGTGAGTTAGTTATTTAAAAAAAACAACCAACAAATGACAGTGTCTATAACACCGCGACCGTTGTGGACTTACGAACCAACGCACTCTCTTGCTTGAGGTTTTACCTTTTTTATCGTGATATGTTAGCCCTCTCAGACTGAAGCGGCGACATTACGGGGGAGGGCACATAGGGCATTTCCCCCCTCCCAATCTGCCCTCCCCCATTTGCGAGAGGATGTAAACCCCCATAAACATTAATCTGGCGTCGCCACTACCAGCCCCGTCTCTACGGTTACGGTGTCTTCCTTGACCGGCGATGGATTGTTCGTACTTGATGACACGACCGACTGAATCTCAGCCAGACCAAAATAGTTTATACAGTCATGGGACAATTTTATTTCCTTTAACGAGGACCAGGTTTCAAGAGGAATGCGATACAGTTTTTGTTTCCACAAGTTCAGACATATCTGTTTGCTAATCACGCGCTTACTTTGTGTGATGTTAGTAACGCAAATACCGTCTCCTGTTTGTAGTTTGTATATTTAGATCGCCTCCATTCATGTTTTCTCTGTTCAGCCCGTCCAACAACTTCTTGAACCATGATTGATTGTTAAAAATATTCTTTGATGACGTATACTATCACTGGCGTTGTTTCATATTCATGTGATAGTCCGCCACTACACGGATCAACGGGTTCACTTCCACTCAACAGGTAATCACACACATTCTGAAGGTGTAGGCGCAATTATTGTGATTAAAATCGATTTTGGTCATTGACACGTTCGAAGTTGCTAAAAGAGATGTGTATAGTAGTGTTTCCGACACGATGTGACACAGTTTGTTGGAAGTCTAGTTAAACTTCAATAAAGAGCAGTGCCATTATAAATTTGGGCAGAGAATTCGATCGGATCGCGTCAGGGTCGTGATCTGGTAGAACTTCTCTGCACACTCTCATGTACACTCTGTATTTATAGTATCTCTCACCTGTAATAAAAGAAATGCAAAAACATGGTCTTCCAGGGACGTTATCATAATGAGTTGGTCCCCCAACCCCTTGTCAAATGTACAATAGTTGGAAATTCGAAGCCCTGAACTGAAAAAAAGTTGAAAATTTCAGACAAGGTGTAGTAATATGTTTCCAGAGTTGTCTAGAATTTGTCCAAAATATGGAGTTTTTGGACCGAAAACTGGTGAATGCCCCCCCCCCCCCCCCCCCAATATTGATTAAAAAGTACTAATGAAAATCCCACCAAATATTGATTTGTAGTTGGAGTTTGTGACTACGGAGAACCCCAACTGAATATTTTACAGTCAAGCGGGGTGTAAAAACGGTATTCTGCATCATCTTAACCCTTTGCCTAACGAATTATGTGTGTGTGTCTGTGTATGTGTCTGTGTGTGTGTCCGTCCATCCGTCCGTTCAGTAGCTTAAAAGATAGTTTCAAAAAGTTTCAACAAAGCCATAGGTGACGCCCCTCATTGCAACGAGCTCGTTCCAGTAAGGGATTACATGATATGATTTTATAAATTTTTGAAAAATTGGAAAAAACATTAAATGATACAATCGGGTGTGCTGGATGCAGAGCTAAAACCTGTAGTTGGAAAATTTTGACTCGTAGGTCGGTGGGGGCGGGGGGGGGGGGGGCTGGGGTTTAGATAGAATTTCCCACTTGTCGGAAATTATGTAGAGGTAGTGGATGTCGAAATTTTGCCTATATACCGGGGGACTGAAATTAGAAATCAAGCGGTAGACCCCCACATCACCCGCGATCCCTTACTGTGCATTTTTTGACACTATTTTTTCTTCCTTTTTGGGGGGCAGGCATCAACGAGTCAAATTGCAGTTTTTCGGGCGTTTCACGAGCGCTGTATAGAAGCACGAGTGAAATATTGGGAAAACTTCCAACAAGGATCGTTGATTTGTGCCCTCCCAACTCTGTAGTCATATCACGATTGAACTTGAATTAAGTGAATGAAGCTTAGAGTTTTCCAGAGAAATGTCACCTATGGCTGTCTGTTCACTTTCTTGCGTGAAAGTGTTGTTCTCATTCGTGCCATAACGTCAATCAGATGAGTGACGACCAACCATATGCGTCCTTACATAAGTACTGTAAGTTGCAATCGACGCGTGGTTTTCCAAACACAGTTTTAACGCCTGCATTCCATTAGGTACCGTTTAATACACTCGACAATCGCTTGTAAAAAGGTTCACTACACACCAGAAGCCTGAGATTCTGTCGTGGTCTGCTGCTAACTGGATTCTCTAGCCAAAATGTGAGTAACGCTGCAGTCCATCTGCCTCCTCTCTGGCGTCTCATCATGAGGTTACTTTTTATTCTTTTTGATTTAACTGACATTACAGTTCAAACACTGACGCTTTGATTCTACTGTCACATCAATTTTAATTACGTCACAGTTTAGACACACTTCACATTGAAGTTCCCCTCAAAGGGTTACTTCCGCATCCACTCAACTGGAATGCTCAGTTCAAACCTGAAGTTCATGACATGCAGCCTTCCATCAATTCGTCAAATTTCGTCAATGTCGTCGAATCAGGCGCGTAGCCAGGATTCCATAATAGTGGTGTCTTAGCCACTTTTGGGGGGACCAAAGATGATATTTGAAAGACCGATGTGTGGAATATTGGGGGCCTCTCCTAGTCCTAATTAGGACCCCTCCGGTCGTTGACTCTCCCTGGGGGGAGAGAGCGAGGTCCGGGGGGACCTAGTTAGGATTAGTCCCCACCGTAAAAAACCTTTGCAAATTTGGAGCTCTAAGAACAAATCCAGAGCATCTGTACCGTGTGTAGTTCCTATATTGGCGACCATTTTGGAACTCTATGTTGTTTGAAAGTTGCATTGGGCCAGTGTTTATTTTTTTAGAGAGGGAACGAAAATATTAGGGTGGTCAACCCCCACCCCCGTAGCTACGCCACTGCCTCTAACGGAGAGCACGGTGGCTCATTTGTTATCGCATTAGACTTGAGATCGAGAGATTTCTTGTTCGATCCTAATCTACGTCATCTGCGTTGCGTCCTTTGTAGATGACACTGTATCACAATTGTGCACACGGGATCACGGTGGCATTGCGTAGTGAGGTGTAGGGCACGACGACGGTATACTTTCCTCCAACCGCACCTAACCCTGATGGTGCCGGATTAATATCAAGTTACAGAATCTGACAGTTACTCGCCATTGTTCGGTGGTTCTCTGCTGGTACTTTTGTCTTCCGCCCGTAGAACGGTTCGACATGATTTGACCCTGGCGTTTGAAAGTGTTAAAATCGTTGATGGACTATTTTTAAATAGAAGCGAAAGTTCACTGGAATTTTCTACAAATCGTGTCCCGCAATTACAATTTGAATCCCTAGCGATAGCTAAAAATCGTCCACGAGTTCCAATGTGTTCTATGTGCCAGTTGGCACACAGAGCACATTGGAACTCTGGGGACGAAATACTAACACGGGTTGCCCTCGCAAATTTGGTTGGCGATAAAATGTGTTCTTTTTGTTGATAGTTGTCAAATGATTTGCTGAGTGTCCTTCTAATAATTGTTTTTATTGACGTGAATGCGTGTAATAAAAACAGAACGACACACACGTGTGAATGGGTTAATCGATATGGCACGTGTGCCATCGCGGAAGGATAAAACTCGAGGCCTGTGTATGTACGCATTAATACAATCAAGATGGATATGTCGATACGTGGATGTGAAATGGTTGTTCGTACTTACAGATTATATTTGTACTCAATATGTTAGTTGTTCCATCACAAAATAATATTTATAACATTGTCACCATCAAATAGCTCATTATGGAAAATATCATTCACAACACGTCTAATACGTGAATGACGTCACAGGTCAACGTCGACGTGGTAACATCGCGAGAGAGTTGGTTTCGGAAACAGAATTGAATTAATCTTCTCTTATTAGTTTAACTTGACAAAGTCGAGATAAGCTATTGCCATCACGCGTGCGGAAGTCTGTGAGTCTCCTCACATTTTCTTTAGCACAGGCTACAACCCGTAGCTCTTGTCCGATCATCACGAAATTTTATGTGCAGGTTCGAGGTCATGTCTAGATGAGAACGTCCTATTTTGGTTGCGATCGGTGAACCATGACGGCTGCGCCGGCACGAAACCCCAAAACCCTTAGTACAGTCTACAGGTCATATTTATGAAGGGATTTCATTGTGACCTGGTAGGGTGACTTCGTATAATATCTAGATGAGGACGTCCTATTTTGGCCGGCATCGGTCAACCGTGACGGCCGCAGGGTCACGTTATTCAGATTCCTTTAGCACCGCCCACAGGTTGCGTTTATGAAGGGATTTCATTGTAAATAGGTAGGATGACTCGGTATAACGTCTAGATGAGAACATCATTTTATGGTCGTGATCTGTCAACCGTGACGGACGCACGGGCACGTGACCTAGATTTGTTTAGCAGTCAACAGTTCATATTTATGAAGCGATTTCATTGTAACTTGGTAGGATAACTCGGTGTAATGTCTAGATGAGACTGTCCTATTTTGGTCACAATAGGTCAGCCGTTACTGTCTGGCACGTGACCTATATTCCTTTAGCACTGTCTAGTGGTCATTTTTATGAAGGGATTTCATTGTAAATTGGTAAGATGATTCGGTATGATATCTAGATGAGACTGTCCTATTTTGGTCGTGATCGGTCAACAGTGACCGCCCGATGGGCACGTGGCCCAGATTCCTTTACCAAAGTTTACGAGTCATATTTATGAAGGGATTTCATTGTAACTTTGAAGGATGGCTCGTTTTGGAATGATTGTACTGTAACTTCAGTTGACATATGTTGCGAGCCACATCAACCCATGCCTTAATTCTTTAGTGCAGTCTACACTTCAAATTATTATTGTTGAAAACATAGCATGTAGGGTACAGAACTTTTCAATTATCACAATTCTTGTCTAATTTCATAATGCTTTTACAAACATTGAACATTATCCTTTTCATCTAACACTACACACAGTCAAGTTAAGCTAGTGTCATTGACACCTTAATTTTTCATTAACTATCCACCTAATACAAATTACAGAACGCAGTTGCAGAAAACAGTTTTGAATAACTAAATATTTTCATTTTTGTCTCGAAAACATAGCTTCTGACCTCATTCCAATTAGAGATCATAAGCTATGTTTTTGAGGCAAAATTTTCAAAAAATAAAATTTGGTTGGAGATTTTGTGAACTGCGCTGGCCTGCTTTAGTCGTTACGTTAGGTAAAATGTTGAATTACGCATTATGTTAGAAAAAGAATCTCAAATTCGTCACAATTTGACACGACATTTCAGCACCTCGTTCACTAAACATCGATTTGAGCCTCGGTAATCTTCGGATTTAGTGAACTGGGTACAGAAAGTTAATATGAAATCGCGACTCATTAGAGGACCTTTATATAAAAATAATAAATGGATATCATACGACGGCCCGACGTGGCAAATGTGAGCTTTGTCGTGGCTCACTTAACCCTTTACCTAACATGAAAAGCAGACGACACATGCAAAAAAAATTCTCGAATAACTCATTTTTTTCATTTTTTGTCTTAAAAACATAGGTTATGACCCCTCATTGGAACGAGCTCAACGAGCTCGTTCCAATGAAGGGTCATAACCTATGTTTTTGAGACAAAAAATGAAAAAAATAATGAAAATTAATTGGCAATTTTTGAGAATAGCGCTGGCCGTTTTGGCCGTTACGTTGGGTAAAGGGTTAATAGAATAGAGTTGCCTGCAGTACATTCGGCTGTTTGTTGTGACTTTCAGTTTTACTTCTTAGGAAGCTATGCTCTTAACTCTCGTAAATTCTAGCAGACGAAGACGTCTGGAAAAAAAATTCTTGCATAACTAAAATTTTCATTTTATTGCTCCAAAACATCACTTATGATCTTAGCTAAGTTTTGGAATAAAAATTGAAAAAATAGTAAAATGTTGATGGCGTGGTTTACAAGTGTATCGCGCTTGTCCCGTACGTTATCGTAATAACGGGTAAACGGTTTAGACAGTATTTAGAAAAGGCGAAATGGTGGACATATATTATACTAAAACTTAAAAGAATAGACCGTTTTTCTTCTAGAATCTTCTTCAATCATGTATACGTGTACCAGAAAGTGTTTTTCCAAGTGGCAGCACACCTACCGTAATTTTCAAGTATTAGGGGCATGAGTTCTTTATTTTTTGTGAAATTACTGATGGATTCCTGTGTAAACTTGGGGAATTCATAAATAATATTTTTGAAGATGAGCGTGACATCACATCGGTATCTGGGACATTTACACCACTGTGCAAAATTATGTTACTTTTTGTCACAGTTCATCTGTAAAATATAGAACTTCAGCGTCTGATGATACTTGAAAACTTCCATACACAGGTAGGTGTGCTACCGCTTAGAAAAACACGTTCTGGTACATATGCTCCGATATCTGTTAAGCTAAGAAAATTCAAGAGTAAAAACCGTATCTTCTTTTAGTATAATAAATGTTCTACATTCTTTACTTAACCCTTTACCAAACATGAAAAGCAGACGACACTTGCAAAAACAAATTCTTGAATAACTGTTTTTTTCATTTTTTGTCTCAAAAACATAGGTTATGACCCCTCATTGGAACGAGCTCGACGATTGAGAGGTCATAACCTATGTTTTTGAGACAAAAAATGAAAAAATAATGAAAATAATTGGCGATTTCTGAGAATAGCGCTGGCCTGTTTTGTCGTTACGTTGGGTAAAGGGTTAATGATTCGGCCACATCCGTCCACGTTATATACAAATTGCGCAGTTTGAATTTTTTTTCAATGAGGATGTGTTTTGTAGACAAAAATTTAAAAAATAGTAAATTGCGGATGGCGATATTTTTGTGTATTACGCTGGCCGCGTGTTGCCGTTGCTGTAAACGCTTCAGACAAAACTTACAAAAGGCAAAATGTCTGATCTGTGAAGAATATGCGGCGTAAATGACCAATAAATAAATAAATCGATGATGCCCAAACCCGTGGCGATCAGAGCATTTGTATTTCACTTGCTTCAAGACGAAGGAAAATTTAACTTCCACCATTTAAAGGTCACACTTTATTTAATTTTAGGAGAAATTAATTCTCCGAGATTGCCTATTCTAATTTCTGTTTTACTTATACAACAAAACTGTTTGGTAGGACCCCCCCCCCCTCCACCCCCTCCCCCCCCCCCCCTCCACCCCCTCCCCCCTCCACTTCCACACACCCAGGCCTAAACAGATGAAAAAAACCCAACAACATTTCAGTTTTTCATTTCTTTTTTAAAAAATCTGAGTGATGCAAGGCGCGAGGAATCGGGGAAAAAGTTAAATTATTAAAATGTTAAATCCGGCATCTCCAGCAGTGACCTTTCAGGACTTTAATAGGTTTCTTTTTCACTGGCTGTAAATAACTTACATTATATTCAGCTGTCATTGATTTTGTTGTTTTTACATCGTAGTGCGTCATTCGGGCTTGGATACTGTCTCGATGGTTGAGTTTCTTTATTGACATCCGCTGGATATTTCAGCACATTCGCAGAACCGCCGCGCCTTATTGATGCTTTTTCTATTTCGATCTTTTATATCTTATTCGAAAATAGTATGTCTATTTCAATTCTTTGAGAGAATACTGTTTTATACAAATATCAGTAGAACCATTTGTGTTATATGAAGGATGTATATCGGTATAATACAGTATATGGAGCCAGGGTCGTAGCCATGCTAAATTAACCCTTCACCTAACATGAAAAGTAGACGACACTTGCAAACAAAATTCTTGAATAACTATTTTTTAGCTCACCTGAGCGAAGCTCAAGATGAGCTTTACTGATCGCTTTCCGTCCGTCGTCCGTCCGTCGTCCGTCCGTCGTCCGGCGTTCGTCGTCGTCCGGCGGAAACTTTACAAAACCAACTTGTCTGAAGAAACCACTGGCCCAATATTTTTCAAATGTTGGGTAAATGTTTATTATCTAATGTCAATTCAGGTTTGTTCAAATGAAGTTACCCCTCCTCCTGGGTGGGGCCACGCCTCCAAGGGGCACAAAAATCTTTGAAAATCTTCTTCTTATGAACCAGCAGAAGCAGAGACTTGATATTTGGTATGCAGCTTCCTTTTGAGGTGTAGAATCAAGTTTGTTCAAGAGCATTTTGTCGGGCATTATTTGCCTTCGTTATGGGAGGGGCAAAAATTTTGGCCACGCCTAAAATTTCTATTTTCTGAACCTTAAGGTCGATTTGAACCAAATTTGATATGAGATGATAATGGGTCATAAGTAGTTGATTGATGCAAAAAAATTTTTTTTCATTGCGCCGTGGGAACCTCGGGAGCTAAAAATAGGAAAAACCTTAAAACTGCCATATCTCCAAAACTACACGGCACAGAGAATTCTTATTTTGTATAAAGCTTACTTTTATCCAGTAGAATAGAATGGTTAAAAAAATCCCTGTCGGTTTGATCACAAGGTACTTTTTTCAGGACTTTGAAAAGGTGATGAGTCAGCACTTTTTAACACTGTAGGCAATGGGAAAAACATTAAAAAATCTTCTTCTCCAGATCCAGCAGGCAGAATCTTTTGATATTTGGTATGCAACATTGTAGGGTGGATCTGATTCAAGTTTGTTCAAATCGGCCCCCTGGGTTCATATTTGGGCTCAGTATAGGAGCCCGATTTTGAACTTAGTGCATTTCAGGCAAATTTCTTAAAAAATCTTCTTCTCCAGATCGAGAATGCAGAATCTTTTGATATTTGGTATGCAACATTGTGGGGTGGATCTGATTCAAATTTGTTCAAATTGGCTCCCTAGATTCATATTTGGGTTCACTATAGAAGCTCGAATTCGAACTTAGTGCATTTCAGGCAAATTTCTTCAAAAATCTTCTTCTCCAGATCCAGCAGTCAGAATCTTTTGATATTTGGTATGCAACATTGTGGGGTTGATCTGATTCAAGTTTGTTCGAATCGGCCCCTGGGTTTATATTTGGGCTCAGTATAGGAGCCCAAATTTTAACTTAGTGCATTTCAGGCAAATTTCTTTGAAAATCTTCTTCTCAAGATTCAGCAGGCAGAATCTTTTGATATTGGGTATGCACCATGCTTAGGGGTTAGGGGGGGGGGATTCAAGTTTGCTCAAGCCAAGTCCCTGGGTTCATATTTGGGCTCACTGTGGTAGCCCGAATTATAACTTAGTTCAAAATGAGGAATTTTCTTTAAAAATCTTCTTCAGAATGTTTTGATATTTGGTATGCAGCATCCTTAGGGGGTGAGATTCGAGTTTGTTCAAGCCATGCCCCTAGGTCCATATTTTGACTCACTGTGGGAGCTCGAATTGTAACTTAGTTCAGAATGAGGAATTTTCTTTAAAAAAATCTTCTTCTTCAGATCCAGCAGTCGGAATGTTTTGATATTTGGTGTGCAGCATCCTTAGGGGGGTGAGATTCAAGTTTGTTAAAGCCAAGTCCCTGAGTTCATATATGGGCTCCCTGTGGGAGCCTGAATTATAACTTAGTTCAATATTGAGGAATATTCTTTAAAAATCTTTTTTTTTTAGATCCACTGGTTAGAATCTTTAGATATTTGGTATAAGCTTTTCATAGGAGGAGCAGATGCAACTTGTTGAAATCAATTCTCTGGGTTGATATTTAGGCTACCATGTCAGGTGAGCGCCCTCAGGCCCCTTGGGGCCTCTTGTTCAGTTTTTGTCTCAAAAACATAGGTTATGACCCCTTTTTGGAACGAGCTCGACGAGCTCGTTCGAAAGACGGGTCATAACTTATGTTTCTGAGACAAAAAATGTAAAAAATAATGAAAATTAATTGGCGATTTTTGTGAATAGCGCAGGCCGGTTTTTGCCGTTACGTTAGGTAAAGGGTTAAAAAGAGGGGGTGGGTGGTATTTTCGGCATATTTTACCCTACACTTCATTTCACCTCCTGCCAGCTTAAGTTAAGAGCGTGTATCTCCCTTGGGCGTACGCTCAGGGTCTTTCCCGGGAAGGAAAATAACTTTCCATACCAACTGGAGCAACCTGAGAACGTCATGAAGGATTAAGTATCCAGCAAGTGGAGGAATAACTATAGGAATTGACACAAGAAATATCAGGGAGGAAGGACGTGACCCAGTTGTAACTATTTTAGGCATGAACGTATATAAGCCTGACAATTTGCTGGCAAAGTCCCTCCCCACCCCTCCCCCTGCCGCCACACCACCCCCTCTAACACGCCACTGCGTGGATCGGTTTCTAATGAGGGGTCATTAACCATGTTTTGGAGGCAAAAAATCGACCAAAATGTATTATTAGTTATTAAAAAAATGTTTGGCAAGTTCGACCTCTGGTTGTGTTAGTTAAAGCTATAAATATGGAATAATTTGTTAACCCTGTGTACTATGATGCCAAAATACCAAAATTTCAAGCTGCATTTTTTTCCATAATGTTCAGTAATGCTTATATATTTAACCCTTTACCTAACGCACAGGATATCAAAATTATTATTTTTATTATTGATTTTTAAATTGTTTCAATTCAAAAAAAATCTACCAAAGTATATCATTGAACCCTCATTAGAACGAGCTCGACGAGCTCGTTTCAATGAGGGATCACATGATGTGGTTTTGTTGACATTTTTGGAAAAAAAAAATTTCTACTGCTTAACTTAAAAATTACGCGTGCGGACGCGGCCGATTGTTTTTGTTAAGGGATAACCAATTCAGTCTGGTTTGACAAAAGCTCATTGCGTGGACTACCAAAAATGACAGTTTAGATGATTTGCTTAGGATCCTGCTGTGTGAGGGCATTTAAACTTCTCGTGTAGGTTTTTTTCAGACCATATTAACCCTTCTGTGTATATCTGTCATCTTTTTCTGCCCAAACATAAAATAGCGATATAATTTAGACCTGACGAATCGTTGCATAAAAATGGTATTTAATGATTATATGCTTTACAAAGGATTAAATTTATCTGACAGAAAGGCTTAATAAGAGAGATCAAGCTTTAGCAACTTTCAAATCTGAGAGAAACATGGTTAAATATTACTTTATCGCATCGATCGCAGCGCTTCCAATGTATATAAAATGTCTTAACCCCTTACCCAACCTGAATGACAGACAACACTTACAAAAAGAAAATTATTGAATAAACAGTTTCAAATTTTGCCTCAAAACATATAGGTTATGACCACTCGTTGCAACGAGCTCAACGAGATCGATCCAACGATCGACCCAACGGTATATTTGGGGGGCAAAAATTGAGAATATAGTATATTTTTAATGCCAATTTTCGTAGTTAGTGCTTTCCGGCTTCATCTGTTACGTTTGACAAAGGTTAAAGGCTGCGTGATGAGGGTACCATTTGCATTTATATATGGTAGCCGTGTTGCTTCGTCTGATTCAGAAAACATTGCTCCTCACCCAACCAACTCAACTTTATGGCATAATGAATGGTAGACGCCATAGCATCATTTATTGAAAATAATATACAGCATCATTTACTATCCGTGTAACATGTTATCTGAACAAATACTGTCTGTGTGCTGCATCTATAGATCAGTCGTCTGCGATCTGCAAATAAAACATTTATTGTCTGTCTTCTTGACATGTTCGACGCAATTTACTAAGAGCGGATTAACCAATTCGAGCTCAATGCAACCAAACGCAAGGCCGTAGATATAGGTGGGTAGGAGCGACGGCCCCTGCTCCAAAAATTCTGTCTGGCAATTTTAGGTTTTGTTTGAATCGTTTCCCTTAAGTAACAATCGATTCCCGTTGTTGGAAGTCAGAAAAACTAGGGTGAAGAAAATCACGCCTTTGAGACACCGATTTTGAATGGGGTTGCATCGTGTTATAACACCCCATTTCTACTGTGCATCGGTACCTTTTTTGTCTGAAAATTTATGGTCTTGTCAAACCCTACCCCCACCCCTGAAAATGGACGATTCAATTCTGTGTTTGCAGAGATAGTGTGCAGTAAAGATTTTACCACACGGCCAAGTAGGGTGGTGGAAATGAATTGTTCCAGGTACTTCCTGTCCATTGTATCGTTTATTATGTCGTCTGTTCGTATCAAAGACGGTTTAGCTTCAGGGACCACAATACCGAGAAAGATGACAGGGCGGACCCACATTACCTTTCTGGACTTCTTCCATTGGGTCAAACTTTGGTCGGCCCGGTAGGACATGTACAAAATGAGTGGTCATTTTCACATTCTAAAATCAGTTGGGTTAAATATTAAGCCAAATCAGCTGGGTTGCGTGAATATGAACCCAATTGGGTCCATATTTACTCAGCCCAGTTGAATTGGGTTGATTTTAACCCAACTGATTCTATAGAGCATGATGTGCAGGATGTCGAAGAGACGAGGTTCATTGAAGATCCCAGATGGATGTTCTGATGCGTACAAGTTTTGAGGGAAATAACTAAAATTAGTATTGTCGCTACCACATGTCAATACTGTTCACAAAGGAAGACGTGTTAATACTGTTATCCAAGAATACCAATGAATGTCTTCATTATGATCCAATACAATTGTGCAACGTTTATCATATTTTATCCCATAAATGACCGTTTATTCGACCAATAAAAACCTTGGATAAATTTTTGCTTTATTCACCTAGTAGGATAAATTTTCCCCGTTGGTTTAACACTGAAATAATTTATTTCTCTGGTGGGGGCGGACTTGTTGACCTCTGACCTCTACCGCATCTGTGTAGCATAATTAACTGTTCATTGTGTGTGTGCGGGGGGGGGGGGGGGGGGGGCTCCAAAAATTTGCAAGACGTGACGTGGGGGTGGGTGGGTCTCTTGAGTGCGCCAAAAATGTGCATTTCCAACTTGTGCAATTTTTTGAATTTTTATGTGTACCCATACTACGTATGGTACATATAATGCCGGCATCCGGGATGACCATCCGTCGTTCGTCCATCCTTTGTCCGTCCGTCTGTCCGTCCGGCGTCCGTATCCATTTCTTTGGCATTCGATAACTTCAAAAATATTGCTTGGATTGACAAGTTACTTTATATTTGTGTTCAGGTTACTGATGTGCCGAGCTGTATAGTTTTTGGTGTAAATCGGATAATTTGATCCTGAGATATTAACCCTTTATCCTTCAAATTGAAAATTCCTCCAATCCCTTTGGCATTCGATAACTTGAAAAATATTACTTGGATTGTCTAGTTACTTTATATTTGTGTTCAGGTTACTGATTTGCCGAGCTGTATAGTTTTTGGTGTAAATCTGATGATTTGATCCCGAGATATTAACCCTTTATCCTTCAAATTGAAAATTCCTCCAATCCCTTTGGCATTCGATAACTTGAAAAATATTGCTTGGATTGTCAAGTTACTTTATATTTGTGTTCAGGTTACTGATGTGCCGAGCTGTATAGTTTTTGGTGTAAATCTGTTATTTTGATCCTGAGATATTAACCCTTTATCCTTCAAATTGAAAATTTCTTCAATTCCTTTGGCATTCGATAACTTGAAAAATATTGCTTGGATTGTCAAGTTACTTTATATTTGTGTTCAGGTTACTGATGTACCGAGCTGTGTAGTTTTTGGTGTAAATCTGACAATTTAATCCTGAGATATTAACCCTTTATCCTTCAAATTGAAAATTCCTCCAATCCCTTTGGCATTCGATAACTTGACAAATATTGCTTGGATTGTCCAGTTACTTTATATTTGTGTTCAGGTTACTGATGTGCCGAGCTGTATAGTTTTGGGTGTAAATCTGATAACTTAATCCCGAGATATTAACCCTTTATCCTTCAAATTGAAAATTCCTCCAATCCCTTTGGCATTCGATAACTTGAAAAATATTGCTGTATAGTTTTTTATGTAAATCCAGCTGGTAAATCTGGTAATTTGCTCCGGAGATATTAACCCTTTATCCATCAAATTAGACGCCCCTCCAATCCATTTCTATATGTACCCATACCTTGTATGGTGTACACAATGTCGGCATCCGTGGTGGCCCTCCGTCATACAGCTTTCTACTAGTTGCGCGTATGGGTACACATCTGACGATTTCATCGGCCTATTTTTTAAAAATATATCAATATATCAGCTAATATATACCATCATTTGTGTTTCAAACCTTAAAGATGATGTTGTACATCACAATCTTAACATAAAAACAACATCAGGAGGCTTTATATGTGAGAATATTGGGCTTAATCTGGGAAAATGTCACACGTTAGTAGGGGGTGGTGTCTTGTTCGAAATGTAGAAAATGTGCGGACAGTATTTTGGGAAAATTCTCTCTGATGCACTAAATTCAACCCAAGTTATTTATTTAGTAATTTATTTATTTATTTATTTATTTATTGGTGTTTAACGACACTTTAACAACCAGGGTCATATCGTGTCGGTGACAGGCTTACGGGTGGAGGAAGCCAGAGTACCCGGAGAGAACCACCGAGCAACGACGAGCAGCTGTCAGCTCTTCAACATCATAACCCACGACTGTACTACACACTGCACAGCGATACTGCGTACTACACAGCACAGACAGGGTATTGGCTGAAGACATGTGCACCTCGGCGTGCAGTACGTCTCAGCACACAGCGTCATCGTGCCCCCACGTGGGCAGTTGGGGTAAGTTTATTTTGGATTTTAATGGGAGAGTGGGCGGTGGGTGTCTGAGAACGGTAGTAGAAAATTTGCACGTAGTGGGTAGGTGGGTGTAAAAAGGAACCGAATAAAAAATAGGACGTCACGTCTTGCAAATTTTTAGTGACCCCCCCCTTCCTGGTTCAGTTGTTGTTTTCTTTGAACCTTTTTGAAAATATTACAGAATGCCAGTAGAAAACACTACACATTGTTCATTTAATGTAGTATTTTTGCAAGTTTAGCTCAAGTTTGTTGGGGAGTTATTTTTAGACAGAAATATATCACTGCGCCTTTTTTATAAGCTCACCTTGATAAAGTCAAGCTGAGCTAATCCCATCGCCCTCCGTCCGTCCGTCCGTCCGTCGTCCGTCAACACCATGTTTTGGTCTTCTCCAAAACCACTGGGCCAATTCAAGTGAATTTTGTGTGAGTAATGGTCCCGAAGGGGCTTGCATTTTTATTCAACTCAATATGCCCAGCCCCATAGGGAGGTGGTGGGGGAAAATGTTCCAAAATATTTTTAAAATCTTCTCATGAACCAGTGTATACAATGACTTGATATTTGTTATGGACCTTCCTTTAGAGGTGTAGATTCCAGTTTGTTCAAACGAAGTTCGAGAAGCAATATTTGGCTTTGTAATGGCAGGGGTAAGATTTTCGGCCCCGCCCAGAATTTCTATTTTCTGAACTGATGGTCCGATTTGAACCAAATTTCGGATGTGGTATTATTGGGTCATAAGTACTTGACTCGTGCAAAAAAAATCCTGCATCCCCATGGGAACCCCAGGAGCCAAAAATAGAAATATTTTCAAAAGCCCATATTTCCCAAACCACACAGAACAGAGAACTGCTATTTGGTGTGAAGCATCCTTAGGACGAGTAGAATTGAATTGTAAAAAAAATGCCATCGGTTATGTTAGGGTGTTCTGTAGAGGGCATCGAAAAAATGCTGAGTCAGCATATTTGCAAAAATTAAAAAAAAATCTTTTCTCCGGAACCAGTGGTCAGAATCTTTTGATATTCGGTATACAGCATCCATTGGGGGGTCAGATACAAGTTTGTTAATATAAAGCCCATTGGCTCATATTTGGACTCAATACAGGAGCCCGAATTTTTAACTTAGGGCAATATGGGGAATATTCTTTAAAAATCTTCTTCAGAACCACCAGTCAGAATCTTTTAATGTTTGGTATACATCATTGTTATGAGGGTCAGATTCAAGATTGTTCAAACCAAGTCCCTAGGTTAATATTTGGGCTTTCTATGGAAGCCCAAATTTTAACTTAGTTCAATATGGGGAGTAATTTTTAAAAATCTCTTTCTTCAGATCCACCAGTCAGAATGCTTTCATATTTGGTATACAACATCTCTAGGGAGGTCAGATTCACGTTTGTTGAAATCGGATCCCTAGGTATATATTTGGGCTCGCTTTGGTAGCCCAAATATTAACATAGTGCTATATGAGGAAATTTCTTCAGATCCATCAGTCGGAATGCTTTCATATTTGGTATACAGCATCTCTAGGGAGGTCAGATTCAAGTTTGTTCAATTTGAGTGCCAGGGTTAATATTTGGGCTCCATGTGGGAATCTGAAATTTAACTTAGTATACAATATGAGGGAATTTCTTCAAAAATATTCTTCTTCAGATTCACCTGTCAGAATCCTTTCATTTATGGTTTACAACATCTCTAGGGGAGTCAGATTCAAGTTATTCAAATTGGTTCCCTGGGTTAATATTTGGGCTCCCTATGGTAGCCCGAATTTTTACTTAGTGCAATATGAGGAACTTTCATTGAAAATCTTCTTCTCCAGATCCAATAGTCAGAATGCTTTCATATTTTGTATCCAACATCTCCAGGGGGCTCAGATTCAAGTTTGTTCAAATCGGGTCCGTAGGTTAATATTTGGGCTCGCTATGGCAGCCCAAATTTTAACTTAATGCAATATGAAGAAATTTCTTTAAAAATTTTCTTCTTCAAATCCAACAGTCAGAATGCTTTCATATTTGGTATACAACATCTCTAGGGAAGTCAGATTTTACTTTGTTCAAATCGAGAGCCTGGGTTAATACTTGGGCTCCCTATGGGAGCCAGAATTGGCCATTCAGCTGAAGAATTAGATATTTTGTATTCAGTATCCTCTGGATTCACATAGGTTGTATCAAGGGGCTTCATAGGGGAGCTCACCATTTTACATTATGATCAACTGAAGAAAAGGAATGATGCTCGGACTATTTTTGTCACTCCTGAGGGGCTCAAGGATTGACAATGTATCCTATGGAGATGTATCGCTTAATGTAGTCTCATTCTTGAACTCTGTTTATATCGTGTTCTGTTCAAGGTGAGCGCTTCAGGCCCCGTGGGGCCTCTTGTTTTTGGCAATTTTGCTTGTAATCGACTTGGATCTTACAGCTCCTCACTCTCCCTGTATTTTGTAGTGAGCAACAGCACGATTTCGCCGCGACTGCACTATAAAAGATTTATGGGATAAACAAAATAAACGTTTAGTGTTTTCAAGTAAAAAATTATTCTCGTAGAATTAAGAATGAAACGGATTCGTCAGTGGCTCGTCGGTTTCATTCTTAATCCTATTCGAAGAATATTTTTTTATTTGAAAACACTATACGTTTATTATATGTTATTTATTAGATATGATTTTCCTTCCCAGAAATTCCTTTTATTACGCTCGACAATTATGACTTCAAATTGCCATTGATGTGTTACTGGACGCAACGGGGGCGCGATGGCATTGCGGTAACCAGTTCTCGTCAGATCACCGAAGTTAACCAACGTCGAGGCCGGTGAGTCCTTGGATGGGTGACCGTCTGAGCGATCGATTCGGACTCCCGCGTTGTGTCCTTGGGCTAGGCACTTCACGTCAATTATCCACATGGGGCACGATGACGCCGTGTATTAAGACTTACTGCAAGTCGATGGTGCGCATGACTTCAACCAATCTAACTCTGCCTGTGCTGCAGTGCGGAGTTACGATGTTGTGGAGCTGGCAGCTGCTCGGTGGTTCTCCCCTGGTACTCCGGCTTCCTCCACCCGTAAAACTGTCACCGACACGATATGACCTTGGTTGTTAATGTGTCGTTAAACCCTAATAAATAAATAAATAAATAAATAAATACTGGGCGCAACCAATTCGTTTACATCGAAGATTGGGGGGGGGGGGGATGAAGGGAAGAAATAAGAGTTAAATAGCAGAATATTCAACGAAAACTAAGATACAGAGTCGTAAGCGGGGATTTGTCGAAGTGGGAGAAGAGATAGTTCAACTATCCGAATGTCGCTGCTTCCCAAGTGGAGACGCCGAGGAGTTCGAACAGCTGAACTGGGAGAAGAGGAAACTTACGACGTGGTGAAAACTGAAGCAGATAGGAGAACATTTTGCAATTATTTGTAGTGGTTTAACAAATAAAGAGGTTATTACTTGTTATTTTCATATCGGCCGAGATATCAGTCCTCAGTAACCTTCGGCCTCGGGCTGGTTGCAAGTTAATACCGGCTGATATCTCGGCCGATATAGATCTAACCCAAGTAATAACCTCTAAGTAAGGCTCCCGCACTCTGCTTCAACTAGTGGATGTGAATTATAGATAACCACGAAACACCTTGCCGATGCAATAAGTGAAAATGGAGAAATTCTAGCCACGCGCCTATTTATCGTTAGCTATGCTTACTCTATATATATAAAGAGTGAATTATACTGTCATTCAGGCCCAAAACTGGAATCTCAAAATTTTTCAACATGGTGGGGGAGAGTTAAAATTTTTCGACTGTGTTCCCTGGTAGTTGACCGCCGGTACAAACTTGAAAACTAACTCAATGGAGTGATAACTTTTTTCATTTTTGTCAAAATGTGTTGACATGTCTTTACCTTGTTATAATTTCTGGGAGAGTGCCTATAGGCCCTTAAATTCTAACCAGACAAATCCATGCAGATGAAATAAATTCACTTCAGAGATAATGCCTTGCACTCAACATTTTTCAAATTAGTGGCTTTTTAGAGAAAAATTTTTTCCGACGGATAACAAAAATTTCCGACAGACGGCGTAATGGGGAGGGCGATCGAACCGCACACGGCTTCACCACTAGCTTGGGATCTGCTGTCATAGTATATCAGGTAGGGATCAACCCCGTTTTGGCGAACTAGTGGAAGATCTTGGAAGTGACGTCGTTAGTCACGTATCCACTGATGGCCCTCTTGTTAAAAAGACATTTTTAGCTCAACTTTGGCGAAGCCAAATTTAAGCCTATGCCATGGCCAGTTGTCCGGCTCGGGCTAGAGGCCGAATTTATGAACCGATCTTTACGAAACTTCTTGGGTACCTTTGCTATGACCGTGGGACGAGAACGAGTGTTTTGGGTCCGATCCGAAATTCAAGTTGGCCGCTGGCAGCCATTTTGTACAAAATTAGGTGCAATCAGATTTTTGCGCAGAACTTCCGCATGAAAGCGCTGATTTGAATAATCTTTTGTATGAATGTTTAGTACCATGGGATACATCACATATAATACGGGGTTTTTCTCGTGCTTAAATTATGCAAATTAGACTAACTTTGATGTATTTAGTGTTACTTTCAGTACTGTAAATGCAAATGCCAATACGGCTCGGGCTAGAGGCCATATTTATGAACCGATCTTTACGAAACTTCTTGGGTACCTTTGGTATCACCGTGGGACGAGAACGAGTGTTTTTGGGTCCGGTCCGAAATTCAAGATGGCCGATGGCAGCCATTTTGTACAATATTAGGTGCAATCAAATTTTTGCACAGAACTTCCATATGAAAGCGCTGATTTGAATAATTTTTGTGTGAATGTTTAGTACCATGGGATACATCAAATAAAATACGGGTTTTTTTCTCGTGCAGAAATTATGCAAATTAGATGAACTTTGATTTATTCTGTGCTACTTATACACTGTAAGTGTACATGTCAATACGGCTCGGGCTAGAGTCTGTATTTATGAATCGATCTTCACGAAACGTCTTGCGTACCTTTGTTATCAACTTGGGATGAGAACGAGTGTCTCTGGGTGCGGTCCAAAATTCAAGATGGCTGCCAGTGGCCATTTTGTACCGAAATTAGGTCTAATCAGTTTTTTGTACACAACTTTTATACGGCTCAGGCTAGAGACCGTATTTATGAACCGATCTTTACGAAACGTCTTGGGTACCTTTGTAATCACCGTGGGAGTGTTTTTGGGTGTGGTCCGAAATTCAAGATAGCCACCAGCAGCCATTTTGTACCAAAATTAGTGAAATCAGTCTTTTGTACAGAACTTCTGTATGAAAGTTCTGATTTGAATAAATTTTTGTATGAATGTTTAGTAACATGGAATACATCACATATAGTACGGGGTTGTTTTTCTCGTGCAGAAATTATGCAAATTAGATGAACTTTGATTTATTCAGTGCTACTTATACACTCTTAATTGCACATGTCAATACGGCTCGGGCTAGAGGCTGTATTTATCAACCGATCTTCACGAAACTTCTTGGGTACCTTTGTTATCAACTTGGGACGAGAACGAGTGTTTTTGGGTGCGGTCCAAAATTCAAGATGGCTGCCAGTGGCCATTTTGTACCGAAATTAGGTCCAACCAGTAATCAGTTTTTTGTCACAACTTCTATACAGCTCGTATTTATGAACTGATCGTCACGAAACGTCTTGCGTACCTTTGTTTTCACCTTGGGACAGGAGCGAGTGTGTTTTGGGGTGCCTTTGTTATCACTGTGCTATGAGAACAAATATTTTGGGGCTCAGTCAGACCCACTCTGGGACTCAAAGATTTCTTTTCCAGTTTAGCATCTGACTGTCACCCACCTTTACAATACTTTACCTATACATTTGTTACAGGCTGCGGTCAGTGTATTTATGTACAGACCATTACAATACTTTATATGTACCTTTGTTATCAGGTCATTACCTAGAGGTTTGCCATTGCTGTGTCACATACATATGCATGTACATGACTTAACAAGTTGAGCTACAGTGTCATTGACACTTTCATTGATACAAAGTGTTCACGTTTCGTCGCCGCAGTTTGTAGATTCAGAAAGTGCACAGTTCGTTGATTACCACTAAAACGCTTGGACTGTACTCTGTATCCTTTGACAAAACGCAATGTCTGTGAAAAAGGCATAATGGAAAAACACAGTTTTAGCCAATGAACCTTAAAAGGGACATGACAACCGTTACTTATTCACAGTTCCCTATTCGACATTCCTTATCAACAGACAGAATCTGTTGTTAACATATGTCGAATAAAGAACTTGGAATAAGTAACGATTATGACGTCTGTCCAGTTTAATAAGGTTCATTGGCGAAAATTCGTTATTTTTGTTCATTATGACGTCCATGTTCTTTGTAGCGTCCGCTGGGGGCTTACCGATATTTTCGAAACTCTTCCATTTCTTTCAATCGAACAAACCGTCTCAGATGTGCCAGTTAACTTATGGGGTTCAAATCTGGCTCAGAGCATACTTGTCTTCTTTATTATCTGATGGTGTAATGATTTTTCGTATCGTGTTGCAAAAAACTGTATGTCGGACTCATAAAGTTATTACACTCTCTTGACACCTCACGCTGTTCTTCAGACAGAAAGTAATCGTTATTGAGTGATTTTATAATGTAAACCGCATGCTACTTACTCATTGTCCAATTAATTACTTGACTCAGCATTTACCATCACTTGGCGCCCATCAGTTTTCTGCCATATCCAATATGACCGACATGACAGCCATCTTGGATTTTTTGGTATTTTTGCTGGTTCGCGTAATAACTTGAAGTATGGATCCTATTTTTGTGATGGATTAGTGATGACTGGAGGAAGGTTTCTTTCGATAATCTCTTTTCTGCCGTATTCAATATGGCTTCATTGGCAGCCATCTTGGATTGTTTCGTCATTTTTAGCTTAACTTGACATAGTCAAGATAAGCTATTGCCATCACGCGTGCGGAAGTCTGTTAGTCTGTGAGTCTGCGAGTCTGTTAGTCTGTGAGTCTGTGACGTCTGTACACATTTTCCTTTAACACGGGCTACACCCCGCAATTCTTGTCTGATCGTCACAAAATTTCATATGCAGGTTTGGGGTCATGTCTAGAAGAGAACGTCCCCTTTTGGTCGCGATCGGGCAACCGGTATGGCTGCCCGAGCCCAAAACCCGAAAACCATTAGCACAGTCTACAGGTCGTATTTATGAAGGGATTTCATTATAACTTGGTAGGATGCCTCTGTATAATGCCTAGATGAGAACGTCCCCTTTTGGGCATGATCTATAAACCGTGATGGCTGCCCAAGCCCGAAATCCAAAAACTTTTAGCACAGTCTGCAGGTCATGTTTAATGTGGAGGGATTTCATTGTAACTTGGTAGGATGACTCCTTATGGTGTCTAGATGAGAATTTCCCCATTTCGGCATGATCTGCCAACCGTGACGACTGCCCGAGTCCAAAACCCGAAAACCTTTAGCACAGTCTACAGGTCATATTTATTGAGGAATTTCATTGTAACTTGGTGGGTTGACTTCATACAATGTCTAGATGAGAAATTCCCCTTTTGGACGTGATTCGGCAACTGTGACGGCTACAGGGGCCCGAAGCCCGAAAACATTTAGCACAGTCTAGAGGTAATATTTATGAAGGGATTTCATTGTAACTTGGTAGGATGACTCCAAATAATGCCTAGATGAGAACGTCCCATTTTGATCGCGATCATGCAGCCTTGATGGGGGCCCGAGCCCAAAAACCTTTAGCACAGGCAAAAGGTCATATTTATGGAAGGATTTCATTGTAACCTGTTAGGTTGACTCCATATAATGCCTAGATGATGACATCCCCTTTTGGTCGTGATTGGTCAGTTGTGATGGCTACAAGTGCCCGACGCCCGAAAACCTTGAGCACATTCTACAGGTCATATGCATGAAGGGATTTCATTTTAACTTCTTAGAATCACTCCATATGATGCCCAGATTAGATTGTCCCCTATGGTTGCGATCATTCAGCCATGATGGCTGCCCGAGCCAGAAGCCCGAAAACCTTTAGCACAGTCTACACGTCATATTTATGAAGGGATTTCATTGTAACTTGGTAGGTTAACTTCATATAATGTCTAGATGAGAACGTCCCCTTTTGGACATGATTGGGCAACTGTGACGGCTAAAGGTGCCCGAAACCCGAAAACCTTTAGCACAGTCTACAGGTCATATTTATGAGGGGATTTCATTGTAACTTGGTAGGATGACTCCAAATAATGTCTAGATGAGAACGTCCCATTTTGATCGCGATCATTCAGCCTTGATGGGTGCCCGAGCCCAAAAACCTTTAGCATAGGTAAAAGGTCATATTTATGGAAGGATTTCATTGTAACGTATTAGGTTGACTCCATATAATGCCTAGATGATGACATCCCCTTTTGATCATGATTGGTCAGCTGTGATGGCTACATGTGCCCGAAGCCCAAAAACCTTGAGCACAGTCTACAGGTCATATTTATGAAGGGCTTTCATTGTAACTTCGTAGGATCCCTCCAGATGATGCCTAGATGAGATTGTCCCCTTTGGTTGCGATCATTCAACCGTGATGGCTGCCCGAGCCCGAAGCCCTTAAGCACAGTCTACAGGTCATATTTATGAAGGGATTTCATTGTAACTTGGTAGGTTGACTTCATATAATGTCTAGATGAGAACGTCCCCTTTTGGACATGATTGGGCAACTTTGACGGCTAAAGGTGCCCGAAGCCCGAAAACCTTTAGCACTGTCTACAGGTCATATTTATGAAGAGATTTCATTGTAACTTGGTAGGATGACTCCAAATAATGTCTAGATGAGAACGTTCCATTTTGGCCGTGATCCTTCAGCCTTGATGGGTGCCCGAGCCCAAAAACCTTTAGCATAGGCAAAAGGTTATATTTATAGAAGGATTTCATTGTAACCTGTTAGGTTGACTCCATATAATGCCTAGATGATGACATCACCTTTTGGTCATGATTGGTCAACTGTGATGGCTACAGTAGCTTGAAGCCCGAAAATCTTGAGCACAGTCTACAGGTCATATTTATGAAGGGATTTCATTGTAACTTCATAGGATCACTACAGATGATGTCCAGATGAGAATGTCCCCTTTTGGTTGCGATCATTCAACCATGATGGCTGCCCAAGCCTGAAGCTCGAAAACCTTTAGCACTATCTTCAGATCATATTTATGAAGGGATTTCATTGTAACTTGGTAGGTTGACTTCATGTAATGTCTAGATGAGAACAGTCCCTTTTGGACACCATTAGGCAACTGTGTTGGCTACAGGTGCCCAAAGCCCCGAAAATCTTTAGCACAGTCTAGAGGTGATATTTATGAAGGGATTTCATTGTACCTTGGTAGGATGACTCTAAATAATGTCTAGATGAGAACGGTCGCGATCGTTCAGCCTTGATGGCTGCCCGAGCCCAAAACCTTTAGCATAGTCTATTGGTCATATTTATGGAAGGACTTCATTGTAACCCGTAAGTTTGACTCCATATAATGCCTAGATGATGACATCCCCTTTTGGTCGTGATTGGTCAACTGTGACGGCTTCAGGGGCCCGAATCCCAAAAACCTTGAGCACAGTTTACAGGTCATATTTATGAAGGGATTTCATTGTAACTTTGTAGGATCACTCCAGATGATGCCCAGATGAGAATGTTCCCTTTTGGTTGCGATCATTAAACCATGATGGCTGCCAGAGCCCAAAGACCTTTAGCACAGTGTACAGGTCATATTTATTAAGGGATTTGATTGTAACTTGGTAGGTTGACTTCATATAATGTCTAGATGAGAACGTCCCCTTTGGACGCAATTGGGAAACTGACGGCTACAGGGGCCCGAAGCACGAAAACCTTTAGCACACTCTACAGGCCACATTTATGAAGGTATTTTAATGTAACTTGATGGCGGCACGATGACGCTGTGTACTGAGGCGTACTGCACGTCGATGGTGCGCATGTCTTCAACCAATCTGACCCTGCCTGTGCTGCGGTGCAGAGTTCAGAGTTACGATGTTGGAGAGCTGACAGCTGCTCGTCGTTGCTCGGTGGTTCTCTCCGGGTACTCCGGCTTCCTCCACCCGTAAAACTGTCACGGTCACGATTAGCCATTGTGCATAAGTATGTGACCTTAAAAACCAATAAATAAATAAATATAAATAATGTAACTTGATAGGATGACTCGTTTTGGAATAATTTCGCTGTAACTTGGTAACTTTTGTTGATATACATTAACTGTGAGGGCCACATACATTAACTGTGAGATCATATTAACCCACCCCTCAGCTCTTTAGTACAGTGTACACCTCATGTTATTTTTATCGTAAACATAGCATACAGGGAACAGAAATGAACATATTCTCAATTATCACAATTCTTGTTTTATTTCATAATCCTTTCATAAACATTGAACATTATCCTTTTCATCAAACACAACACACAAGTTAAGCTACAGTGTCATTGACACTTTCATTACTCGTCCACGCAATAAACTTGAAAATGAAAGAACCTGTGTATCCTATTTTGTGATGGATTAGTGGTGACTAGAGGGAGGTTCCTTTTAATAAGCAGTTTTCTTCCGTATCCAATATGGATTGCATGGCAGCCATCTTGGATTTTTTCTAATTTTTCCCTGTCCACGCAATATCCTGAAAATGAAATGCACCATGGTCGTATTTTCTGTGGTGGATTAGTGGTGACTGCAGGAGGGTTCCTTTCGATAACCAGTTTTCTTCTATATCCAATCTGGCTTCCACGGCAGCCATCATGGACTTTTTTGTAATTGTTAGCTCAACTTGACAACGTCAAGTATGAGCTTCTTGGATGGGTTTACGATCCGTCGTACGTCTGTCCGTCCACAATTCCTTTTGCACACCCTACAGGTCGCAGCTCTCACCCGATCAGTTCCAAATTTCATGCATGGCTTTAGGGCAATGTCTAGATGGGAGCTATCGAATGTTTTCGAATTTCGCTGAAAAACATGACCGACAGTGGTCACCTTGGATTTGGATATAAATTGTCCTACAATTCCTTTAGCACACCCTACAGGCCGCAGCTCTCACCCGATCTGTCCCAGATTTCATATGTAGCTTTGAGACAATGTCTAGATGGGAGCTATCGAATTTTTCCGAACTTCGTTGAAAAACATCAGTGGCCATCTTAGATTTGGCATATAAATTGTCAACAATTTCATTAGCACACCCTACAGGCCACATCTCTCACTCGATCTTTTCCAGATTTGAAATGTAGTTTTGGTGTTATGTCTAGATGGGAGCTATCAAATTTTTCTGAATTTTGTTGGAAAACATGGCTGCCAGCAGCCATCTTGGATTTGGCATATAAATTGTCAACAATGCCATGAGTACAGTTTACAGGCCACATCCCTCACTCAATGTTTTTCGAAATTTCCTTTGTACCTTTGGTGTGATGTCTAGATGGGAGCTATCAAATTTTTCTGAATTTCGTTTAAAAACATGGCCATCAGTGGCCATCTTTGATTTGTCATATACATTGTCAGCAATTCCATTAGCAGGTCCTACAGGCCGCACCTGTAACCCGGCCTTTTTTTCAAATTTCATATGTTGCTTTGGTGTGATGTCTTTTCTGCAGAAACTTGAGTGAATGACTTGGCATTACTGGACCTTTCTATTTAGTTCAGTCCCTTCTTGGACAAGTTGAGCTGCAGTGTCATTGAGACTTGCATTGTTGGTCTATGCAGTAACTTAAAAAAAATAATGATCCAAATTTTTTCTTGTGTCAATACTAGTGATTGTAGGAAGATTCCTTTCAGCAACCAGCATTTTGGCAAATCCAACTTGGCTCCCATGTCCGAGCAATAACTCTTATAAAACAAATGACTAAAGTATGCCGTTTTTCAAGTTTTCGCAGTACATTAAGATGCATTTGAAATGTATGAGGTACGCATTGCAAAGCAAAAATGACTGAATTTACCAATAAGCGGCCGTACAATTATAACATCACCCAGCGGGGCTCTTGTCATAACTTCCCATAAGCCGTTACAATTCCTAAGGAATAGTTGTATGAAAATGGCTTAAAAACTACTAGCGATTGCCTCATGGATCACCTTTTTAGACACCCCCCCCCCCCCCCCCCCAACACTGCCTTCAATGGAGAAAACTCAACAGTATTCATGAACTTCGACTGCACATTGATTTGATATTTGGTGTGTTGCCTCTTTCTATTGCGTAGATTCAAGCTCATTGGAAGAAGCTTTCTCTGGCAGTACGTGGGTTTGCCCCAAAAGAGGTAATATTTAGGGCCCCGTCCGAAAGTTCCGGGTGATTTGAACAATAGCATTATAGGGTGACATGTACTTGATTTATGCAAAAACAAGATGTCCCCATTTCCCCGAAAAGACCCAGTACCTGAAAATAATAAAAAAGTAATAATAGAAACGCCCGTGTTCCGTGAACTACATGAAACATACTTTTGTCCTCTACCAAATAAGTGAACAGGTTTTAAAGTTCAAGTGAGAATCAAAATCAATTCGCGCAGTAATTCTCGCAAGGATAACCATGAGAATCAACTTTGTTTCTCGCAAAATGTTCTTTTGATTCTTATCATAGATTTTTGCCAAAGATTCAGAAAGCGTCCCTAAAGACTTGGATAATTCCACTTGATTCTTGCTCCCTCAAAATAAGGTAACACTTATACTAAGCAGGGGTGTGTAGTGAAGTCTTGGTTGCCAATAGAGGCAGCCAAGACTTCACTAGAAACCATTGCCAAGATACTGTAGCTGTAACCTCCATCTGCAAGACCACCAACAAAGCCTAGATGTTTGAAGATGTATTCTACATGTATATGCAAGACAATAAACTCACCAACACTGCATGGAACTAGGCCTTTACATTTTAAACTTTCGTAAACATAGAAATATTTTTATATTATATTAATAATGACCTGATCGTATGTTGCGTATAATCCGCAAGAATGTTATATTTACTCCATGTTAAATATGTTGACGGTTATATTGTACTGTATGCATACTCCTCTGTGTTTCATTTTGCGATCTGCCTCTCAGGAGGTGTTAATTGCAATAAATACTACTACTACAGTGGAACCCTTTTAATTGAATTGCCACTTTGCCAGTGAAATTTATTCAATTAACAGGAGTATTCAATTAACAGGGACTGTGTCACTTTCCTGTATTTTGGAGATAAACTTAGCATTTATTCTACAATATCTTGTTTGACGGAGCTCACTGAGCTCTGTCAAACAAGGTATATTAGATTAAATGCCCGTATTGCATGTACTGAAGCCAAATAGGTCTATAAACAACGGAAAACTAGGAAGAGTCATTGTAATTCCTCGACAGGTTACATGATTTTTATTCAATTAACAGGAGTTTACTCAATAATCTGTATTCAATTTACAGGTCAAATTTGTGCTGGAGGTATGGTAAATGGTTTTGTGTTGGGAAATCATATTCAATTAAAAGGGTTATTCAGTTAAGAGATATCCAATTAAGTGGGTTACACTGTACAAGAAATGTGAGGTTTGCTTTAACTGTGGAATATGTACTGTCTGCACTTCCAAGGCCATAACCGTAATCCTAAATTCCGAATTACTTCAGAACTGAAAATTCATTCTCGGACCAGGAATTCGCGAGAATCAAAACTGGTTCTCGTGAGTCAGGACAAATTTTTAACACAAATTGTATGCCCATATTTCTTAAGCTGCTTGGGGCAGATATTTTTTTTATTTGAAATAGAGAATCCTTTTGTGTAGTATATACAAAGTGGCCAGAATGATGTCAGCTGATTCGACCGCGTTTCATTTTACGAATTGAAACTTTGAAGTCCCTCAAATCTACAGTTCCCTATCGAAGTCCCTATTTAAAAAAAAATGAGTTTGTTTCAGTTCTTGTCATACTTTTATATATACTTTGTTAGTCAAGTTGAGTCTTTTGACACTTTTATTATGACTGTGAGTCATCCACGATCAGAATAATTTCTCTATTTTCGACTCAGTACGTGTATATTTAATTGCGCAGATGATGCCGTTATGAACTAAAATTATGTATTAACGAGGGGTTTTTGTGAGTGATTTTGGGGGGTTTTATACAGAAAAAAAATAATCGCTTTGCTGGACCAAATTTTTAAGAACCGCCCATGAATAAAAAAATTGTGTTATTTTTCATACAAATAGTTTGAAAAAATCAGGCAACTTAGAAGTGCTAATATCCGTACTAGCTCCCACTCACTTTCTTTTACAGTTGTATGAACCTAATTAACCCAAGTCGACAAGTCACCAGTGGCGAAAAGGCTTATGCTCCTCCACCACACTTTTTTTTCTCTTTTTCACAAACACAAATTTAAAAAATATCCCTGGACGTTTCCAATCAATATTTAATTATTATTCTTTTACCCTTTGCCTAACTCAACACTTGAAAAAATATTTCCAGATTAACTAAAAGTTTTAATTTTTCGCTTCAAAAACATTGCTTATGTTCCCTCGTAAGAATGAGTTCAACAATCGCGTTCCAGTGAGAGATCATAAATTATTTTAAAGTTTGGGAGGAAAAAAGTGTATAATTAATAAAAGGTAAAAGGCGACTTGTATGATTAGCACTGACTGGTTTTGTCCCTCACATTGAGTGATGGGTAAAAAAGGTTTTTGTTTCTCAAATTGGAATGTAAAAACTCACAACGTTGATTTTTATTACAGTATAAATGTGTTGTTTCCTAAAATATGTTTTGAAATATTGTTAAAAAATATTAAATTAATGTAGGGCTAAGCAACTTGGAACTAAGCAATTTTTGTTAACCCTTGCCCAACGTAACGGCCAAAAACGGGCCAGCGCTATTCTCAGAAATCACCATTCAATTTTCATTATTTTTTTCATTTTTGTCTCCAAACAGAGCTTATGACCCCGTCATTGAAATGAGCCCAACGAGCTCGTTCCAGTGAGGGGTCGTCAGCTATGTTTTTGACGCAAAACATGAACAAAAAATAGTTATTCCAAAATTTCATTTGCAAGTGTCGTCTCCTTTTCGTGTTAGGTAAAGGATTAAACTTTTCCGATGATTTGGTGGGATTGGTGGCCCCACAACGCGGTGGCGTATCTGGGGAGGGTTAGGGGATTATTATGCCCACCCCCCTTCAATAATTTTTCCTGTTTTCGGGGAGTTTGGGGCACCAGCATGAGGAGTACGGTATGTGTTAAATAAGTTGCTTAACGACTACCACTTGTATATTTATTATTTAATCCACAAATACTGAATTTGCAAGACGACTTGAGGTTTGTTTTTGTTTTGTTTTTTTTTTTCATTATAATCGCTAATGACAGATATTCTAACTAGATCATCAAGGCACACCTTCAAGAACGGTATGTCTTAAAACCCTTTACCCAACGCAGACGATATCAAAATTTGTTATTTTAAATATAATTTTTTTAATTTTTTCAAAAAATGTCAACAAAACCATATCATGTGACCCCTCGGAACGAGCTCGATGAGCTTGTTCCAACGAGGGGTCATATGATATGGTTTTGTTGAATTTTTTGAAAAATAATATTTTTTCAACTGCTGAATTTGCATATTATGCGGGCGATTCGTTGGGTAAAGGGTTAATGACTTAGTTCAGGGCGCCGGAAGCACTTCGGGCAGGGGGTCAGTCCCCGGGAAAAAGGCATTTACTCGCACCAGCAGCAGCCCCGCCATAATATGCCGAAGCATGTATGTCTGGAAGGTCAAAGGCCCGAGGTGGGGTAGTTTGAGAGGAGGTGTCACCCCCCCCCCCCCCCCCCCCCCATCTATTTTGAAAGCTCCCAAAACAGATTTCGGATGTATTTCAGCTTTACTTCGAGAATAGATCATTGAAAAAAATTGACGAACCTGCGAAGGGCATGTCTGACCCCTCTCCCTCCCGGTGTCCGAAGGCAGGGAGGGCCTCTGCCCTCGTGCTTCCGGCATCCCTGACGTAGTTGGAATATTTTGTCAGTCGCGACGTTCGTGATTAATCGGGTTTACACTCCCCTCTCCCGCTCCCCAAATCTGTCATCTTCGCGACGCCCAGCCCCAAAGTTCATTTTTTCTTCCGCAACCACTGTTGCCAATCCACAGAAATAAAGCAGCAGTGATAAGGTTAGGCCTCTTCCGAACCTGTCGATTTTCAGTATTTGCGCAGTTTTTTTATAGACTGCAAAAGCAATCTCTATCAGATTGGAAAATGTAAGCGCTGTCTATTTGGCCAGACTATCGGAATTACTATTTCTGGAGAGGATTACGCATATTCCTGAAATTACCTCCACGTGATGCCAGACGGTTTTGTTCTCCTATTGATTTTCTTCCACATGAGCAGAAAACGCAGTTTATCGATTGCCTGGTTGACGTGTTCCCGCGCGCATTTTGGTACTTTGCCAAGTCATCACCAATCAATGTGCTGGTTATAGTAACCGTATTGGGTCAGACTTTGTTGATCAACATACAATTTGCATAATTTATGTAGGTTTCGAGTGCAGCCATTTGTTTATAAACATCTCATTTGAATAAGTTATACGCACGCTGAAGTCTGCGGGACGATGTTGATGATGAAATCCATCGATTGGAATTTTCCACTTCATTCACATAATCTATTCGAGGAATGTACATATTGATTTTTTAGCTCAATTTGCGCGCGTTTTGCATTTTTCTCTCATCGATCGCGCCATTTTACGCAGTTTGAAATTCATCATCCCACGAGTGGATCACCAGTGCCATCGATTTTCGGAGAAAAACCGCCATTTTTATGAGTTAAAACCATTCACAGAGTTTTTCATCCGCGATGATTTGTTCACATCGCCCTATTGACACATTTTTAATTAAGAGGCGCACTGGCTCTGAAATATTTCCCGGGAAAATTATGAGTGGTATTACATACCTTAATCCTTCTGGTTACAGCTTGGACGAAACCCTTTATCTTAACTGATAGATTATTTTTAGTTCTTAAAATTTCTTTTCTTTGTGCATTTTTGTCTTGTTACAATTTATGGGAGAGTTGGCACTCTCCCATCAATTGTAATAAGGCAAATCCTAACAGATAAAATAATATCACTTCAAAGATAATATGAAGCAATTCCACAGAATATGAAGCCTCCAAGTTGTAGTACCAGCACTTCAAAATAAAGCCCAATTATGGGCTTCCAGCACTCTACCAGCCAACCGATTAGTTTAAGCACTTGCGAAAAAATCTTCAGTACCTCAAAATTTCCATTTTTTGACCGCAAACACAGTTTATATAACTCCTCATTGCCACGAGCTAGGCGAGCTCGTTACAACGCGGGGTCATAAGCTTTGTTTATGAATAGAAAGTTGAAAAAATAAAATTATAGCGCTTGCACTCTGGATATGGTCGTAAAGCTAGGCAAATGATTGAAATGGTTAATTTATTATAATAATAAATTGTTTTGTATTTTTCTTCTTCTTGTTTTCAGCTTAACTTGACAAAGTCAAGATAAGCTATAGCCATCACGCGTGCGGAAGTCAGTTGGTCTGTGAGTCTGTTCATATTTTCCTTTAGCACAGGCTACACCCCGTATTTCTTGTCCGATCGTCACGTAATTTCATATGCAGGTTTGAGATCATGTCCAGATGAGAACGTCCCCTTTTGGTGACGATGGGTCAACCGTGATGGCTGCCCATGCCCCAAACCCGAAAACCTTTAGGGTTTCTTCGTAACTTTTTTTTATTAAGGTTTAACGGCACATTAACATTGTAACTTGGTAGGATGACTCTGTATGATGTCTAGATGAGATATTTATGAAGGGATTTCATTGTAACTTGATAGGATGACCCTATGCAATGTCTAGATGAGAACGTCCCCTTTTGGTTATGATCTGTCAACCCTGACGGCTACCAAAGCCCAAAACCTAAAACTGTTTGCACAGTCTGCAGGTCGTATTTAAAATTGAGGGATTTCATTGTGACTTGGTAGGATGACTCCGTATGATGTTTAGATGAGAACTTCCCCATTTGGTCGCGGTCTGAAAACCGTGACGGCTGCCCGAGGCCAAAACCCGAAAACATTTAGCACAGTCTACAGGTCGTATTTATGAAGGGATTTCATTGTAACTTGGTAGGATGACTCGATATAATGTCTAGATGAGAACGTCCCCTTTGGTCATGATCGTTCAGCCATGATGGCTGCCCGAGACCAAAACCCGAAGAACTTCACAGACTACAGGTAGTATTTATGAAGGAATTTCATTGTACATTTGTAGGATGACTCAGTATAATGTCTAGATGAGGACGTCCCCTTTTGGTTGCGATGGGTCAACCGTGATGACCACACAGACCCGAAGCACGAAAACCTTTAGAACAGTCTACAGGCCGTATTTATGAAGTGATTTCATTATAACCATGATAGGATGACTCGTCTTGGAATAATTTCACTGTAACTTGGTAACTTTGGTTGACATACCTTAACTTTGAGAGCCACATTAGCCCACCCCTCAGTTCTTTAGTACAGTCTACACCTCATATTTTTTTTTTATTGAAAACATAGCATACAGGGAACAGAAATTAACATATTCTCAATTATCATAATTCTTGTCGCATTTCGTAATCCTTTCCTAAACATTGAACATTATCCTTTTCATCAAACACAACACACAGTCAAGTTAAGCTACAGTGTCATTGAAACTTTCATTGTTTTTCGTTGTTGCTACCGAGAATACCCCCTTGGCCTGAAATTCTATTTGTCGGATTGTTGAATTTAAACTAAATTTTCTATCGGCACGTTTTTTGTTTGTTTGTTTTGTTTTGTTTTTTTTTTTGTTTTGTTTTTTTTTTGGGGGGGGGGGGGGTATTTTGTTTATTTTTGTTGTTGTTGTTGTTGTTGTTGTTGTTGTTGTTGTTGTTGTTGTTGTTGTTGTTTAGCTTTTATCGTTTTGAGTGGGTTTTTAATTGTTTTGGGGAAACATAGGGTTACTTTTTAGATTTTATGCATTGAAATTAGTGAAGCCAATAATAGCTCCTGAAAGTTTAATTCTAACCTTTACGTGGATATAGTACTAAAATTAATCACCAGTTGTCCTCTAATGACCACTTGTTCTTCATTTTCAGTTTCTTACAGATGTACCTTGCAGGGACTTGACAACCGCACCCCCCCTGCCCCCACCCCACCCCACCCCTCACACACACACGGCAAACGCGCCAGCACACAAGACACATCGCAAATGCCATATTTTCATTAAAGACTTGAAAGGCTGAATACTGAGAGTGAGAGATTGAAAATTCTTCTCGAAAAATGTAATTCTGATTGAGAGCTTATCTCTGTGGTGAACAAAAAGAATCTGTATGACAAATATTTCGATTTTCAAAATTTGGAAACCTTTTGCAACACGTAATGTATTTACCGGGCTCCTTTTCAATACCATTACAAATTGTCTGAAGGTTCTACAATCTCTTCCAAGAACTCCCCTTCTCGATTCCAAATCGTAATTTTTCTTGAAACCTAACCATTAGTACCAGCTACAAACTACCCCTTTTATATTGCTCTGAAAAAGTTGTTCAAAGTGCATTCTTCCTTGATAATAGGGCTCTGCGAATCGGATTTTTTTCGTTCGAATCAAATACGAATCGAATCGAATTGTTTAATGATCCGAAACAATCGGACATTCGGTACAGCCGCCGTGGTCTGGTTGTAATCCACATGTAGCAAGTGATGTCCACTCATGCTTTTAGCAGGCAATCAGAATCATCAGTAGCAAAATTTTAATTAATGAAGCACCGGGTTGTATGAATGCAAAATCGTTCCCCGGTTAGAGCATTGGATTTGAGGTCGACGGTCCGATCCTGGCCCGATTCGAAACAATCGGACATTCGGTACAGCCGCCGTGGACTGGTTGTAATCCACATGTAGCAAGTGATGTCCACTCATGCGTTTACCAGGCAATCAGAATCATGAGTAGCAAAATTTTAATTAATGGTTGTACCCGGTGCTTCATTAATTAAATTTTTGATGATTATTTCTGTAATTAGTGGTTGGAATCTAATATTATTGCGTCCCTGGAAAGTGACCAGTCCACGGCGGCCGTACTGTATGGAGAAGATAGTCTAGTCGGGTTTTTTGACATGGATAACAGAGAAAGTTCCTACAGATCGAGACGGAAGGGGGTGATTAGTAGTTTATAATAATATGGAATACATCGCCGGAACGAAATTGTGTATAATACTGTCCACATTTGTGCGAACAAAAGTTCGTTTGAGAAAATAACCTGAATGAATTTTGATACGATTTCACAAAGTAGTAATTAAACAAGAATAACTGCCATATGCCACACATGTAAGAACAGTCAGATGAATGCAAACTCGTTCATTTAACAAATTTAAAAAACAAATCTCAAACTGTTCAGCATTTTTCAAAAAGTTTAACTGAATACTTCGCTAATTAATATGTGTGAAGGCGCTAGTATGATTCTCACACCCGACGCCAAAACACAAACATTAGTTTCAAAATAAAGTTTCTACAGTACCAATAACAGTCAGTAGTGACTGACCAAGTTAACCGTAATATTTTTGATATTAACGTAATTGGCAAGAAATAATGACTACATATAATGATATACGCGAAAAGAAAGGACATAAAGTTTCCGTGATAGTCGTCGGGATATTCGATTTAAGTATTCGGCGGTCAGGTATTCGAAAATCGAATCGAATCGGACAAACGATTCGAAATTCGAAGATTCACAGGGCCATTCTTGAAAGTGCAGGTTTACGTTATAGAGTCTACTATATAACAGCACTTGTGGAGCCCAGTACTTCCCTGGTTAGAGCATTGGATTTGAGTCGGTCGACTATCCGATCCTGGCCCGCATCATCTACGTTGTGTCCTTGCGCTAAGCACTTAATCCCGATGGCCCACGTGGGAGCGCGGTGGAGCCATGTGCTAAGGCGTAGGACAGGGCGAGGGTACACTTGCCTTCAAGCGATTCTAACCCTATTTGTGCTGCGTTAGAAAGTTGGAGAGTCCGACAATTACTCGATTTTTGCTCGGTGGTTCTCTACGTTAAACTGTCCGACACGCAATGACTGTGCTAATGAAATACCCAAATAAATAAAACTTACAGACTGTTAGAGTGGATTACCAGTGAAGCACAAATATACTTGCGTTTCTACCCAACACAAAATCTTAACCTCAGAAAAAAGCACAAGCAAAATGTGAGCCGATTCAGAACCACAGCCCCCCCCCCCCCCCCCCCCCCCCATTCGTTTGTCTTACTGTATGTGCGACTCCAGTCCAGACGAAAATGTCCCGACTGTTGGGGAAGGGAGCACACTTTGCTACGCCCCTGGGCTCAAAACGTGATTGGAAATAAGTGAATTCTACTCCAAAACTTTCTTGACAGCTCTTGAATTTGGTTGCTGAAATGGTTGGGGTACCCTGTATGTAAGGCAACACTGTTAACCCTTTACCCTTTAACGGCCACATATACAGCAAGTGTTTTCCCCAGAAGTCACCATTCAAATAATATATTTTTGTCTCAAAACATAGCCGATGACCCCTCATTGGATCGAGCTCAACGAGCTCTTTCCATTGAGGGGTCAGCAGCTATGTATTTGAGACAACAAATGAAAATGTTTAGTTATTCAAGAATTTATTTTGCGAGTGTTCGTCTGCTGTTCGCGTTGGTTAAAGTGTTAAGAAAATTAGACTAGTTGGAAAGGTGTAGAGGTGAGATGGATTGAAGGTGTTTGGAAAGAGAACAATATTTGGAATAAAATGAACAATTTACAGGGACACTGACTCACGTCTGCTTGCTTCTTATTACCACTTTAAAGGGTATATAATCAGAGCACCAATAGTAGTTGGGGTTTGTTTTATCCACGAGGGGTTTGATGCAAAGTTAAGCATCGCTACATGCTCTATCATTGAGCAGAACTTCTGCCTCGTCGGGGAAGCCGGCATGGTAGCCAACAGCAGGAGCGAAAACCCTTCAAGCCTGGGAGAAAACGTTAACAACTTCTGGCAAACTTGACAAATGTTTAAGATGGAAGGCGGGGGCCTACCTCATGAGTAGCCAATATCAATATGGCTACTATAAAATCCTGATCGTGTGCATGAATGTATGTGAATCTTTGTCTGGATGGAAACTCTACTCGCCTTGCACTACACTTGAAGTGCGTTCACGGAGTAGCCTCATTGCCTGAGGCAATATCAAACCCCAATAAACAAACTACGATTGGTGCGAATAAAAAACCGGTATCCGCTTTTCGGAAAATTCAAGTTGCTGGCATCTTCTTTTCATAAGGTAGTGTTATCAGCAGACTAAAGGTCATCTATATATCGCCTACAGGTTTATTCGAACTGACTCGAAATGTCAGCATACTCGAGTTGCCACTTGCCAGCGTGTTGCATCATTCACTTCTGATAACATATCTCGCCCACACCTGTTGGTTCAGGTATACCAAAATACCATTTTTCAGATAACAAAAGTCACATTGTTTACTAATATTGATGAAGGAAAATGTGTGTGACGTTTCACCTTTTGCGCACTAGCGATTTCACTTCTAATTTCTTGATTTTTAAGGATGGTTCAAAGTTTTAACTCGAAAAATAATATCAAGACTTGTGGCCTAGGAGTTATTTTTATTCAGATATCATCAGCCCAAATAAGCAGACGACACTTTACTCACAACAACTGCTCAAGTTAAGTGACCATGCTATTGGGCAGACTTCAGTACGAGTCCCTGATGTACACATCAACGGCGAACAGACACGACTTTAGACTTCTATAGTCCGGCTTCATCTACCCGTAAAACAGTCCGACACGAGGTGACCCTCGCTGTGTCGTTAACCCCGAATAAATAAATAAATTTTTGCTTCTAGATGTTAACTAATAACAAACACTCAAGCCACCAGTCAAATTCTGTAAGAAAACAGGGTTCGCTTTTCCGCGCATATATTTCAGCCGATTGAATTTAAAACTACCATGGACATCCATTTTCTTTGATTCGGCACAAGAAATATTTCCCAATCGAGACTTGATGTCATAGAATCTTTGATGACACCACTAGCACCTCTCATACATGCTTGTTGGTTAAATGATTATGAAGGAAGACTCCAGGGCTGCAACAATACGTTTTCTCGCGATACGATCCCCACGATTCGATACGTATCACGATACACTCGTCAATCATCAAAAAGTTAGGACACAAGAAGCAAATCTGCAGTTATGGACCACCGGGGCACCCGGTGGTCCATAACTGCAGATTTGCTTCCTGAGTCCTCACATTTCTACTGGGCTGGTGAGTAGAGGGAAAAGTCTAATATCCACCCACACAATAGCCAAAAAACAAATCATCATACAGTTTGGGTCAAGCAACTTCATTTCAATGAAATTAGATTTCTCAAACTTCTTAACAACAAAACATCGTGACATACTCTTCTGTTTTCTTGGAATTTGTGATTATTATTATTATTAGGGTTTAACGACACATTAACAGCCAGTAGCCCAAGAACATTAGGTTTCACTAGGGAAAAAAATCGGAGAAAGCTGATTTTTTCAGGGAATGTCGAGTACATGTCACTGAACGATTAGACAAAAGTCCCCTAAAATCCCAGTTGAGCTTTTTTTTCTACAGCCTTTTTTCGAAAACGCGTTTGAAAAAAATAAAAAAAAATCGCACGAACTTTGTAACCTCGAATTGATCCAACTGTATTTTTTGTTTTCGCGTATTTCGAGCTACATAATGTCTAATATACATTTACCTAGAGGAAAATGTGCATTCTGTGACAATTTCTGCGAAAAATTATTGAAAATTCACAAAAAAGTATCGGATTTACGCAAAAAATGACGATTTTCCTAACGGATTTGCCCAAAGGGTCGTAGTACAGAACGGGATGTTAGTTGGACAGACGATAAAAAATCCACCACCATTTGAAGACTTTTATCATTGCTTACAAAATAGACATTATGGAAGACCCCCTTTGCTTCTGGCCGAGTTCCCCTTTTGGCATAAAATTCGTCAGCATGAGAACTCAACTATTTTCGGGCTTGGGACCGAACAGACACGTCTGTGTCTGGCAGCATTAGATCAATAAATAATATTTACAGAATGTACAAAAATCAATAAATAATATTTCCAGAATGTACAAATCAATCAACATGGATTAAGTTACATTGACTATTATCAACGCTATATACAGAAATGACATGACATATATACATATTATTCATCGAACTCAGAAATTTCCGACAGGACAGTGTTTCTGTGGTTGTTACATGAATCCGAACTGCAATTACACAAACCTGAGCAAGAGAGTCCTGCCTTCTTACACCCACACCTTTTTGTACAAGCACTCTTGCAACCACAACTGATCAGATTCAGTAGGTTATCGGGGGCACATGGCTTTGTGGCTGCAGTCGGTACAAGAAGTCCATTGTCTAGCGACCACCCCCAATCCGTCGGAGGAAGCGAAGTGCCCAGCCATTGTTGGACCTGGAGATAACATCTGTAGACATGTTGTTGTGCAGCATCGCTGCTTGGTGGGAGTGGGGCTAGGTCGATGGGTTTATTCAGTTTAGATTTTGCTCCATAACGCTTGTAAGTGACATATCTATATTGGTCGAGAGAGGAAACAGTTTTACTCCCGTATAAGATCAGGAGAAGTTGTTCCCCGGCAGCGGCCACTGCACTTGGTGTACTGTCATCCGCCAAAATTGTGTTGACATACTGTTGTGAGTCGCTAGTAACATCGGAGACAATTGTACTGAATACTTCCTTCTTACCAACTCGAAAGAGTGCAGAGGTAGTGTCACAACCACTTATAGAATGTGCTACAAGGAGGTTGCTTCTATGGTCACCCATTTTGGTTGCTATTTCACTAACTGAAACTAGTAAGTTTGGGGTAATGGAATACATCATGTGAATATTACATCCCGGTTGAACTCGAGAGGTAAGAATGACTAACAAGTCTGTGTCTGTTCCCACAACGACAACATTGTTGTCATCTTGAGCGATGTCAAGTGCAGTTTCGGCTATCAGTACATCAGCACCAGCCTCGGCCTGCTTGGACTGAATATTGATAGCAGATAGCTCCTGCATTAGAAGATCGATCAGTTGGGTTTTGTTCTTGGCATTTGCAAGAAAATCGGATTGGGGTGTGGTGGCTGGTAACTCGGGTGAGATATTGATATCAATGGAATACCTGTCTTTAGATCTACGGGCTTGTTCCATGCCCTTTGTCGACATTGTACAAGCATAACCATCAAAAACAACCACGACGTTCGCCCCAAAATGTCTCACTAGATAATTGGAATATGATGTACATATGTCCTTGTATGACGACTGTTTAGGCCATACAACTGCCCTCAATAAAAATCCACCATCTACAACAAACAGAGAATGTTCTTCTGGGATTTTAGTTTGCTCGGAACCGTATGTTTTGAGGATCTTACCGAGCGTGCTTTTCTGTGTCTTCCTCATTCCAGCAGAATCAAACAATGCTGGTTGTTTCGGGGCGAGTTCATATTTGAGATACTCTTCCATCTCTGCTTGTGACTGAATAACACATGTGATGCGGTTAAACAGAATTGTGGGGTCAATCACTACCTTACTTCCACGGACTTTGATGCTATTTGCCATCGATGCGAAAGACTTCACAGTGTCATCACGTCGTAGTTTGATGCTGTTGAACGTTTTGCTTACAACATTCGATACGCAACATTCACCAATTTTGCGAACTTGGTTACAGTTCACAGTTTCGTCGGCCACAAGCCCGGTCGCTATAGAGACTAATTGTAGTGGATCTCTATTCTGAAAGGGGGAATGCACTCTGAGCCAGTTCAATAATTTGGTGATATCATTGGCATCAGCCAATTGTGAACTTTGACGGAGATCCCGATGTTGTTCGCCATGACCAGTGTGAACATGAACAAAATTTTCGAGAGCATTACATATCGGAAGGCAAAGAGGTAGTCCATGTACCCATTTCGCAACAGTGCTATCGGTTATTCCCCTGCCATGTGTGAGACCACCAGGGAGCTTGAACATTCTCATTAAACACTGCTCTATGGTCTGATCAGAATATATCCCGTCCCAGAATTTATCTGAGCGCCTTATGGTAAAGTAACCTTTCTCAGTGAACAACTTCAAATCATCCTGTTGCATTATTTCTGTTAGCTCATTCATCTGCTGCAAATAGAGATGAGAACTTTTTGCGTATGCAAAATGACCACCTGCGTGAAATACTGGAATCATATTGCGAACACAATATGTGTGGAGTTCCCAGTCGCCTGTGCGCTCTGCTCTCAAGAACAACTGGAGAAGACCTATTTGCTCGTAGTATTGTACCCAAAGCTTTCCTGTGCGTCCTACGGACGCATTCTGGAGCAGTTCGTGTAATTTTGAAAGTAGATGGTTGACACTTTCTTGATTGACAGCGTCAGCTGTTGTACAGTCACCTCTGGCAAGTCCACAGAATATTTCATTGACTTCTGTGCAGTCTATGTTATCTAGTGTTCGGCTTTCTTCAAACACAAGTTTTGTAATGGCAATTTGTGTTAGCAAATGGGCACGAACTGCTCTTGAATATGCATGACCACTGATCAAATGATGGATTGACCCACCAGCATAAACAGTCCCCCAAAGTTCATCCAAGCCGCTACCAGCCATGATCGAACCAATTGCCCCTAAATATGACATAATCATATGAAAGCCGCCGAGTCTAACGAAAACTTTGTTTATGAGTACACATCAAGGGCGTGCACACATTACATGCCAATGCATCTTGAGTGTAGGCGAACACCACATTATGTGATTTAATCGAACATGGAAATTGAAACAATGATGCTATAATACGGTATTTGAATGAGAAAAGTCGATGCCGTTTGAATTTGAGTTTAGGGGGTATGGTTAATATTTCACACGTTTCACCAGTTCATTATGGAATAAATGACTATTGTTATATATCATTATAAAGCCACTGCTTTTTTGCAATTTTTGATATATAATTTAACTCCCAAAGTAGTCGTAGATTTGATTTAATGGACGTTGTGTACCGTTGTGTGTATGAAAACAATAAATTTTTTTTCGTAATTTTGTACATTTTCGTGAATATTTCACCATTGAGTGTGAGGATTGGTACAAAGTTGGCATTTTCTGTTGGGGATATGTATTCTCAATATAATTCAGCACGATATTTATGATTCTCACCCTACTAAGGCGAATAAGAATGAGAAATATGGAGCTGGGTTGAATTTTTTTTTTAATTTTTTTTTTCATCAAAAAAACACTATAACTAAAAACTCGGATTCGCGGGGACTTTTCACACTTTATCCGCAATGTGTGTCCCGGAAACATATAAAAAAATCAGCTTTCTCCGATTTTTTTCCTTACTTTCTCATTTTTATGTCTAATGTGCCTGGACTAAAAGGTTCAAGAGCGAGGTCAATGGTTTGTGCTATTCAATGCTGACAAATACCCGAGAGCAATTTCAATTCAGACTTCTGCAATCTCGATTTCAAAGGAAAACTACATATAATGGATGCGAATAGTCAACGATGAGGCCATTTTTAATGTGTCATTAACAAAATATTCATGAAATTTTGGGTCCACGTGTATCGTGATACAATGCAAGAAAATCGTGATATATATCGTTAGAGAATGAATCGCGATACATTCGTTTCACGATTAATCGTTGCAGCCCCAGAAGACTCACCACAGCCGTCGCTTTATGAATACGCAGCGCAGAATTGTCGTCGCGAACTGTTCAATCTTGTGCGTTTTTCATTTACGATCTGGGGTTGTCTAGTTTCTGTCTGTGTATATTTATGGGGGTTTTTTAGCTCAACTTTGGCGAAGCCAAATTTGAGCTTATGCCATGGCCAGTCTGTCCGTCTGTCCGTCTGTCCGTCAACCATTCAATACGGCCCGGGCTAGAGGCCGTATTTATGAACCGATCTTTACAAAACTTCTTGGGTACCTTTGTTATGACCGTGGGACGAGAACGAGTGTTTTGGGGTCCGATCCGAAATTCAAGTTGGCCGCTGGCAGCCATTTTGTACAAAATTAGGTGCAATCAGATTTTTGCGCAGAACTTCCATATGGAAGCGCTGATTTGAATAATTTTTTGTATGAATGTTTAGTACCATGGGATACATCACATATACGGGTTTTTTTCTCGTGCGTAAATTATGTAAATTAGACTAACTTTGATGTTTTTGGTGTTACTTTCAGAACTGTAAGTGCAAATGCCAATACGGCTCGGGCTAGAGGCCGTATTTATGAATCGATCTTTACGAAACTTCTTGGGTACCTCTGGTATCACCGTGGGATGAGAACGAGTGTTTTTGGGTGTGGTCCAAAATTCAAGATGGCCACCAGCAGCCATTTTGTACCAAAATTAGTGCAATCAGTGTTTTGTACAGAACTTCTGTATGAAAGTTCTGATTTGAATAAATTTTTGTATGAATGTTTAGTAACATGGAATACATCACATAAAGTATGGGGTTTTTTTCTTGTGCAGAAATTATGCAAATTAGATGAACTTTGATTTATTCAGTTCTACTTATACACTGTAAGTGCACATGTCAATACGGCTCGGGCTAGAGGCTGTATTTATGAACCGATCTTCACAAAACTTCTTGGGTGCCTTTGTTATCACCTTGGGACGAGAACGAGTGTTTCTGGGTGCGGTCCAAAATTCAAGATGGCTGCCAGTGGCCATTTTGTACCGAAATTAGGTCCAATCTGGTTTTTTTTTTTGCCATAACTTCTATACAGCTCGTATTTATGAACTGATCTTCACGAAACTTCTTGGGTACCTTTATTTTCACCTTGGGACAGGAACGAGTGTGTTTTGGGGTGCCTTTGTTATCACTGTGCTATGAGAACAAATATTTTGGGGTTCAGTCTGACCCACTCTGGGACTCAAAGATTTCTTTTCTAGTTTAGCATCTGACTGTCACCCACCTTTACAATACTTAACCTATACATTTGTTACAGGCTACGGTCAGTATTTATGTACAGACCGTTACAATACTTTATATGTTCCTTTGTTATCAGGTCATTACCTAGATGTTTGTCATTGCTGTGTCTCATACTATACATGTACATGTCTTAACAAGTTGAGCTACAGTGTCATTGACACTTTCATTTAATTACCCATGCCGGCTTACCCACGTCGGCGATCGTTGAAACGTAGGTAGGACTTTCACTAGCGTTTGTGTGTGTGTGAGCGTCTTTGCGTCTGTCGCTCTATAGGCAAAAAAAAACCTGACTGGATCTTTTCTCACCAACCTAGTACATGTACAGTATTGTCATTACAAAATCGGACAGAAAATTTGGACCGGATCCTGACTGGGTCGCGATCTATTTGAAATTTTGTGCATTTCTGCCCACGACACCTTAGAATGTCAACGGGTGAAAAAAACGCGTAACTGTTTTATTTCAGATGCTACTTTTGTTTTGTTTTGGTTTTTTTTTTTCGTTAATTCTGGTTTTTCAATATTTTATTCAAAGGCACAAGGCACTTATATGAAAAATATCGTTTCTAAGATTTTGTTGCATTAAAAGAGAATGTGAAAAAACACTGCATGCAAAGTGTAAAACATCAGAATTATCGAAAAATTACATAAATCTGTTATTAAAAAGCTTTAATGCTGACGAATTTTCAGAAGATACAACATTGTGATCAGATGAACGGAGGTGCGTAAAAGTGATCGGAGGAATCAACAAATGAACACGAGCGTGACAGAATTTCTGAATACACTTGAAAATAATTTTATCTTTGCTGCTGTCCGAATGAATGACTGTCACGAAACAACTGTGCAGTGTTTTAGCAATAATTGGACATTATTTTAGCAATAATTGGACATTATTAGATCAACAGCTTTGTATTATATTAAATAAAGCATATTAATGTTTTTAATAAAACCTACAGCTCATGTATCATCAATGACAATACAAAATCAAATTGCATGGACGCATACGCTAAAAGGGCTGGAGTGAATGATTTTGCGATACTGTAAAATCACAATTTTCGCACAATGGGCCGAATAATGGTCGTCTATCTTCCCCAAATCCAGTGGGCCCTTAGTACTCCTCGGCCTGGTGGGTAGAGTTGCAGGCTGCAAGCCGAGAGGTCATCGGTTCGAATCCCACCTGCGGCATCCGCGTTGTGTCCTTGGGCAAGAAACTTAACCCCCATTGCCTACGTGGCCTGGGCAAGACACTTAACCCCCATTGCCTACGTGGCGGTGGCGTTGTGTACTAAGGCGTACTGCACGTCGATGGTGCACATGTCTTCAACCAATGCTAACCCTGCTTGTGTGGAGTTAGTATGTTGGGGAGCTGACAGTTGCTCGCCGTTGTTCGGTGGTTCTCTCCGGGTACTCCGGCTTCCTCCACCCGTAAAACTGTCGTGGTCATGATTGGCCATTGTGCATAAATATGTGACCTTAAACACCAATAAATAAATAAATACTCCTCGGCCTTTGTCTTTTCGAGAAAACCGATTACGACAAATATAGAAAATAAATTGCAGTTTGTGGTGTCCCGGTTATTTCCGCGAGTGAGAGATTTGTGCATAATGAAAGTTGTGATTTTGTTATATCAACCTTTTTTCCCTTTAAACTAGGGGTTTTTGGTCTCTTTAAGAAATGTCTGACCACCATTGTAAATGTGTCTTGAACAGATCAAGGCAAGCCTTAAAGGCGGCCCAAACTCGCGAGAATCGGTTTGAATTCTCGCGAAATCCTGCTGCGAGAATCAATTTGCAGTTCTTAAATTCGAGTGACCTGTTATATCTTGGTGGGTGTAACCATTGCATATTCCAGAAAGAAAAATAGAGCTGTGCGGTTTTTCCTTTTTCGATTACGTTCCAGTTTTGTGCAAACTGGAACCGAACCGCAAGACCTGGCGAAAACCAGCCGAACGGGTTTTCTGTATTTGTGTATGAATTGATCAAACTATCTTACCAGGAGGGAACTAGACTACTGACCTCTATGGACTCTCTTAGTCTATCTTGCAAAGAGGCGAATACATCATGTTTTCATGTTCGCATTTTCTCCCTTATTGACGCGTCTGACTCAATAGGCTTAGCAACCTGTTCCCCAGGAATGACCAAAGAGAAATTAAGCTGAACCAATGGATATCCTTAAAGACAGGGTTTTTTGTGGGAAGCGTTGCCGTACAAACCATCGGGGATTTTTTTCAAGTTAGGGAGGCTGAAGTGGTATTTACTACATGTTCTTAACACAAATAAAAACTGAACCGAAACCGATTTTTTTTTCTGAAATCGAACCGAAACCAAATGTGAAAAAATCAAATCGTCCCAACTGAGAGAAAACAAATGTTATTTTTAATATATTCACTATAGAGTTTTAACCTTGGGGAACAATTTTGGTGCGTTTCTTGTCTTACATATACATGTAGAACATATGTCCTAACATAAGGTTATTGGCGATCTTCCTGATGGAAGTTACTGTACCTTGGTAGTGCTTTCTAGTGACGTCTTGACTGCCTTTTTAGGCAGAAAAAGGCAGCGAAGACTTCACTAGACACCACTGCTAAGTCCAAGTGTTCCTTTCAGTGGTGGCCCAAGAGTGTCTGGGGCCCCTCGGACAAACTAAAGCAAGGGGCCCATATATGCCGAAGGCATATTCGAAGGCTGCAGGCCTTGTGTGATGATGGTTATAGGTGTGTGTGGGGGGGGGTGACCCTCTCCTATTGGTGGGGTATGGGGCAGTGGCAGCGCTATGGGGTCCCAGCAGGGGGAGCGGTGGCGTTGCGGTAACTGGTTCTCGTCAAATCACCGAAGTTAACCAACGTCGAGCCCGGTTAGTCCTTGGATGGGTGACCGTCTGAGCGATCGATTTTGACTCCCGCGTTGTGTCCTTGGGCAAGGCACTTAACCCCGATTGTTCACCTGGGGGCACGATGACGCCGTGTACTAAGGCGTACTGGACGTCGATGATGCGCATGTCTTCAACCAATCTTAACCCTGTCTGTGCTGCATTGCAGAGTTACGATGTTGGGGAGCTGGAAGCTGCTCGTCGTTGCTCGGTGGTTCTCTCCGGGTACTCCGGCTTCCTCCACCAGTAAAACTGTCACCGACACGATATGACATTGGCTGTTAACGTGTCGTTATATCATAATAAATAAATAAATGGGGTCCCTGTGAGGTCCTCCCCCCCCCCCCCAATCTCACCCCCAATCCAAACCCCATTTCAGCTACTTTTCCCCATCAGTCAAATGTTACAACCGCGTTGATAGGCAAAATCACTGATACACTGTTTGGTGTTGGGAACGTTCATTATAGTTCGTACAAACACGACTCTGAAGTCAATATGGGCTATTGTCATGGTTTGAAAATTGATCAATTGAGTGTAAATCGTTTGTCCATCTCTCCATCTGCCCCAGCGTCCATCCAAACTTATGTTGGTTTCCGTACGATAACTTGAGTAATGAACGGAGTTTCATCACATTTGTTATGTCATTTATTAGGAAGATCGAGTGAAAATTCTGGCATGCAGATATTTGTTGACAGTCACTGACACCACATCTGACATTTGGAGGCTGGGTAACTTGTGACTGTAATGCTAAAGATTTGAATATTTATGAAACTTCAAACAATCACCAATCACTTTGCTATGTGAGATCTGTTTGAGAATCTGTTCCTCGTGAGAACGATACAAGCATTACCATGTCTGTCCACACCTCAGTTTCCCTGTCTTCCTGGTACAGATATAAAATTACCGCCAGTTGGAAGCAACTGTTACCCCGGAATCACTCTCAGGGAACTATATTTTTCAAAGTTTTCACAGGGAGGGCCCCGGAACCCCACACTAAGGAGGGGGACACCCTCACCGAGATCCACCCCACCTTCGGTTCTCGAGACATGCCTATGGCATGTCACGTCGTGCCCCCCCCCCCCCACCCCTGAATATTATCCAGGCCCCCTTATTTGAGAATCCTAGCTCCGCCAATGATCCGGGGGCCTCCACCGGGAAAAGTCTGAAAATTCAAGGCCCTGAGAGCGAATCTGAGGGCTTTTTGGCTTCAAATCCAAACCTTGGGTATATAGGCCTTGGTCACGCAGCACGTGCCGCGTGACTTGTAAGTGAAGCTAGGCGCACATGTTTCCGGTTGCTGCAACGAATGTTTAGGGTCCTAAGGTCCGATACTTTATTTCTACCGGATGCGTTTGTCGGAGGGAAAATTAATATAGGAACGCATTGACATCGGCACATGTTTGCGTTTGCGTACGAAATTGAATCTGCTGCTGCGAATCCCATCGACATCGGACTGAAATGTCGGTATTGGCGTTCGAACGATGAGACCCGTAGACGACGCATATAAAAATGGTCCCATATCTGGCCGTCTTCTTTCTTTTTTCAGTTGTCTTTTCGTATTTCCTTTCGAATTTCTTCTTTCGAATTTCTTCTTCTTCTTCTTCTTCTTCTTCCATCAGTTTCTTCTTCTTCTTCCCTCAGTTATTTAACCGTTTCACCGCCTTTTGGGGCCCCCTTGACCCACTCCAGACTGCTCCCAATGGGTGGGCGCCTCTGGTCCCTTTATTACGAGGGAGCAGGCCTGAAAATCAGCAGTCTGACATTTGCAGAATGAGGTCCACAGAGGGTGAATTTGATGATTCTATCCCATACAGTGGGCCTATTTATCCTCTGGGTACCTCTTTCTGTTTAGTTTTGAGATCCTTATTCAGATGGAGGTTCACAGATGGTAAATTTAGTGATACTACCGTGCTGTGCAGGGTAGCATCACTAAATTCACCCCCTGGGGACCTCATTTTGCTGATGACAGTCTGCTTATTTTCTGGCTCGTGAGGGAGCAAGAAAAAAGTAGAATTCTCCAGCACCGATTTGAACATGGTAAAACATGAATACCAATTGTTTTTGGTAGGTCAGTGAAGGTTCCACAATTCATTAAAATAAAACTTTGCTTTCAGCCACTTAGCCTGCTTCAGCAAAAGCCATCCAATTTTAATATGGTATGGATAATGAATGGATGGTCCTCGGAGCAGTCCGAGCTATTTGCCTTTGGAGGTCAAATGCCCGTGTCACATAGTTATCAAACTCGGGATATGCATTTAACCCTTTACGCGACGTAACGGCCAAAACCGGCCAGCGCAATTCTCAAAAATCGCTAATTAATTTTCATTATTTTTTCGTTTTTTGTCTCAAAACCATAGGTTATGACAACTCGTTGGAACGAGCTCGCCGAGCTCGTTCCAACGAGGGGTCATAACCTATGTTTTTGAGAGAAAAAAATGAAAAAAATTAGTTATTCAATAATTGTTTTTGCAAGTCTCGTCTGCTTTTCATGTTAGGTAAAGGGTTAAATACATGATATGCATCACGGTCGAGTGATCCCCGCATTTTGATCTATTGTATTGAGTGAAGATCAATTCTAATGACTTTAATTTAAAAAATGTAAGCAATGTACTGTAATTTATAATACGAGCAGATGCCGTGTAAAAACGTGAATTCATTTATGGTATAGAGGGTTAAATACATGATATGCATCACGGTCGAGTGATCCCCGCATTTTGATCTATTGTATTGAGTAAAGATCAATTCTAATGACTTTAATTTAAAAAATGTAAGCAATGTACTGTAATTTATAATACGAGCAGATGCCGTGTAAAAACGTGAATTCATTTATGGTATAGAGGCTTACAGGGGAGTAGGGAGGATTTCGGACTTGGTGAGGGGAGGGGGTAGGGTAAGGACAAGGTAGGAATAGGGCTGACGCACCTCAACATTGAGAAAAATCCTCATTTTCATCTCCATATGTTCAGTATGAACTATGGAACCAAATATCATACGAAGTTATTTTCGGTCACGCATTCAGAGTTTAAGAGTAACTCTTCCAGGAAAAAGTTGTGTGCACGTGCCCCATGTCTCCCTGTGTCCCCATGCATGCTTGAATCCAATGCGGTTAGAAAATTTCACATCTTTCGCTGTGATCCACCTTACCCTACAATAATTGAAAATAGCGATGTTTGACGTATGATGGCGAACAGATGCAAGCTGACATTACACAATGGAATTATGTGGGTGGAAATCGATATTATACAAGCCGACACTTCATTAGCTGACGTGGTAGCCACTCATTTCACAATTCATAACTCCGGCGTGCTCCCAGCAAGCGCCATTGCGGAATGTCGTTGATAGAATAGTTCTTGACGTCTCTAATTTGTTGCCCATGTGCGTTAAATTATATTTCTTTTCTGTAAAACACCAGAACAAGGGACTCGTCGATTACCTTTCCAAGCCTTAAAATTTGTTCCGCTTTCCGAGAATCAGTTTTGATTCGCGCCAACTCCCGCTGCGAGAATCAATTTTAAGTTAAATAACTTAGAATTTGAGAGTACTGTCATACCTTTGTTTATATGCTCAAGTACGTATTCCATAGAAAAAAACTCGAATAATTGCTAGATTTTAACCTAAAGGGCCTCGTTCCAATTTGAGTGAGTTTCTTGTCTTACATGTAGAACACAACATCCATCATGCAGGCTTTTTGCGGTCTGGCTGATGGAAGTTTCTGTACCTTACCAGTGGTTTCGAGTGAACTCTTGGCTGCCTGTATAGGCAGCCAAGACTTCACTAGACACCAATGCAAAGTGAAAGGTATACCTTCTTATGAGACAACAAAAATAAGTAGAATTGTCTTTTCTATTATTAGGGGTTTAACGACACTTTCGACAGCCCAGGTCACCTCGTGTCGGGACAATTTTACGGGTGAAAGAAGCCTTAGTACCCCCAGAGAACCACCGATCTGCGGCGAGTAATTGTCAGAGTACCCAGCGTACTAACTCTGCTCAAGCAAGGTTAGCATTGGTTTGAAGATAAGTGTATCGTCGCCGTGCTGTACGCCTAAGTACACAGCACAACCGTGTCCCCACGTGTGCAATCGGTATTAAGTGCAAAGAACACAACGCAATTACCCCTGGTGGGGAACGAACCGTGGACTTTTCGGTTTGAGGTCCAAAGCCGTAACCACTGAGCCACCGAGCTCCTGTCCAGACCGTTAAGGACACTTTCAGAATCCGTGAGAAGAATCAAATTAACATTTTGCGAGAATCAAAGTTCATTCTCAAAGCTACTCGCACATTGATCACTTTGCTTCTCCTCCAAATTGAGGGATACACGCGCTACAAATACCTCAGATTCGATGTTAGAGTACTGAATTTTTTTTGTTTGAACATTTTCTCGGGGACGGCCTAAGGGAATAGGAGGAGGGGTGACGACCAAAGGGCCCTAGTTAGGATTAAGGGGAGGTCCCCAACGACCTTCCGAATACCCCCCCCCCCCCCACCAAAAAAAAACCAACAAAAAATGGCTAAGATACCCCCATTATAGAATCCTGACTACGCGCCTGCGTGCAAAAGAAAGTCATAGTATAAATACAGTTTTGCTTGTATGTAGCGGTAAAAAAATGTAGTTAAAAATGCAGTAGATTTGCATGTGCTATTTATTTATTTATTTATTTATTTATTTATTTATTTATTTATTTATTTATTTATTTATTTATTGGTGTTTAAGGTCACTTACTTATGCCCAATGGCTAATCACGACAGTGACAGTTTTACGGGTGGGGGAAGCCGGAGTACCCGGAGAGAACCACCGAGCAACGAAGAGCAGCTGCCAGCTCCCCAACATCGATTTGCATGTACTGGCAACCAGTTACCATTAACTTCTACTGTAAATTTTACGGTAATGACTGTAACTACCTCAAGTATCATATGAAACCCTGTTGGGTGGGTGTTCGTTTATCTATTGACTGTAATGTGAACGGAAATTTGATTGGTCAAGAGATAAACGATATAAACCCGTATCGTGTGGGTCCGAACCCACGATATTTGCGCTCACCCACACGAAAACTTTCCGTATCGTGTATTTGTCTCGTTCCGGAATTTCATATCGTGTGTTGACGTTATGACGTGGAAGTAGATATCGTTCAGATCATCAAACACTTGTACTGCATGTGTACAGTTCGCATGGGTGTAATAATAGTATTTATTACTTTCCAAAGTGTGATTTACTAGGATTTCCGGGTTTGATTATAAACGATAATTTCACAAGTGAATTATGCAATCAGCAATTGTGTCATGTATCCGTGCGCGCAATCGAAGACGCTTTGCCGTAGATGTAATGGGGACTTCATTGTTTTTTTTAATACTTTATCCAATATGAAAAGCAGACGACACCTGCAAAAAAAAATTCTTGAATAGCTATTATTTTCATTTTTGTTCTCAAAAACATAGGTTATGACCTCTCATTGGAACGAGCTCGACGAGCTCGTTCCAATGAGGGGTCATAACCTATGTTTTAGAGACAAAAAATGAAAAACATTAGTTATTCAAGAATAATAAATGATGAAAATTAATTGGCGATTTTTGATAAAAGCGCTGGCCGTTACGTTAGGTAAAGGGTTAAATATATAATTATCGTTAATAAAGAAAAGTAATAAACATAGTAATCGCTTGACTGGACTGGTTATGTGAAATAATTCATTCGAGGCGAGGGACTAGATTGTAAAACACTCGTGCGCATTCGCGCACTCGTGTTTGTACAACGTCCCTCACCTCTCGTGAATTATTTCACGTAACAAGTCCAGTCAAACGATTACTCTCTATAGGATTATGCCATTATTCAACAACTGCTGCATTAAGAGTGTTAATGTGTATTTTGCAGACCCAAAGAAAGGCGAGGAGTGATTGAAACTTCAGACTGTTTGTTATAAGGTTGTTCCATGTTAATTTATTATAATACATTAAATTTATTTTAGACTATACCAAGTTTCCCTACCAATCAAATAGGACCCAGAGTATGTGCAAACATTGACAGCCTTTGATGTCAGGAGATAAAATCATCAGCCCATGTCTGTACAGGTTTTTACCTACCCTCAGCCAGCCAAATCCCATTCGGTCGATACGGCTGGCTTTGGGTAGGTAAACATCTGTACTACTTGAACAGACACGGGGTAACTAATAGTACATTGCAGCAACGTTTTTGTTTTCTTCAGGCGAACACATTCAACTCTTTGCTAAATGGCGCCATCCATATAATAAAATACCTTGTTTCAGAAGAGTCAATGTTCAAGTAAACTAATTAATATTTTGAACTTGAAGCTATAGAGCGGCCGCTTAAAAATGTTAATTGACAAAAATCAACAATCTTATATAATGAAGAGAAACCAAATAATAGTTCCTCGGTTTTGCTCCAAGATCCAAAACAAAACAAAAAAATAGGTAGGCATTGCTTAAAGTAATTTAATACACTATTTTCACCGTAATAATTTACTGTTATCTTTTATCCTATTTTTAACATTAACCTTTTACAGTGTACAGTAAGAAATCAGTGGGCGGCGCGGTGGCGTTGCGGTAACCGGTTCTCGTCAGATCACCGAAGTTAAGCAACGTCGAGCCCGGTTAGTCCTCGGATGGGTGACCGTCTGAGCGATCGATTCGGACTCCCGCGTTGTGTCCTTGGGCAAGGCACTTAACCCCGATTGTCCACATGGGGGCACGATGACTGAGGCGTAGCGCACATCGATGGTGCGCATGTCTTCAACCAATCTAACCCTGTCTGTGCTGCAGTGTGGAGTTACGATGTTGGGGAGCTGGCAGCTGCTCGGTGGTTCTCTCCGGGTACTCCGGCTTCCTCCACCCGTAAAACTGTCACGGTCATGATTAGCCATTGTGTATAAGTATGTGACCTTAAACACCAATAAATAAATGAATACGAAATCACTGAGATGAGCAACCAATGACATTGCAGCCTATGTCAAGAAATTCATTTATTGGGACGATGGTGTGCAGTCATTAATTTAGTACGTTAAATTTGGCAAATATTGACATTATATTCTAAAATCAGTTGGGTTAAAAATCAATCAACTGGGTTGAGTGAATATGAGTTGGGTTGATTTTTAACCCAACCCGATTTTAGAGTGTAGCACACGTACAGGGTGAGTGGTCATGTACGCACTCCAAAATCAGTTGGGTTAAAAATTAACCAAATCAACTGGTTTGAGTGAATATGAACCCTATTGGGTTCATATTCACTCAACCCAGTTGATTTGGGTTGATTTTTAACCAAACCGATTTTAGAGTGTAGCAACTGATCAAGTGACCATTTCGTTTTATTTGGTCAAAAGAGGTACACAAATGGATGGTCGAAAAGACATTTACTTGGATTCTGTGGGTGGGAGAGGGGGATCGCGGTGGTTCACTTGTTTGAGCATTGAACTTTAAACCGAAAGGTCGACGGTTCGTTCCAAACCCGAATCAAACACTCTAAAATTAGTTGGGTTGGAAATCAACACCAATCAACTGGGTTAAGTAACTGATTTTTTAGTGTATTCGCTGTGTCCATGGGCAATAAATTGAATCCCGTTTGCCCACGTGGACGCATACTCTAATGCGTACTGCACGTCTAACAGTGCACTTTCCTTCAACCGCTACTTCTTAGGGTTAGTACGTTGGAGAGTCTGACAGTTGGCTGGTGGTTCTCTCCGGGTTCTCTGGCATCCTCCACCCATAAAACTGTCCGACACGATGTGACTATGGCTGTTGAAAGTGGCCTTAAACCTCAGTGAATCGACAATAAACAAACATGGATCCAGGGTTTAGGTTGATGTATAAAAGTCGAGACTTGTGAGTGTAACAGATTTCCCCAAGGCTCATGTGCATAGATTGAGTTGACAAGTCTCGTTCTTTTATACAGTTGGATGTACCCCAGCTGAATGAATATCGCCATGGGATCTCTAAACCTAAAAATTTCACACTAGAGACGTTCTTTAATACAGCTGGATCTACCCCAGCTGAATGTATACCCCCATGGGATCCCTAAGCCTGAAAATTTCACATGATTCTTTTTTAACACAAGAGGCCCCATGGAGCCTGAGGCGCTGACCTGACAAAGTTGTTTAAATAAGAATTTAATTTGCATCTATGGCCAGTAAACACTACAGAGAAATGAAGTCTTCTAACGAATGAAAACTCTGTTGTCCAGAAAGATGATTTTTCTGGTATTGAGATGCTACCACGCAATGCCCAGATTTGCAGTAATGGAAAATAAGGAGCCCAAATATTAACTTAGGGACTTAACTTGAACAAACTTGAACTGAGTGAGCACGGCCCGGTCTCACACACCCAATCAGGATTGTGAGCATTTGATCCGAAGAAGCAGATTTTCGAAGATTATTCATTATATTGGACTAAGTTAAAGAGCCAAAATATAAAGCCAGGGACTTGATTTTTCAAACTTTTATCTGACGTCCAAATATTATCCTATAGGCTTCATTTGAACAAACTTAGATCTGCCCCACCTAAGAATACTGTATACCAAATATCAAAAGATTCCGGCAGGTAGATCTGAAGAAGTTTTTTTTAAAGCTTATTCCCCACCATTCTGCACCAAGTTAAAATTCGGGCCCCCATAGGGAGGCCAAATATTAACTCAAGAGACTTACTTTGAAGAAATTTGAATCTGACCCCGTAAAGATACTGTATACTCAATATCAAGAGATTCCGAATCGTGGATCTGAAAAAAGATGTTTAAAGATTATTCCCCAAACTGCATGAAGTTAAAATTCGGGCTCTTATAAAGACACATTCATGAAACTTCATATGTAGGTTGGCCTTTCATGAGAGAAGGAACCCTATTTATTTTGGACTCACTAGGTCAAAGGTCGAGGTCACATTGACCCTGAACATAGTAAATCGTAAACGATTGGTTTCCGGATGATAACTTGATAATGGTTTGACCCACATTCATGAAACTTTATAGGTAGGCTGGCCTAGGTGAGTGGAAGACCCCTATATATTTTGGACTCGCTAGGTCAAAGGTTAAGATCACAGTGACCGTGAACATAATAAATCATAAACAGATGATAATTTGACAGTGGTTCCACCCACGTTCATGAAACTTCGTAGGTTCGTTGGCATTGGTGCAAGAAAGAGCCCTATTAATTTTGGAATCACTAGGTCAAATGTCAAAGTGACCCTTCACATAGTAAATTGTAAACAGTTGGTTTCCGGACGATAAGTTGATCATGATTAAACCCACTTTTGTGCTGTCACAACCCGACATTGGATCGATGATCCTATCGGCATTTTTAAAGATTATTTTCCATATTGTACTAAGTTAGAATTCGTACACCGAAATAACTGAGGGACTTGAAACTAGATTTGAACAATCTTTAATCTGATCCTCATAAGAATGATGTATACCAAACATTAAAAGATTCTGTCTGGTGGAACTAAAGAAGATTTTTAAACGTTATTCCTAATATTGCCCAAAGTTAAATTTTGGGCACCTGGGTGATTGAGCCCAAATATGAACCGGGGGGGGGGGGGGGGGGGGCTTCTTTTGACAAACTGGTATCTGACGCACCTATGGATGTTGTTTACCAACTATCAAAAGATTCTGATCAGTGTTTCTGGAGAAGAATTTTTTTTCTTCATTTTTGCACATATGTTGATAGCATTTTTTCGGTGCCCCCTACAGAACTCCTTGACACAAACGACAGCAATTTGTTTTACCATTCCATTCTACTGGTCCTAAAGATGCTCATACCAAAAAACAGTTCTCTGTTCCGTGCGGTTTGGGAAATGTAGGCGTTTGAAAAAAAATATTTCTATTTAAAGCTCCTGGGGTTCCAACGGGGAACGGGAATTTTTATTATTATTATTTTCCCCAGGAAGCAATTACTTATGGCTCAATAATACCCCATACCAGATTTGGTTCAAATCAGATCATCGGTTCAGAACATAGAATTTTTTTTTTTTTGGTGGGGGGGGGGGGGCAAAAATCTCTCCCCCCCCCCCCCCCATTACAAAGGCGTATGTTTCTCCACGAACTTCCTTTGAACACGCCTGATTCTACACATCAAACATTGTACCCATTGATTCCCGAGTTTAAAAAAATGGAGCATTTTCCTCCATCCCCTCCCTAAGAGGGTGGGCAGGTTGATTTGAAAATAAACAAAATGCGATGTCCGAACAAATAATCACCTCAAATTTAGCTGACATCAGTTCAGCGGTTTTGGAGGAGAAAGTGAAATGAAAGTGTCAGTGACACTGTAGCTCAAATTGACAAACTTGAACTTGGTAAAAATCGAAGAAAATCGATAGCTCCCATCTAGAGGTCACCCTAAATAAGCATACCAGGTTTCAAAGCAATCTGATCATAAATGTGCCCTGTAGGGTGTGCCAAAGGGAATATTGTGGTTTGACTAAACTAAGTTCTAAGAATGTTGGCCGCGGCAACATTTTTTGACGGAAATTGAAGAAAATCGATAGCTCCCATCTAGAGGTCACCCCAAGCAAGCATGCCAGGTTTCATAGCAATCCGATCATAACTGTGCCCTGTAGGGTGTGCCAAAGAGAAATATTGAGGTCTTCTGACTAAACTAAGTTTTAAGAGCGTTGACCGTGGCAACATTTTTTGACGGAAATTGAAGAAAATCGATAGCTCCCATCTAGAGGTCACCCTAAATAAGCATACCAGGTTTCAAAGCAATCAAATCATAAATGTGCCCTGTAGGTTGTGCCAAAGGGAAATATTGTGGTTTGACTAAATTAAGTTCTAAGAATGTTGGCCGCGGCAACATTTTTTGACGGAAATTGAAGAAAATCGATAGCTCCCATCTAGAGGTCACCCCAAACAAGCATGCCAGGTTTCAAAGCAATCCGATCATAAATGTGCCCTGTGGGGTGTGCCAAAGAGAAATATTGAGGTCTTCTGACTAAACTAAGTTCTAAGAACATTGACCGCGGCAACATTTTTTGACGGAAATTGATGAAAATCAATAGCTCCCATCTAGAGGTCTCCCCAAACAGGCATACCAGGTTTCAAGGCAATCCAATCAAAAATGTGCCCTGTAGGGTGTGCCAAAGGGAAATATTGTGGTTTGACTAAACTAAGTTCTAAGAACGTTGGCCGCGGCAACATTTTTTGACGGAAATTGAAGAAAATCGATAGCTCCCATCTAGAGGTCACCCCAAACAAGCATGCCAGGTTTCAAAGCAATCCGATCATAAATGTGCCCTGTAGGGTGTGCCAAAGAGAAATATTGAGGTCTTCTGACTAAACTAAGTTCTAAGAACATTGACCGCGGCAACATTTTTTGACGGAAATTGATGAAAATCGATAGCTCCCATCTAGAGGTCTCCCCAAACAGGCATACCAGGTTTCAAAGCAATCCAATCAAAAATGTGCCCTGTAGGGTGTGCCAAAGGGAAATATTGTGGTTTGACTAAACTAAGTTCTAAGAACGTTGGCCGCGGCAACATTTTTTGACGGAAATTGAAGAAAATCGATAGCTCCCATCTAGAGGTCACCCCAAACAAGCATACCAAGTTTCAAAGTGATCTGATCATAAATGAGACCTGTGAGGTGTGCCAAAGGAAATTGTGGACGTACGTACTAACGTACCAACGTACTAACATACTAACGTACTAACGGACGTACGTACGTACGCCGACGGACGAGAAGTGATGGTAATAGCTCAGCTTGACTTTGTCAAGTTGAGCTAAAAACCATGTTCACGGACGATGGTGAGTAATCACAATAGCTCCTCCTGACTTCCAGTCTGGTGAGCTAATGACGGACACTTGACTTTATATTAGGGGTCAATCCTGTCAATCGTATCGTAATTTTGACCGTATGTCTAAGGGTCAGAATGGGGACAAACCTGTCACACACACGCGGGCTGTTTCTGGATTGGCGATAGTTGACTTGGGCAAGCCCAAGAAATTAGCCACTTCGATCGGCAGTGCAGTGATAAAAGTCAGGGCATTCTGCCACGGCATTACCGATTAAGGTGACGAATTACGGTGCTTGTGTATACCCCTTGTCTGAAGAGCTCGCCGGGAAGCTGGTATTTTTACGTAATATAAGAACCATCCCATCGGGCAAATGATGGGTCGCCCCAACCCCACATCTCAATGTCTGAAGATAACAGTTACGGTCTTGATTTTACCAGTAAAACACACGAACCGCTCGTCAATAAATCATAATGTCGTCCTTTCGAGTGGAAAGAGGCGTCATCTACTATTATTTATTTATTGGTGTTTAAGGTCACATATTTCTGCACAATGGCTAATCATGACCACGTCATCCACAATACTAGAGTATTGCAGATGTCTCTTTGTACTACTCAAGGGACGATAAAGAACAGTATAAACCTGCGAGCGGTGGTGGTTCAGAATATGGACATCCGTGTGCAGCAGAAACTTTGCTTGTGTTTCTTGTGGGTTACTTCCCTCTCACCCCGTGAACTTGCATCACCGGGGTGTAAACTCCATTCTATGGAATTTAGTGGCGAGTGGATAAGTGCACTGGTCTCTCATGCCAGAATTCCGGTGATGGGTCATCTTTCGGGAATTTTCTGGAGTCGCCCGAACACTCTGTATAGCGGTATCACTTGTGCTGGTGCTCTCGTAGCGTTTATTCCGTCATATCGGATGTGGACGTAAAATGGCTATCCTCTGTGCGGAGATATATATATATATATATATAGACCCACTCCGTAAAGGCTAGAGATCCCTTCGTAGTCGTCGAGAAGAGCAAATCTACACCATTTGGGCCAGTGAGAGGCGTTAATATGAGTTGTATAACTTGCTCGCATATAATGAATAAGCTTAAAACTAAACCTCTATTCTGTGGGTATTTTAGTGGTAATCCACCCTCCGCGTGCAGTGGTAAGAAAGAATATTTTTCACTCCGGGATATCATTTGTTACACAGTGTTTCAGCAGGGTGTCCGGGACTGTACTACCCTTCTTCGGCTGACCGCGTAACTAATAGTATTACCCTTTTAACCCTTTACCTAACATGAAAAGCAGACGACACTTGCAAAAAAAAATTCTTGAATAACTAATTTTTTAGTCGAGCTCGTTCCAACGAGGGGTCATAACCTATGTTTTTGAGACAAAAAATGAAGATATTTTGAAAATTAATTGGCGATTTTTGAGAATAGCGCTGGCCGGTTTTGGCCGTTACGTTGGGTAAAGGGTTAAAATTTTTAATAGTAAACTATATTACTGAAAGGATTCGCCTTTACAATTGAACACTATGTATCCACACCAGAACATGATTCTGTTGGTGTCCACGTTTTGTATATTGAATTATTCGGATGCGCGGTGGCTTAGTGGTTTCGGCATTGGACGTCAAACCGAAAGGTTCACGGTTCGATCCCCGCCAGGGGTAACTGCGTTATGTCCTTGGGCAAGACACTTCATCCAGATTGTCTACCTGGGTGCACGGTGCACTGCACGTTGATTGTGCATTTGTCTTCAACCGGTGCAAACACTTTTTGTGCGGAGTTAGTACGCCGAAGATTCTGACTGTTCGTCGTTGATTGGTGGTTTTCTTTGGCTTCCTCCACCTGTAAAACTGTCCCGACACGAGGTAACTCTGGCTGACGAAAGTGGCGTTAACCCCCATAAATAAATATCCGGAGGCTCAGAAATATTTCGATTGAATCCGAATTCGGGAGGTAAGATGATGAGATTGTTTTGGATGGGAATATGGAATGTCTTGTGCAGTCTGGGGTAAAAAGGACCTCAGAACAACTCTTTTCGGGATGTCCATATAGTATTTCGCCACTAGACTGATGTTTCATCCCTTTAGAAGAACAAGATGCTATCTACAATGCATTCGCATTGCAGATGGCTCCTTGTTCCACTAAAGACTACTTGTTAAAGTTACATAACCGAAACCTTGGTATGAGTGGAAAAAAAACTTGGGAAAGGAGGAATGAAGGATTTATTTATCGGTGAATAAAGTCACTTCCAGCATCTTTTTGCTTTCTCATAACCGCGACATAGGAATGAAGTGAGGCTTAGCCAAGTGTTTAAGCCTATACTTCCACTTAAGAGGACTTCCATCCCAAGCGTTGTGCGGGTTCTATTGTACGCAGTAAAGTAGAACTTGTTAAGCGAAGTAAACAAGCACTACTCCACTTCCCGGGGTTCCCATGGGGAGGGGAATGAGGGATAAGGGCGTGGTTAGTATATTAGCTCGGAAAAAACACCTGTTTTAATCCAAGTGCTAGGTACGACGCGACAGAATGGGAGTAGAGGGTGTATGTGACATCCCGATGCAATAATTTTCCAGTCGGAACATTTTCGTCGGGAATGGAGTCCTAGATATCGAATCGCTTTTGCTTTGTTCCCAATCGTGTACTTTCTTTCCAGACAACATTTGATAATTGGCCTCATGCCATACACGCAGGGCTGGTCTTATACACAAGGTGTCTGACACCAGATTCGGATTGTTGAGGTCCCAGCGTGGCCAATTTGGAGTGCGTACGTGCTAATTAACTCTTTGAGACTTTAATTATCCAGTCGCTCAAACGTCACTGGGAATTCAGTTTCTTCAACTTTTTTCAAAATGCGCCGTCAAACGTCGGAAAGTAAAAATAACAAGATATTTTTCACATTAGTGATTATCTGGGTGAGGGCTAGATTATTTTTGGTGGTCTGAATTTGTTATTCAAAACTTGTTTTATTACAAATTATTGGAGAGTGCCCACAGGCACTTTCCAATAATTTGTAATAAAACAAATTTATATAAACAAAATATTATTTGTGCTTGACTGAATATGAAATATAAGCAAGGAAAGTGTTGGCTTTTGCTATGGTAGCCTCGTTTTTTTAAAGCCCTGATTAGTGGCTTCTTGCACTCAACCAGTTAAGAAGTCTTGACAGCAGGATTATATTAGTATTTCAAGCTGCGATAACATTTGTCTCAACGGTTGTCAATGGGCACTATTCGGGAGAAAATAGGAATTGAGATTAAAACTTTAAAAAATCGAAAAATAATAACAAGACAAATGACCACAAAGTATCAGGGCGCTGTGTGATTTCGTACGTCATAAGACGGACAAAACTGTCAACGCGCTGTTTGATTTCGTAAGAAAAAAGTATCAAAGGGTTAAACAAAAAAGTTGGGAAGCCCTTACGTCCGCGAACTACTGCATGCATTTATCCACAATTAAATTTCCAAGAACTCGTTAGTTCCTTTTTAACTATAATCCCGACGACAAATATTCCAATTACGTCATCAAGGCATGTCTTCGAAAAAGGCATGCCTTGATAATATAGTTGAAATATTTTAACATTCGAGACTTGAGCCATCATAGTCGGGATAAGTCAGATTTACACCTCCAAATCGGTCTTCCTCGCGGTGCTCCTGCTCTAACGTAACCAATCAAACAAACATATCCAGTGCTCGTCATCGCCATCAATCAAATTTTGTTATTCTTTCCAATTTTTGCTTCTAAAACATAGATTTTTACCCTCATTGGAACGAGCATGTTGTTGTTCCAGTGAGGGGTCATAAGCTGTGATTTGGGAGCATACAGCGAGAAATTTTACATTTTATGAAAAATATTGGGAATTTCTGCAGGGTGCTTTGCGTAAATTTAGGTTTAAGTGTTAATTTGGATGGCTAAAATACTGCGGAAGTTGAAATAAACTTGTACGTTCACAACAAGAACGTAAAATGGATGCAGTTTGGGAAACTGTATCATGGCTCATTAATATTCAAATATACCTTAACTTCTTCATCTATTATTACTATTAAAAAATCTCATCTTAATTTTGTCACTTCCCGAAACTGTTTCAATAATGAAAATTATGGCCAGGAGAAGAAAAACATTGCTGTGTGCGTTGCACCTTAACCCTTCTGTTCAAGGCATAATTTCGTCCCATTTTTGTCTAAATATAAGAGGGTCTATACACGAGGCATTGATGATAAAATAACAACTGCAGTCTGCAGCCAGACGGCTGCTGACTGCAGTTGTTATTTTATCCTCCCTGTATATTGATATTGGACTGACCCATCTCACTATAACTGCACACAAAGGGTGCGATACCATTCCAGGAAACGGGGCTTTAAAGGGTTAAATGTAGGTACAGGGCAGAACTCTGTTTCGTAAACCCGTAAATTAAGTGAAAAACAAAATATAATTAAAAATCTAACTTCTTTTATTTTCTGATTAAAAATCAACATGGTACATGATTTACTCAACAACAATGGAACTCGACATAATGGCTTTGCATTGATTGTGCATTGTTTAACATAGATGTCCTCCTTGGGAAGTCCATCCACCTTCTCTTCACATACTCACATCTGTACAAATAAATAATCGCAACAAATATATACATACACAAACACTGCGAACAACAATGAACTGAAATATTTCATCAGCATGCGCAACAGTTTAACACGTTCAGATAACTCCCAATCACACCGATAAATGCATATATTTAACACAAAACACATCTCTAACACCTTCGTGGGATTTAGATGAAAAATGTATTGAACTCAATAGCTTTAACACACCCAGACAACTGTAGGCGAGTCCCCCCCCCCCCCCCCGCCCCCGTGACTTTATACAACAGGGGGCTCTGATGACGCTCACGGTCCAGATTAACAGCAAGTTGGGAAAGTCGGGAGCACCTGTTTCTAGTCAAATGCCGTGTGCCTGTTTACTTGACTTGAAACAACTAGTCTGAGTATGTGTGTTCAACAAATTTGGGTTTGTTCAAGTAAGTCCAAGATATCTGGCGGGGAAAACGATACCACCAATCTCTAACGCTAATAGTGCCATTTGGAATGTCATATCGATCGATCGGGATAGTTATGCCCTGTCGTTTTGAATACATTCAAACAGACCAGCTGTGACAAAGAGAAAAGGCCCATCTGCCATAACAAAACATGTCCTGAAGCATACAATAGTTAAAATATTAAAACTGAAAGCTGAGCGCTTAGTCAACGTTTCCACTACACTGACTATACAGTAAGGTGAAAACAAGTGCCCAGTTTATCTTGATTATTTTCTATGTGTTTACCCGCCCTAAAGTTAAAAAAATACTAATCAGCTCATGCTCCAAGAGCCACTACCAATTTAATTTCTCCTCAACGATACCTTATGGTTTCCCTAACTGCAAGGAGTTCGATTGGCTTGTTCCAAGGAGAGGTAAAAACCTCGAATTGAGAAAGAAATCAGAGATTTCACTTCTTCATGGAAAAAATGAAAGGTCCGTGTGCACTGCAATGAGTAATTTATCGTACAGGTTAGTCAGTGCAGGCCTGGTTCAGAACCAGACATTTCCTGTACAAGATATAACTCGAATTTTCATTTATGTTTGCATTATTATTTGTTTGTGTTAAAAATGTGCGTTTATGAATCACGGAAACCTTATGGCGCGAAAAACACTTGTTTATATCAATCAGGAAGTTCATTGGCTAAGATACGAGCATCGTTAACATCCTGTGTTTGGTTCTTATTCAGTTCGTGTTTCGGATGTTTTGAGTTTTCAAAATATTTTGAAGTGACTCATTGATGGCTTCCTGTATTCCGCGAAAATTACAGTGTTTTAGTCACAAAGTTTTTTAATACTCGCTGTCCGCTTGGGGGCAAGCAATCATGTACCCATTTATTGGGTCACTTTTTGGCGAGAAGAGCCCTTTTTATAATATGCAGTGTTGTCGTATTTTTGTCTTTAATGTTTCTCGATTGCCCCAGCCGGTCTGTTGTTGGTCTGTTGTTTGATTGAGAGAATACATTCAAAACGTTCACATGAAAAAGTGTGGGTGGATATTCAAGAACAACAAGAGCACGACCGAAAAGAAACAATGAAATATTGTTTCTCCATTATACCACAAATAAATGATTACGCGTCACAAATAAGCTTTCCCCTTTTGATTCACAATTTAAAAAAAAAAACAGCGGTTCGGTTTGAACTGAAAGTTTTTCTCTGAAACGGTAAAAATTTATCGGGAGGAAAACCCCCAGCAATAGTTTCATTTCAAGCAATCGTGCATTCTGGCTTAACCCTTTACCTAACGTAACGGTCAAAACCGGCCAGCGCTATTCTCAAAAATCGCCAATTAATTTTCATTATTTTTTTCATTTTTTGTCTCGAAAACATAGGTTATGACCCCTCATTTGAACGAGCTCGATGAGCTCGTTCCAACGAGGGGTCATAACCTATGTTTTTGAGACAAAAAATGAAAAACATTAGTTATTCAAGAATTATTTTTGCAAGTGTCGTCTGCTTTTCAGGTTAGGTAAAGGGTTAACTGTATGTCAATCAATATGCCGTTTTCTTGCACCAAACGGGGCAAAGTCAAGAAAGGTTTTTCTTTTACACAATACAACCAAATATTTACAAAGCTGGATTCGGAGACGGGGTAACGTCACGTATCGTCTCGTTTTTCGTTTTGTACCAATGTAATAATATTTACTCATTGGAACTAAATCGAGCTTGTAACCTGAAAAGACAAGCTCATCCGTGTCTAGATATTATAATAATCAGGTCTTCTATTTTATACCGATCATTTAGGGACACGTGTATTGAAAATACGATTTGCAATCAGATATTACCATTCAGTTCGATTAATGAACGGAACGATACTAAACGGGAGAATACTGAATAGAATACGGAATTCACTAATGCATTTCGCCAGCGACAGGTGTTTACATTTCCATATCGATCGCCTGTCTGGTTATCTTTGGGAAATTTCCAAGTTCCACAAGTGACCTTCACAAGGTCGAATATTTAATCTCTTTTGCAAGGGCGTGTGCGGATTGTTTATTGCGAAAAGAAGGAAGAGAAATTTATTTTCTATCTTCTCTGTCTTACATATCTCCCTAATTATATGACCGTTGTTGGCCAATTTGCTCAACATAATTTTTTTGCAAGGTGGCATCATCAACAACTAAAAAAATAATAATCTTTTTTATGATGAATATATTTTTAAAAGAAAATATAAAAAAAACTGAGATATTTCCTCAACTGGCAAGGTTTGATGCTAAAAGCATTTAATGTAAATCTTTCAGTCAGACCGTTTAATGAAATCGAGTGCCCAAATTGTTAATTTGAACAATGCGAAGAATAACTCATTTAGTAGCACTTGTCAAGTTGTGACAAACTTATTTTGACAAGACACTTTCGATCTAATTTACTTTTACGGATAATACCCGCCTTTGACGTTGATTAGTCGATAGCTCTGTGGGAGAACTTACGAAGAATTAACCCCGAGCACACCAGGGTCAAAATTTGAAACTTCACATTTTTCTTATAATGCAACTGGAAATTTAACTAATTCTGTCCTGTGTGGCAGAACTCACCGAGCTCTGTCAAACAAGATTTATTTAGTTAAATTCGTAGTTGCATTATGGGGAATGTCGTTATTTCGACAACAGTGTGCACTCTGTTGATGTCAAATGATGCTATTATAACACGAGACGGTAGAAATATTCCTGAAGGAACCCACCCCTTGATTTACTAGGATGGTAGTACTGAGCTCGATCCGTGTATACGGCTGTACTGAATACAGCCCCAGTGGGGTGCAGATTAACTTCAAAAATGTTTCACACTTGACGGATAGTACCTTCCACCGATATTGATTCTTGGAAACTCCGAGAAACGTTACCAGCGTATTGTATTATCAGTGTGGAGGAAATAAGAAAGAAAAGACGTGAGCATCCCACAACATATTGTACCTGATGTAGGTTGAATGTCAACCCACAACCCATGAATACAAAATATATATTTTCAAAATATTTTAATAGATTCAACTGATTTCATCTATGGTCACTGCATGTGCAGTTGAATGGGAACTGAGTTGAAGGTAAACGGCTTCGAAGTTTCTGTACCAGATTCCGTGGTCATATAAATATGAAAAGTTTCTTTGACAACATGAAAAGCCTTCTCCAATATTTCTTCTGGTGAGAAGTATTGTATTGGTATTTCATGCGTAAAATCAAAAGGGAGTAGTTTTTATTCCAATAGTTCATGGTATACCGTAAACCTTCAACTTAATTTCGACCACTAGAGAGTTCGATATCGCTTTAACCCTTCACCTAACTGAACGGCATTGTCCGCCATGCACTATTCACAGAACTCGCCATCAAATTTTAATATTTTTTCCCCAGTATTTGCCTAAAAAAATACCTTATGCCATTGGATCGACTTCCAAAGGGGGGGGGGGGGGGGTCTTCAGCTATATGTTTTAGGGACAATAATTGAAAACAAGAATATTGCATGTGTCACCTAACAAGTTTTGTTGTTTAAAAAGTGAAAAACCTCCTTTAACTGATAGAGTGCTAAATTATTTTTGCGATGCAAAATTTGTTCACGTCTTTGCCTTGTTACAATTTATGGGAGAGTGCCCAGGCACTCTCCCATAAATTGTAACAAGGCATGTTCTAACACACTAAGTAATATCGCTTCAAAGATAATACGAAGCACAGCTACTGAATTTGAAGCCTTTAAGCTGCAGTACCTGCACTTAAGAATAAAGCCCAAATATGAGCTTCCAACACTCTTCCAGTTAAAGGGCACATTCCATCAAAATGTGCTATTATTTTTCGTCCACTTTTTCAAAATATTTCAGCAAAACCATATCATGTTTAACACTGAAACGAGCTCGCTCCAATGAGAGATCACTTGATATGGTTTCGTTTAATTTATTGGAAAAATGATTTTTTGTAAACTGCAGTTACTGTACAGCTTGCAAATTACGCGGGCGGATGCGGTTGATTCGTTAGGTAAAGGGTAATAAAATGTTATCTATTAAAAACGATTACCCAAGCGTTCAAAGAGTCTGTTTACAAGTGTATTCCTCTTACAATCAATACTTCAGACTCGCCATTTTTTCGTGAAACACACAAATATACACAAGCACACACGCACACAAAAACAGATTTCGCAGACGATAAATACACTGTATTGCAGATGGACGTTTGGTTTTTTGGTTCATTTCTTCTTAAAAAATATATGCATTGATTTGTAATAATTTAATTGATACTTACAAAAATATAGCACACATTTTATTTTTATCATTGTCAGTAATAAAAATCACCGGTCATTTCTTAAAAATACTTTTCCCGCTCTTGCGAAACCGCCAATTGATGAATCTCCGCGGAAAGCGAGAGGCCATAACGCAGTGTGGAACAATAAATTATGCAAATCGATATTGTCTGGAATAAATATTGATAATGAAAACCTGTCTGTCGGTATGGGGGACACGTGATGCTGGCCAACTCGAACACGCCGTCGGTTAAAACTTTTCGTGTCTCCCCAGCATGTTTATGACTTAACATTTTTTGTGCCCCATGTACGGGCTGGATTACCGTGGTAGCATGTACATAATCGATTTTCCACCCACACAAAAACTGAAAAAATACCGTACGAAAAATAAGCAGCTGTTGCGAAGTCTCAGCCAGTCCACTCTCTGAAACGTTGCAACTTCTGCAGAATTATTTTGACTCAGTATTTACGGTAACAGTTTGGGTGGAACTTCACTCTGGGAGTGTTTCAGTGACAATCCACTAACATCCCAGTTACTGTATAACCAAACTAATGTTGACATGCCAGCTTTATTGAATTTGAGCGGCCTCGGCCTTTGAGGGTTTTTTTTTTACATCACCAAAAATGATAGTGCTCATTTACTTACAAATGTCGAATGTATTCAAAAGGAATTGTTCTGTTGTAGTGTATTGGAAAGTGCCTTTGAGCACTTTCCAATGAACAGTAACAACACAAATTCATATGACTGGAATATTTTCGTTTTTCACCGAATATGAAACATTGGAGTCACTCAGTTTCAGCACCAATACATCTCAGTGGAACCCAATTTTGGGCTTCAACTTTCAGCACTGGACTACATTCACAAAAGTTCCAGCTTGTGAAAACAGTCTTTGTAAGGGGTCTCACCCTGTAGAGGGGCGCGGGTTTACTGTGGAAATGCATCTGGAAAGGAGTTTCACCAAGACAGCTGATGGAATGTTGTGGGGAAAAATAATACGCACAAGCAATGTTTCAGGTAATGAGCCTGTCTGTAACACAGAGGCCCACTGGCTGAAACTTTGCTGGACTGTAACCTTGTGTGAGCCATGCGCAAGTTAACGTATAATAATTTGGGTAAAAGATGAAATGTTAACCAAACACTTCCAGACAATGGTGGAAAACTAAATCTTTTTAATCTCATACCATGAGAATACATCATCCCTTAAGTGCAACAAGGTACCATCTGCAATGCTTTAGCATTGCAGATGGCACCTTGTTGCACCAAAGGGGTGACATGTACGGGAACTGATTCAAAACTAACGAAAAGGAAGATTGCCAGTTTGGCTTGCTGACACTAATAAAGCACAGAGATCAGAGACACAGAAAAAATCATTTGTGTTTCAAATTAACCCAAATCAACTGGGTTCGGTGAATATGAACCCAGTTGGGTTCACATTCACTCAACCCAGTTGATTTGGGTAAATTTTTAACCCAACTAATTTTAGAGTGCAGTAACAAGCACCAGAGTTCGGAACATTGGTCACTAATGTTAGTGTTTCTTGCAGGTTTTTGAGGAATTGTTTGATTGTTGGGTGAAAACGCGAATACACTGTGACGTAGTAGTAGTAGTAATCAACATCCCACACCCTTTTTGTGACGTGGGGTGCACACGATCGCCTATAAGTTGGTGTTCTCATAATTGAGGGCCTCACAAGTACTTGGGCGGGGGGGGGGGGGGGATGAATGAGCGATGGAAAGTCACAATTATCAGTTGAAGTGGCAACTAATTCAAGGTACATTCGAATGTCACACACCCAATAATCAATTAACACGAGAGTAATGTATCGACACAAAATGTGCTGAATAGTTTTGAACTTTGCAACCATAAACAATATATGGAGCTGGGGTGACCAATAAAACACTCAAGATACTCAAGAGTCGAGTTTCCACCCAGACAATAAACTGTCAATGCCACTGGTAATGCATAGGGTGTAAAGTTTTAGCCAGTGGACCTCTGTGTTCAACCCTGAGGTCCATCGACTGAAACTTTCCTTGTCTTTCTTGAACTTCTTCGCTGACATCAAGTTTTTGTCTGGGTGGATTCTCCACTGCTTGCATGGTTTAGTGGTAATCCACTGTTCACGATCTGTAAATGGTAATTATATGCCTTTACTTTTTGCAAGTGCAGTAACTACAGTTGACATAATTAAATTATAATAACTTGAGGATTTCACGAGCTAATTTGCAATTCTCGGACCACCAGGTGAGAAGATAACTGGGTGTCCATAACAAGCAAATTAGCTTATTTGGTCTTCCTATATCGGTGACTAGGCAAGAAATCACTATAAGTATGCACGTGAATTTTATCTTTGAAGTCAAATTTATTGCCCTTTCGCAATGACTCCAAACATTTTTGGAATGAATAAAGCAGCTTTCTCACTCAGCAGACCTTTGGCAGCTTGAGGAGCAAAATTTCATTATCATCCCATGAAAAGCTCACCAACACCAAGAGGTTCAGGAAATACAGCTTTGGTCAAAGTCATTTAGTGAGATGGAAAATGAAAAGAATGTTCAGTGGTGGGGTGCTGATCGTCAGCATATTTTGAGACTAAATATCAATGATGTACAGTTATTCACAGTTCAAACCTTGTATTAGTTGCCAAATAATCATGAATCATATGAATATAAAAATAAAATATTCTTATCTTGGTTAAAAATGTAATTAGCACAATTTGCTTTCACTCTCGTGAAATGCATAATTAGCACACGTTGGAAGCATAATCTAGTTTGGTGGAATGATGAGATTAGAATGGCATATGTATACAATATATATAATGGGTTAGTACTCTGTCACTCTCTGAGTGGACAGCCATCCCATACTTACACAATGTTTTTGGAAGAAGAGTGTCAAAAATCACCAAAATATCAGCCGGCAAATCCATTTGCAGTATTTGTTTGCTGGACCATCGTGCAGTCAGAACTATGAAGATTTTCGTCGTCCCTTAAGTAGAACAAGGTGCCATCAGCAATGGTTTAGCATTGCAGATGGCACCTTGTTCCACTCAAGGGGCATGTAACTCCAACTCGAGTGTGACCGTACCAAATCATGTTTTAAATACTGCACAATTTGTAAATACCACAGAGCACCACGCCCGGCTACACATGCAGGTGTTCGAAACATTTACTCCCTAAAATCTGAATAATTGGAATGTTCGTTTGAAATTTAAAAAACATGCTCCGGTCAGAGCCAGACAAGAATTTTTGCCCAAATTTATGTTAAGAGTGAGTTTTCAAAAATTGAAACAAACGGTAACATTCTTTGGTATTTTAAGCTTTGAAATAATCATATACTTTGGTATTTTCAGAGAAGAAAATAATTCCAAAATGAGTACAGCAAACTTATGTAATTGTTACCGCATTCATTTGTATGAATCACGTAAAATTAGTCTGAAAAACCATTTTCATGTGATTTCACAAGAATGATAAAAATCAGTCGGAAAGCAATTGGTTAAAGTTGAAACATATAAGGAAGCCTCAGTTTACTGCGTCGAATAAATGTATTGACTTTACTATTTAGAAAGAAAAAGAATAAAAGTTTCTCAAGATCGTCTTACAGTTTGTTTTGACTGGTGCTATTCCTGTGATTTGATGGATAGCTCATTTCAACACCAACTATACTGTTCTTCGCCTCACATCTCCGAACCGCGAGGATAACGCTGATGGAGGAGAGTCGAACTGTCAGCGTCTGACACGTCGAACGTCTTTGAACGGTCTTTCATTGTCCAGCTCCATGGAAATGGAGCAGCGGTCCTCCGAGTACCTCGTCGCACTTGTTAAGTCCTGTTCGGTACTTGGAATTGGCTAGCCCCTCGAACGCTTTGATCCTCTTCCACGATGCGGACGAACATTTGTCCGACTGCGTTTTTGACGCGGAGGGAGTGTCCTCACGTCACAGTTAATGAATTGTAAAACCTAACCCTAACATGAAGCTACCATCAGGGTTCCGGTTTGTCTGTTGTCTGGGGATTTTCGTGTAATGTCACTGCACTTTCTTGTGATGTCACAGTTGTTTCGTCAGTATCTTCGTCAGATTCGTCCGTTTCGTCCAACTCCTCACACTCCGCACCAGCGATACTAGATATTTCGCTGGAACATCCCGATTCACAGCTTTCATCAGTGTCATTTTCACTAGTGTAACTACTAGAATCATGTGTGTATGATCCATCGTCTTCCTCTTCCTGTTCGTCCTCCTCAGGACTTTCCTCGATTGGATCTAAATTCGACTTCAAAGACACAGTTCTCTGACGTTTACGCTGAATAGGTTGTTTTGGTCTTCGTTTCGATTTTCCACCATTTGACGTTTTCTTCGATTTTACGCCCGTTTTCTCGCGGAAAAACTTCACAATAGAATGAAGAAGTCCAGTTTTTTTATCCTCCTCCTCTTCCTTAATTGGAAGTTGGATTGGGAATTTCAAGTCTAAACCACCAACACGAGGTCGCCCGTTCTTCTGGTCAGAAACAACTAGACACCGTTTACCCTGAGAACGTCCTACCACTTTAGCGTCACATAACAGTGGTATACTCTTGGCATCTTCCGCTTTTACAATACACGTGTATGTGTAGCCTTTTCTGTCTCTCAATGTTACTTGATATTTCTTCATAGCCTTGCCTTCGTTTACTCCTTTACCTTCGCGCTTTTTATTTTGACTGGTATTCTGCTGAGAATTCGGTGCAAAAGGCATATAGCCCCTACCTACACTTGGGTACATGTCGAATATATATAGTAGACAAAAATGTAAACACAACGTAGAAATTGATTTCAGAACAGATTGCTCGATGATCACTCTACTGTTGTAATGGCAATATTGAACTGTTGTAAATTAACACACGAGTTTTACACTCACGCAGTCGTAACTGGGCCAATAGACGATTGTTGGCAGAGATCCAAGTGACGTTCGTCTCGATCAAAATATTTGCTATGAATAATTGGGGGGTTCAGCTCTCAATATTGACCGTTGAAGTTTATGATTAACTGATTTTAATCTCATCATCTGGACAGATTAGACATTTGAATGTTGGATTTCTTAATATTGTGCGCTATTTTCACAAAATTCAGCCCAGCTTTGTTTTTTAGGCCCTCACATTTCCAGACATGGATACCTAAACACCCCTTAAACTTTGATCAGTCTATGCAGAACGGATTTAGACTTTGGCGGAATGCCAGTAAAACTTCGCGCGTTCTAGAGGCCAATTGAGATCACCTTGAACTAGACAATCTCATATGATGATCAGGGATGTTGCATCGAAATGGAGATATCAAACTCGAGAAAAACCGTTATTACACCTTATTTTTAATCTTATTATATTAGGAGCATAACAACGATCGCAATCGGGGCTATATTGTACATTTAAATATGACAATTCAGCTTAGAAAAAAGCTTGCCTTTTCTGTTGCCATTAGTAACCACCCAGCGCTGGTTTGAATTCGACCAAATGAATGGAAAATCTTTCAACTTTTCATTGAATATAAGTAGCCAATCAGAATTTACATTGGAAGGTGGGACAAGTGCGTTGCAGTGTTTTGAAATATTTTGTTTGATCACAAAACGAAATAACTATCCTCCCTCTAAATATTTGTGAGTCTCTTTAGGCCGATTATGGAAATTCTTAGACTAGTACATATATAAGTTATAAAATGTCAGCATTCCGATTTCGACATGTTTGTATTTTATTCATGAGGCAAGACTAGAGAAAAAGCTTTATTTATAGCTTAGTACCTTTATGGTGACACGTGTTGCCCCTTGGGAAAAATTAACGGACTGTTTTTCGCTATAAACCTCCTTTTTTATTTCTTCGGTTAACAGAAAAAAATCGCCATTCCAAAGTATCACACGTTCCTTGTCATGTGGCTGAAATCGCAGGTTTCAATTTAACCCTTTATGTGACGAATTAGCCGCATCCAACACCGTAATTTATAAATTGAGCAGTTCAAAAAAAAAAAAAATCCCCAAAATTCAACAAAACCATATATGACCCCTCATTGAAACGAGATCGTTTTTTGAAGGACCGCATGTAATTAATAGTTTTGTGGAAATTTGTTGAAATTTTTTTTTAAATATTTGAAATAAGGCTTAATATCTTTTGCGTTGGGAAAAGTGGTAACCGTTTACCAAACATCACTAGCGTAGCGGCCAGTGGCATTGCGGTAACCGGTTCTCGTCAGATCACCGAAGTTAAGCAACGCCGAGCCCGGTTAGTTCTCGGATGGGTGACCGACCATATGAGCGATCGATTCGGACTCCCGCGTTGTGTCCTTGGTCAAGGCACTTAACCCCGATTGTCCACATGGGGGCACGGTGACGCTGTGTGCTAAGGCGTACTGCACGTCGATGGTGCGCATGTCTTCAGCCAGTCTAACCCTGCCTGTGCTGTTGTGCGGAGTTAGGATGTTGGGGAGCTGGCAGCTGCTCGTCGTTGCTGTGTGGTTCTCTCCGGGTACTCCAGCTTCCTCCACCCGTAAAACTGTCACGGTCCATCGTGCATAAGTATGTGACCTTAAACACCAATAAATAATAAATGAATAAATAGTGTAGTGGACGTCACTTGCAACTAAACTCTTGAATAAGGCTATTAAAACAATACTGGATTCTCATTCAGTCTCGTCGTTGGGGGCGCGGTGGCTCAGTTGGTAGAGGTGCAGGCTGCAAGCCGAGAGGTCCTCGGTTCGAATCCCGCCTGCGGCAACCACGTTGTGTCCTTGGGCAAGACACTTCACCCCATTGCCCACATGGGGGCACGGTGGCGTTGTGTACTAAGGCGTACTGCACGTCGATGGTACACCTGTCTTCAACTAATGCTAACCCTGCTTGTGTTGAGTCAGAATGTCGGGAAGCTGACAGTTGCTCGCCGTTGCTCGGTGGTTCTCTCCGGGTACTCCGGCTTCCTCCACACATAAAACTGTCGCGGTCTTGATTAGCCATTGTGCAGAAATATGTGACCTTAAACACCAATAAATAAATAAATAAATATTCATTCTCGTCATTAAAAAGCTGCCTCGTCACTCAATTTCTATTTCCTGGAAATTTCTTCACTACTTTGCATTTGTAGGATAACAACTTTACCATCTATATCTTGTTTGATATCGCTGAGCTCTGTCAATCAAGATATAGTTGGTTATTTATTTATTTATTTATTGGGGTTTAACGACACTTTCGACAGCCAAGGTCACCTGTCGGACAGTTTTACGGGTGGAGAGGGTAACTTTCAGACTTCCCAACGAACACGCTCCACACAAGCAGAAGACAGGTGCACCATCGACGTTCAGTACGCCTTAGTAAATAGCGCCACTACTGTGCCCCATGTGGGCAATCCTGATGAAGTGCCTTTCCCTAGGACACAATGCAGTTACCCCTGGCGGGGATCGAACCGTGGACCTCTTTAGGTTTGAAATCCAATTCCGTAACCACTGAGCCACCGCGCTCCCGATATAGTTCGTTAAAAACCTCTACCCAACGCAGACGATTTCAAAATTTATTATTTTAAATATAATTTTTAAAATTTTTAAAAAAAAAATAAACAAAACCATCTCATATGACCCGTTTTTGGAACGAGCTCGACGAGCTCGTTCCAAAGAGGGGCCACATGATATGGTTTTGTTGAAATTTTTCGAAAAATAATATTTTTCAGCTGTTGAATTTGCATATTACGCGGGCGGATGCGGGCGATTCGTTGAGTAAAGGCTTAAATATGCAACTACACGAGGGGAAATTTTCACGCTTTAAAAAGATTTTTTCCACATAATAGTGTAGATAGGTAAATTTTCAATTCTGAAAATTTTCAGGACTGTTTGTGGATTAACAAAAATTCAAAAAAATAAAAAGCCTCCCTCACCATGAAATTGAGAGAAAATTGCCTGAAAAACAAGAAATATTTTTTTAATTGGCCTAACTTGATCTTGTTTGAATTGGCAACTTCTTCACAGTCTTGTGAAATGGTCAGTTTCAAAGAGTCATATGAGTGGACAACAGACGGAATGACTTACGAATATAAGAATTAATTTATGATTTTAAATTCATAGCATTGAGAAGAAAAGAAAAGAGAAAAAGCCTCCGTCCCTCGTCTGTTTTTCAGAGCAAAAATACCTGAGAACACAGCTTTTTTGCCTATAAATGTTTATTGTTACCCCCAGAACGTAGATAATAACCTCACACTGGAACGAGCTCGAAGTTCTGAGAGTGGTCATGTTTTGGAGTCAAAACGAAGAAAAATCATAAAATTTGGATAGTTTATTGTGTCAAGCCGAGCTCCTTTCAAAAAGGATTCATAAGGCATGTTTTGGAGGCAAGAAGTGGAAAATCATAAAATTTGGATTGTGATCATAGTTTATAGTGTCTCACCGACAAGCTCCTTCCAATGAGGGTTCATAAACTATGTTTTTGTGGCATCTTGGTTTATGGGGGCGCGGTGGCTCCGTGGGTAGAGGTGCAGGCTGCAAGCCGAGAGGTCCCCGGTTCGAATCTCACCTGCGGCAACCTCGTTGTGTCCTTAGGCGAGACACTTCACCCCATTGCCCATGTGCGGGCACGGTGGCGCTGTGTACAAAAGCGTACTGCACGTCGATGGCGCACTTGTCTTCAACCACTGCTAAGCCTGCTTGTGTGGCGTTTGTATGTTGGGGAGCTGACAGTTGTTCGGTGGTTCTCTCCGGGTACTCCGGCTTCCTCCAACAGTAAAACTGTTTTGGTCATGGTTAGCCATTGTGCAAAAATATGTGACCTTAAACACCAATAAATAAATAAATAATAAATAAATCTTGATTTATAGTGTCACTTCCATCGTCCAAATTTTTTCGTTTTGTTGAGAATTATCGAAAATAGCGTGACAGCTTGGTTTTTTCAAAGACCGCCAGATTGGACTAAACTCGAGCTAGCCTTCGATTTTAGCCACCGCAGTGGACAATGCTGTGGCCATTTGCCAAGGCTTTTATCAGGGTAGTGCCGATTGCCATGAAAATGTCGGTAGTTTTAGACTTTATTTGAATTTCCAATACAGGCCTGTACCTTGATATTAACCCCATCAGCATGCGAATACCTTGAAATGGAGCAGTGCTTGTTAACTGTAGTAAACATATTCTGCTTTATCGTTTAAATAGGGCCCGGTCACCATTGCCTGTGGTAGAAGTCCTCTAAAGTGAGCGGCACAGGTATAAACGTTTGGCTATACTTTTCCTTTGTTGCGATCATGATACAGTCGATGATGAAAGTGACCTTAAACACCAATAAATATATCAACCCGGTATGCATACATGTTTTCAGAAAGCAAAAGTTGGCATCGGTGAGTAGACAACACAATAAACGCCTTTTGTTACTCCTATTGGGGTTGAACGACACTTTAGACAGCCTCGTGTTGGAAAGTTTTACGGGTGGAGGAAGTCGGAGTACCCGAAGAGAACCACCGAGCAGCGCCAAGCAACTGTCCGGCTCCCCAGCGTACTAACTCCGCATAAGCAGTGTTACCATTGGTTGAAGACAAGTGCACCTTCGGCGTGCAGTACGCCTTAGTACACAGCACCACTGTGCCTCCTCGATGGCACTCGGGATTAAGTGCCTTGCCCAAGGACTCAACACAATTACCCTGGCAGGGATCAAACCAGGGGCGGTGGAACGATTTTCAAAGTGTGTGTGTGGGGGGGGGGGGGGGTGGGGATCGGACGGTGGGTGGTCGTCGGTATGAAAATTTTAAATTCCAGGGTCCCAAAACCCCAATTTCCATGCGTCTGAGTGGATATTTTGCGATTTTTCAGGAGATGTATTTGAAAGATTTCACACTCTGAGAGTCGTTAAAAACGTTGGTAAAGCATACAGGTGAGGTCTATTTATCAGCTTTGGTCGTAACGACCAAAGCTGATAAATAGACCTCATCTGTATGCTTTACCTGACGTTTACAGCAATTATATTGTCTGTGGAATATCTTGTCTGGGTGGATTTGGTATTTGTATGTCTGTAAGATTACGATCTACTTCTGTTAACTGATTTTTTAAGTCTGTATACATTTTAGCGTTTGCTGCCACAAATTCAAAAAATAATCCGAAATCCATCGAAACTGAACCAGTACGAGAGAAACATAGCTAGCGAAAATATGGGGGAGGCTCTGGACCCGCCTCTTTCACCAGTCATTGGATGTGTTAAAATATATGCATACAAAAAAACATGGCCCGGCAAAAAAAAGTGGAGGGGCAGCGCCCTCCCCCCCCCCCCCCCCGGGTTCCGCCGCCCCTGCAAGCCGTGGACCTGTCGTTTTGAATCCAATATTGTAACCACTGAGTCACCTTGCACCTTGGTACGTATCTCTGTTAGACACTGCATGGTGTATAGACTTGTCATGAAAGTGATGTGGTTTCAGAAGTAAAGGGATTTATGAATACATCTTATACGTTTCGAGTTGAATGGCGCGGCTGTGGACCGATTCCCACGCTACTTTGGACTACTACTTAACCCTAAGTAACCATACAGCCACTTAGTGAAACCTATTCATTCAGCCAACAATAATGTAAAAACACTGCAAAAGTCATCTGCTGTTGTGTACATCTACATACACGGCAGTTATTATCGTAAAATTAATCTGAGGACAAAAGGGTTGAAGTGTCTTCTGAAACATTCTGGAAGACAAACAAATTTGAGAGAAAAAAGTGTGTGTTATTATGTTCATTTTGGGTTAAAATTTCATGACAAAAATGTTGCCAACTGTCTTTTGTCTCCGAGCTGTGTTATTAATGACCGTGGAGAAAATAGCTTGATATATTTAGATATTACGACATGAAATCACAGTCGTTTTTATCATTTTACTGAATGAACTGGCGGAAATGGGACGAACATAAACTTATTCGTATATAGCCGTCACGCTTAATGAGTTTTCTCGATCTCACGAGCACGTTTATTCTCACCATCCCTTCAAATTTGAAACCCAAAATGATAAATTTCTTTTGTGAGGTAATGAGACTATCACACCTGCTTTGTGAGTTCGTGCTTTTTATTGGGTCAGAAACGGTGTCAACTGAATTTTTGCTTTGTAATGTCAGAAGCCAGTGATATGACTTAAGTTTTTTATGAGCATGATACAGCTTGCTGACACATTGCCCCAGTGCTGGCGTTTTTGCATTAGATTTTCCCACAGGCACATTCATTGTCACATTGATCATTTTGAGGAATTCCGAATCCAGGAATGATAGAAAAACAAAAATGAAAATTAGTGGGACACGAAAGGATTTTGAAAATAGAGGAGGCTGAGTCTAGCGTTCGATTTTAGCTCGCCAGAGCGAAGCTGAAGGGGAGCTTTACTGAATATTTTTAGCTCACCTTGATAAAGTCAAGCTGAGAGCTTATCTAATAGCTCTTCGTCTATCAACACCTTGTGGGGGTGGTGTCAGATTCAAGTTTTTTTTCAAATCGGGTCCCCAGGTATATATTTGGGCTCGCTATGGTATCCCTCATTTTAACTTATTGCAATATGAGGAAATTTCTTCTTAAAAATTTTCTTCTTCAGATTCACCAGTCGGAATGTTTTCATATTTGGTATACAGCACATTTAGGGTGGGGGGGGGGGGCAGTTTCAAGTTTGTTCAATTCGAGTTCCTGGGTTAATCATTTGAATTTTATCTTAGTACAATATGAGGGAATGTTTTCAAAAATCTTCGTCAGATTCACCAGTCAGAATCTTTTCATTTTGGTTTACAACATCTCAAGGGGAGTCAGATTCAAGTTTGTTCAAATTGGGTCACTGGGTTAATATCTGGGCTGCGTATGGTAGCCCGAATTTTAACTTAGTGCAATATGAGGAAATTTCTTCAAAAATCTTCTTCAGATCCACCAGTCAGAATGCTTCCATATTTGGTATACAACATCTCTAGGGGGTCATATGGCCTTAGATGTTAATGTGGCGTTAAAACCTAATAAACATATAAACTCGGGCAGACCAACGATTTGTACAGAATCTATGTAATTTTCAACCAGTGTATTTAATAGCTTTATCAAGATTCAAATGCATCACACCACCCCAAAATAGTGTCAATCTCTCTTTAATTTTACTTACCGGGTAACGTTTCATCAACAAAAATAATTCAAGTGTAGACGTCTCTGAATTATCTCGTCATCAAAATCGACTTTTGATAAAGTTATCTCCCCTGGAATTATTAGACGGGCAAGGAATGTCCAATTTATTTTGTTTATTTATTTATTATTTATTTATTGGTGTTTGAAGTCACATATTTCTGCAGAATGGCTAATCATGACCACGACAGTTTTAAGGAAGGAAGCCTGAGTACCCGGAGAGAACCACCGAGCAACGGCCAGCAATTGTCAGTCCCCCAAATTACTAACTCCACAGAAGCAGGGTTAGCATTGCTTGAAGACAGATGCACCATCGGCGTGAAATACGCCTTAGTATACAACGTCATCGTGCCCCCACATGGGCAATGGGGGTGAAGTGTCTTGCCCGAGGACCTCTCGGCTTGCAGCCTGCACCTACTGAGCCACTGCCCCCCCCCCCCCACCACCACCCGAATGTCCAATTAAGCAGCCTGTAGTTGTTGAAAAAACCCTCTTGAGAAAACCCTATGACATCGGTAGAAAATAAAAGTTTCCTTTAGGTTTTTGTTGAATTCTTTATGAAAAAACTCATTTTATTCAACTGCTGAAGTTGTAAAGTACCCTCACGGATACGGCCGTTCAGTTAAGTAAAGGGTTAAGTAATAATACCGACTGACTAATATTCCAACTACCTGGTGTTAATCTACATAAATTGTATGTATCATCACATCATGCTATTTTAAAAGGCATTTTCACATGATTGATTACATCATCACTGTTGAATTGTGGAGATGATGTACTTGAGTCCTAACCAGTGGCGTAGCCATGGGAGCTTGGGGGTTTGGCTTCATTTTCTCTGCCTCCCCCCAATAAATATTGGCCCAATGCAACTTTCATAACATAGAGCCCTGAAATGATCTCCAATATAGGGCTACAAATCCCCCTGATTCGCTCTTAAGTGTGGGAGGCGGGGGTAACGAGTGCATGGCCCAAGTTTGGACGGGGTAGGGGTGGGAGGCGCCCGACCCTCACAATAGCCTTCCAAATATCATGTTCTCCTCAAACCGGCTACGGTACCCCCTTTCCTAGAATTCGGGCTAAACGCACTACTAGTATGGTGTCTTCTATTCGGTTGAGTGACATGTCAAGCATGGTGATATCTCGTGGGATCCCACGAAGAGGGGTAGTGTTTGTTTACGGTGGTAAATAAGCTCTATTTTACCGGTAAAATCGGATTCGGTAACCAACGACTGAGGCGGAACTTATCCATACAGCAGACAGCATGGGTTCCAAGTCTTGGCTGAACTTTATTTCATAGTTGTACAGCTGATATAGCCATGGAGGCCTAAAATTGCCTCAAACACCAACAAATAGTACACGGAAAGTGTATCATGACTGAATGCTCGCTAACCAAAACCTGAGACGAGAGTCCTTTAAAGTAACAACATAACTATAAACGATTGCTAAACTTGATGCTGAAAGTGACATTAAACTCTGAGTAACAAACTTGGCTGAATGATCTGTTGAGTGGGGTACAACCCCCCCCCCCCCCCATTCCTCCTCCAGGCGGTAACATAATTATGTTCTGTGATAAAACTTCAGAACCCCCACCCCACCCCACCCAGTTTGAACCCCGAGAAGTGGAAAAGTGCTTGTTTATTGTGGAAACAAGTTCTGATTTACTGGTATATGACCCAGAACCAATGTCTAGGATGGAAGTCCTCTAAAATGGGCAGCATACGTATAAAAGATTGGCTGAACTTGACTTCATACCTGTATTGCGATTATGATGTAACCGAAGATGCTACAAGTGACGTTCAACACCATTAAATAAATGAATAAACATCAGAGGTGCAGTAAGAGTTTCAGCAAAAGAACCACCTGTGCTTCCTCTACCCGTTAACCCTTTACCTAACTTGAAAAGCAGACGACACTTGCAAAAATAATTCTTGAATAACTAATTTTTTTTCATTTTTTGTCTCAAAAACATAGGTTATGACCCCTCGTTGGAACGAGCTCGACGAGCTCGTTCCAACGAGGGGTCATAACCTATGTTTTTGAGACAAAAAATGAAAAAATAATGAAAATTAATTGGCGATTTTTGAGAATAGCGCTGGCCGGTTTTGGCCGTTACGTTAGGTAAAGGGTTAAACTGCCAAGGCCGATAGCTGTTGAACTTGATGCTAACCGCTTATCTAACACGAATATATAGAAGGCGATACTAAAAAATAAAAATTCTCTAATAACCAAAACTTGACATTTTTGTCTTGATAAATATAGCTTATGGTGGCTCGTTCCAGTGATGGGGGTCATAAGCTATATTTTGGAGACGAAAGTTAAAAAAAAAATATTATAATTTGAAAGACGATGTTTGTAGGTACCCTTGGCCGTGTTTGGCTGTTGTTTTAGATAATGTCTTAAAGACCACCAAGGACTTTTAATACCACGCGCATCGCTCGCATGCTGCCCAATTATGTTGTGGCTTTGCCACCACACTCTGAAAATTTCCCCGCTGCCCCAACCTTGACCCTGACGGATTGAAACCTGAAACCGATTTTCAAGCCTTGGAGTGAGAAGACAAGAGCTAGTAAGAATTCACATAAAACCTGCAATCGGGATGGAAGTATGATCATAAACTGATGCACGGACAAACACTAACACTAGCACTTTGTGAAGCCCAAAATTTGTAACCGTGGTGAACTTGTGTTCACAGACAGACAGACAGACAGCAGACAGACAGGCAGACAGACAGACAGACAGACAGACAGACAGACAGACATACTAGCATAGTACTTTTAAGCTGGAGTCGCGGTGGCTCCGTGGTTAGAGCATTGAAATTGAACCGGCGGTTTGATCCTGCCCATTGGTAACTGAGTTGTGTCCTTGGGAAAGACACTTCATTCCGATTGCCTACTTTGTGTACGGTGGCTCTAAGGCGTTCTGTACGTCAGTGGTGCACTTGCCTTCAACCGCTGCTAACTTGGTACCCAGAGCTAGTACGTTGGCTAGTATGGCAGTTACTAGCAGTTGCTAGGTAGTTCTCTCCCAGTACTCCGGCTACCTCCATCCGGAAAACTGCCCGACTCGATGTGGCCTTGGCTGTTGAAGGTGCCGTTACGTCCCAATAAAACAAAGAAACATGAGCAGCCCACTCGGTCGCAGTTAAAAATTACGCCCTTCCAGAAAAAATGTTTGTTTATCGGAGTTTAACGAATTTTTTTCAGTACGCTTTTCCCAAAAAACTGCCAGACATGTTTTTTAGTCGAGTTGTGACGAAGTCAAACTCGACTTATATTTGATGAATGGCGGGCGGGCGTGTGGGCGTAAACAATTGGTTTCCTCCGGATGATAACTTGATAATGGTTCAACCCATGTTCATGAAACTTCAGGTAGGTTGGTATCGGTGAGAGGAATAACCTTATTAATTTTGGACTTGCTTGGTCAAAGGTCAAGGTCACAGTGACCTTGAACATAGTAAATTGTAAACAAGTGGTTTCCGGATGATAAGGTGACTACGGTTCAACCCGTATTCATGAAACTTCATATGTAGATTGGCCTTCGCGAGAGGAAGAACTCTCACTCACTCTAGACTCACTAGGTCAAAGGTCAAGGTCACAGTGAACCTGAACATAGTAAATCAAAACAATTGGTTTCCAGATGACAACTTGATAATGGTTCGACCCATGTTCATGAAACTTCATAGTTAGGTTGGCATCAGTGAGAGGAAGAACTCTATTTATTTTGGACTCACTAGGTGAAAGGTCAAGGTCACAGTGAATCGTAAACAATTGGTTTCCGGATAACTTGATAATGTTTCGACCCACGTTCATAGGTAGGTTGGCATCAGTGAGAGGAAGGACCCTATTTATTTTGGACTTGCTAGATGATAGGTCAAGGTCACAGTGACCTTCAACATAATAAATCATAAACAATTGGTTTCCGGACAATACCTTGATAGTGGTTTGATCCACATTCATGGTAGGATGGCCTAGGTGAGTGGAAGATCCCTATTTATTTTGGACTTACTATCCTTCAAATTGAAAATTCTTCCAATCCCTTTGGCATTCGATAACTTGAAAAATATTGCTTGGATTGTCAAGTTACTTTACATTGTGTTCAGGTTACTGATGTGCCGAGCTGCATAGTTTTTGGTGTAAATCTGATAATTTGATCCTGAGATATTAACCCTTTATCCTTCAAATTGAAAATTTCTCCAGTCCCTTTGGCATGAGATAACTCAAAAAATATCTCTCCGATTGTCATGTTACTTCAAATATGTGTTCAGGTTACTGATGTGCCGAGCTGTATAGTTCTTGGTGTAAATCTGATAATTTGATCCTATGATATTAACCCTTTATACTTCAAATTGAGAACTCCTCCAATCCATTTCTTTGGCATGCGATAACTCAAAAAATATTAATCCGATTATCAGGTTACTTTATATATGTATTCAGGTTACTGATGTGCTGTGCTGTATAGTTTTTGTTTTATGTAAATCTAATAATTTGATCCGGAGATATTAACCTTTTATCCATCAAATTAGTAACTCCTCCGCGTACCCATACCATGTATGGTGTACAAAATGACGGCATCCGGGGTGGTCCTCCGTCATACAGCTTTCTACTAGTTGCGCGTATGGGTACACATCTGACGATTTAATCGGCCTATTTTTTTTATCTATTAATATAACCTACTGAAATCAGTCATTAGCATTTTAAAAGATATGGCAATTTGCCAACTGGAAATTGCCACATCTTTGAAAATGCCAATTATTCACTAGTTCAACCCATTTAAAGTCACAACTAGAAAATACACTTCTAGAAAATACAATTGAAAAGTTCTATAGTATTGGCCCCTGGTATTCTTCTTCGTACAATAGTAGTAGTAGTGTGTGTGTTGGGGGGGGGCGCTAAGAGCACAATCCAGCTTTCTTGGTTTAGATTCGAACTCATGATCGGAAATATGTGCTTCCATCAGTGATAAGCTAACTTGCTTCACATATATATGTTAAAAACACACATAATAAATGACGGTGTTAGACCAATCTGTAAATTTGGAATCAAAAAGTTTCAACAGGATTCGCCAAATATTTTCAGAGATTACGATGGGACTGTAGTGGAGAAGGCTGTAAACAAACACGACCTCTGATCACCAGAAATCAATTGGCCGTAATTGCGCGGACTCCTCTCAATAATACGTAACCTAATAACTATTACATAACTATATCCTTGATTACAGGTTGTTTACTTCTCCGATGGTCAGATAGTTTGTTACGTGGCTATTCATTGATAAACATGATGACTGGTGGTTTGTTGTTTCCGTGCAATGGCGACGAGAGGAGGGGGCATTCCATTTCCCGCTCCAAGTTCAAACTGCCTCTTGGAATTTCCAATCCTCGCCTTTCCTGTCACATTCAACATACAACCCCGGGAGGCTCCAGAACCTCTGTTGAAGCTTCAAAATTTGAAACAATTTCCAGACCTTCATTTATGGGAGGGGAACATGCCTTACTCCAGTCTTGGACACCAAACCACACTACGTTCAGCAAATCGACCTGGGATCCCTCCCATACTGTAAGCTCCCCCGCCCCCGATTTTGTGTCTTTGTCACCGACACTGTTTCTCTCTCTGTCAAAAACACTTGTTATTGACCTAATCTGGTCATCTTTATTCAAAATGTAGAATATATCGGCGCTTTGATCTGTGACATGATCTCGGAACAGATGTGAGACATCAGAGGTTGCAGCCGAAGGTCACCACCACGCACGTCCGCTCGCTCGCTCGCTGCTCGCTCACTCGTACGCACACACGCACGCACGCACGCACGCACGCACACGTCCGCTCGCGTGCATACACCCACACATCCGCTTTCACACACGCACGCACGCACGCACGCACGCACGCACGCACGCACGCACACTTGTCCACCCGGAACATATTAGTAATTTCAAAAATTCTGATTTTTAGGAGTTCAAGGTAGTATATCAGGTAGGCTAGATCCCATGTTAACTCTTAGAAGCCAGGGAATCAGATTGAATTTATTAAACATGACATGCCGTGAAAAACTTACAGTAAAGCAGGTGCTTCTCGTCAAGTGTCGTCTGCCTATAAACGTATAATGAAAAGAATATCTAGTGTTTTGAGTGGATACCGATCATTTCCAGCAATAATTCAGAACGTATTCACCTTGAATTGATGCATGAAACCCGCCAGCTGACTCAGATCGCAAGACGCTTCTTGATAGATCAAATCACTTCCGCGTATCAATGCGCATCAACTGTTTACTTTCATGCATCAATTCAAGGTTGAAACGAATGGAATTATCGATAGAAATGGTCAGATTCTTATAAAAAGGTACAGTAAAATGAAAATCTAGCGTTTTGGGGTGGCAAGTGCGAGCGAAAATAACCATTTGTTTCAGTCACGAGTGCGATAATTTTCGGTATCCACTCAAAAACACTAGATATCCTCTATGTACACAAAATATTTATGTACACAAGTTAAAATTTGAAATAAAGAAATATGAAAAACCAAAAAAATAGTTGGAAAACACCAGACTTCTTGGAAATTTATTTGTGGATAAATAAAATATACATGTAGTAGTCGTGACGCAAATTCTTATATAACCCTTTACCCAACGTAACGGCCAAAATCGGCCAGCTCTATTCTCAAAAATCGCCAATTAATTTTCATTATTTTTAATTTTTTTTGTCGTTCCAATGAAGGGTCATTATCAATGTTTTTGAGACAAAAACTAAAAAAAAATTAGTTATTCAAGAATTATGTTTGCAAGTGTCGTCTGCTTTTCATGTCAGGTAAAGGGTTAATTAACACATACCGTTCCCCCCAAACTGATCATGTTGGGCTCTGAAGCCCGAATCATGTATTGCAGACCTCGATTTGTTTCGTGAGCAATACATGATTACTGGCAAAAGCGAATGGGAATCTGATACTCCAATCCAGATAAAATGTCGCGACGGGAAAAATTAATGGGTGGGGACCCCCCGCCCCCTTTAGTGACGCCCCTGGGTGTGGAAGATGACAGTGATTTCATTTCTACTGGTTCGCCACCTGGAGGATTTTGAGGATGCAAACAATATACACATCGCCTGCCTGTTACGTAGTTTTTACTTCCAAGTTCCGGCTTTGAAGAAAGATACAGAAAGATACTACTTCATAATACTTTACAGTTTTGAGTGTATTACCGCTTGTCAAGCTCAGAATGCAAATCGCCGAACAGCACGATTTGTTAAGAAGAGGAAGCTCTCCCCGCAAGTGGAGACAACAAGTCTGTTTCTTTTGGTAATAATTGAGATGGAAGCCGGGAGACGAGTACCGAACTCCCGACCTCTAACACAGAGCAAATGGCCAAGGCCATATAGCTACTTGGTTTTTTGGAGGATCAGCTTTCAAGTTCAAGGCTTTGAGTGTTTCGAAATATTTGGGGGGTTTTTATGACAGAGTGATTCAAAATATCAGCAGCGATTCTTGTTCGTATGTTTTTCAACTGAGTATTCAGAGGCGGTTTAGGACACCGGGCAATCGAATAGTTACCCGGTATCTGCCCCTCCTCCCTTAGTCTATGTTAACATGTGAGAGACAATTATTAAAACTTTATCACGCTACCTGCCTTTTCAAACTTAACCTTCAACTCGCTGAGTATTTTATTCTGTTTTTATCCAATCTAGTCATGACTGCTGTGAAGCAGCCATGACTAGATTTTATGAAAAGATCTTTAAAATTCAACTCTAGAAATCTTTGGTAAAATTTTGATCCAATTTACAGAGGAATATTTGATTAAAATGCCCAATTATACTTATTGTAGAATCAAGAGATTTGTTGCGGGGGCTCGCCACGATATAGCATAAGCTGCTGATGTGGCGTTAAACACCAATAAATAAATAAATAAATACATTTGTTGCGGGGAACAGGAATATCTGCCACCAGCATCTAAGGAGTTAATAAAAATCCTATTATTGATTCCCCAATCGGACAACGTAACGATTTTGGCTCTGTTCAAAATGCAGAAATGTTAATAAATAATGGAGCTTTCTGGGAGAAAAGTAACCATTCCAACCATCGTCCTATTTGATGTTGTCAACAGCAGATGGACGAAGTTTCTTGATATAGGAAAACCGTGAAAACTAACGTCAAGTATGGTAAAAGTACTGGCAACTAGCTGCCGGTACCTCAATACCGTAAAATATTGCGGCGAAAATACCCTATCACACAACTTTGGGAAATTCAGATCTGTATTTGTTCGATCTCCCAGCAAAACCGAGTAACTCATATTTGGTTTCTTGTCATTATACGTGAAGGCTGTTGATTTATGGCTGTAGGTTAAAGCTATTTATTAGTCTACCCCACAAAAGATGTTCTGGAACAAAGTAACTTTAGAAATGGGCAATGTCATTTTTCAAAGCGGGAATTAAAAGAGCATTCTGAAAAAAAACTTGGCTCAACTCTACAGGAACAAACCTCTCAAAATTTAAGTAGTAACAGACATTACTGTGATGATTGCGGAAGACGTAATCCCAATGTGATGCCTGTACTCCTACGGTAGTTTTTTAAAGTGCCGGGAAGGGTGATAAGTTTTCCGGTATGTTGTAAGCTGGCTCTGTTTTGCTGGTAAAATAGGACCCGGTACCCAATGCCTGAGGTGAAAGTCCCTCAAAATAGACAACATGGGTATAAACGATTGCCTGGACTTGACTTTATATCTGCGTTGCGGTCACGATTAGTCATTGTGCAGAAATATGTAACCTTAAACTCTAATAAATAAATAAATGAATAGTTCGCTTCAAGTGCGGAAATACATATTTGACATCGGTTTTCAATGAGCCTGGTTTATTGTTAATTTAACAATCCGATTAGTATTTTTAAGGATGATTTTATGGTAGCCCATTCCTAAAATAACGGAGTCTATGGTGGTGGAAGCAGTGTAATCAAAGGGTATAGGATGTTGTTGGGAAATATATTATATATGGGGATTATTGTCGGATTTTACAGTGACATCACGCACGCTGAAAAGCAAAACATTACTAAGAATTTATCTGCTGTCGATTTTAAAATTTGCGGATGTTTACTACACTCAGTGTCCTTGTGTGTCAGGGCCAGTGATGGAAGAATTTTTACCGCGATATATACGAGTCATTGTTTCTTAGATATGATTTTCTTTTCCCGGATTGCTCATTATCAAGTTATGACTTCGAACTCGGCAGATATGACGCCTATCTCGTCCGATATGAACCAAGCTAACGCCCCCCCCCCCCCATCCCCCGTTGACGCGTTACTAGGCGCATACATTTTGTTTCCCTCGAAATCGTTCTCCTTTATTCGTAGAATGCAATCAGAAACAGTGGTGTTGTCAGGCATAATGGAATAGTTTGAAGCTGAGTTTTTGTTTTGTGATGGCAGTAAATAATGATTGGGTGGATGAAGAGCAGAAAGAAGAGAGTTGTATACAGAAAATTCAATGCAAACTAAGATTCAGAGTCGTAAGCGGAGATTCATCGAAATGGGAGAACAGGTACAGTTAACTGGTAGAGTGCTGGAATCCCATATTTGGGCTTTATTTTGAAGTGCAGGTACCAAGCCTTAATGGCTTCATATTCATTGGATGTGCTTTATAATATCTTTGAAGTGAAATTATTTAGTCTATGAATTTGCCTTGTTACAATGTATGGGAGAGTGCCTGTTGGCACTCGCCCATACATTGTAATAAGGCAAAGTTATGTGAACAAATTTTAATGACCAAAAATAATTTAGCACTCTACCAGTTAAATCTAGAAGTCCTGTCATGAACTGTGCGCTAATCTAGGCTTAATTGTGCGTAGGAATTGCGCGCAATTGCCATATCGAATGGCATCCAAAGCACGGCAGGTTCTCCTGGTTACTCATTGCAAACACAGGCAATGTTTCTGCCATTGGTTGAAACATTGCTTGTGCACAGGCCATGTGTACAGAATTTGATAGCCTTACTGTGGTCATAACGCGTAGATTAACGGTCAGATCGACGTGCTATTTGTGCGCATTTCATGACAGGACTTCTAGTTTTAACTGTAGTTCAGCTATCCGAACATCGTGGCTTCCCCAGCGGGGAAGTCGAAATGTTGGGATAGTTGAACTTGGAGAAGAGTAAATGTTGGCCTTTGTGAAAAGAAAAAAGAAACAAAATAACACTGTCAGAAAACTGTAACAGATATGAGAATATTTTGTAATTATTTGTTTTGGTTTAATAAATAAAGTTATTACTTGGTTAGTTCGGTCTCGGCCTGATATGACGTTCCATCGGGCTGATATCTCGGCCGATATGAAACTAAGCAAATGATGAACTCCAAATATCAGATTTCGCCGAAAAAGTTGCACTTTGCAACTGGGGTTTCTTGTGTGCAATTTTGTGTGCTAAATCGCCGTTTCCGTTGTGTATGGCCATGCATGCTATCGTGGAGACACCAAACGGACTCTTGTTCCGATCTTAGATATTCGTTGGGAGATCCAAATTGTAAAATTCGCTTGTCTCAAAAGGTAAAATGTGTCGCTTAATAATGGCCTTTTTGGAAAGTTCATGTGAAAATTATGATAGTCCTTTGAAAATGTGGTCCGTGTCCTTGAAGAGTGCTTAACCCTTTACCCAACGTAACGGACAAAACCGGCCAGCGCTATTCTCAAAAATCGACAATTAATTTTCATTATTTTTTTCATTTTTTGTCTCAAAAACATAGGTTATGACCCCTCGTTGGAACGAGCTCGTCGAGCTCGTTCCAACGAGGGGTCATAACCTATGTTTTTGAGACAAAAAATGAAAAATATTAGTTATTCAAGAATTATTTTTGCAAGTGTCGTCTGCTTTTCAGGTTAGGTAAAGGGTTATATAGCGCTGGAGTTTGATTCTCTGTTGTCAGCGGGAACCATGCAATACATAGCTTTTGACAGCGTCATTGGAACGAGCATCGGTTAAAAAATTATATAATACAATGGTAACGCTGAAGAACAGGGGACTCTTCAACTTATTTGAAAAATACCTCTTCTCCTGATTTTTTCTGTGTTTATATTTTTTCCATATGATGTACCGAACAACTAATAACTGTTTCAGGTTCCACAATATCATATGTATTAGTTATTTTAACCCTTTTTGGTGCTGTAAACGTAACACGCTGTGACTGAGAAACAAAATCTCCATTTTGAAGTGGACTAAAATGTGAGACATCCATTAATGGTTTAGGGTCAGTATAGTAAGGGTGAGAGTTAGCAGTGGCCTGCTAACCCTCACCCTTTCTATACTGTCCCTAATGATTTCTCCGCAGTTTTAATTTTTCCTTTCTAGCAGCAGATGGCGCTTTAAAAAGCAAGCGGGACACAGGCAGAAAGAAACAGTACCGTTGTCATACGGCCCTCAGAATGCCCTTTTAAAAGTGACACAATAGGGTTAAATCCATTTTTCTTCACTAAATTGATTGACAATATGATGGAGAGTAGTGAAAATTGAAAAATGTTCAGAGGACCAGGTATTTTTAGAATCAGTCACAGAGTATTCTTCAGGTTTACCCAAATTTCAAAAACGATTTTCGTAAATAGCACTGGTTGGTTAGTAGCCCAAGAACATTAGGTTTCACTAGGGAAAAAAATCGGAGAAAGCTGATTTTTTCAGGGAATGTCGAGTACATGTCACTGAACGATTAAACAAAAGTCCTCTAAAATCCCAGTTGAGCTTTTTTTTCTACAGCCTTTTTTCGAAAACGCGTTTGAAAAAAATTTAAAAAAATCGCACGAACTTTGTAACCTCGAATTGATCCAACTGTATTTTTTGTTTACGCGTATTTCGAGCTACATAATGTCTAATATACATTTACCTAGAGGAAAATGTGCATTCTGTGACAATTTCTGCGAAAAATTATTGAAAATTCACAAAAAAGTATCGGATTTACGCAAAAAATGACGATTTTCCTAACGGATTTGCCCAAAGGGTCGTAGTACAGAACGGGATGTTAGTTGGACAGACGATAAAAAAACGGGATGTTAGTTGGACAGACGATAAAAAATCCACCACCATTTGAAGACTTTTATCATTGCTTACAAAATAGACATTATGGAAGACCCCCTCTGCTTCTGGCCGAGTTCCCCTTTTGGCATAAAATTCGTCAGCATGAGAACTCAACTATTTTCGGGCTTGGGACCGAACAGACACGTCTGTGTCTGGCAGCATTAGATCAATAAATAATATTTACAGAATGTACAAAAATCAATAAATAATATTTACAGAATGTACAAATCAATCAACATGGATTAAGTTACATTGACTATTATCAACGCTATATACAGAAATGACATGACCTATATTCATATTATTCATCGAACTCAGAAATTTCCGACAGGACAGTGTTTCTGTGGTTGTTACAAGAATCCGAACTGCAATTACACAAACCTGAGCAAGAGAGTCCTGCCTTCTTACACCCACACCTTTTTGTACAAGCACTCTTGCAACCACAACTGATCAGATTCAGTAGGTTATCGGGGGCACATGGCTTTGTGGCTGCAGTCGGTACAAGAAGTCCATTGTCTAGCGACCACCCCCAATCCGTCGGAGGAAGCGAAGTGCCCAGCCATTGTTGGACCTGGAGATAACATCTGTAGACATGTTGTTGTGCAGCATCGCTGCTTGGTGGAGTGAGGCTAGGTCGATGGGTTTATTCAGTTTAGATTTTGCTACATAACGCTTGTAAGTGACATATCTATATTGGTCGAGAGAGGAAACAGTTTTACTCCCGTATAAGATCAGGAGAAGTTGTTCCCCGGAAGCGGCTACTGCACTTGGTGTACTGTCATCCGCCAAAATTGTGTTGACATACTGTTGTGAGTCGCTAGTAACATCGGAGACAATTGTACTGAATACTTTCTTCTTACCAACTCGAAAGAGTGCAGAAGTAGTGTCACAACCACTTATAGAATGTGCTACAAGGAGGTTGCTTCTATGGTCACCCATTTTGGTTTCTATTTCACTAACTGAAACTAGTAAGTTTGGGGTAATGGAATACATCATCGAGGTCCAACCGTTCAGCGAGAGTCTCTCGCTGAACTTTGCTGCTGGAAAAACGAAAGATCAGGTTAGACTTCGACGGTGCGACATATTAAAAATAAAAAAATAATAAATTCGGAGCACAGGCGAAGGCTAATATTATTGGACTACTCATTCATCTGCTGCAAATAGAGATGAGAACTTTTTGCGTATGCAAAATGACCACCTGCGTGAAATACTGGAATCATATTGCGAACACAATATGTGTGGAGTTCCCAGTCGCCTGTGCGCTCTGCTCTCAAGAACAACTGGAGAAGACCTATTTGCTCGTAGTATTGTACCCAAAGCTTTCCTGTGCGTCCTACGGACGCATTCTGGAGCAGTTCGTGTAATTTTGACAGTAGATGGTTGACACTTTCTTGATTGGCAGCGTCAGCTGTTGTACAGTCACCTCTGGCAAGTCCACAGAATATTTCATTGACTTCTGTGCAGTCTATGTTATCTAGTGTTCGGCTTTCTTCAAACACAAGTTTTGTAATGGCAATTTGTGTTAGCAAATGGGCACGAACTGCTCTTGAATATGCATGACCACTGATCAAATGATGGATTGACCCACCAGCATAAACAGTCCCCCAAAGTTCATCCAAGCCGCTACCTGCCATGATCGAACCAATTGCCCCCTAAAGATGACATAATCATATGGAAGCCGCCGAGTCTAACGAAAACTTTTGTCAACTTATCTGACGAAGACACAATCTCTGTACAATACAAATTTGTTTATGAGTACACATCAAGGGCGTGCACACATTACATGCCAATGCATCTTGAGTGTAGGCGAACACCACATTATGTGATTTAATCGAACATGGAAATTGAAACAGTGATGCTATAATACGGTATTTGAATGAGAAAAGAAGATGTCGTTTGAATTTGAGTTTAGGGGGTATGGTTAATATTTCACACGTTTCACCAGTTCATTATGGAATAAATGACTTGTTATATATCATTATAAAGCCACTGCTTTTCTGTAATTTTTGATATATAATTTAACTCCCAAAGTAGTCGTAGATTTTCCCCGTGGGAACCCCGGGAAGTAAGCAGCACTTGTTTACTGTGGTAAACCAGTTCCGCTTTACTAGTAAAATAGGCCCCAGTCACCAATGCTTGGGGTGAAAGTCCTCTAAAATGGGCAACATGTTGATCAACGATTGACTAAACTTGACTTCATCTCCATGTTGTGTCACGATTAGCCATGGTGCATAAATATGTGACGTTAACCACCAACAAACAAGTCGTAGATTTGATTTAATGGACGTTGTGTACCGTTGTGTGTATGAAAACAATAAATTTTTTTTTCGTAATTTTGTACATTTTCGTGAATATTTCACCATTGAGTGTGAGGATTGGTACAAAGTTGGCATTTTCTGTTGGGGATATGTATTCTCAATATAATTCAGCACGATATTTATGATTCTCACCCTACTAAGGCGAATAAGAATGAGAAATATGGAGCTGGGTCGAATTTTTTTTTAAATTTTTTTTTTCATCAAAAAAAACGCTATAACTAAAAAAGCTCAACTCGGATTCGCGGGGACTTTTCACACTTTATCCGCAATGTGTGTCCCGGAAACATATAAAAAATCAGCTTTCTCCGATTTTTTTCCTTACTTTCTCATTTTTATGTCTAATGTGCCTGGACTATAGTGGGGGAACCTATTTTCGTGGGGGTGGGGCGGAAATACCTCACGCTTCACTGTGTGGCGCCGCCACTGTCTATCCGCTAGTTTTTCGTTTCTCGATAAAGTGTGGTTAAGAACAATAAGCATTTGTTTTGTCTAAGCATCTTTTTTTGGTGTCTCCTCCACAGATTGTGACTTCCATTTTTCGCCGAGAATTTAATCCACAAGTGGCTTCCAATTTTCCAGCTTGCCGCTGAAGATCACGAACAGCTTGCGTGTTTTATAAAGTAGGGCAATCGATGAAGTATTTCGCTTCTTGCTGTGAGCGGGAAGCAATTTGACCTAGTGATGAATTTGTATTTATCGATTGCGGGTTACTGGGTCAGCTTGTCTGAACATAGAAATATCCCGCGATTTCCAGGCTGTTTAAAATTCATTTCGCATTAAAGGAGACCACGTGCTTTCGAATATTTGGTGCGAGTGGTGGTGAGTGCACGCATATGCATGTAGGCATACATGTGGTTGTTCCGAAGATTTGAGAGACAACAAAATCACTTTTTTGGCGATTATTCTGCTCAGACTTTCTTTTTGACATTTTTTCCGCATTTGTCGTTTTTTTTGCAGTATATAAAAAGCCAAACTATTCTGATGTTTTATCGGAACTCTCAACGGAGCAGACATGGCTGAGATTTCCGAGCTCAGCTCCATAAATTGATTGTTCGGGTGCTCACAGTTAGTGTCACTGATATTTTTTTTATTGGGGTTTAGCGATCCTTTTGACACCTCGCGTAGGACATTTTCACGGGTGGAGGAAGCCGGAGTACTCGGGAGAGAACCAACGAGCAGCGGCAAGCAACTGTCAGACTCCTCAACGTTCTAACTCCGCACAAGCAGGATTAGCATTCAATTTGGTTGAAGACAAGTGCACAAATAAACAAAATGAAAATTGCTTTTCAAATGACGCTATCATAGACCATCACAGACTCACGGTGCTTTTAACCCTTTACCTAACAAATCGCCCACATCCGCTCGCATAATATGCAAATTGAGGAATTGAAAAAAATTAATTTTTCAAAATATTTCAACAAAACCATATCATGTGACCCCTCATTGGAACGAGCTCATTGAGCGCCTATATGTCGTCCCTAGAGTGGAGCAAGACTCTGTGCTAAAGCAGATTTACTGATTTCGCCTAACCCAACAAGAATACGGGGCATCTTGTCCGACTAAATGTTTTTCGCCCTTCTCTGCGACTTCTCCCAGTTATCATGAACATCCCAAGAACACCCAAACGGTCGTGTAATGCACCACTGTAAAATTTATTCATTTCCCTTTCCAATGACACCGGGTAATGGTGGATACGTTATGTGAATCAAATTTGAGGGGGTATACAGAAGATGAGTGCTATCATTTTCGAAAAGCGAGTTGGTTACCTTGTTAATATTTATGTACCATTATGAGGGCACGTCAGCATCGATTCAAAAATGCTATCAAATATCATTTTTCTTTCGATTTCACTGCTTGTGCCGAGTACCTGTGCACCTGGCATCTCTGTGACGCCACGTGAGAGGCCCACCCCCGAAATCTTGGAAAAAAGCATAATATGCAGACCTTGCCCTATCTAACCGAGAATTGTCCCGTTTCTTAATATTTAAGACTATTCCACTGGCTGTTACAGCATTTTAATAAACCTCTGAGGCTGCAAGGGGGATAATTCTAATGAGTTTGAATGGAAATTGTAACAAAATATTATCCAATAAGTCTGAATAAGTCACTGAATAAGTCCTGAATAAGTCTGAGGTAATACATTCCCCGATGCCCTAGTCTGTACAAGACTATGTACATTCCTTATTTTGGACGTTGTAGGGATAGCAAAAATTCACCTTCTCTATTTCTGTGGTATGCACATGTCACATGAGGGAAGTCAATCTCACGGTCTGAATAGCTGCATATCTTGCTGGGGTGATGAAAGTTATTGATTGATACTGCTTAACAGTTATCTTAGTTCACTTGGCCTGTTTAAGTAATAAACAATGTTCATTTTGTGTCTAATAAGCCGGGGGTCCTCGGTGGCTCATTCAGTAAGGTGCCTAGATCCAAGCCCCCCCCCCCCCCCCCCCCCACACACACACACACCTCTATCGTGCCGAGGGTTCGAATCCCATTGGTGATACCACGACTTTAACTCCAGATTTCGTTGCCTGGGTGAGTTGTCAGTTACTCGCTGATGGCCCGTGGTCTCTACTTACATGTGGGTAATCTATCCCGGTAAATTACGCACATGCAAGGTTTCTACTCCACCAGTCAAACTGACAATATCGTGATATGGCCCCGTTGCTAAAGCGACAAAGTCCCAAGCAATCAATCAATCAATCAGCTGAGCCCGAATGAGCTGGTGTGATCCGCACAATTGTCAGGCCACCCCAACCCACGTGGGAGGGGTGACATGGGGTTGTTCAGCCTCGCCATTAAACATATTGGGGGACGAGCCAACTAGGAGGGTCGGAATCCGGGCACGGGCCAAACGCGGCACACAGAGCTGAGTTGGGACCGTACTATGATTTTCTTCTCTGCCGAGTGAACTCGAAATATAGGTTCGTTCTTTGTTAGGTATGATTCCTAAACACTCCAGGCTGCGGAAAAGAAACAATGATTAAAGTAACAATTCTTTTATTTACATTCAAAATAAACTCATTTCCATATTCCACACATTTAACAATTTGATCCACATGGTAGAAGATTCATCACAGGGGTTAATAGTTTTTCATCAAATTCAGTTTATCTATAGCCCTGTACTGGCGCTATAGTACTCTCTCAAAATGTCACTGTCGCGGGCTCGCAACAGGAGCTTAAAACACCGAGTCTTAATCTTTTGCGCCTGTGCGCGCTTGCAGCTCTGGCTTCCGGGGGATCCCGACAAGCAATGTCAGTTACTTTGTGGCAACACAGTTCTGATTTGGATTAAGTTTATCCACTCTGTCGGCTAGTTTATCAAGTCTACGTCACATACCTTATTCATGTGTCCTTTGGTGGAACTCTCCTTGAATGTTCCTGTCCTTTGAAATACACACAATTCATGAGGGACTCACAAATGCAATTAGCGCTTCGAGCTTGCGCGAATTGTCACTGTCGACCCTGAGTCGATACTCACAGCACTCTGATACTAAACAGGCTACTACGCGATCAACATCTGTGCGCATAAGGGTTAATAGCACAATTCAATAGCCTACACTTGGAGACAGGTGCGAGTCGATCCTCTCTAATGACATCTAAACTTAGCCGTTACTTGCGTTCGTAATCTACTCTCTAAATCCGGGCTTGTAGCAAGGCCTCTTACTTCAATCTAATCTGATAATAGCGGCGTACAACGGAACTTCGTGGATTGCCCAGCAATTCCACTCGCACGAGACCCTAAGTAGCGTCTCACTCCTAATTGGTCGGAACCCAAGTCTCTCCCTCTAAACGGTCGGAACCCATATTTATGAAGGGATTTCATTGTAACTTGGTAGGTTAACTTCATATAATGTCTAGATGAGAACGTCCCCTTTTGGACATGATTGGGCAACTGTGACGGCTAAAGGTGCCCGAAGCCCGAAAACCTTTAGCACAGTCTACAGGTCATATTTATGAGGGGATTTCATTGTAACTTGGTAGGATGACTCCAAATAATGTCTAGATGAGAACGTCCCATTTTGATCGCGATCATTCAGCCTTGATGGGTGCCCGACCCCAAAAACCTTTAGCATAGATAAAAGGTCATATTTATGGAAGGATTTCATTGTAACCTATTAGGTTGACTCCATATAATGCCCAGATGATGGCATCCCCTGGTCGTGATTGGTCAGCTGTGATGGCTACAAGTGCCCGAAGCCCGAAACCTTGAGCACAGTCTACAGGTCATATTTATGAAGGGATTTCATTGTAACTTCGTAGGATCACTCCAGATGATGCCCAGATGAGATTGTCCCCTTTGGTTGCGATCATTCAACCATGATGGCTGCCCGAGCCCGAAACCCGAAAACCTTAAGCACAGTCTACAGGTCATATTTATGAAGGGATTTCATTGTAACTTGGTAGGTTGACTTCATATAATGTCTAGATGAGAACGTCCCATTTTGAACATGATTGGGCAACTTTGACGGCTAAAGGTGCCTGAAGCCCGAAAACCTTTAGCACAGTCTACAGGTCATATTTATGAAGGGATTTCATTGTAACTTGGTAGGATGACTCCAAATAATGTCTAGATGAGAACATCCCATTTTGGTCGTGATCATTCAGCCTTGATGGGTGCCCGAGCCCAAAAACCTTTAGCATAGGCAAAAGGTTATATTTATAGAAGGATTTCATTGTAACCTGTTAGGTTTACTCCATATAATGCCTAGATGATAGCATCCCCTTTTGGTCGTGATTGGTCAGCTGTGATGGCTACAAGTTCCCGAAGCCCGAAACCTTGAGCACAGTCTACAGGTCATATTTATGAAGGGATTTCATTGTAACTTCGTATTATCACTCCAGATGATGCCCAGATGAGATTGTCCCCTTTGGTTGCGATCATTCAACCATGATGGCTGCCCGAGCCCGAAGCCCGAAAACCTTAAGCACAGTCTACAGGTCATATTTATGAAGGGATTTCATTGTAACTTGGTAGGTTGACTTCATATAATGTCTAGATGAGAACGTCCCTTTTTGAACATGATTGGGCAACTTTGACGGCTAAAGGTGCCCAAAGCCCGAAAACCTTTAGCACAGTCTACATGTCATATTTATGAAGGGATTTCATTGTAACTTGGTAGGATGACTCCAAATAATGTCTAGATGAGAACATCCCATTTTGGTCGTGATCATTCAGCCTTGATGGGTGCCCGAGCCCAAAAACCTTTAGCATAGGCAAAAGGTTATATTTATAGAAGGATTTCATTGTAACCTGTTAGGTTTACTCCATATAATACCTAGATGATAACATCCCCTTTTGGTCGTGATTGGTCAACTGTGATGGCTACAGGCGCCCGAAGCCCGAAAACCTTGAGCACAGTCTACAGGTCATATTTATGAAGGGATTTCATTGTAACTGTGTAACTTCGCAGGATCACTCCAGATGATGCCCAGATGAGAGATTGTCCCCTTTGATTGCGATCATTCAGCCATGATGGCTGCCCGAGCCCGAAGCCCGAAAACCTTTAGCACAGTCTACAGGTCATATTTATGAAGGGATGTCATTGTAACTTGGTAGGTTGACTTCATATAATGTCTAGATGAGAACGTCCCCTTTTGGACACGATTGGGCAACTGTGACGGCTTCAGGGGCCCAAAGCCCGAAAACCTTTAGAACAGTCTACAGGTCATAATTATGAAGGTATTTCATTGTAGCTTGGTAGGATGACTTCAAATAGTGTCCAGATGAGAACGTCCCCTTTTGGTCACGATCATTCCGCCTTGATAGCTGCCCGAGCCCAAAAACCTTTAGCATGCCTGTAGGTCGTATTTATGGAAGGATTTCATTGTAACTTGTTAGGTTGACTCCAAATAATGCCTAGAAGATGACACCTCCTTTTGGTCGTGGTTGGTCAACTGTGATGGCTACAGGTGCCTGAAGCCCGAAAATCTTGAGCACAGACTACAGGTCATATTTATGAAGGGATTTCATTGTAACTTCATAGGATCACTCCAGATGATGTCCAGATGAGAATGTCCCATTTTGGTTGCGATCATTCAACCATGATGGCTGCCCAAGCCTAAAGCCCGAAAACCTTTAGCACAGTCTTCAGATCATATTTATGAAGGGATTTCATTGTAACTTGGTAGGTTCACTTCATGTAATGTCTAGATGAGAACAGCCCCTTTTGGACACCATTAGGCAACTGTGTTGGCTACAGGAGCCCAAAGCCCGAAAATCTTTGGCACAGTCTACAGGTGATATTTATGAAGGGATTTCATTGTACCTTGGTAGGATGACTCTAAATAATGTCTAGATGAGAACGTCCCCTTTTGGTCGCGATCATTCAGCCTTGATAGCTGCCCGAACCCAAAACCCCAAAACCTTTAGTATAGTCAATTGGTCATATTTATGGAAGGACTTCATTGTAACCCGTAAGTTTGCCTCCATATAATGCCCAGATGATGACATCCCCTTTTGGTCGTGATTGGTCAACTGTGACTGCTTCAGGGGCCCGAAGCCCAAAAACCTTGAGCACAGTCTACAGTTCATGTTATGAAGAGATTTCATTGTAACTTTGTAGGATCACTCCAGATAATGCCCAGATGAGAATGTCCCCTTTTGGTTGTGATCATTCAACCATGATGGCTGCCAGAGCCCAAAGCCCAAAAACCTTTAGCACAGTCTACAGGTCATATTTATTAAGGGATTTCATTGTAACTTGGTAGGTTGACTTCCTATATGTCTAGATGAGAACGTCCCCTTTGGACGCAATTGGGAAACTGACGGCCACGGGGGCCCGAAGCCCGAAAACCTTTAGCACAGCCTACAGGCCATATTTATGAAGGGATTTTAATGTAACTTGATAGGATGACTCGTTTTGGAATAATTTCACTGTAACTTGGTAACTTTTGTTGATATACCTTAACTGTGAGGGCCACATACATTAACTGTGAGGTCATATTAACCCACCCCTCAGCTCTTTAGTACAGTGTACACCTCATATTATTTTTATCATAAACATAGCATACAGGGAACAGAAATGAACATATTCCCAATTATCACAATTCTTGTCTTATTTCATAATCCTTTCATAAACATTGAACATTATCCTTTTCATCAAACACAACACACAAGTTAAGCTACAGTGTCATTGACACTTTATTTGTATGAATGTTTAGTACCATGGGATACATCACATATAATACGGGTTTTTTTCCCGTGCAGAAATTATGCAAATTAGATGAACTTTGATTTTATCAGTGCAACTTGCACACAGTAAGTACACATGTCAATACGGCTCGGGCTAGAGGCTGTATTTATCAACCGATCTTCACGAAACTTCTTGGGTACCTCTGTTATCACCTTGGGACGAGATCGAATGTTTCCGAGTGCGGTTCAAAATTCAAGATGGCTGCCAGTGGCCATTTTGTACCGAAAATAGGTATAATCAGTTTTTTTGTACACAACTTCTATACGGCTCAGACTGGAGGCCGTATTTATGAACCGATCTTTACAAAACTTCTTGGGTACCTTTGTTATCACCGTGGGATGAGAACGAGTGTTTTTGGGTGTGGTCCGAAATTCAAGATGGCCACCAACAGCCATTTTGTACCAAAATTAGTGCAATCAGTCTTTTGTGCAGAACTTCTGTATGAAAGTTCTGATTTGAATAAATTTTTGTATGGATGTTTAGTAAAATGGAATACATCACATACAGTACGGGTTTTTTTCTCGTGCAGAAATTATGAAATTAGATGAATTTTGATTTATTTAGTGCTACTTATACACTGTAAGTGTACATGTCAATACGGCTCGGGATAGAGGCTGTATTTATCAACCGCTCTTCACGAAACTTCTTGGGTACCTTTGTTATCACCCTGGGACGAGAACGAGTGTTTCTGAGTGCGGTCCAAAATTCAAGATTGCTGTCAGTGGCCATTTTGTACCGAAATTAGGTCCAATCAATTTTTTGTCACAACTTATATACAGCTCGTATTTATGAACTGATCTTCACGAAACTTCTTGGGTACTTTTGTTTTCGCCTTAGAACAGGAATGAGTGTGTTTTGGGGTGCCTTTGTTATCACTGTGCTATGAGAACAAATATTTTGGGGTTCAGTCAGACCCACTCTGGGACTCAAAGATTTCTTTTCTAGTTTAGCATCTGACTGTCACCCACCTTTACAATACTTTATTACCTGTACATTTGTTACAGGCTATGGTCAGTATTTATGTACAGACCGTTACAATACTTTATATGTACTTTTGTTATCAGGTCATTACCTAGATGTTTGTCATTGCTGTGTCACATACTATACATGTACATGTCTTGACAAGTTGAGCTACAGTGTCATTGACACTTTCATTGTCATTTTCACATTCGTGCAGCCCCGAACCACCCCCCCCCCCCCCCCCTGTAACTGGAAATATTTAGGAGACCACCACCCCCCCCCCCCGCCCTGCCACGGGTAAAAGAAAATTGGTCGCTGGAACCTGACCACGATTGGCTGATCAATTAGATTCGACGTGACGGTGATGCGTCTGTATATTTCAAAACTTCTCCATGTTGCATCAGGGACGGATTTATTACAATTAGATTCGACGCTTACTTCTAGTTTACATATACAGCTTCTTCCAGCTTTTAATTTCCAGGCGGGCGAGTTTATACGAGGGTCGAGTCCCTCCACTGGCGCCCTTACCAGCTTCGGGGCTGACTGAATTACACTGGTTAAGTATCGATTATTTGAAAACAATTCCCCGTGAGAACCTTGGAAGTGAAGTAGTGCTTGTTTATTGTAGTAAACAAGCTCCGTTTTACTGGTAAAAATAGGACCCGCTAACCAATGCTTGGGTGAAAGTCTCTTTTAAATGGGCAATATGGGTATAAACGATTGGTTGGACTTGTCTTTATATCCATGTTGCGATCATAATTAACCATTGCGCAGAAATATGTTACCTTAAACACCAATAAACAGATATTTGAAAATAAATGATTTAATTTGTACGGTTGCAGATGAATATTGCAGAGGCAGCCCCAGGCAGTGGTAGCTTCCCCCGATAATTTCAATCGTCTGTATGTGAAATACCCACGCTCTTATCACACGCATCTGTCTGTGGAAAGTGTGGTGGGTCGTAAAGTTCGGAACTATCATTTCAATAAACGTTATTTCACACACAAACGATTGTGGGTCATCCGGCAAACGCGTTTAAGGAACAGCTGCTCTGAACTTTCCCCACTCACATCCGAGTGCGTCGTTCTAGATATTAATATGAAGTTGAGTTGTCCCGGCCGTTTGATGACACCTTTGTATGTTCATGTCGGCGAACTTTCATGTAAGCTTATAAAGATAATGTCACGACACAGACAGATGACTTGTCATTGCACATTTGTGAGGACGTATTTAAAAAAAATTAATGCGTCACATGTGACCTGGAAAGAGTACCTTGGTGAAAAGGTAATAGGAAAACGAAACGGTCGCTGACTGGTCATGGCCCCAATTTTGTCGAACAGTGCAGTTTACATGTTCAAGGGCAGGGTTTGATGTCATATCACAGACATGCGGAACAAGGGGCACAGCGTTCCCAGGCCCACCCGTAAATGATTTCACAATAAGTTAAAAAATTAGAGCATGCCAGTTTGTTAACCAACTGGCACATTATCTGCCAAAGTAAACGAATCCAGTTTGCATTTGGGCTTGGAACTTTATCTACAACCGATTCGGTTTGATTCTTCCACTTCAGCCATCCTCCAACCCGAAGATTACGATTATCCATTTATAATCAGTGGGTATATCATCGTATCGTTTCTATCTCTCTTCGTCAATTTTCACAGTTTTTGAGTCACTTGCGGGCCCGCATTCTCTGTTGTCGCTGGTTTTTCCTCCTTCTCGCAGGTGTCTGTTCCCTGGTCGCCTCTTCACCTCACTCTTTCACTGACGTCGCACGGCCACTAACTTATTGTCACTTCACCGGACGCTTTTGCTCTAACATGTGACGAAATGCCACTGTACCATTGCCGTCGCCCGGTCAGTAACGCATTGTCACTTTACTCTATCGCTTTCCCTCTAACAATGACAGAATGCCACTCTACCACTGCCGCCGCACGGCCACTAGCTTATTTTCACTTTGCTTGACGCTTTTCATCCAATCAGTCGCCACCAATGGGGTCAAACTCCCCCCCTACGTTTGTCTCAGAATAATGTTCATACAGGCAAGCCTACTCCGCCGACGTATGTCTTGCCTTCTACAACATGTATGGCGTCTTCCTAAATTCTAATAGCTCCCTGAGCTCGCACTTTCTATTTCTGATTCTACACTCCGATATGGTCACCGACTTGTCCCTCTTCTAAATATGAGCTCTGTGCCCCCCCCCCCCCCCCATCCCCCTACACTACAACGTGTCTATACTTTCGCACCGATGCGGCACCTCCTCTAACCTGTAGCATGGGACATCACCATTTCCTCGCCTGGACCCACAGTCTTACACACCTTCAGACTGGAATGAAATTTTCGAGAAACCCCCCGATTTTTAATTTTTTATTTCCATAGCCAGAATTTTAATTCTCAGTTTAATTGCTTCTCTTCAACTTGGCCGCTTAGATCTATCTTAATTTAACCCTTTACCTAACAAATCGCCCGCATCCGCCCGCGTAATATGCAAATTCAGCAGTTGAAAAAAAATTATTTTTCAAAATATTTCAACAAAACCATATCATGTGACCCCTCATTGGAACGAGCTCATTGAGCTCGTTCCAATGAGGGGTCACATGATATGGTTTTGTTGAAATTTTTTGAAAACTTTTAAAAAATTATATTTAAAATAATAAATTTTGATATCGTCTGCGTTGGGTAAAGGGTTAATACTCGCTTTGAAGTTTCTTTGAAAGACTCGCAATTCGGCATGCCCTGACATTTCGGAGACAGGCTAGATGCGTAATATGGGTGTGTGTCCAGATGTACTGTTTTCAACACAATTAATCTCTTACCACATATCCCATTATAGCGTTAAACAGAAACGCGGTAATAGACATAACATTTCACGCTTAATTAGCAGCACTTGAAGTATTGCTGGTCTTCAGATCACCGAAGTTAAGCAACGTCGAGCGCGGTTAGTAGTTGGATGGGTGACCATTTCAGCGACTTATTCGCGCTCCCGCGTGGTGTCCTTGGGCAAGGCACTTCACCCCGATTGCCTACATGTGGGCACGATGGCACTGTGTACTAAGGTGTACTGCACGTCGATGATGCACATGTCTTCAACCAATCTAACCCTACCTGTGCCGCGGTGCAGAGTTCAGAGTTACGATGTTGGAGAACTGATAGCTGCTGGTCGTTGGTCGATGATTCTCTCCGGGTACTCCGGCTTCCTCTACCCAGTAAAAACTTTCACCGACATATGACCCTGGCTGTTAATGTGTCGTTAAAACCCAAATAAATAAGTATTGCTGGTCTGTTTAGGATTAGATTAGATAGAGTAATTTCAAAATTTTTGTTGAAGTGATAAATCGGTTTTCGGGGTCCGTCATGTCCCTAACTTTATGTATCATATTTAGCCCAGTGAGAAAGACCATCAAAGATATCTACACTTTTAAACACAAAAAATCGCAAATTCAAGCTATCACCTTGGCAAAGGAGTGACGTACCGTCCTAGAACCCATTTTTGTCTGGGACTTTCCTACACAAATACGCAAATAGTTAACTGCATTTTTAGGACCAGAATAATACCCAGCTCATCTCCTTTTTCTTGTGGAGTATTCAACATTGATATAAAAATCTAACAAAGTGCTTTAATACTTTTCAAAAGCAATAAGTTTTTTCTATGAGCCTAGTTTTCGAATATTCATATCTGAGAAATTTCAAAATTTGTGTCACTTGTTTCAATTTGCCTATTTGCTTCCGTGCAGGAATATTTTGTGCTTGTTTTACATCAAAGCACAAAGTTGTCGGACGATGATAGTAACGATATGCGACTTCAGTTTATAACTAGAGAATTGTAATTTGTTGGACAAATTACGGGCTTTCCCAATTTTCCAATGTGAAAATGCAGACTACATACAGCAAAGTAAAGTGTTTGAAATTAACCATTTCCAAAATGATAGACAAAAAGCATCCAAAGTTGGCGAATTTTGGCATTCTCTCACGGTTCTCTTATTCACGCCCTCATTTTGCTTGGGGGTTAAAACTTGAGATTAACAAGTAAACAGTAACTTTCTTCTACAATCAGTGTTGCATCTATCCATACCAATATAATTGCTACAATAACCTTGCAATTAGAGGAAATGAGTACAGATGTTTGCAAAATTCACTGAAAATCAATTTTTTTTCTGACAGTACTATTCTTTACATGGCCAAAGCTTATGTTGTGTTTAGCCCCAAAGCATAACTTACAGCAGAGGATTTGTTCATTAGGCATCTCTACCTATAGCAAAACAAAGTGTTTCGAATTAACCCTTTCCAAAATGACAGGAAAATGCAAACACAGTTAGCTAATTTTGGCATTTTCAGATGGAACTCTTACTCTCATTTGCTTGAGGGCTAAAGAGATTAAAAACTAAACAGTAACATTCTTCTGCAAGCATTGTCGCATTCATGCATGCAAAAATAATTGTTACAACAACCTCGCAATTATGAGAAATTTGCCCTCGAAGTTAGTAAATATTGAAGATAAAATGATATATTCATATCATTTGTGGTCAATAGGGGTTAATTTTGAAATATTTGTGTGGTGATTTTAGTGTATAATATTATGCTCTTAATGTGTGAACATCAATCACAGACTGAGTGTCTGAAAAGAGACATGGACAAATCTTGAATCTTGGTATTTGAATGAACATGTTCAAGTTGTGATAACTCCACTTCAAGGCCTGACAACTGGGTGAGGTTTAAAACTTGGAATAAAACATATAACAGCAGAATTGTTCTTGGATAACACTTAGATAATTAACAAAAAGGAAAAGTGGACAGAAATCTACGCATGGGTTAATGGCGAAAAGGGGTAATTTGGCTACTTTGACATTAAAATTGAACAGACACCACAGTAGCTCAAGCGCCGACCGCGTCCAGACCAGTGAAGGTAGATACACGAAATCTTCAGAAGTTGTTCTACTATCCCTGCTCGACAGGACTGTATCTTTGTCGAGTGGCGTGGCCTCGTGGAAACAACGTGGTTCGCGTGGAAATCACGGGGACGGTTTGTCCCTACTCTCTTCCCAATGCAATGCCGTTTCCATTCACTATTTACCTGTTACTGGTCAAGTTTGGCATTATTTCTGTCTATTTGATGAACTGTTCAGCTTTAAATATTCACACATTCATATGAGACAGAAAGTTTGGAGTTAAAACTGCTTTTTTTAGACCGTCCCGGCAGAAACTGACAACTCGATCTGGTGGCGAAAAAGCCGTCATCTGGCTAATTTGACATTCAAATTGAAGATACAATGTCGCATGTACGCCAATTATGTCCCGACCATGCAAGGCAGCAACTTGAAATTCTCAGAATGTCTTCTACTGTCCCTGCCCGACAGTTTAGTATCTTTGTTTAGTGCCGAGACCGCGTGGAAATACCGTGGATCAGGTGGAAACCGAGGGCACGATTCGTACCTACTTTATTCTCAATTCAACAACTTTTCCATTCATTATTTACCTGTCACCGGCTGAGTTAGGCATTATATCTGTCTATTTGATGAACTTTTCAACCTTAACTATTTGCGGCTTCATGTAGCACCACCGAAAGGCCACTGCACAGTTACCAATATATTCAGGGATTGATTTTATGAAAATAACAATTATTCCGAAAATACCCACATGGGAACTCCTAAATATGCCAAGGGTTAAACTTTTGATAATAACATATAAAACAGAAGTTGTCATGCTATGCTTGCTGCATGCAGACATAGAAAACATTCAGCGCTCAATGAATTAGGAATGGTGTAAATTGATACTTAAACCTACGAAATTCTGAAAAATGAGAGTTTTTTTCGACGGCACCTATCTTTATGCATCTGAGACAGGGATTGCGTTAAACTTTACAGCAACCTTATAACAGAAAATATTCTTGGAATTGACCTGTGAATCCGAATTTCGAAAGCATTTTCGGATATTCTATTCCAAACTACCATTGCTCGATTATCAATATTAAGTGATTTTATGGAAATATCAATTATTCCGACCGTACCCATATGGGCAGTCTCGAATCTGCCAACGGTTAAACTTTTAATAATGACATATAAAACAAAAGTAGTCATACTATGACTTGCATTACAGCCATAGAAAGCGTTCAGCGCTCAATCAATTAGGAATGGAGTAAATCGTCACTTAAACTTACCAAATTCTAAAAAACGAGAGTTTTTTTGGACTGCACCTATCTTTATGCAAACAGAACGAGCATAGGGTTAAACTTTACAACCAAACTTACAACAGCAAATATGCTCGGTAGGCTAGTGTAAATACGAACATGTAAATCATTTTTCGATATTCCTTTCAAAAATGGAAGAAAAGTGAGCTCCAAATTAGCCAATTATATGAAGAATTTTAGGGCACTTAAATTCAAGGCCCGAAAACTGGGTGAAGGTTAAAACTTTGAATAAAAATATATAACAGCATAATTGTTCTTGGATGAAGGCCCAATCCTCTCATGGAAAAGGTTTTGAGACAATATGGCTCCAGTGCTGAGAAAGTGCATGTAAACGTTGGCGAAAATAACAATTATACCGACACTACCCTAATGGGAAGTCTCAAATCTGCAAGGGTTAAACTTTTAATAATAACAAATAGAACAAAAATTTGTCATACTTTGACTGCTGCACACAGCTATAGAAAACATTCAGAGCTCAAGCAATTTTTTAAAAATGGAGTAAATCGCCACCAAAACATACAACATTCTGAAAAATTGGAGTTTTTTTGGACGGTACCTACTTTCATGCAACCAGAATGGGATAAGGTTAAACTTTACAACCAAACTTACAACAGCAAATAGGCTCGGTAGTCAATTGTGAATACGTACGTGAACAGTTTTTGAAATTAACCCTTTCCAAAATGATAGAAAAGCAACCAAAGATGGCTAATTTTGGCATTTTCAAACGGTACTCTTATTCTCACACTCATTGTGCTTGAGGGTTAAATCTGAGATTAAGAAGTAAACAGTAACTTTCTACTACAATCATTGTTGCATCTATCCATTCCAAAATAATTGCTACAGTAACCTTGCAATTAGAGGAAATGAGTACAGATGTTTGCAAAATTCACTGAAAATCTTCTTTTTTTTCTGACAGTACTATTCTTTACATGATCAAAGCTTATGTTGTGTTTAGCCCCAAAGCATAACTTACAGCAGAGGATTTGTTCATTGGGCATCTCTACGTATAGCAATACAAAGTGTTTAGAATTAACCCTTTCAAAAATGACAGGAAGATACAAACACAGTTAGCTAATTTTGGCATTTTCGGATGGAACTCTTACCCTCATTTGCTTGAGGGTTAAAGATGAGATTAAAAACTAAACAGTAACATTCTTCTGCAAGCATTGTTGCATCTATGCATGCAAAAATAATTGTTACAACAACCTTGCAATTATAAGAAATTTGCTCTTGAAGTTAGTAAATCTTGAAGATAAAATGATATATTCATATCATTTGTGGTCAATAGGGGTTAATTTTGAAATATTTGTGTGGTGATTTTAGTGTATAATATTATGCTCTTAATGTATGAACATCAATCACAGACTGAGTGTCGGTGAAAAGAGACATGGACTAATCTTGAATCGTGCTCTTTGAAGGAACATGTTCAAGTTGAGGGTACTCCAATTCAAGGCCTGACAACTGGGTGAGGGTTAAAACTTGGAATAAAACATATAACAGCAATATTATTCTTGGATAACAGTTAGATAATTGCCAAAAAAAAAGAAAAGTGGACAGAAATCGCGCATGGGGTAATGGCGAAAAGGCGGTAATTTGGCTAATTTGACATTAAAATTGAGCAGACAGCAGTGTCGCTCATACGCCCACTGCGTCCAGACCAGTGAAGGCAGATACACGAAATCTTCAGAAGTTGTTCTACTATCCCTGCTCGACAGGACAGTAGGTTTGTCGAGTGGCGTGACCGCGTGGGAACAACATGGATCGCGTGGAAACTGCGGGGACGATTCGTCCCTACTCTATTCCCAATGCAATGACGTTTCCATTCACTATTTACCTATCACCGGTCGAGTTTGCCATTATTTCTGTCTATCTGATGAACTGTTCAGCTTTAAATATTCGCACATTCATATGGGACAGAAAGTTTTGAGTTAAACTGCTTATTTAGGCCGTCCCGGCAGAAACTGACAACTCGATCCGGTGGCGAAAAAGCCGTCATCTGGCTAATTGACATTCAAATTGAACAGATACGATGTCGGATATACGCCAATTATGTCCCGACCATGCAAGGCAGCAACTTGAAATTCTCAGAATGTTTTCTACTGTCCCTGTCCAACAGTTTAGTATCTTTGTCAAGTGCCGTGACCGCGTGGAAATGTCTTGGATCAGGTGGAAACCGAGGGCACGATTCGTCCCTACTTTATTCTCAATTCAACGACTTCATTATTTACCTGTCACCGGCTGAGTTAGGCATTATATCTGTCTATTTGATGAACTTTTCAACCTTAACTATTTGCGGCTTCATGAAGCACCACCGAAAGGCCACTGCACGGTTACCAATATATTCAGGGATTGATTTTACGAAAATAACAATCATTCCAACTATACCCACATGGGAGGGAACTCCAAAATATGCCAAGGGTTAAACTTTTGATTGTAACGTATAAAACAGAAGGTGTCACGTTGTGCTTGCTGCATGCAGGCATAGAAAACATTCAGTGCTCACTGAATTAGGAATGGAGTAAATTGTCACTTAAACCTACGGAATTCTGAAAAATGAGAGTTTTTTTCGACAGCACCAATCTTTATGCATCTGAGACAGGGATGGCGTTAAACTTTACATCAACCTTATAACAGAAAATATTCTTGGAATTGAACTGTGAATCCGAATTTCGAAAGCATTTTCGGATATTCTTTTCCAAACTACCACTGCACGCTTATCAATATTCAATGATTTTATGAAAATATCAATTATTCCGACCGCACCTACCCGGTTAAACTTTTAATAATGACATATAAAACAAAAGTTGTCACACTATGACTGCTGCATACAGCCATAGAAAACGTTCAGCGCTCAATCAATTAGGAATGGAGTAAATCGTCACTTAAACTTACCAAATTCTGAAAAATGACTGCACCTATCTTTATGCAAACAGAACGAGCATAGGGTTACAACCAAACTTACAACAGCAAATATGCTCGGTAGGCAATTGTAAATACGAACATCTAAATCATTTTTCGATATTCCTTTCGAAAATGGAAGAAAAGTGAGCTCCAAATTAGCCAATTTTATGAAGAATTTTAGGGCATTCAAATTCAAGGCCCGAAAACTGGGTGAAGGTTAAAACTTTAAATAAAATATATAACAGCAAAATTGTTCTTGGATGAAGGCCCAGTCCTCTCATGGAAAAGGTTTTGAGACAATATGGCTCCAGTGCTGAGAAAGTGCATGTAAACGTTGGCGAAAATAACAATTATTCCGACAGTACCCTTATGGGAAGTCTCAAATCTGCCAAGGGTTAAACTTTTAATAATAACATATAGAACAAAATTTGTCATACTTTGACTGCTGCACACAGCTATAGAAAACATTCAGAGCTCAAGCAATTAAAAATGGAGTAAATCGCCACCTAAACTTACAACATTCTGAAAAATTGGAGTTTTTTTGGACGGTACCTACTTTTATGCAACCAGAATGGGATAAGGTTAAACTTTACAACCAAACTTACAACAGCAAATATGCTCGGTAGTCAATTGTGAATACGTACGTGAAAAGTTTTTGAAATTAACCCTTTCCAAAATGATAGAAAAAGCAACCAAAAATGGCTAATTTTGGCATTTTCAAACGGTACTCTTATTCTCACCCGCATTGTGCTTAAGGGTTAAATCTGAGATTAAGAAGTAAACAGTAACTTTCTTCCAGAATCATTGTTGCATCTAGCCATACCAAAATAATTGTTACAACTACCTTGTAATTAGAGAAATTTGCCCTTGAATTTGGCGAAAATAACAATTATTCCGACAGTACCCTTATGGAAAGTCTCAAATCTGCCAAGTGTTAAACTTTTAATAATAACATATAGAACAAACTTTGTCATTCTTTGACTGCTGCAAGCAACTACAGAAAACATTCGGAGCTCAAGAAATTAAAAATGGAGTAAATCGCCACCTAAACTTACAAAATTCTGAAAAATTGGAGGTTTTTTTTTGGACGGTACCTACTTTTATGCAACCAGAATGGGATAGGGTTAAACTTTACAACCAAACTTGCAACAGCAAATAGGCTCGGTAGTCAATTGTGAATACGTACATGAAAAGTGTTTGATTTTAACCCTTTCCAAAATGATAGAAAAAGAAACCAAAGTTGGCTAATTTTGGCATTTTCAAACGGTACTCTTATCCTCGCCCTCATTGTGCTTGAGGGTTAAATCTGAGATTAAAAAGTAAACAGTAACTTTCTTCCGCAATCATTGTTGCATCTATCCAAACCAAAATAATTGTTACAACAACCTTGTTATTAGAGAAATTTGCCCTTGAAGTTGGTTAATTTTGAAGAAAAAATCTATATTTATGTCATTTTTGGCCAGTGGAGGTTAATGTTGAAGGATTTGAGTGGTTACTGTGGTGTATCATATTATGCTCTAAATGTGTGGAAATTTTGAGCTAAATAACTGTAAATAATTTTGAGACATTCGGAAAATGGTAAAACTGGGTTTGGGAAAGCCTAAAAAAAATGAGAAGAAAAATTTTGAAAAAGAAGAATAACAAGAGTCTTTCCCAAACTGAATTTGGGAAAGCCTAAAAAAAAAAAAAATAGAGAAGAAAAATTTTGAAAAAGAAGAATAACAAGTGTCTTTCCCAAACTGGGTTTGGGAAAGCCTAATTATCAAGTGAAAACTGTTCTGGGAAACCTCTTTACATGTAATGTACATGGGAATATGCTCTGAAAACATTTCGTCTGGGCCAACATTATTGAGTCAGACATGTTATATCATCAAGCATTTCATCGCTTGAATGACATATTAAGTTCTCGGAAAGTCACAGTAAACTCTCGGAATTATGTTCTTTCTTGAAGTGTGCGAAAAGAGTGTAGTAACAGATTTGCCAGAGCAATGAACATTTGATGTTTTGAGTCCACGTATAGAAGACTGTTCACAACAGTCACGAGTCAAATTTTATTATTTTTTTTTTAACCCTTTACCCAATACGGAAAGCAGGTGACGCATTTAAACAGAATTCTTCAGTAACTAATCGTTTTTCATTTTCTTTGCGTAAAAAAATAGCTTATGACCTCTTCTTGGAACGATCTTAAATAGCTTGTTCCAATGAGGGGTCATAATTAGGTTTTTGTGACAAAAAAAATGAAAAAGTAATAAAAATTGATTGGTGAATTTTGTGACTAGCCGATTTTTGCCGTTATGTTGGGTAAAAGGTTAAGCATAACTTGACAAAGTCAAACCTCCGTGATGCGAGTATTTAACTGTCAAGTGGGGAGTGTGGTGGCTCAGTGGTTAGTACATTGGACTCTAAACCGAAAGGTCTACGATTCGATCCTGACACTGGGGGCACTGTGGCGCTATGTATTAAAGCGTATTGCACATCGATGGCGCACATGCTTGTGTAATTAGTACGTTGGGGAGATTCGACAGTTTCTCCCCGCCGCTCGGTGGTTCTCCCCGGGTTTTCCGGATTCCTCCATCCGTAAAACTGCCCGAAGGAAATGATCCTGGCTGTCGAAAGTGTTCTTAAACCGTAATAAAACGAATAAGCAAACTTTCAATCAGAAAATACCAATTACCAACGTGCAGTAGACCGGTACATCGCCACACACCCGACTAAACGACTAAAACTTGTTTGAGATTTTTCGGAATTTATGCAATTTCAATCAATTTTTGTCGAAACCGGGAGCGAGTCCATCGTCCCCGCCCACCCCGTTTCCGGTCGTGTTTTGGTGATATGAGTTTCGATAAAGCCACTGTAGTCAGATTTTTACGTGGAAAGTAAAAGCCATAACCTTGGCTTTTTGCTTGCCTCGTGCTTATGGCGATGTTGTTTACCGCGTTTTCTTGTACCTTATGACGTCAAATTGTCTATTTCCGTGAACTCAAGAATGAAAAATTGGAAATGTCTGTTCTTGTAAACATGTTTTGCTCCATGGCAGTCTGTGCATTGTTTAAATGTTTTCTTATTGTAGTAAATCTGGCAACAACACCCTTTTTCGACCATCGTTGTATATCTGACTAAAGAGTTGTTATTATTCCGCATGGTTGATAATGTACTTCACAACTGTTGTAGGATATCCGCTAGCACAGTCTGTGATGGTAGGCAATAAATCGTTCTTCCTGCATTATATTTTCCAAAGAATCGAGTTTCGCATGTGGAACACTGGGAAAAAAGTTTGTGATTCCTCTTACTGAACATTTTCGCAACCAGATCGGGGGGGGGGGGGGGGGGGGTGAGTGCACGGTTTTGCCCTTTGTTTAGAAAAGAGTTTATTTGATGGGAATTGAGAATATTTAGATTTCGATTAGCAAAACGTTTAGACCGAAAAGGAGTGCAAAGAAATTTGTACTGCGGTATGTCACCCGTGGAACCCCCTGGAAGAGGAACTCTAGTTGATTATTGCAGGCAAGTTCTGCTTTGCTGGCAAGGTAGTGCCTAATAACCTACCCCTGAGTGGTCGGGGGGGGGGGGGGGTCGCATATTGATTTCATGATTATAAAGCTTTGGTGAATCAAGACTTTATTCGATGCTTGGGGTCCTGTGAAGCTTCGAAATTCGATTCGATTCGAAATTATCCCGATGCTTCGATTCGAGTGGCGCCGATTCGATAAATTTCGAATTGTCATAATGTTCTCAAAATCTTAGAACGTGTTTCCTGTTGAACTCTTCTGCGCTTATGCCTCATATACAGGAGGACTGAAGATAAAAAAGAGTATCCTTTCCCTAACATGAAAAGCAGACGACACTTGCAAACAAAATTCTTGAATAACTATTTTTAATCGAGTCTTGACGAAGTCAAACTCGACTTATAGTTTGATGAAGTGGCGGTCGAGCGGTGTGCGGCGGGCGTACACAATTGGTTTCCGGGCAATAACTTTAGTTCTATTTGATGCACCTTTACCAAATTTATACCAGAGTTTACCCTATAGGAAAGGAAAACACCTATCGATTTCAGAGTCTCTCATCCCAAGGTCAAGGTCACTGTTACTATAAATAGAATATTTTGTGACAAATTGGTTTCCGGGCACAAACTTTAGTTTAAATTTGTTCTTTACCAAACTTATACCAGAGGTTACCCTATAGGAAGGGAAGGCACCTATTGATTTCGAAGTCTGGGACTCCAAGGTCAAGGTCACTGTTACTATAAATAGAATATTTTATGACAAATTGGTTTCCGGGCAATTACTTTAGTTCTATTCCGTGTGTCTTCACCAAGCTTATACCACAGGTTACCCTATAGGAAGGGAAGACACCTATCGATTTCGGAGTCTGGGGCCCCAAGGTCAAGGTCACTGTTACTATCAATAGAATATTTTGTGACAAATTGGTTTCCGGGCAATAACTTTAGTTCTATTTGACGCACCTTTACCAAACTTATACCAGAGGTTACCTTATAGGAAGGGAAGACACCTATTGATTTTGGAGTTTGGGACTCCAAGGTCAAGGTCACTGTTACTATAAATAGCTTTTTTCTTCAGAATTTAATGTCAAAACTCGACTTCTGGATCTGTGATCCTCTTGCTGGATTTTTTTTTTTTTTCATTTTTTTGTCTCAAAAACATAGGTTATGACCTCTCATTGGAACGAGCTCTTTCTAAAGGGGGGGGGGGGGGGGTCATAACCTATGTTTTTGGGCAAAAAATGAAAATATAATGAAAATTAATTGGCGATTTTTGATAATGGCGCTGGTTCAGTGTAGCTAGAGATGCTGAATATGACCTTAAAGGGACAATAAGGCGCGATTTTGAAATTGACAATTTATCTTTTATGTAAATGGGAAGTCTGTCCTTCCGTCCAGTCAGAAATTTTCCGCGGCGCCACCAGGGCTCCCCGTATTAGACGGTGGGCCCGCTGGTGTTTTATGTAGTGTTTTATATATCATTCGTATGAAAGCGTCCGATTCGATTAAATAGATTTAACTTGAATGCCAGAATGTATCGGATATTTGAAAAACAGCATGCAGTAGTTTTTCGACGCGAACTGGTTTGTCGATCACTTACGGAATTTCCGTGCAATGTCATTTTCCATGTTCCAATGCAATTGACACTGCCGATGTCGACAAACGTGATGTGGGTTTTATGGGAAACATAACTGCAATTTATTTAAAACTAGCCGACCTACCCTTCCGAGGACGAGTTGCCCTGCTCGTTTGATGGAAAATTTCAAGTTGCTTTGCAACCGAAGATCATGGGACTGTTACTGTACATAGAACTTTGTCAAAAATTGATTTCCGGGGAATAATTTTTAGTCCCCCTAATGCAGGCCCATACCATTTACAGGGTTAGTACCCTCATGGCAGGAGAAGAATCCCATTGATTTTCAAATTTCGGGTTCGCACGCGGCCTTGGATTCAAGGAATGGCCTTGAAGTTTACTTAGGGTCATTCGGGACATGGAAATCATGGAAAATGTGCCAAAAGGCCTTGAAAATGCCATGAATATTCATGAAATAAAAATGCTAACGAAGCACGTAATCATAACTATATAGTTTTACGGGGGTTCGAACCCACGCCGAGAGAGTTTCCTTCGGCACCAACCGCCTAGCGAAACTATACTGAACCACGCACACCACTCGACCACCGACAGACCCCTGTCGGTGGTCGAGTGGTGTGCGTGGTTCAGTAAAGTTTCGCTAGGCGGTTGGTGCCGAAGGAAACTCTCTCGGCGTGGGTTCGAACCCCCGCCATGCCAATGTAAACAAAACCAGCGTCCTTTCTTAATTCTATGGCATCTGAGAAATTTGAAAAAGACAAGTACTGTCGCTGATTTCGTCTGAGGTGTAGTTCGTAGAATTAAGTGCTTAGATGCAACTATCTGATGAATAATTATATAGTTTTATATGCCAGAGTTCACGAAGGCGTAGTCCTATTTATGACTGTCAGGCCATTACCCATCCTCAAACTTCCCTTGAAGGGAAGTGGGAGGAGAAGGGGTAATGATCGAAGTGTCCAAGTTAGGATTAGTGAAGGCAGGCCTTAAAAATCTTTGAATTTGACAATTGTATGGCCTTGAAAAATGCTGAAATATGTCGTGAAGCGGCCTTGAATTTTATCAGTACTGGCCTGTCATTAAAAAAAATCAAGGTCAATGTGATTAAAATTAGCAATTTTTCGGTTTCAAGGCGACATTTGTTTCGTTTGTTTTTTGTTTGTTTTGTTGTTTTTTTTTGTTTGTTTTTTTTTTGTTTTGTTTTTTTGTTGGGGGGGGGGGGGTTAACGGCACTTTCAGAGTCGGGATCGTATTGTTTCTGACAGTTGTATGAATGAAGAAAGCCGGAATTCCGGGAAAGAACACCGGCGAGCTACTGTCAGACTGTCCAAAGTATACTGACACAGCGCAGGCAGGGTTATCGATCCAAGGCAAGTCTGTTTGTTTGTTTACTGGGGGATAACGGCACTCTCAGTAGCGGCGATGATATCGTGTGGGCCAGTTTTAAGGGTATGGGAATACAGAGAAAACCACCAAGCAGTGGCTGGCAATTGTCCGACTCACGAATATGCTCACCCGCACGAACAGATTTAGTAGCCGTTGAAGACAAGTGCACCATCGACTTGCAGTGGGCCATAGAACATAGAACACAGACCCACTTTGCCCCCATATGGGTAATTGGGGTTAAGTATCGTGTCCAAGGCCACAGCGCAGGTGGGACTGGTCATGCATGGTTGAACCTTCGTCTGTTAAGTTTAAATTCTTATGCTCTGACCAGTAAGTCACCGCGATCCATTTTGAGCGATAACAAAAGTTCTGTTTATCACAACTCAAACAAACGTGCAAAAAGTAATCACATAAAAAGAAGAACCCAATCGATTTATTTTTTGCTATTAAAAGTTCATATTCTTGGTTTGTTTTATGTTTTAGACCTCATAATCTACAGAATAGCATGGGTGATGGTGTACTTCATCCCTTGAGTGTGAGAAGACTTCGCAATGCTAAAGCATTGCGAAGCCTTGTTACACTCAAGGGACAAATTTATCAATATTATTAGCTTTTGTAAAATATCGGAAATAAACTATATAATTTTTATTTTTTTAGCTCAACTTGACAGTCAAGCTGAACTATTGCATTCATTTCTCGTCCATCGGCGTACGTACGCACGTACGTCCACAATTTCATTTGGCATACCTCACAGGCCGCATTTATGATCAGATCGCTTTGAAACTTGGTACGCTTGTTTGGGGTGACCTCTAGATGGGAGCTATCGATTTTCTTCAATCTACGTCACAAAATGTTGCCGCGGCCAACGTTCTTAGAACATAGTTTAGTCAGACCTCAATATTTCGCTTTGGCACACCTTACAAGGCACATTTACGATTGGATTGCTTTGAAACCTGCTATGCTTGTTTGGGGTGACCTCTAGATGGGAGCTATCGATTTTCTTCCATTTCCGTCAAAAAATGTTGCCGCGGCCAATATTCGTAGAACTTAGTTTAGTCAGACCTTAATATTTCTCTTTGGCACACCCTACAGGTCACATTTATGATCGGATTGCCTTGAAACCTGGAATGCTTGTTTGGGGTGACCTCTAGATGGGAGCTATCGATTTTCTTCCATTTTCGCCAAAAAATGTTGCCGCGGCCAACGTTCTTAGAACTTAGTTTAGTCAGACCTCAATATTTCCCTTTGGCACACCCTACAGGGCACATTTATGATTGGATTGCTTTGAAACCTGGCATGCTTGTTTGGGGTGACCTCTAGATGGGAGCTATCGATTTTCTTCAATTTCCGTCAAAAAATGTTGCCGCGGCCAGCGTTCTTAGAACTTAGTTTAGTCAGACCTCAATATTTCCCTTTGGCACACCCTACAAGGCACATTTATGATCGGATTGCTTTGAAACCTAGCATGCTTGTTTGGGGTGACCTCTAGACGGCTGCTATCGATTGTCTTCCCTTTTCGTCAAAAAGTGTTGCCACGGCCAACGTTCTTAGAACTTAGTTTAGTCAGACCTCAATATTTCCCTTTGGCACACCCTACAGGGCACATTTATGTTCGTATGCTTTGAAACCTGGCATGCTTGTTTGGGGTGACCTCTAGATGGGAGCTATCAATTTTCATCCATTTCCGCCCGTCAAAAAATGTCACTGGCAACGATCTGTGAACTAAGTTTAGTCAGGCATCAATATATTCCTTTGGCATGCCCTACAGGGCACATTTACGATCAGATCAGTTTGAAACTTTGTATGCTTGTTTGGAGTTACCTCTAGATGGGAGCCATCGATTTTCTTCTATTTCCGCCCAAACATGTTGCCACTGGCAATGACCTTCGGTGAACTTAGTAAAAACTTAGTACAGTTAAGCATCAATATTTCCCTTTGACACACCCTGCAGGGCACATTTATGACTGGATCGCTTGCAGACTTGGTGAGCTTGTGTGGGGTGACATCTATATGGGAGCTGTCGATTTTCCTCCATTTCTGTCAAAAAATGTTGTCGTTGACCTTTGAACTTAGTTTAGTCAGACCTCAATATTTCCCTTCAACACACCCTTCAGGGCACATTTATGATCGGATCACTTTGAAACTTGGTATGTGTGTTCGGCGTGACCTCTAGATGTGAGCTATTGCTTTTTATCATTTCCATAAAATATTATAATACTGCATTTCTGCATCAACTTATCCCTTTTGCACTCTCTGCAGGGTATATTTATGAATTTCCATAAAAAGAAACCACAAGCAATGACCTTCTACTTAGTGCATTTGTGCATTAACATCTTCCTTTGGCATGCCTCAGAGGGCACATTCATTATCAGGTTGTTTTGAGACTTTGTATGCTTATGCGGGGTGACAAAGATTGGAACTAATGATTTTATTTTCATTTCCATCAAAAACGGTTGCTGTTAGCAACAATCTTTGAGTTTATTGTATTTGTGCATCAACATTCTTTGACAAGGCCAACAGGCCACATTTATCATAGGATTGTTTTTGAACTTGGTGTGCTCATAAGGCAAGAACTTTAGATAAGAGCTATTGATTAGCATTCATTTCTGTGAAAAAAAGTTGACATTTACAATAACCTCTGAACATACAGCAGTTGTGTATCAACATTCATCCTTTAGCCAGTTCTTCAGTTTACATTTGAAAATGCATGGATTACTCTGACGTTGTGCACACACAATGCTGTTATGTTGAAATTTCATGAAATAACATTGATACCAATGATCTTCAATTTTTCCATTTCATTTATAACTAACCAAGTTCAAGTTTGTCAAGTTGATCTACAGTGTCATTGACACTTTCATTTAAGTTTGCAGTGGTTTTAAAAAGAGGGCATGCGAAAATGACCACGCGGGAGGGCCTTAGAAACAGTTTTGCTATTTTGGCCTAACTAATAACTTTGGTTTTATGTGTTTGTCAAATTTACAGATTAGGCACCATATGGATGCGGAGAATCCTAACGATTTTGCTGTCTACAACTGTGAGGTCACGGGACTGCTACTATCGATAGAACGTGTTAAAAGTTGGTTTTCCGGGCACCAACCGGTTCTACATCAGACAGGTCCAACAAACTTGCAGGGTTAAGACCCTCATAGAAGAAGAAATCTGGTGGTTTTCAGAGTTGTCGGCCGAAATTCAAGACCATTGTTACTAAAAAGAACACTTTTTTCAGTTTCCAGATGATGTCATTAATTTATCGCTCCCCCAACTGAATGTGACGGTGAACTTTTCTGATCACTCGTCGTCCGTCGACTATCTTACGGTTCGTTCCTCCGTTCGGGTTAAAGGTGGTGCTTGAATCTTTTCCTAAACCGCTGGCTGATTTCAATGAAATTTCATGTTAGTGATGGTCGGTTTGGACACTTCAATGTGATTGAAATCAGTATGCTGCCGCATGGGGAATGAGTGAGAGAAAATTGACCTAAATTGTAAAGAAATCTTCTCCTGATCCGATGGATGAAATGAAATATTTGCTATACAGCTTCCTTTTGAGAGTATACACTATACATTGTTCAAGAGAAGTATGGGAGGCAATATATTCAATTATTCTGGGAGGAGCAAGATTTTTGGCTCCGCCCTTAATTTATATTTTTAGAACTGACCGGGCGCGAAGCCAGGATATCAAAGTTAGGAAGGCAAGTGTAATATACCTAGGGGAGTAGTTCAGCGATCTGAACGTAGCGGCTACCCCCCTACGATGGGGGGGTAGCCGCTACATTCAGGTCGCTGAACTACTAAGGGGATACAGAATAGGATGCGAGCACTAGAAGGGGACACCCTCTCTCGATGGAGCGCGGGAGGGGTATCCCATGGGAGGAATTTTAAAATAAGAGACATAAAAAAACGCAATTCTCTTGGCTCTGAGTCCATTTGTACTCTACAGGAAAATGACTGAGGTCCGTGAATGATGCGCACGTCGATGATACAACTTCGCTAACATTTCGAACTTTCAATTTTTATACGAAATTCCCATATTCGTAATGTTAAATTTTCTGACAACTTTAGAAAATTCAGGGGAGCTAACTTTCTTGTAAATCTCTTCCAGTGACGAAAATTGTCAGCCGTGCAAAGGTTGACATTTTTAGCTCAACTTTGACGTAAGTCAAATTTGAGCTTATGCCATGGCCAGTCGTCCGTCTGGTCGTGTGTCCGTCTGTCCGTCAACAATTCAATACGGCTTGGGCTAGAGGCCGTATTTATGAACCGATCTTAACGAAACTTCTTGAGTACCTTGTTATCACCGTGGGACGAGAACGAGTGTTTTTGGGTGTGGTCCGAAATTCAAGATGGCCACCAGTAGCCATTTTGTACTTAAGTTAGTGCAATCAGTTTTTTTTTGTCCAGCACTTCTGTATGAAAGTTCTGATTTGAATAAATGTTTGTATGAATGTTTAGTAACATGGAATACTTCACATATAATACGGGTTTTTTTTCTCGTGCAGAAATTATGCAAATTAGATGAACTTTGATTTATTCAGTGCATCTTATACACAGTAAGTGCACATGTCAATACGGCTTGGGCTAGGGGCTGTATTTATGAACCAATCTTCACGAAACTTCTTGGGTGCCCTTGTTATCACCTTGAGACGAGAACGAGTGTTTCTGGGTGAGATCCAAAATTCAAGGTGGCTGCCAGTGGCCATTTTGTACCGAAATTAGGTCCAATCAGTTTTTTAGCTCACCTGACTTTCAGTCAGGAGAGCTGTAGTGATCACTCACCGTCCGTCGTCGTCCGTCGTCGTCCGTGAACATGGTGTTTGCGTCTTCTCCTCCCAAACCGCTGAACCAATTTAATTGATATTTGAGATAATAGTTTGTTATGACATCGAAATTTGATTTTGTTCAAATCAAGTTGCCTCGCCCGTGGGTAGGGCCACACCCAAAAAGTGTGCTGAAATCTTAAAAAATCTTCTTCTCATGAACCAGCAGTAGCAGAGACTTGATATTTGGTGTGCAGCTTCCTTTTGAGGTGTAGACTCAGATTTGTTCAAGAGAAGTTTGTGGGGCTATACTTGGCGTCGTTATGGGAGGGGCAAAATTTTTGGCCCCGCCCAGAATTTCTATTTTCCGAACGGAGAGGCTGATTTGAACCAAATTTTATGTGAGGGCTTATTGGGTCGTAAGTATCTAATTTATGCTGATTTTTTTTCCCGTAGCCCCATGGGAACCGCAGGGGCTAAAAATAGAAAGAAATTAAAACGCCCATATCTCCGAAACTGCACGGCACCGAGAATTTTTATTTGGTGTGAAGCTTCCTTAGGACCAACAGAAAGAATTGGTAAAAAAAATTGCCATCGGTTTTATCATTGGGTACAGTTTCGGGACTTTGAAAAAGTGCTTAGTCAGCACTTTTTAACACTAGGCAATGGGAAAAACATTTAAAATCTTCTTCTCCAGATCCAGAAGGCAGAATCTTTTGATATTTGGTATGCAACATTGTAGGGTGGATCTGATTCAAGTTTGTTCAAATTGGCCCCCTGGGTTCATATTTGGGCTCAGTATAGAAGCCCGATTTCGAACTTGGTGCATTTCAGGCAAATTTCTTAAAAAATCTTCTTCTCCAGATCCAGCAGGCAGAATCTTTTGATATTTGGTATGCAATATTGTGGGGTGGATCTGATTCAAGTTTGTTCAAATCGGCCCCTTGGGTTTATATTGGGGCTCAGTATAGGAGCCCAAATTTGAACTTAGTGCATTTCAGGCAAATTTCTTTGAAAATCTTCTTCTCAAGATCCAGCAGGCAGAATCTTTTGATATTGGGTATGCAACATTGTGGGGTGGATCTGATTCAAGTTTGTTCAAATCGGCTCCCTGGGTTTATATTTGGACTCAGTATAGGAGCCCAAATTTGAACTTAGTGCATTTCAGGCAAATTTCTTAAAAAATCTTCTTCTCCAGATCCAGCAGGCAGAATCTTTTCATATTTGGTATGCAACATTGTGGGGCGGATCTGATTCAATTTTGTTCAAATCGGCTCCCTAGATTCATATTTTGGCTCACTATAGAAGCTCGAAATCGAACTTAGTGCATTTCAGGCAAATTTCTTCAAAAATCTTCTTCTCCAGATCCTGCAGGCAGAATCTGTTGATATTTGGTATGCAACATTGTGGGGTGGATCTGATTCAAGTTTGTTCAAATCGGCCACCTGGATTCATATTTGGGCTCACTATAAAAGCCCAAATTCGAACTTAGTGCATTTCAGGCAAATTTCTTCAAAAATCTTCTCCAGATCCAGCAGGCAGAATCTTGTGATATTTGGTATGCAACATGGTGGGGTGGATCTGATTTAAGTTTGTTCAAATCGGCCCCCTGGGTTTATATTTGGGCTCAGTATAGGAGCCCAAATTTGAACTTAGAGCATTTCAGGCAAATTTCTTTGAAAATCTTCTTCTCAAGATCCAGCAGGCAGAATCTTTTGATATTGGGTATGCACCATGCTTAGGGGGGTGAGATTCAATTTTGTTCAAGCCAAGTCCCTGGGTTCATATTTGGGCTCACTGTGGGAGCCTAAATTATAACTTAGTTCAAAATGAGGAACTTTCTTTAAAAATCTTCTTTAGATCCAGCAATCGGAATGTTTTGATATTGGGTATGCAGCATCCTTAGGGGGGTGAGATTCAAGTTTGTTCAAGCCATGTCCTTAGGTCCATATTTGGGCTCACTGTGGGAGCTTGAATTGTAACTTTGTTCGAAATGAGGAATTTTCTTTAAAAATCTTCTTCTTCAGATCCAGCAGTCGGAATGGTTTGATATGTGGTGAGTAGCATCCTTGGGGTGGAGGGGGGGGGGGGGATTCAAGTGTGTTAAAGCCAAGTCCATGGGTCCATATTTGGGGCTCCCTGTGGGAGCCCAAATTATAACTTAGTCAATATGAGGAATTTTTCTTTAAAAATCTTCTTCTTCAGATTCAGCAGTTGGAATGTTTTGATATTTGGCATGGAGCAACCTTAGGGGGCTGAGATTAAAGTTTGTTCAAGCCAAGTCCCTTGGTTCACATTTGGGCTCACTATGGGAGCCTGAATGACAACTTAGTTCAAAATGAGGAATTTTCTTTAAAAATCTTCTTCAGATCCAGCAGATGAATGCTTTTGATATTTTTTATGCAGCATCCTTAGGGGGGTAAGATTCAAGTTTGTTCAAGCCATGTCCCTAGGTCCATATTTGGGCTGATTGTGGGAGCTCGAATTGTAACTTGGTTCAAAATGAGGAATTTTCTTTAAAAATCTTCTTCTTCCGATCCAGCAGTCGGAATGTTTTGATATTTGGTGTGCAGAATCCTAAGGGGTGTGAGATTCAGGTTTGTTAAAGCCAAGTCCCTGGGTTCATATATGGGCTCCCTGTGGGAGCCCGAATTATGACTTAGTTCAATATGAGGAATATTCTTTAAAAATCTTTTTTTAGATCCACTGGTCAGAATATTTGGATATTTGGTATAAGCTTTTCTTAGGAGGAGCAGATGCAACTTGTTGAAATCAATTCTCTGGGTTGATATTTAGTCTACTATGTCAGGTGAGCGCCCTCGGGCCCCCTGGGGCCTCTTGTTGTACACAACTTCTATATGGCTCGTATTTATGAACCGATCTTCACGAAACTTCTTGGGTACCTTTGTTATCACCTTGGGACAGGAAAGAGTGTTTTGGAGTGCCTTTGTTATCACTGTGCTATGAGAACAATTATTTTGAGGTTCAGTCAGACCCACTCTGGGACTCACAGATTTTTTTTCTAGTTTAGTATCTGACTGTCGCCCACCTTTACAATACTTTACCTATACATTTGTTACAGGCTACGGTCAGTATTTATGTACAGACCGTTACAATACTTTATATGTACCTTTGTTATCAGGTCATTACCTAGATGTTTGTCATTGCTGTGTCACATACTATACATGTCCATGTCTTAACAAGTTGAGCTACAGTGTCATTGACACTTTCATTTCAGGAAAGTGGAGAAGACCCCTCTCTCCACTCCCATGGCTGCGCTGCTGAAAGTTCAAAATTGATTTACATTCTCAAAGCGACCAGAGCTCCGCTTAACAATGTATTTTAATTCTTCCGGGTTAGCTTGTCTCCAACACTCTTTTGCCAGGAACATAGTACGACTCCAAATTAAATTATGCTTCAGCATTTGTTTGCTAAATCACATGCAAAACAACCTGCAATGCTTGCGGCGCCTCAATCTTGCTCCAGTAAAAAAGTACATAAGGAGGTACTTCTTAATAGACTTGCTTCCCGGCTTGGTATTGTTTGTACTGCCCTGGAGTGGGATGGGAGAATGAAGGATATGTGGTTAGTGGGAGTCTCAAAGGAGAGGGTTAATATGGTAGTCGGAGAGATTGGGAGAATGGGGCAAGGGATGTCACCAAGCAGTTCGTCTCCGAGTGTTGGGGGGGGGGGGCAGGCGGTTGGGAGTACGGGGGCGACCAGGGCCTTCTCATCCGAGAACCGCGACAAATCAGCGGCCAGCCAAAGTGTTATTATTATAAAACAAATGATAAAAGACGAGAACTGATTGTCGTTTCGTGACCTCAGTCACGATATCATTTGAGCGAATATTTTAATAACTTCACTATAATCAACATTAAGGTTGAAACTTCACAGTATCTTGTAATATATTTTCCTTCAATCAGAGGCGGAGCCAGGTGTCTGTTTTGAGGTGGGGCACTGGGATATTTTTTTTTTTTTTTTGGGGGGGGGGGGGTCTAAACAGTTTATGCCGTGGGCATATTGTGAAAGATTGAAGTCATGAGTGAGGTAAAGGCGTGGGGGTTGTGTCCCTCCCGCGTTACTGCAACTGAAGGTATATCTTGTAAAACATTTTCTGGGAAAGGCCCAAGATTGGGCCTACCCTGGACAAATCTTTGAAATATGCCCCCCCCCCCCCCGTGTCCCTCCCGCGTTACTGCAACTGAAGGTATATCTTGTAAAACATTTTCTGGGAAAGGCCCAAGATTGGGCCTACCCTGGACAAATCTTTGAAATATGCCCCCCCCCGGGGGGGGGGGGGGGGGGCTCTCTTTGAAGATATTTCGAGGCTCTGGAGAATGTCAACTTTCACCAAGTGTGGTATGTTATCTGCAATTTCATTAGTTGACGCCCCATTTATATCGTAGAATTCAAAATGTTTTTAGGGGGCATTTTTCGGTGTGTGTGTGGGTGGGGGGCGGGGGGGGGGGTTGTACGCTACTACCTTCAATAAAACAAAGTTGAGAAGTTGACACACCTAAAGGAACAATAAGATGCTAATTTGAAAACATATTGACTCTCAGGTTTTGTTTCTATGTGCAAGGGCATGTAATAATGACTATGCAAAGTGTAAGACATCAGAAAGAACGTGAAATGACTTTACTCTGTAATTAAAAAACTTTAATGCAGGCGAATTTTCACAAGAGACGGCATTGCGAAGTAATAAACGGAGTGACCGCAAGTAAACAACAGCCAGACACAATTTCTGAACACACGTGGAAATAATTTGACCATCAAACTGCTGCAAGCCAGAAAATAAGCAGACTGTCATCTGATAAATTGGCCAACTGTATGGGATAGCATCATTAAATTCACCCTCTCCCCTGGGAACTTCATTCTGCAAATGCCAGACTGTTTATTTTCAAGCCTGAACTGATGTTCGAATGAATGACCGCCATGACTAACAACTGAGCATCACTTTATCAAAAGTGCCCATTATAAGATCAACAACTTTTTATTATTGTAACTCTCTGCACTCTGGTGTTAAAATAATGAAATTTCAAGCCGCACAATTCCTATATAATGCCACTAGAAATTCAGTCAATTCAATTTCGTTTGACAGAGCTCAATGGGTTCTGTCAAACGGGATTGAATTGGTACAGTTCCTAGTTGAATTGTGGAAAAATATTGCAGACATTGACATCCTAACATCAGTTTACAGAGAGTTAAATAAAGCACATTTTTTTTCCAATAAAGCCCTCGGCACATCTTTCGCCAGTTATACTAATCCAGTTACTCGGACTCCAGGCCTATAAATAAAATTTACCCTTCACCGAATGCCGAACATGATATAGCACTTTCTGCCGTCCCATAAATTTCTGCATGTTATGGGATAACTAGGTCAGAATCAAAGACTTCTGCATGCTGTTTAAAAAATGTCTGTAAATTCTCTCTTTCGAGTTAGTTTATTTAATCGGAAAGAGCACTTTTAAATAAATGATGCTTGAAACATAAAGGTGTTTTTGCATTTTGGAAATTATGGTTTCTTCAAATGCCCAACTGTTATTTTTTTTTTCCAAATTAGCCACTAAATGCCCCTCTAACCATGTGGATCGGCAGACGGCTTATCGATTACATCACGAGAGAAACTACATCCTGTTTTATTTCTTGCGGCGAGAGAAATGGGACCTCCCAATACGACACGGTAAAAATCAACCCAAATGAACTGGGTTGAGTGAATGTGAATCCAGTTGGGTTCCCATTTACTCAAACCAGTTGATTTGGGTTGACTTTTAACCCAACTGATTTTAGAGTGTATATTAAAACCTCCCCTCGACCCAGTGGCATTGTTATTGTGGGATGACCTTCGTTGCGGCAACTTTATGGTCTCGCTGTAATCGAATTAAACGCAAGGGTATTATGCCTTCGCGGAGTATGTTTCACACCCATTAAGGCATCAACAGCTGCTGTAACGCATTTTATATCTCCTGTTGTTATGACATCAACCCGACAGTTGATGCTGCAAGAGAGTGTTCGGGCACCTCGAGAACTGTTCCGACGGGGGTCGAAGTGGAGACTTTTGGCAGTAGAGACCAGCTCATTTGTCCTCTCAGTCACCACTCTCTCATATCCACGCGGCCACCACTTATTTACTCGGACACCACTCTCTGATCATTCTTTTGCTGTTGTCACAATATAACCAAAGATGCTCAAACCTATCTTAAACGCCAGTAAATAAATGGATATTAAAATATTACTTTATGTTACACCTCATATGTTCCTTACCCACACACCCTAGTACTTATGCCAAAAGTTACATATGCAAGTCGAGAGTTTATCTGATAAGTATATTTATTTAATAAGTAATTATTGTTACTCAAAATTTGAAAACGTCCCTTGTATTCTTTGTAACATTCTATCTAAGGAATCAGCGACCGATTCTCTCTCCCACATTGTGTCCTTGGGCAAGGCACTTAACCCCGATTGCCTATATGGGGACACGGTGATGCTGTGTACTAATTGTACTGCACGTCGAAGGTGCGCATGTCTTCAACCAATCTAACCCTGCCTGTGCCGCGGTGCAGAGTTCAGAGTTACGATGTTGGAGAGCTGACACAGCTGCTCGTCGTTGCTCGATGGTTCTCTCCGGGGACTCCGACACATAAAACTGTCACCGACATGATATATCCCTGGCTGTTAATGTGGTGTTAACCCTAATAAAAAAAATCTAAGGAATAAAACAATAAATGATTGCAGGCCTTCACAAGCTGTTTCTTTTGTTCCGATTGACAAAAACAATAATGCCTACACGTGTTTGATAAAGCAGTATCGTCCCTGGAGTGGAACAAGGCACTATCTGCAATGCTAAAGCATTGCAGATGGTGCATGGTTTCACTCAAGGGACTATATGTTCTTGACAGGAGTTTCGGTAGTATAGTATAATGAATATTGCACGAGATAGCAGGCCGTATGGCTTATAATCTCGTGCAGTATGCGTTAAATAAGGTACTTGAGCGAATATAGAACTTCGGTCTGTGGGCCGCCTTGCCGATACATCTATTGCCGATACATCTACTGTCCAGCTGCTGGAAATTCCAGCTTTGATTATCGCTCTTACTATGCAACCGGCTACTTTTTTGTCCTTGCATGGGCAGGCCGCGCGCTGGGAATTATCTTTTTCCGTCCATATAAATGGGGAAGTCATGCCCACTCTCTTATTTATCAGATATTGTATAGAGTCCCCCGTCCCCCCCCCCCCCCCCCCCCCCCCCCCCCGTGGAACCCAGAGAAGCGGAGCAGTGCCTGTTTAATGTAGAAAACAAATTCTGCTTGACTGGTAAAATAGGACCCCGTAACTAACGCCTGTGGTGGGAGTCCCCTAAGGTGGGCAGCATATGTGTACACGATTGGTTAAACTTGACTTCGTACTCATGTTGCGGTCATGGTAGAGATGTCGAAATTGACCTTGAACGCCGGTAAATAAATAAATACTTTGAACAGTGATATTGAGTGAAAGTACAGTGAATGCCCTTCAAATTGGAATATCCTGGGGAGGGGGCAGAGGCATTCCAGAAGAGCGAGAAGCCGAACCGCAATTTTCTCGGTCACATACACATCCAGACCACCTCTATTTCAGGTAATGCACTTATTATACACGACTGTTCGGTGCAAATTCCATCATCACACCACTTATAATTGGAAGCAGTCGTCAAAAGATTATCACCAATCGTGACAGTCCATCTATTTTACGGACTTCATTTCTTGACTCTCCCCTGAATATGATACCGGCAATTCGAGTTCAGCAAGTTCTCTTCAAATCCAAACTAAATCCTTTATACGGCACAAATGCGTGCAGCTGTAGATAAAAGTACACCGTACATCAGTAAATATTATATTAGTCATCTGAGACGTTCATTAACGTTTGATTCACTACTACAATTATCCCATGTGTCATCAGATTACTTGGCCTGTGTATGTCGAACATTTACTTTTACGATATTTATTGATTTTGACAGTTCAGAATTATGTAGATTTGTAAAATGATGTCCTTGAGTACCTGGAGACCGCGGAACAATCTTGAAAGCGTGCGAGTGCTTGAGGGTTGGGGGGTGAAGTGTGTGTGTGTGTGGGGGGGGGGGGGGGCGTTGTTAGCGTGATTAACGTTCACTTGAATTACCGTGTGAAAGGAATGCTGAAGGCAGCTACCGTTGCCACGAAATTCAGAAGTGTGTGGCGAGGAGAGGCAAAGCGAAGTGGTTATCAAAATGTGAGGAGCTGAAGGTAAATGGAACACCACAGTTTATAATTCGTCCCTTGAGTGTAACAAGTAAAACAAGGCGCCATCGGCATTACTTTGGCATTGCAGATGGTGTCTTGCTACTCTCAAGGGACGCTATGTTGTTGGTATACTAACAGGGTATCATGCTTTGCTTCCATCTGCTATTCCATCGCTGCGGCTTTGATATGGCAGTAATATTACTTGTACAAGTTACCACACCTTCTGAAAAAAGGTGCGAGGCCCCCTACTAGGAGGGCTTCCTACTCCCCGGCTGCAGGATGTTTGATACCTTGAGCTTGTCTTCTTTTGCAGGCGATTACAATGACTAAGCGCTCAGAAAAGTATTTTGCATAACTGGTACAGACACCGACGTAGATACTGAAGGGTCATTAGAGTGGAAACACAAGTCTGACGGTTTTTAGCTTAGCTCCGACCGAACAGCTCTTGAAGTTGTGGTATTAGTTTGCCCTTCCATTCGTGTAAAGACTCTCTTTTTGGTGTTGGAATGTACCTGATGTATTAATTTGAGTGTTGTGTGTATTATTGTGCGTGTGGGATTGTGTTGCGGTTCATCTGCTTTGGCTGGAGTACTTCGGTAGTAGAGTAGTGACTGTGTGTACTCATTTTATTGGTTCGTTATAAACTGATTCTAGCTACTCAGTCAGTCGTCTTTATTATACGTCCGTTTTTGAAGTATGGAGATGATACAGGAATCGCCTCGATGTCCGTCTCTTCCTGTCTGTCTCTTCCCTGTCTCTTCCTGTCCCGTCTCGGTATTGTTCTTGTGTGCATCCCTCTTAGATCAACGAATCGATTTTGCTGAAACTTCTCATTCAATGCGGTTACTTTAAAATTGTCATGACGTGGCGTTTTTAAGTGAATTCCAGATAGACGTGTGCACACTTTCTAGTTTTAAAGTTGCGACAGCTTTCAACTGAAACATCTCATTTTGAACTCTGAGTTATTATTGATTTGTATATGAGAATTAACAAATTTAAGTATTAAATTTCCCAATCCCACCTTTCCGAATGAAGGGGACGCTGGGTCATTAATCACCTTGATGTGATAGATGTAGTTTTTATTTACAGATTGATCCATTAGCCTAAACTTGCTGTTTAACAGCCAACCAGAGTCTCGAGATTACCGATTTTATATTGACATCAGTTCTTCAAAACGTTTCGAGCTGAGTGTGGAACTCTTTTCAGCCCAGTCAACTGAAAGTTCGGATCAGCTATTGTGTTTACTCGCCGCCCGTCGTCTGTCGTCCGTGAACATGGTGTTTGCACCTTCTCCAAAACCGCTGAACCGATTTCAGTTGAATTTAATGACATCGCTTTCCGTTTATTTTCAAATCAACTAACCCAGTCCCACAGGGAGAGAGCGGGGGAAAATGCTCCAAATGTTGTTTAAAATCTTCTCATGAACCAGTGGGTGCAATGACCTGATATTTGATACAGAGATTCCTTTTGAGGTGTAGAATTAAAATTTTTCAAACGAAACCGATGGAACAATATTTGCCCTTGTAATGGCGCGGGAGGGGGTGGGGGGGGGGGGAGGGCAAGGTTTTTGGCCCCGCCCAAAATTTCTGTTTTCTGAAACGATGAGCCGATTTCAACCAAATTTGACATTTGTTATTGAGTCGTAAGTATCTGAATCCTGGAAGTAATCCCAGGAGCAAAAATAGAAATATTTTCTAACGCCCGTATCTTCCAGTCCGCACGGTACAGACAACTGCTATTTGGTATGAAGCACCTTTCGGACTAATAGAATGAAATGGTAAAAGAATTGTCATCGGTTGTGTCAGGGCGTTCTGTAAGGGGGGGGGGGGGGGGGGCATCGAAAAGATGCTGAGTCAGCATATTTGCAAAAATTAAGAAACAATTTCTTCTCCAAAACCAGAACCATTGATCAGAATTTTTTGATATTTGGTATGCAGCATCGATTGGGGGGAAGAAACAAGTTTGTTGAATTGAGTCCCTCGGTTCATATTTGGGCTCAATACAGGAGCCCGAATTTAACTTAGGACAATATGGGGAGTAATCTTTAAAAAATCTTCTTCAAAACTACCAGTCAGGATCATTTTAATATTTGGTATATATCATTGTTATGAGGGGCAAATTCAAATTTGTTCAAATCAAGTCCCTCAGTTAATTTTTGGACTTACTATGGGGGCCCAAAATATTAACTTAGTGCAATATGGGGAAACGTCTTCTGATCTACCAGTCAGAATCTTCTGATGTTTGGTTTTCAGCGTCCTCAAGGTAATCGGATCTAAGTTTGTACAAACCAAGTCACTTTGTTAATATTTGGGCTCCAATGTGAGGAATAATCATTGAACTCCAGAACCAATATTCTGAATCTTTTGATTTCTGGTTTACAGAATCCTTACAGGAGTCAGTATCAAGTTTGTTCAAATCAAGTCAATCGGTTAATACTCCTGCTCCTTATGCGAGTCCGGATTTTGACTGAATTCAGTATGGGGATTAATCTCCAAAAGGCTTCTTCTTTAGATCCACAGCTCAGAATCTGTTGATATGGGGTCTTCAGCATCCTTACGAGGGTCAGATTCAAGTTTGTTCAAAGCAAGTCCCTCATTTAATATTTGGGCTTTCTGTGGGGTCCCAAATTTTAATTTAGTACAATATGAGGGATAATCTTTAAAAATTTTCTTCTTCAGATCCACCAGTTAGAATATTTTGATATTTGGTATACAACTGCCTTGGGAGGTCAGATCTGAGTTTGTTCAAATCAAGTCCTTGGGTCAGTATTTGGGCTCCCTATTGGAGCCCGAATTTTAACTTAGTCCAATAAGAGGAAAAATCTTTAAAACTCAGATTTTCCACAATCACTGGTCAGAATTTGTTTTATATATATGATACACGGAACCCTTACAGAGGGTTAGATTCAAGTTTCTTCAAATCAAGTCCTTTGGTTAATAATTGGATCTCTATGGGAGCCCAAACCTTATTTGCAATAATCCTTAAAAATCTTGTTCAGATCAACCAGTCAGAATCTTTTGATATAGGGTATGTAGCATCCTTACGGGGTCTGATTCAAGTTTGTCCAAATTAAGTCCTTTTAATAATAGCTGGGCTCCCTGTTGGAGCCCAAATATTTACTTGGTGCAATATGAGGAATATTCTTTAAAAAAAATATTTCCCAAACCCCCGATCAGAATCTTTTGATATATGGTCTATACCTTCCTTTGAGGAGTCAGATTCAAGTTTGGAAAAATCAAGTCCCTGAGTTAATATTTGGGCTCCCCGTTGGAGCACAAATGTTAACTTTGTCCGATATGGGTAATAATCTTTAAATATCTTCTTCTCCAGAACCACTACCCATACTCTTTTGTTATCTATATATATACAGCACCGTTACGGGGTCAGATTCAAGTTTTTTTAGCTCACCTGACTGAAAGTCAGGGTGAGCTTTTCTTATCACTCTTCGTCCGTCGTCCGTCCGTCGTCCTGCGTGAAGGTGGTGTTTGAACCTCTTTCTCCTAAACCACTGGCCACATTTTAATTAAATTTCATGTAAGTAGTGGTTATATAGGGGCATTTTGATTTTTATCCAAATTAGGTTTCGGCTCATATTGAGCAGAGGTGTGGGGAAAAAATGGCCAATTTTTTTGAAAATCTTCTAATGAACCACCAGTAGCAGAGACTTGATATGTGGTATACAGAGTCCTTTTGAGGTTTAGAATCAAGTTTGTTCAAGAGAAGTTTGTCGGGCATTATTTGCCTTCGTTATGGGAGGGGCAAGAATTTTTGCCAGTCCCAAAATTTCTATTTTCCAAACCGAGAGGCAGATTTGAACCAAATTTGATATGAGGGCTTATTGGGTCATAAGTACTTAATTTATGCCCAAATTCTTTTTCCCATCGCCCCATGAGAACCGCAGGAGCTAAAAATAGAAAAAAATTAAAACGCCCATATCTCCAAAACTACACGGCACTGAGAATTCTTATTTGGTGTGAAGCTTCCTTAGGACCAACAGAATGGAATGGTAAAAAAAAAATTGCTATCGGTTTTATCATGGGGTACTTTTTGGGACTTTGAAAAAGTGCTGAGTCAGCATTTTTTAACGCTGTGAGTAATGGGAAAAACATGTAAGACTACTTTTCTCCCCAAACACTGCTCCAAAAGCTTACAAATTTCACATATAACATCTTTGGAAGATTGTTTCACGTGTTTATTGAAATCAATTCCCTGGGTCCATATTTGGGCTCTCTATGGGAGCCCAAATGTTTAAATTAGTGCAGTATGAGGAATATTCTTTAAAAATCCTCTTCTTCAGATCTACCAATAAGAATCTTTTGATATTTGGTATGCAGCATCCTTGGGGGGGGGGGGGGGGGGAGATTGAAGTTTGTTCAAGCCACGTCCCTGGGTTCATCATATTTAGGCTGAAAATTTGGGGCCCCGTTCCGGACTTAGAAATGAAATTTTGGACCAAAATCCGGAAATTTTTTTTTGGATTTTTTATGCGTTTCGGTCAATTTTAAGACAAGTTTTTTTTTTTTTACACTGAAAATTTGGGGTCAGGTGGGACTCCAAAATTTTGGACCAAAATCCGGAAATTTGTTTTTGTTTTTTATGCGTTTCGGTCAATTTTAAGACAAAAAAAAATTTATTTTTTTTACACTGAAATTTTGGGGGTCCGGGTGGGACTTTTGGACCAAAATCCAGAAATTAGTTTTTGGTTTTTTTATGCGTTTTAAGAAGAAAAAAAAAATTAGGCTGAAAATATTTTGTTTGAGAAAAAATTCTGATTTTTATGCGTTTATTTCAATTTTGGGACGTAAAAGTGCGGGAACTGAAAATAAAAGCAAAATCCTGTGTATTGCGTGGGCACAGTCGCTTCATCTAGTTGGTATATAAGCTTTTCTTAGGAGGGGCGTATGCAGCTTATTCAAGTCCCTGGTTTGATATTTAGACTACCATGTCAGGTGAGCGCCCTCAGGCCCCCTGGGGCCTTTTGTTTTTCAAATCAAGTCTTTTGATTAATATTTGGGCTCCCTATTGGAGACCGAATTGGTGCAATATGAAGAATATTCTTCAAAAATTTTCTTCTCACGAACGCCGCGTTGTGTCCTTGGGCAAGACACTTCACCCCCATTGCACATGTGGGGGCACGGTGACGTCGTGTACTACGGCGTACTGCACGTTGATGGTGCACTTGTCTTCAACCAATGCTAACCCTGCTTGTGTGGAGCTAGTATGTTGGGGAGCTGACAGTTGCTCGCCGTTGCTCGGTGGTTCTCTCCGGGTACTCCGGCTTCCTCCACCCGTAAAACTGTCATGATCATGATTAGCCATTGTGCAGAAATATCTGACCTTAAACCCCAATAAATAAATAAATAATAATCCGTCCGTACTATGGAAGCGTATTGGTGCTAACAAGTAAAAAAAAATTGGGCTCATGTACAAAATTTTCCCAAGGAAAACTGGCCCCCACCAACGAAAATGGGATTCCCCCTCTCGTGATCGGTCTCAGCTCGCCGCTAAGTGCATTCAATCACGAGCATCACGACTAACAGGCCTGATTGAGATATTTAACAGTTGGGGTTTCTTGAAATGGGGTCTAGTTAAATTTTGTAGTGCTGGTTCAGTTCCTTCCCAATCACTGAAAAGGAGTTACGAGGGAGTTTGGTGGGCAACTGGGTTCAAAGTTCAGCTAAAATGTCTGCTAGTCCTGTTCGGTGAACAGTTAAATTTCCACCACTCTGTGGCGTTGTTGAGGGGGACTCACCCCCAACCCCCCCCCCCCCCCCACACCTTTCTGAAATATTGGAACACTATATATATTCATGCCTGAAACCCCTAGAACTGATTCATTTACTTTCATTCTGATATTTGTAGGGTCATTTTTCTATAGTTACTCTTACACTCTAGCCTTCAAAAAGTACCCAGGTTCTCAAGTTGGCAGGGAAAGTTACTATCGTTCCCCTGGACGTTCATCTATGGGGAACAGACATTCTTATCCCTTTAGCCTAACACGAAAGCTGACGACACTAGTAAACAAAATTCTTGACTAAATATTTTCTTTCATTTTTGCGTCACAAACATAGCCTATGACCCCCTCATTTGAACGAGCTCAACGAGCTCTTCCCCTGATGGGTCACAAGCTATGTTTTGAGACAAAAAAATGAAAAAAATAATGCATATTGAATGGTTATTTTGCGAATAGCGCTGGTCGATTTTGGCTTTATGTTAGGTAAAGGGTTAACCCAGCATGAGGTGAAAGGAAGTGGGGGTGGGGGAGGAAATAAAGCATCTATCTGCTGCTGTAAAATATTTTCCCCTCCGCACTTCATTTTGGACTACCATGCCCCTCCACAACCTTCTAGTCATTACGAGGAAAATGTGAAGACATTTAACTCTTCACTGAATAGGACGAGCAGATCTCGTAATGATGAGATAATAAGTCCTAATGATGAGATATTATCTCCTAATGATGAGATAAAAAATCCTAATGATGAGATAATAAGTCCTAATGATGAGATAATATCTCCTAATGATGAGATAAAAAGTCCTAATGATGAGATAATGCCTCGTAATGATGAGATAATATGTCCTAATGATGAGATAATAAGTCCTAATGATAAGATAATATCTCCCAATGATGAGATAAAAAGTCCTAATGATGAGATAATATCTCCTAATGATGAGATAAAAAGTCCTAATGGTGAGATAATATCTCGTAATGATGAGATATTATCTCCTAATGATGAGATGATATCTCCTAATGATGAGATAATATCTCATAATGATGAGATAAAAAAAAGTCCTAATGATGAGATAATAAGTCCTAATGATGAGAAAATATCTCCTAATGATGAGATAATATCTCATCATTAGGACTTATGACATCCAATTTTTTTGTACTTGTTGGCACCAATACGCTTCCATATGGAAAATAATTCTTCCATAATATATATCTTCCGAGGTTATTTTTTTTAATTCATTCGAAACTTCACATGCTTCGGACAATATTTGAGGTGCACTTTAGTGTGCACCCGCGTGTGTTGTGTTAAAAAACATACAGGAAACCATCGTACTCAAGATTGAAATGGCACTGCACCAAATAGTTCACCTGGTGGTTACTATTTTGCCATGTTGTTGCAAGCAATCGGTAACAATATTTTATAATTTTATAATTTATTCGGATTCTATTTGGTGGTGATGTGGCCTAATTAATGTTGCCTTTCACAACTTATTAACTAATTATGGACTCAGGGTCAAAGAAATTGCGTTTTTTGTCTCGGAATTTCAAATTTTTTCCCCGGGAAACCTCACCCCGGGGCACTTCAACGGCCAACGGGCGGGGGACACCCCCTCTCGTGCTCGCCCCATCTCTCCGCTGCGCTGCTCACATGATGCTGTAAATCATATTCTGTATGTCCCCTAGATATTACTCTCCCCCCCCCCCCCCTAACTTTGATATTCTGGCTATGTGCCTGCCATGATCCTACTCGAGGAAAGGGATATATCCTGTTTACCCCCACCCCCCACCCCCTACCCCCACCCTCCCGGGAACGACTGAAAGATTTTTGCTGCATGTGTTCTACTAAGTACTTGCACCGAGAAATGTTCACAAACATGTTCTGACAGAAAGAAAAACACATCCCTGTAGAAATCACAATTATTGATTCAGCTTATTCTGACTCAGGACACTGGGGGAAATTGGAGACTGCAGAGCTAATGCTCATGTTTTGGTCATCTGTCTGAAAGGCTGAACACTGAAGAATACCGCCTTCCCCTCCCCCTCCCCCTCAGAGAAAAACATAAAACTAACGGCTTTTGATTCATGTTCAACACTAATATCCTTGCCAATAGAACATTTATCCGTGCGATGACATGTTTAGCCCTAATCCCCCAGCTAAAAACGCAAAAGGCGTGTGGCACTTCAATGGTACATATGCCTTCAACCGCATGCTAACCCTGGTCAGTACGTTGAGGGATTCGGTAATTACTCGCCGTTGCTTGGTGGTTCTCTCCGGCTCCCCCGCCCCTCACACCCGTAAAACAACCTTACCTGGCATGACACTTTGCAATTGAAACTGTCGTAACACCCCAATAAAGGTCAAACAAACAACTGAATTCGATGTGAGCTTCAGCAAACCGAGGGCCCGAATCAAATTTTGTGAATCCGGTTTAAAAAATCACGTATGAGACAGGAACACATTAAAGCCAAAGAGAGAGAGGAGGAGGGAGGGGGGGGGGAGTGAGTGAGGCTTGGCTTTTCTGAACGAGAATATTTTGCCAACTTACGTTACCCGTAGCAACAACAATACCACGAACATCGAAAGTTGAAACTATCAACGTAGTTTGTAGGCGAGCCTGATGCTGTTTGTTCAAAATTGATTCAGCACTCACCTATCAACTTCTTATTCAGTCATTTTGAAAAATTGATTTCGTTCTCAACTATGCTTCAGTCATTTTGAAAAAATATCGAACCAAGCCTTCACGCAATCAACACTGAAATGACGTAAGATGGGTATTTCCAGCGACTGGCATGTGCTTTCCTCATTACCATATGATTTTCATTCGGCTGATCGGAAGCGCTCGTTTGTTTCCGCACTTTGTATTAGATTCGACGCGTCAAAAATCTGTCGGCTATTTCAAACACGTATTTCAGAAGGCATCACCGACGGAGATTCGCCTCAGTTGGACGGAGATTCGTCGGTGATGCGTCTTACTCGCATCTAATTGAAATAGTCGATGCATCACCGACGAATTTAATTCATTTTTTTGCTCTGGTATTAGATTCGACTCGTCAAAAATCTGTCATCTATTTCAGGCCTTAGGGGAGTCAGATTCAAGTTGGTTAACATCAAATCCCTGGGTTAATATTTGTTCTCTGCATTGGGCCCCAAATTTTAACTTAGTTCAATATGAGGAATAATCTTAAAAAGTCTTCTTCCGGAGGTACAATCAGAATCTTTGGATATTTGGTATACAGCATTCATAGAGGGTTCAGATTCAATTTGTTCAATAAAGTCTCTGAGTTGAACTTTGCGTACCCCGTGGTGTGTTTGGAGGGGGAGGGGGTGCAATTTTAGCACAGTGCTCTATTGGTAATATTCTCTTTTCCAGAACCACCAGTCCGAATCTTCTGTTATTTGGTATACAAACAGTTTCGAGTTTTTTCTTAAAATAAAGTCCCTGGGTTAATATTTGGGCCCTGGGGTGTAAAGTCCACCAGTATGGGCATCATTGTTGTGAACGATTGGCTAAACTTGACTTCACATCAGTATTGGGCTCATGGTATAACCATAGATGCTGAAATGATCTTAAACAACAACAGTAAGTAGATAAATAAATAAATAAATCCACACACTCTACGGGGACTTTCCGAGAAACATTGTCATGTGCTGACCAGAAAAGACGGAGACATTTTTGTGACACCCATTCTCCGACTCTTTTCTGTCAGTGCTCTATTTTCCTTAAAAAGCATTTTGGAATAAATGGTGTGCAGTGAAGTCACGTGATCAGGTTCGATACCCGTCTTCACAATAGGTCTGTTGTGGGGGTGTTAATTTTGCGGTTATCTCTTCAACCAAACACGTACACTTGCAGAAAAAAATCGCGAATAACTAAACAATTAAAGAAAATAACACTATATGTCGATTTTTAAAATAGCTCTAGTGGTATTTGGCTGTAACGTTTGATAAAGTGTCAGGCCCTTGCTTTTTGATAGGTTTCTATTACTGGGATGGGAAGGGCCGTTACATAATTCGAAACTTATCCCAGTGTGGCGGAGGGTAAATTTTCGAAGAACAAAATCATCCATAGAGGTGTTGTGTCAAAATATGGAGTTGCCTAAAAGAATTTTTCTTTCTAAAGGTTTTATGATAAAGACTGCTAAACTGTTTGTTGTGGAGCTTACCACAGCCATCAATCATATTTTATAACACGTTAAGTTAACAGCAGGCTAAGCTGTTGCATTTGCGTTCTCGTTTAAAAAATATTTCGCACACCATGATTTCTGGAATGCGTGTGTATTTGAAAAATTGGCGTAAATACACAGCATGGCATGTACATTCATAGTTTCCTAAAATTAAACTATAACACAAAAGTTAACCATTTAATGACTGGTATTACAGGATATTATACACAGGGATGGGGTGTGTGACTCCCCAGTCTCTGAAAAAAATCTCCAGATCATAGGTTTCGTCAGGGAGAATGTTGGGCAAGAAATTATGAAATACCAAGTTGGGCAGACGTCCTTGCTTGTCCGACGAAAATATGCACGCGCTTTAGAGTACCCAGTTGGGCAAAAGTTCTTGCTTGCCCGACAGAAATATGAACATATTAGTTGCAATAAATTCCCCACTCACTATATCGATAAACAAACAAGCCGACTTCTAAATTGCCATTTTCATTCCTAAGTTCCAGGAGCAATTCTATCTTCAAAGAAAAATGTCACATATCTTGAAAAACTAAATGATTATTTACACTTTAAAATCAGTTGGGTTAAAAATTAACCCAAATCATTTGGGTTGAGTAAGTATGAACCCAACTGGGTTCATATTCACTCAACCCAATTGAATTTGGTTGGTTTTTAACCTCAGCTGATTTTAGAGTGTAGGAGGGTATAGTACTTTACATATTATTCATAGTGTTGTATGTTTAACCCTTTACCCAACGAATCGCCCGCATCCGCCCGCGTAACATGCAAATGCAGCAGTTGAAAAAATATTAATTTTCAAAAAAATTCGACAAAACCATATCATGTGACCCCTCGTTGGAACGAGCTCGTTCCAACGAGGGGTCACATGATATTGTTTTGTTGAAATTTTTTGAAAAATTTGAAAAGATGATATTTAATATAATAAATTTTGATATCGTCTGCGTTGGGTAATGAGTTAAAATACAGTATTTTATGAATGGAAAGTATTTTTGTAGCTTATAAGTTTTTGATAAAAGCAGTTAGGTATGTTCCAAATAGTTGGGCGATATGACCTAGCCGTCGGGCACCGACGTCCTACAAACCCCCCCCCCCCCCCCCCCCACGGCCACCCCGAAAAAATTGTTAGTTACGTCCCTGATTATACGAACTTTTTATCATAGGTTCCAGATACAAGGTCGGCTGCAAGAATCGTGCGCATTGGACAGAACCGCTGACCTTGCCTAATATACGATGAGACCTGTAGTTGGCAAGATGGGTTACAGCACATTGTATCCAGAAAATGGGATAATGATGTGTTTATTGCACGCCCTGGTCGACACTAATTTGGCTATAACTAAGACCGTTGAACATCTTTCATTTCATTAGAATTCTTAAATAACTAATAATATTCGTCTCTGTGGCTCCGCCAATGGTTTAGTTTTTTCTGTGGTGAGGGCATTCTTATATTCTTATATTTCTTATATTTTAAGACCCGTCTCAATATCCCTCGCCTCCCCCCTCCCCCCCCCCCCCCCCAACTTTCCATCTCAGTCCACTCTTGGGTGGATTATATAAAAGTGGACTTATAGTTAAACTGTAACTTCGACGGAAGTGCCATAAATTTCAGGGTGTACTCCAACTTGAAACTAGAATAAAGTGGCGCTGGCACATTTATTTTATATCCTACTTGACGGGTGTTGTATTTCAGACAAGTAAACAGCATGAGTGACAAGTTATTCAATAATACGTTCAAAATAGTTCCAACATGAGTGATGATGATGTCTTAAGCGCCCATGTCGTTAACTTTAACCCTTTGAACCATGATTGTATAGTCCACGCCAGTTCAATGCCTTCATTTGGACGAGTCCATATTTGTTACTTGGGAGTTGATCACAGTTAGTAGTTTCAGCCTTTGAGCTGTACGTTAGAAATATTGATTGGTCCATCATGTAAATTCTCGAAGCAACCTTCAATTTAACGAATTGAGGTCGTATCACGACGGTGGATCGAAAACGTGGTTTCTCGGGGTGCTTTTTATGCCACCGACCTCAGAAGTAGGATTCGGGGATATCTAGTTCCGTCTGTCCGTCCGCCCGTCTGTTCGTCCGTACAAACGGTTTGGATTGTAATTTCAAAGCCATCGGTCGGATTTGAATCTCCTTTGATATGCTAATAGACGCGCATTGGGGAACAGATATGCACCAGGAACGGGTTCCGTCCAATACTTTTTCCCCAGAGTTATGGCCTTTTCAGTCTTTCGACTTACGGCAACTTCGAACATGCCTTCTGGTCGGGGTCAATGCCCCACGCTTTGAGTACCCCCTGTTTGTTTTTTATTTGGGATTAAAGACACTTTCAACAGCCGAGACAGTTTTACGGTAAAGGAAGCAGGAGTCCCCGAAAAAGTACCGCCGAGTGGCGGCGAGCAACTGCCAGACTCTCGAATGTTGTAACTGGGATCTTAACCCTTTACCCAATGCACAGGGTATCAAAATTTATTATTTTAATTATTGCTTTTTAACATTTTTCAAAAAACTTCAACGAAACCGTATCATGTAACCCCTCATTGGAACGAGCACAATGAACTCGTTCCAATGAGGGGTACATGCTATGGTTTTGTTGGAACTTTTTGAAAAATATATATCATCCGAGCCTTGCAGCAGGAAGGTGTGGGCGAGCACAAGAGGGGGTGTCTTTTCTCATTGGAGGAGGGTGCGGAGGGGGGAGGGGGGTTCTCCGGGGAAAATTTTGAAATTCGTGACAGAAAAAACACAATTTCATTGACTATGAGTCCGTTTGTGTCCATAATGTATAAGTTGTGAAAGGCATCAATGTGGCCTGATTGTTGATGCCTTTCACAAGTTATAAATAAATTACAAATATTATAATAAATTATGGACACAAACGGACTTAGAGTTTAGATAGATAACGATTCGCTCTTGTTGGCAATCATTTACTTTCTGACCGAACTAGATTTTCTTCTTAAATGTTTGTCACCCCCGCCGTCGGCCTCATGCAAATGGAGATTTATGGTTGGATTGTGTGGAGTCCCAGCATGGCTAATTTTGAATCTGGCATTTGGTTATTAAATAAGAAGTTGGGGACACTATGTAACACGACTACAACGTGTATTTATCCACATTTTTTTTTAAAACCATAATCGCCAATGATAAATATTCCAACTACATCATCAAGGTACGTCTTGATGATGTTAGTGGAATATTTCTTCAGTCGGACTTGAGCCTCTCCCCCACCCAAATCGGTAATCTTTGCTACGCCTCTGGTTGTAACCAGCATGACCTCCTAGGCTCCACCACATTACAAAGTATTCCAAATAGCAGTACAATGCACACCTCTCTGACACTAGTCATGTGGTTTCAATAATATGGAAAAATTCTAGAATGCAAGAAATGTGTTTTGATGTGTCAGTGTGTGTTTAGATGGTTCACAAGCTGAGGTTTCACCGATTCATGCCACCTCTTCCCTCGACAGTTCATGGAAAAATACAGGTATTTCATAAATGTGGTTTTGATGTGTCACCCTACACAAAGTCTATTTTCTCAGCGAAGATTCGAAGAACTGGTTATATTTTGAAATGTTTGTGTGGTTTAACGCTGCCAAAGGTAATACAGAAGGGAAGTTCAAGGCATCCTACCAAGTGCCGACCTCTCCCCACCATTTTTTACCTTTTTGTTATTTGAAAGGCCGTCTGATTTTTATGGGGTTTTTTTGTTGCATGAATTGTTGGGGGCGGGGTTCATCTACTGAAAAAACATTTCCACCCCTCACTCTCCGACCGCGAGCTTTCCATAAATCAGTGACAAGCTTACTTGTGGGCGTTATTGGTTTGCAATGCATGCATTATAATCCGGGGCGGCGCTGAGATGACCCATTGGAGCTCTTAAATCTGGTTTGGTCCGACTGTGATGGCTCAATATTTCACTTGCCGATACAGGCATGCGACGAAGGTATGCCTTGATGATGTCAGTGGAATAATAGTCAGTCGGGATCGGCCAGCGCTTTTCTCAACAGAAAAAATCGCCAAATATTTGTCATTATTTTTTTCATTTTTCGTCTCAAAAACATAGGTTATGACCCCTCGTTGGAACGAGCTCGTCGAGCTCGTTCCAACGAGGGGTCATAACCTATGTTTTGAAACAAAAGATGAAATAAATAATTAGTTATTCAAGAAATTGTTTTTGCAAGTGTCGTCTGCTTTTCATGTTAGGTAAAGAGTTAAAAACATTCAGTGTTCTTGGTCATGCTGGACCTACAACACGCCGAATCGGTTGTCAGTGAAAAAGCGAATCGATATTTTAGACTCCAATCCAGACGAAAAGTGTCCGTCTTGAAATTTTAAGGAGGGCGAGTTACCCCCTTTTCCACCCCCCCCCCCCCCCCCCCTTAGCGACATTCCTGGATGTGAGAGATGGCCGTGAAACGTGAAATCATTTTTACTGGCTGGAATTTGTTTGGATGCCACCCCCCCACCCCCACCCCCACACTTCGAGGTGCCCTGATAAAATTTGTGGAGATGAATAAATTCCTGAGATCTGATGACAGAAAGAAGATTTTCAGGGGGTTCCGCTGTCGAAATTATATTTTGATTCCGTACCTAGAATATTCCGCTTTTTGATTGACTTGACCAAACAGATGAGACTCCGTTGAATACATGTATTCTTGAGTGGAGTCTGACATTATTTCATTGTTGTTAACCCTTTACCCAACGAATCGCCCGCATCCGCCCGCGTAATATGCAAATTCAGCAGTTGAAAAAATATTATTTTTTTTAAAATTTCAACAAAACCATATCACGTGACCCCTCGTTGGAACGAGCTCGTCGAGCTCGTTCCAACGAGGGGGTAACATGATATGGTTTTGTTGAAATTTTTTGAAAAAATTGAAAAAATGATATTTAAAATAATAAATTTTGATATCGTCTGCGTTGGGTAAAGGGTTAAAAGGTGCACCCCTCAACTCTTTAGTACAGTCTACAGCTCAAATTATTTTTATTGCAAACATAACATACAGGGAACAAAAATTAACATATTCCCAATTAACACAATTCTTGTCTTATTTCAAAATCCTTTCATAAACATTGAACATTATCTTTTTCATCAAACACAACATACATTAATGAAAAGGAAGTTGTTCTGAATATGTCGGGGTACAGGACGCGGAGAGTGGAATGCCACTAAATCACCCTCAAAGTGTTTTTCCATCCTTTAAATATCGTTCCTTGAGTGCAACAAGGCACCATCTGCAATGTATTCGCATTGCCGATGGCGCCTTGTTACTCTCAAGGGTCGAAATAATATTAACACATAGAAGTCTAAAGTCTAGTACAACTACAACGATCTTAAGCACAAGGAAAATTTCAGACAATGGGATTGCCGGTTGAACGCGTGAGTCCCTTGACTTCCATTTTACAAGTTCCTCTTGAACCATTTTCCCAAGTTCTGTTTTATTAGTAAATTACGTCCTGTTAACCAAACATGGTCTTGACTGGACTTCATACGCGTTTTGTGGTCACGATATAGCAATATGGCAAAAGTGACCTTAAATATAAGAAAGTACATGGACATCTTGAATTTTTTAATTTCGAAATTTTTTTGAAGACGTGGGTGCCAGCTCCACTTTGTTTACATTAGCGCGAAGAGGTCAATGCTGATATCAGGGCCGGATTTAGGACTGGGGAAACTGGGCCGGGGTCCCCACATATTTCACGAAAAAAGAATTTTGTAACGAAAAATGTATGCCGACCTGAACGACACGCACGTGTCAATTAAAACCATATTGCGCGCTTTTACGTTATAGATACGCAGGTCACATTGTATTTATTTGTGAGTGGTAGAAACAGCAAACTGATTGGTTTCCTGTCATTGCTTAGCACACATCGACAGACAAACAGCTAACGTCATCCATCTTAACGTCGATTTTCTTTAAAACAAGTCTTTTCTTTACTATTCAATGGCAATCTCTTGATGGCCGTCCGGGATCTCCGCATGTCTAAATCCGGTCCTGGCAGATATGCGTCCTGACAGAACTGCTGATGTTGACATTATGTTGTGATACATTGGCGTGTTAGAATCGTCCAACCTTCATGCCACGATTGCTTTGTGTAATCAAATTTACCCGATAAAATACAGACATTGAGAAATGCGCTACATACACCACGCGAGGAATATGTCCTGTGTACAAGAACGTCGTGCAAGGACGTCGTGCAAGAACGCCTATGATATGTCGATTGGTCGTTATGCATCTGATTGACGTCATGGTGTAAATGAATTGCTTCAACACAAAAGCAGTCAAACGTCTCAAACAAGAAAGTATACATACCGCCGAAGCTGATATTCTTCCTTAAAAATTTTCCTTCATTTTCTATATTCATGTATAATTATCGTATAAATAAAGAACAAAAGTCAGAAACAGAGACAGGAATCAACCATCCTTGTTGTAGTTTTTCCTATATTTAACTCGTGTCCACGGCTCTCCTGAAACCCTTGAAAAACCCCAACACTGGCCATTGGTACCTGTCCCCCGCACTACTCCTTCATTGTGTTCTATCTTATTCTCAAACCCCTCCTATCGAGTTTCGTGTGTGCCCTGGGCGAGATGCTTGGGTGAGACAGATGTCTCAGTGCTGCTCACCGGTGTAAATCAACTATTTCTGGCTCAAATATGTATCATTTTACCCATCTTTATACCCGCCGACGAGGATAATAATAATCTCACCTGGGAGATACGTGTCTCTGCAATTAGAGGTGAGAGAACCTTGCATATCACCAAAATCGTCACGTGATGTGAACGCCAACATTATGAGGTGTGTAATTGTGCATCTCGGCATTTCCCCCTCGTTTCACCCATGTCTATATGCAGAGAGCCGTCCTATTTCCAAGTATCTACCTTTCGTGTACCAACCTTTTCGTCTCCTTGTCAAGATAAGTAATTAAATTTCCAAGCTCCCAAGCCACCAGTGCATTTATGTAATTCGGCGCTGCTATGGCCTGGAACCAGTCTAGCCCTTAAATAGCCTATAACCTATGTTTGGATTCACTCGTCTTGAATTTTTCAGTTGACCGGAAAGGCGAACCATTTTTCGTTTGATGACATTATCATTAGAAATGAAGAAGACTCGCTGCAGCCGTCGTTTTGTAATTACGCCACGTAGTTACACTAAATGTGCTAATATCTTGGTGTTTTCAAGACGAATTAAATACTTATTGATTGGAATATCTGTGACTGGAAACTGAAAGAATATCTATATCCTTGTGAGTAAAAGGATATCACATTACATCAAGGGTAGTCTGCGTGCAAATTTCCACAAAAAGTAGGTAAACAAACAACCAAAAACAGCGTCGAATTCTGAGTAGAATTAGCCTGATGGCCTGAGAGAGCTTGCTTATTTTCTGGTGTTTAAGATCACATATTTCCAATTGTGACCGTGTGGGAGCTTGTTAAGTGAGAGCTTATTAACTTTTGTCAAAGACCAATGTTGGATGGTACGCAAACCATCATCGAACCAAAATTGTCACGTCTTCCGTAAAGTTCTGGCTTGGGGTTGGGAAATCCCCCTCTCAGGACAAGATATTTGCGCCAGATGCTCGACAAGGCTTGTGTCTGGTTCAAATACCTTGCCCCTCGAGTGAGATGTCCCCGTGCCACCCCAACCCCATCAAGAATAAATAATAATAATATCAGCAACATGCCATAGAAAATTTTTTAGAATCTCAACTTTGCATGACAGCGTTCTCTGGGCTTTGTCTAAATTCGAACGCTATACAACTGGTTGACATTAGGGTTGTGAAGTCGCAAAATAGTGTGATTGAGTTTAGTCCTTACCCCAGTGGGAACACCAGGAAGTGGAGCGGCGCATGGTTACTAATGTAAATAGGTCCTCTTTAACTTATATAATAGGATCAGATAACGAACAGATGGGGAGAGAGTCATTTGATGTGGGTAGCATTGATGTAAACGATTGGCTAAACTTGAGTTTGTACTCGTTTTGCGTATATAGCCATAGATGCTGTACTGATCTAAAATACAAGTCGGCTATCACAGGGGAATCATGTGGTCAGGTTCGACACCCATCTTCACAATCGATCTGCAATGGGTGTCGAGTTTGCAGTTAACTTTAGAAATGACACTGACGGAAATATTTTCGGATAATTAAAAAATTTCATTTTTTGGCCTTCAAAACATACTTTATGACCTCTCATTTGAACGACTTCGTCGAGCTTGTTCCAGTGAACGGTCATAACCTATGCTATATGTAAAATGTTTTGTTTTTCAAGAACTTTTTTCATAAGTGATAATCGCTCCAGGTAGAGGATTATCCTATAGTTTCCCCCGGTTCAGTGTAAGTTGACCTATCCAATAAATAGGTACTGAAATTGGCTGGGAACTCAACCTGTGATGGTCTGATGTCAAATGGAAACTGAGTTTAAACTCCGGTCTGATTCGGTTTATGGCTGGAGTTGGGATTTTAGTACGTAATGCTTAAAATATAATTCGGAGCTGTGTGGATCTTTCGGTCTTTCAATCTGTTCTCATACAAAAGTTTAAAATTTTATGTTGAAACGATTTCTGTACCACTTTTGGAATATTTGAGCGAAAATCTAGGTTCAATCAACAGATAGGGTGGACGCCAGGTCTTGTTTTTCGGCATTCATAACGTTCGCACGAAGTTTAATACGAATTTCAACAGACTTAGCTAATACAGAACTGGATCTAGTGGTCAAGGTCCTATTGTGTACCAAATTTTCACTATATTTTAATTGGTAGTTTTTTTAATCTCTCCACACCTTCAAATTTCGCCGCAAGAAATTGAGAATGCTTTTTTAAACGCTAGAACGTCCAGTTATAAGTAACGACGACGCATTGCAGATGTTTCATGGCACTCAGTCGCGTATTAATTAGGGTGCATCCCCCACCTAACATGGAAAATCATAGGAAAATGAAAGTTTAAAAACCGAATCTGCTTGGTTCTAACTGGCAACAGATAAAATTATCCCCGTCTGTTCACTTCTACGTTTATCCACAAAAACTGCAGGCCAGCAAATTATTTCTAAAAGCCTGCAAATTTTCCGACAAAAATATTGAAGCGTCCACTCCCAACACCCACCTGCCCAACCACCCTACGCACACCTGTATCTACGCTCCTGTAATGGATTGGAATACCGTGGTGTGTCGTTTTTTTGACGGCCATACCTCCAGTATGGAACACTTTCAAAACGAACTTTCTATTAAATGACGTTCAATAATTATTCTGAAGTCTGTTGTAGAGTTGAGAGTGTCCGACGATGAAGCTGTTTTTAACACTTAATCGCTATAATAAAGATCGTTGCGGAAATATCGTTTACAACGCAAAACGACTAGTAAATGCGTAACGTCAGAAGTCGACGTCTTCACATTATGAATGAGTTGGTTTCGAAGCAGAATTTAATTAATCTTCTCTTATATTTCACTAACTGTTTACATAATACGAAGAGCAGACGACTTTGCAAAAACATTTCCTGGATAACTAAAACAAAATTTTTGCCTTTGCATTATGACACCATATTGGAACGAGCTCAATGAGGGCCATAAGCTATATTTTCGAGGCAAAAAAAGTGAAAAAATAAATTGTGATCGGCGATTTCTGTGAACAGCGCTGGCCAGTTTTAGTTGCTACCTTTAGATAAAGCGTTAAATTTCACACTATAGATATAATTTAAAAAATCAGTGACGGAGCTATGGGCCCACACACCCCAAAGTTCCTGTCCCCTCCCCTCCCCCCCCCCCCCCAAAAAAAAGAAGATTGTGTTGGCAACTGCATGCTTAGGCCAAAATATTTGCGTCCAATTCTGCCCAACACATCTATTCCATTGACCAACATTTAATCAAACAAACATCGGGGGAGGGGGGGGGGGCAAGGGTATAAATGCCATCAATGAGAATATATGGCCTGATAGCAAATTCTTCAGATAATCCTTTTGTAACATATGAAACACCTGATATCGATATCAAACCTTGGCCCCTTAATATCAAAGAGAAATATCATCTTGCCAACTAGCTGAGAGTTATTACTTCAATGCAAACAAACGTCACATCCCATTCCCACAAGAGATACCCCGTTCTGTGACATTTTCTGGAGACCATTTATCATTTATTTTCTCAACGTCTGACAGGAAGATTTTACTATAGATCTAACCAAATTCGCATTGTTCGTCTAGAAAACAGTTTATTTATTTCCTTCAAAAATCTTTTCAACAGGTGAGAAATAGTCTCAGAATCACTCTCCTATATCCTCCCGCGCTCATGTCTTGGGCCTTCCTGATATGCCTTCGGCATAGCCTCTTATGACTTTGAAATTTGCTCTGCCTCCCCCCCCCCCCCCCCAAATAAAAAATCGCTGTTCCCCCGCCCCCAAATTTGAAATCCTAGCTCCGCCACTGAAAGGAATCTCAATTTCGTCATGATTTGATATTAATTTTCTATCAAATCGATCCTCCATTTCTGTAATAACCTTTATGTACCAAGTCCGCGAAGGATTTCCGAGTGCAATATGCGACATCAGAATGTTGACATTGGATTTCTTAATCGAACTTGGGGGTCAAGTAGTCTTATTCTATATAACAAGTAGAGAATCTCAGATGGCGCATACAGTCGGAGAAGCTTCCATTTTCTGAAGAGTATCCAATGACCAGAGTGCCAAATTTAGCCTGACATTTTCTAAATTTAGGGTCAATTATTCTTAAATGTACCAGGAGAGCGCTTTCTGAGACGGAACAGATGAACAAAAACTATTACGAGTTCACATACTTGAATTTGTGCCAAGTAGGAAACCGCCAAAGTATCCTAATGATTTCATGCCAGAAGTATTTTATTTTGGTGAAATCTGGGAGTAGATGCTTATTTCCTGTTGGAATTGTATTATGGAGCACAAAACTGACTCAAACTATTACAGTTTGTTGTACGCGAATTAGCTGATATTGTTTGTTTTAAATTAGGATTCGAGTATCCAGGCCCGTATCTGTCTTCAGGTAACGGGGTGGTGATGACCAATGTTTGGTCGGTCGTTTCAGAATTTGTCCGACGATTTTTATGTATACATAACCGCTTCTCGCCAAATTTTCGGTGAGATTTTCAAACATGGAGTCACAACCACTGACATTAGCCATGGCAATCGGCAACGTCGTTATAAAGACAAGGATGTAACCCGTGAGGGTCATAGGGGCCGTACGCCCCCCGCCCCCCCCCCCCCCAAAAAAACCCGGAGGTCCATTGGCTGAAACATTGCTTGTGTTTTTTGTCGATATTTACAAAATTTGAAAGTTATAGCCTGGGTGATAACTCCACTCCGCGGGTGATTTAGTTACAATCCTCTCTCCACGTACTGCAGGCCGATATTCTCCACAGCAATCTAATACATGCCTACATTGAATTTGATTCACTTTCACTCAACGTGAAATCTTTGATCACTGCTGACGTCGATCTCGAGGCCTTCAAATATTGAAAGATTTTCCCCGGACCCCCTACAATGGGAGGGGGTAACTGTCCCCCACCTTGACCACCGGCCAAGGCTTGGCCTCCGGCCAAGATTTCAGTCTTTTTTGTTGACAGGCACTCGCACCCCTCAGTATATTGTGGACGATCCACGTAAAGAAATTGCTGCCTACACCCCTGAAAGACCCTGGTGGTTCAATGGTTAGGGCATTGGATTTCAACTCGAAAGGTCATCGGTTCGATCCTGGCTAGCGGTAACTGCGTTGTTACGTTGGGCAAGACACTTTATCCTGACTGGGGGACATGGTAGCGCTGTGCACTAAGGCGTACTGCACGCCAATGGTGCATTTGCCTTCATCAAATGCTATCACTGCTTGCGCAGTGCGTTCGGGAGTGTGTGGTTTACTCATCGCTGCGTGGTGGTTCTTTCCTGGTACGCCGGCTTCCTCAATCCGAAAAACTGACTGACATGAGGTGGTTCTGGATGTTGAAAGTGTCGTTAAATCTCAATAAATAAAAAATAAATGCCATGGCAGATCGACATGGCTTTCCACGCTATTGCTGGTCCGATTCACATATGATATAAACTAGCAATTTTCACTCCCAGGATTTACGCCTCCGGAGATATCGTCTTTTAACCACTTGGCATGGACGATGGTGGAAATTTGGCCAATGAATTCCACCTTAGACCGGTCCGGTTTAATTCTTTTACTTCCACCCTCTCTCAACCCGACGCCTATCCGTCGGTTTAGAAAATGATTCAAGTGAAAGGAATAGCCCGAAACCTGCCCCGACCGCATCATGCAACAAAAAAAAGAGATACATTCAGTTGCTCATACATTTGCCGACTTATGAATATGATACGTTGTGTCACATGAAAGAACGTCGTTATTTTTTCAAAGTAAAGTATATTTCCCGATGCCCCCCCCCCCCCAACACACACATACACACATACCTAAACACCCCCCCCCCCCCCCCACACACACACACACACATAGTTTTTTTACATTCCTTCTCACTCGTCAAGACCTGGGAGTCAAGGAAAGTGGCATTTCTGTGGAGTCATTTTTTGTTCACTTGGCTTGTAAGTCAGGGTGAGCTATTGTGACAATCTCCATGCGTCGTACATCGTCTGTCGTCCCTGACTGTGGTATTCGTGACTTCTCCACAACCACTGGACCGATTTCAGTTAAATTTGTGATTGTTGTTCTGGCATCGCCCCATATGGAAGGGATGCGGGAAAATGCTTTCTAAGTTTTTTAAAAAATCTTCTCGTGAACCGATGGGACAATGACTTGATATTTAGTATCGAGTTTCCTTTTGAGGTGAAATATTTTCAAACGCTCATAGTTCCCAAAACCGCGCCGAACAGAGAACTATTATTTGGTATGCAGCATCCCCAGGACTATTAGAATCGAATGGTAAAAATCCATTGATTATGTCAAAGTGTTCCGTTGTAGGAAAGGAATCCCACTTTTGGAATCCCTATAGAATCCATTTTCACTCGATCGAGCAATTGCTCTAAAGCACATTTGCTCGATGGGATTCGAGTCGATCGAGCAATATGTGCGAGTCACTCGAGGTAAAATGGAATCCCACTTGTGGAATCCCTTTTTAGCTTAACTTGACAAAGTCAAGATAAGCTATTGCCATCACGCGTGCGGAAGTCTGTGAGTCTGTTCATATTTTCCCTTAGCACAGGCTACACCCCGTAGTTCTTATCCGATTGTCACGAATTTTCATATGGAGGTTTGGGGTCATGTCTAGATGAGAACGTCCCCTTTTGGTCGCAATCGGTCAATCGTGATGGCTGCCCGAGCCCAAAACCCGAAAACATTTAGCACAGTCTACAGGTCGTATTTATGAAGGGATTTCATTGTAACTTGGTAGGATGTCTCCGTATAATATCTAGATGAGAATGTCCCATTTTGGTCATGATCTGTCAACCTTGACGGCTGCCCAAGCCTGAAACCCCAAAACGTTTAGCACAGTCTGCAGGTCATATTTAATATGGGGGGATTTCATTGTAACTTTGTAGGATGACTCCGTATGATGTCTAGATGAGAACTCCCCCATTTGGTCTCGATCTGTCAACTGTGACGACTGCCCAAGCCCAAAACCCGAAACCCTTTAGCACAGTCTACAGGTTGTATTTTTGGAGGGATTTCATTGTAACTTGGTAGGATGACTCCAAACAATGTCTAGATGAAAACGTCCCCTTAAGGCTTTTGGTCGCGATCATTCAGCCGTGATGGCTGTCCAAACCCAAAACCCGAAAACCTTTAGCATAATCTATAGGTCGTATTTATTTCATTGTAACTTGGTAGGTTGACTCCATATAATGTGTAGATGATAAAGTCCCCTTTTGGTCGTGATTGGTCAACTGTGACGGCTACAGGGGCCCAAAGCCCGAAAACCTTTAGCACAGTCTATAGGTCATATTTATGAAGGGATTTCATTGTAACTTGGTAGGATGACTCCAGATAATGCCCAGATGAGAACACCCCCTTTTGGTCGCGATTATTCAACCATGGCGGCTGCCCGAGCCCAAAATCCCCAAAACTTTAGCACAGACTACAGGTCGTATTTATGAAGGGGTTTCATTTTAACTTGGTAGGATGATTCAGCATAATGTCTAGATGAGGACGTCCCCTTTTTGGTTGCGATCGGTCAACCGTGATTGCTACACAGGCCAGAAGCCCGAAAACTTTTAGCACCTTCCACTGGCCACATTTATGAAGGGATTTATTTCATTGTAACTTAATAGGATGACTCGTTTTCGAATAATTTCACTGTAACTTGGTAACTTTGATGACATACATTAACTGTGAGGGCCATATTAACCCCCCCCCCCCTCAATTCTTTAGTACAGTCTACAATTCCTATTATTTTTATTGAAAACATAGCATACAGGGAACAGAAATTGCCATATTCCCAATTATCACAATTCTTGTCGTATTTCATAATCCTTTCATAAACACTAAACATTATCCTTTTCATCAAACACAATACACAGACAATTTAAGCTACAGTGTCATTGACACTTTAATTTTGGAATCCCTATAGAATCCCTTTTCAGAATATGTCTGTGGCCACAGAATCTCTTTTTCCTGAAATGAGGTTAAGAGTCGTATGTGCGAGTCGCTCGATCGAGCAATTGCTCTAAAGCACATTTGCTTGTGGGATTCGAGTCGTTCGAAAAGTATGTGCGAGTCAAGCTAAGACGGAATCCCACTTATGGAATCCCACTTTTGGAATCCCTGTTTTTAGCTCACCTGGCCTAAAAGGCCATGTGAGCTTTTCTCATCACTTGGCGTCCGTCGTCTGTTTTCCGACGTCTGTAAACTTTTCACATTTTCATCTTCTTCTCTGTAACCACTGAGTCGGTGTGAACCAAACTTGGCAGGAATGGTTTATGGGAGGTCCTTTACAAACGATCATTTGTTCCCGTCGGTTGAAAAACGTGGCTTCCAGAGGCATTCTTTGATTCTGATTGGTGGAATTTCAAAAATCTTCTCCTCTGAAAGTGCCAGGCCAAATGTTTTGAAACTTCACAAAAATGATGACTGGGACCCTCTCTACCAACGATCCTCATTTAATGTTGATTGGGTCACAAACATGGCCGCAATTGCGGCTTATATTTACTGTAGAAACCCTATGGGAAATCACATTTTCCACTTCTTCTCTGGAAAAACCGAGGCGACGTGAAACAAACCTGGCAGGGATAGTCTATGGGAGGTCCTCTACAAACGATCCTCATTTTATTCCGGTGGGTTGAAAAACATGGCCGCCAGAGGCATTCTTTGATTCTGATTCTGATTTTCAAAAATCTTCTTCTCTGAAACTGCCAGGTCAAATGTTTTGATACTTCACATAAATGATGACTGGGACCTCCTCTACCAACGATCCTCATTTAATGTTGATCGAGTTGCAAACATGGCCAAAATTGCGGCTTATAGTTACTATAGAAACTCTATGGGAAATCACATTTTCATCTTTTTTTCCGAAACTACTGAGCCGACGTGAACCAAACCTGGCAGGGATGGTCTATGGGAGGACCTCTACAAACGATACACATTTTGTTCCCGTGGGTTGAAAAACATGGCCGCCAGAGGCATTCTTTGATTCTGATTCGTGGATTTTCAAAAATCTCCTCTGAAACTTCCAGGCCAAATGTTTTGATACTTCACATAAGTGATGACAGGGACCCTCTCTACCAACGATCCTCATTTAATGTTGATCGGGTTGTAAACATGGCCACAATTGCGGCTTATAGTTACTATATAAAGCCTATGGGAAATCACATTTTCATCTTCTTCTCTGGAACTACTGAGCCGACATGAACCAAACTTCGCAGGAATGGTCCATGAGAGGATGGAAATTTGTGGCCACCAGAGGCTATATTCTAATGCTTAACCCAATGCCTCTCCTGTCTGCACGTAGATCGGTACTGTCAGCAAAATACTTGTTTTTTGAGAATCTGGTAAGGGTTGGTTCCAGTTTTATCCACTGAGAACTGGGAAAAAAAACACAAAAATATTGTGTATACAGTACAAGTCAAAATGTACAGTACAAGTCAAAATAAGCTGTAGCATAATTGCAATAAACTAAGTAAACCGCTGCTCCTGCCCTGACAAGATCAAAATCTGACATTTTCTGGAAAGCTATCAGTGAGAGCATTCCAGAAAATGATGTCAGCTTCTGGTCTTATCAGTGTAGGAAGAGAAAGATATATAGTTTATAGGATTATCCAACACAACTTATTTTGACTTGTACTGTAAAGAATTGCAACTGTATCTTGATATATGCATAATTAGTCTCAAGTTACTTATCAGAAAATACTGATTGATGACAGGTGTTTGGAAAATCAGGAAAGTTTTTGTTTATATTCACTTCCCATCATGTCAGCTTAGATGACAGTAATTATTGTATATCTTTTAAGATTTGACAAAATTGGAGTAAAATGTGTTTGACTGTAACCCTTTACCTATCCAAAGCTATTTTGAAAGAGAGTACTGTCAGAAAATTGTAATTTTCATAATATTTAACCTTCTTTTCCTGATTTGTTTTTATTGAAACAGAATTCATAAATGTGTGCATTTTCGAGAAAATCTGCTTTGAAACTACAAGGCCAAATTGTTTGAAAACTTAGTGTGACTGATGACTGTAACACCCTCTACCAATGATCCTTATTTTAATCTTCATCGGGTTGCAATTATGGCTGCAATTTTGGCTTATAGTTACTATAGAAACCCTATAGGAAATCACATTTTCATCATCTTCCCTAAAAGTACTGAGCCAGTGTGAACCAGACTAGGCAGGCATTGTCTATGAGAGGTTCTCTACAACTGTTACTCATCCAAGGTCATATTATCAAGGTCAAGGCCGCAGACAGCAAAACTTTGATATTTTTATACAGCTCTTGTCTGGTCTATATAACTTGGTATGATTGACAGATCTTATTTGTTCTTGGACCAGTTATTGCTCATGACTCAAAGGTTTGTCGCGACTTTGAACCTAGGTCATATCATATAGGTCAAGGTCACAAACAGCAAAACTTGGATATTGTCGTACAGCCCTTGACCGGTCCATATAACTGGGTATGATTGACAGATCTTTTTCATACTTAGTACAGTTATTGCCGATGACTCAAAGGTGTGGCATGACTTTGATCCAAAGCCATATCATCATCCAAGGTCATATTGTCAAGGTCAAGGTCCCAGATAGCAGACTTTTATATTGTTATACAGCGTTTGTCCAGTCCATATAACTTGGTATGATTGACAGATCTTATTTAACTTGATAAAATTATTCCTCATGACTCAAAAGGTGTGTCGCAACTTCCAAGGTCATATCATCTAGGTCAAGGTCACAGACAGAAAAAACTTGGATATTGTTATACAGCCCTTGTCCGGTCCATATAACTTAGAATGATTGACTGATCTTTTTCATAGTTGGTACAATTATTGCTCATAACTCAAAGGTGAGTTGCAACTTCCAAGGTTATATTATCAAGGTAAAGGTCACAGGCAGCAAAACTTGGAGATTGTTATACAATCCTTGTCTGGTCCATATAACTTGGTATGATTTACAGATCTTATTCATAATAGTACAATTTTAGCTTGTGACTCAAAGGTGTGTTGTGACTTTGACCCAAGGTCATATCATCATGGTCAAGGTCACAGGCAGCAAAACTTTTATATTGTTATACAGCCCTTGTCTGGTCTGCATAATTGAATCTATGCGATAGATCTTGTTCATACATCACACAGTTGTTACCCATAACCCAATGCTGTATCCTGACCTTGACCCATTGTCATATCCTGAAGGTTAAGGCCTCAAGCAGTAACACTTGGATTCTTGTCTTGTATTTAGCTTCCCCTAAAAGTAGTGACCCTGGGCATAGCTGTCTAGGCTGAGAGGTCTCCTGTTTTTAGAACAGTTTGTTCACCTGTGTGTTTGCTTGACATCTTCTACATGGATAAGTCTTATCATCACTAAACTTGACACATGGGTGCATGGGGACCTCATAGTGGCTACACTGTGGTCGGATTTATGTCCCTGCAGTAAAACAAAGAAAATTTTTGAAAATCTCCCCCAACATGTGGCATTCTGTGTTTGTTCTATATCTACTTCCACTTGGATGATCCAATCTTCACCAGACTTCAGTCACAGGTGGTCATGGTCATCACAGTTGCCATGTGGTAGAGGATTTCCCTGCTATGGAACAAAGACAATAGTACCATACTTCCCATGGGGATTGTCTAGTCACCACCATCCTTCGGTAACAGGAGTGTGTGGTCTCACAATTGTTAATGGGTGTTGGGTTTCTCACCCTGTTGTAAAACAAAGACAATACAATAAACCTCCTTCTGTGTATATGCCTTGTATTAAAATATGCCCATCTTGGCATTATGGGAGTTGGCATATGCCATGTTTGGCATTGCTACAGTTAAAATTGTGTGACTTCATTCATCTATAGTGTTAAATAGCTATAGACGCTGAATGTGACTTAAGTTATTCTTTAACCAACCTTGGGGACCCTTGTTTGAGAAATATATGAGGGAATGTCAAATGTTGTCCATATTTCAGGGAGGTGAAAACTGAAAAAAAATATTTATGAGGGCCTACCTTATATGTAATAAAAAAATATATATGCAGGCTTAGTCATAGTAATTCACACAATAATTTTTATCTGGCTCACAGTATCAGTAATGCAATTGAAATGTATTTAATGTAACAGTAATTCACATCATCACTCCATGTTCAAAAAATGGATGTAGCAGCAACTTTTGATATGGACTAGTAGCAGTGTACAAAGGACAACATGATAAGTATCGATTTTCTGGCATTTCCATCTTTCCCTAAGAGTACTGATCTTCAACAAATTCTTTTTTTCGGAATTTGATTTAACGTATATAATATAAACTCCAGCTAAGAAAATTATATGCATCAGGATAAGGATTTCAAACCATCAGTTCCTTTGGTTCAGACCAAACATTTAACATGCAAAAATGCTCAATTAGCAACACATAGATTCATATCCAAAAATGTAAATTTCCCACCTGTTACTTGGGATACATAGCTGTTACACGATAGGCAAAGATTGTTACGCAAGGGATTTTTAAGATCAGGTATCGTTGCTGCCATGGTGGTGCTCGACTAATCCGTTACCAAATTATGCAAAGAAGTTCCCGATGATTTTTAAAAATCAAAGAGACTGTATGCTAAAAAAGTTTGGGGGAATTATCAGAATTAACAAATGACTCAATAGGTAGCACTTGACAGCAGGGACATCCTTGTTACATTGTGGACATATTTAGGTATGTTTTACATATAAGCACAAATAATAATTATATCAGATATTTATAAAAGATTTAGTCATGAAATGATTGGGACCAAAATACTGTGTGGTTGCTAACAAAAGACATTGAAAATCAGGTAAAACCGAAGTGGATGAAGTTAGTGGAACTCATAGCTGCGTCTTTTTTTATTCGCGAGATGGAAATTGAACAAATATGAATGAAATTAATTCTTAGAATTAAGCAGTACTTTTACAGCTAAATAAAGAGGTTTTCTCCTCCAACATTAGGACATTGGTGAACAAACTGTTTTGTTACTGGAGAGACATTCGGAAATGATACAGTAAAATCCTCTTGATTGAAGCCAGTGAAAATTATTCAATTAACAGGAGTATACAGTTAACAGGGATTTGGTCAGTTTCCTGTGTTCTGGAGGTAAACTGAGCATTTATTCTATTATATCTTGTTTGACAGTGCTCATAGAGCTCTGTCAAACAAGATATAATAGAATAAATGCCTGCATTGGATGTAGTAATGCCAAAAAGGTTGATAAATAAGGGGAATGGAATTGGGTGCGTGTCACAATAATTTTTAGCTCAACTTTGACGAAGTCAAATTTGAGCTATTGTCATGGCCCGTCGTCCATCTGTCCGTCCGTCCGTCTGGCTGTCTGTCTGTCTGTCCGTCTGTCCGTACATCAACAATTGGCTATGGCTCGGGCTAGAGGTCGTATTTATGAACCGATCTTTACGAAACTTCTTGTGTACCTTTGTTATGACCCTGGGACGGGAACGAGTGTTTTTAGGTGTGGTCCGAAATTCAAGATGGCTGCCAGTGGCCATTTTGTACCGATGATGCAAAAATCAGTTTTTTGTACAGAACTTCTGTATGAAAGTTCTGATTTGAATAAAGTTTTGTATAAATGTTTAGTACCATGGGATACATCACATATAATACGGGTTTTTTTCTCGTGCGTAAATTATGCAAATTAGACTGACTTTGATTTATTTAGTGTTACTTTCAGAGCTGTAAGTGCCAAGCTGCTATGGCTCGGGCTAGAGGCCGTATTTATGAACCGATCTTTACGAAACTTGGGTACCTTTGTTATGACTGTGGGATGAGAACGAGTGTTTTTGGGTGCGGTCCGAAATTCAAGATGGCTGCCAGCCGCCATTTTGTACCGACGATGCAGAAATCTGTTTTTTGTACAGAACTTCCATATGAAAGCTCTGATTTGAATAATTTTTTTGTATGAATGTTTAGTACCATGGGATACATCACATATAATACGGGTTTTTTTCTCGTACGTAAATTGTGCAAATTAGACTAATTTTGATGTTTTTTGGGGTTACTTTCAGCACTGTAAGTGCAAATGCCAATACGGCTCGGGCTAGAGGCCGTATTTATGAACCGATCTTTACGAAACTTCTTGGGTACCTTTGGTATCACCGTGGGACGAGAACGAGTGTTTTTGGGTCCGGTCCGAAATTCAAGATGGCCGATGGCAGTCATTTTGTACAAAATTAGGTGCAATCAGATTTTTGCACAGAACTTCCATATGAAAGCCCTGATTTGAATAATTATTTTGTGTGAATGTTTAGTACCATGGGATGCATCACATATAATACGGGTTTTTTTCTCGTGCAGAAATTATGCCAATTAGATGAACTTTGATTTATTCAGTGCGACTTACACACAGTAAGTACACATGTCAATACGGCTCAGACTAGAGTCTGTATTTATGAACTGATCTTCACGAAATGTCATGGGTACCTTTGTTATCACCTTGGGACGAGAACGAGTGTTTCTGGGTGTGGTCTAAAATTCAAGATGGTTGCCAGTGGCCATTTTGTACCGAAATTAGGTCTAATCAGTTTTTTGTACACATCTTCTATACAGCTCAGACTAGAGGCCATATTTATGAACCAATCTTTACGAAACTTCTTGGGTACCTTTGTTATCACCGTGGGATGAGAGCAAGTGTTTTTGGGTGTGGTCCGAAATTCAAGATGGCCACCAGCAGCCATTTTGTACCAAAATTAGTGCAATCAGTCTTTTGTATAGAACTTCTGTATGAAAGTTCTGATTTGAATAAATTTTTGTATGAATGTTTAGTAACATGGAATACATCACATATTGTAAGGGGTTTTTTTTCGTGCCGAAATTATGCAAATTAGATGAACTTTGATTTATTCAGTGCTACTTACACAATGTAAGCACACATGTCAATACGGCTCAGGGTAGAGGCTGTATTTATGAAACGATCTTCACAAAACTTCTTGGGTACCTTTGTTATCTCCTTGGGATGAGAATGAGTGTTTCTGGGTACGGTCCAAAATTCAAGATGGCTGCCAGTGGCCATTTTGTACCGAAATTAGGTCCAATCAGTTTTTTGTCACAAGTTCTATACAGCTCGTATTTATGAACTGATCTTCACAAAACTTCTTGAGTACTTTTGTTTTCACCTTGGGACAGGAACGAGTGTGTTTTGGGGTGCCTTTGTTATCACTGTGCTATGAGAACAAATATTTTGGGGTTCAGTCAGACCCACTCTGGGACTCAAAGATTTTTTTCTAGTTTAGCATCTGACTGTCACCCACCTTTACAATACTTTACCTATACATTTGTTACAGGCAACGGTCAGTATTCATGTACAGACCGTTACAATACTTTATATGTACCTTTGTTATCAGGTACATATAATGCAAATTAGATTTGTCATTGCTGTGTCACATACTATACATGTACATGTCTTTGTCTTGACAAGTTGAGCTACAGTGTCATTGACACTTTCATTTTAACATATTACAAACATTTATATACAATTAACAGGAGTTTACTCTACAACCCATATGCAGTTAACAGATCAAATTTGTACTGAAGGTATGGTAAATGGTTTTGTGTTTGAAAATTATATTCAATTAACTGGGATATACAAATAAGAGATATCCAATTAAGTGGGCTCCACTGTATAAACAAACTTCACCAAAAATATATCATAATCAATAGCCTTCTCAGGAAAAGAAAACACCCAGGAGTCTGCTCTTCCAAATTACTATAATCTCTGTTCCTTTTTATCAAGCACACATTTATTTGTAAACATTACCTAGATTGACGGACAACTGTTTTCATGCATCTCGTCTCATCAAACTATAGCCCGGAAGTTAAGTGAGTGTACAGTACAGTCATCATGGACAGGCACAAATCCAGGGGTGGGCAATATTTTCCACACATGGAATTTAAAGACTACTGACAGTAAATCACAGCAAACATTGAATTTTTGAGGCACTGGGTTACACCTATTGCTTCATAAACTGAACGTCTGCTGTTGAGTCCAATTTTAATGTATCTGTGGAAATTTTGCCCACCCTTGGATTTGTTACATACAAGCAACGGTGGCTGTACTGTGGGCTCAGTTTCTTTCATATTTTCATCTTTAAGATAAGTTAAACACTTGAAACTTGATTCATGCAAAGAAAAAGGTTTTCACATGTCCCTTGTGTTACCAAAACAGAAAAGAATTTTAAATGCCTAATTCTTGCCTGGCAGCATGGGACAGATATTTTATATTTTATGAATAGTAGAATCAGACAGGCTCAAAAAATGCTACTTTTCTTAAACCTTTACCCAACGTAACGGCCGAAACCGGCCAGCGCTATTCTCAAAAATCGCCAATTAATTTTCATTATATTTTCATTTTTTGTCTCAAAAACATAGGTTAGGACCCCTCGTTGAAAAGAGCACATCGAGATCGTTCCAAAGAGGGGTCATAACCTATGTTTTTGAGACAAAAAATGAAAAAAATTAGTTGTTGAAGAATTTTTTTTACAAGTGTCATCTGCTTTTCATGTTAGGTAAAGGGTTAACCCTTTACCCAACAAAGATGATATCAAAATTCATTATTTTAAATATTAATCTTTCAAATTTTTCAAACAGTTTCAACAAAACCATATCGTAAGAAAGCCCCTACCCCCAACCCATCCATCCCCTTCCTCGTTGTAATAAGTGCAATGAGCTCGTTCCAATGAGGGATTACATGATATGGTTTTGAAATTTTTTGAAATTGTTATTTTTTTTTGTCAACTGCTGAATTTGTATATATTACATGTGCAAGAAGGATCTTAACCTGGCTAAACAAATCTACAAAATAGTTTCACCATTCCCTTTGAACAACTTGGACCAGGTGAGAGTTTTATACAACAGTCACAAATGGCCTGCGGCGTGTTGGCGGTGGCTGTAAGTCCCTAAAATTGCCATAATCATGCGGTGTCCGCATGTTAGAGTATGGCAGCCGTGAGGTGATCTCAAGATTTTGTGCTTGTCGCAGGGGCTTGTGATTTTTTTAACTTGACATTAAACTTTTTTTTCGGAAGGCAGGAGGACGCAACCCCACCACAGGTATCATTGCAAGGTCACTGTACCTTATATACCCATCGCAACAAACCGCAAGGGCACCGTGAGGCGTCCGCAAGGTCTCCATTACGCGCCCTTGCAGTGGCCACAACAACCATGCGGGCGCCATGCAATTGCCTTGCAGTCGCCGTGAAGGCGCCTCACAGTTTGTTAAATGGTGCCATGCGGTCTCCTCACAGATTTTTATTTCATGACTTTCCCGATTGCCATGCAGAGCTTGGAACATTTGTGAACACTGCTGCCTCTGCACACCCAGGCCTACGATTTGTATAAATTCCTTCTACAAACTGCAGACCGCACAACCACGTAGTGGCAGCATCATATGTGACTGAGCTTTTATGCTCACTTGAGCCCCCTCGTTTCTGTTACAATCTAATAAGGCTGAATGAACAATAACCAAAACAGTGTTCTGCTTTGTATCTTCAGTTACATTTATTTTCACAAGTCTAATAAATCAAGGTGGATGGACCAGGTTATAAACTGGTGTGCTTGCAAAGGTTGCCCTTTGATACTTTGCACCTTTGTAACACAAACATCTACTGACCTTTAATACTGTCAACTTGTGTCAGTTCTGTAAGCAGTCACTTCTTTTAGCTTAACTGTCTTATTGCCAGAATACCCTATCTAGGATGTACTTTAAGCTGCTCCTACCAGAATAAAATTTCATATTCTTTTGGTGTACTTTGTATACAGTTAGAACTGTTAGAAGCAAACAGCATATTTTTCACATTGCAGATGACACCTTGTTGCACTCAAGGGATGATATATTGCTCTATGAAGTCAAATCTAGGTGGAGAAAGTAGGCAAAGCTCTGGTTCTGTCTGTCTATTTTTAGCTCACCCAATTGAAAGTTAGGGTGAATTTTAGTCATGTCACTCTTCATCTGGTCATACCTCGTGTGATGTCTGTCATGAATGTGGCATTTGAGTCTTCTCCTCCCAAACCACTGCCCTCCATCTCCAAACAACATTCATCTGAGTCATGATTTTGTTAAAATCAAGGTGCTCTCTTATGCAAAGAGGGTGACAGAAAAATCTTCCCATTTTTAAAAAAAATTGCCTTCTCATGAACCGATAGTTGCAATGACTTGATATTTGGTATTGGGCTTCCTTTGGAGATGAAAATGAAGTTTGTTAAAACAAAGTTTATGGGCAATATTTGCAGTTGAAATGGGAAGGGCAAGTTATCCTTGCCCCACCGAAGTTTTACACTTTTTGAAATCTCCTTATGATTTTTATTAAATTTGGCATACATTTTGAGTGGGGGATATTTCTTGATGTTTGCAAGAAAAATATGTCAGTAACTCCATAGGAACCCACACAGGTTAAATATAGAACAAAATTTCAGTTGTCATCTTTATTTTTTATTTTTTTTTTGGAATTACACATCACAAGGGAATATGGGGGTATGGGGGAATGGAGACTTGGGGGTGGGAGTATAATCAAAAAATATAATTATCATTTGTCTGAAAAATGTCTATTGGTTGTATTATGGGTCCCCAGATATCAGTTTGTTAAAATTAAGCCCCTCGATTCATATTTGTGCTGAATACAGGAGCCTGAATTTTAACATAGAGTGTAAAAGGGGGAATAATCTTTAGAAATCTTCTTCACAACCACCAGTCTGAATCTTTTAAAATTTGGTATACAGCATCCTTAGAGGTTTCAGATTTAATTTGTTCAAGTAAAGTCCCCAGGTTGATATTTGTATTGCCTATGAGGGAGGGGGCACATTTTAATGTAGTGTAAAATTGGTAATATTCTCAAAATCTTCTTCTTCAGAACCACCAGTCAGAATTTTCTGATATTTGGTATACAACGTGACTATTTTGAGTTTTGTTTCAAATAAAGTCTCTGGGTTAATATTTTAACTTGGTGCAAAAGAGGAATATTGTATGAAATCTTCTATAGAACCACCATTCAGAATGTTTCGATACTTGGTATACAACACCCCAGCCAGGCTCAGATACAAGGTTTGATAGTCGAGTTGTGACGAAGTCAAACTCGACTTATAGTTTGATGAATGGCAGCTGGTCGGGCGGGCATAAACAATTGGTTTCTGGATGATAACTTGATAATGGTTCGACCCACGTTCATGAACCTTCATAGGTAGGTTGGCCTCGGTGAGAGGAAGAACCCTGTTTATTTTGGACTCACTAGGTCGAAGGGCAACGTCACAGTGACCTTGAACATACTAAACCAAATAATTGGTTTCTGGATGATAACTTGCCTACGGTTGAACCTACATTCACGAAACTTCATATGTAGGTTGGCCTTCATGAGAGGAAGAACCCTATTTATTTTGGACTCGCTAGGTCAAAGTTCAAGGTCACAGAGACCCTGAACACACTAAATCAAAACAATTGGTTTCTGGATGATAACTTGATAATAGTTTGACCCACATTCATGAAACTTCATAGGTAGGTTGACATCAGTGAGAGGAAGAACCCTATTTATTTTGGACTCGCTATGTGAAAGGTCAAGGTCACAGTAGTAACATAGTAAATCCGTAAACAATTGGTTTCCGGACGATAACTTGATAATGGTTCGACCCACTTTCATGAAACTTTGTAGGTAGATTGGCATCAGTGAGAGGAAGAACCCTATTTATTTTGTACTGGCTAGGTGAAAGGTCAAGGTCACCGTGACCTTCAACATAGTAAATTTGTAAACAATTGGTTTCCAGATGATAATTTGATAATGGTTTCACCCATATTCATGAAACTTCATAAGTAGGTTGAGTGGGTGAGGTGAGTGGAAGACCACTATGTACTTTGGACTCGCTAGGTCAGAGGTCAAGGTCACAGTGACCTTGAACATAATAAATCATAAACAATTTGTCTCCAGATGATAATTTGACAATGGTTCCACCCACGTTCATGAAACTTCATAGGTAGGTTGGCATTGGTACAAGAAAGAGCCCTATTTATTTTGGAATCACTAGGTCAAAGGTCTAGGTCACAGTGACCCTTCACATAGTAAATTGTAAACAACGGGTTTCCGGATGATAAGTTGATAATGATTAAACCGGCTTTTGTGCTGTCACAACTCGACATTGAAAAGGTGATCCTAACAGCATTTTTCAAATTAAGTTCCTGCATTAATATTGGGCTTCCCTGTGGGGTCTAAATTTTATCTAAGTGTAATATGATGAATAATCTTTTAAAAAATCTCCTTCTTCAAATCCACCCTTCAGAATCTATTGATATTTGGTATACAGCATTCTGGGGGTGGAGGGGAAGGTGTCAGATTCATGTTGGTTCATGTTAAGACCCTAGGTTGATATTTTGACTCCCTTGTTTTGCATTACTGAAAATCTGGGCATTGTTTCTGTGGTAGCATCCCAATGCTTGAAGAAAATCATCTGTCATGGATATAAATAATAAAATAACTTCATTCCTCTGTAGTGTTAACTTGCCATAAATGCTAATTATGCCCACGACATGAAAAGTTAAAGGGGTATCTAGTGGAGACCTCAGTCCATCCTTTTGTCTGTCTGTCTGTCCATCCATCCATTCATCCATCTACCTGTCCGTCCATCCTTCTGTCCATCCATACAAACATTTTCCCTTGTATCTCAGCCACTGCTACTCTGATTTGAATGATATTTGGTGTTGTGATAGAGCATTATGGGGGAACAATACATGTGTAGCGTGAGTTTCTTCCACACATTTTTCCCAGAATTATTGCCCTTTTTCACTCTTTCGACTCAGAAAATGTTTTGTGGTTGGGGGCATGAGCAGTGCTTTACAGGCCTCTTGTTAAATCCTTCTTTAACAACTTTGTGTCAGGTGAGTGCCTCTTGTTTGAAATGGAAAGTGGTGTGGTAATTAAAGATCTCCAAGTACTCAGTGTAACAGAGGTATGAAAAAAGGTGTCATTTCAGTCCCTGTTATCTCAGTTGGTAGGAATTTCTGAGGTAATTCACTGCAAAGTTCACAAACATTCATTTAACTTTGTCAGTGGGAAACATGAACTCTGTAGTACTTATATGATCAGAGGGTAATATTTCAAAGACCAAAGAACCCAGATAGGTCAGACAAATATTAACCGAAATATTTAGGTGCGTCTGTACACAAAGGATTTTAATTTTGATGAGACTGCATTTCATTGAAGCTCACCCAGAGAATGAATGAAGCTTTTTTATGAGAAATGGCTGGGGCATTAACTCACTTCAAATAAAATGTGCTACTAACCCTTATTGACATGCAAAAATAATTCTTGAATAACTAATTTTTTTTCATTTTTTGTCTCAAAAACATAGGTTATGACCCCTTGTTGGAACGAGCTCGACGAGCTCGTTCCAACGAGGGGTCATAACCTATGTTTTTGAGACAAAAAATGAAAAGATAATGAAAATTAATTGGCGATTTTTTAGAATAGCACTGGCCGTTTTGGGCCATTACGTTGGGTAAAGGATTAATTGAAAATAGAATATGTTTTCTTTTTTGTGTCGCCACCCCATGAACTGGGGAGCAACATATAGGGATTACTTTTGTCGTCTTGCGTCATCCGCGTCATCTGCGTCGTCGTCCGCGTCACACTTTCTCTTATCCGCCACTCCTCTTTAACCTATGAATGGATTTTGATGAAACTTTCAGTGATTCTTTATCACATAATGGCATTGTGCACCTCCTATTTTATTTTTTGATCCGCTGTATTTTTTCCAGAGTTATGCCCCTTTTCCACTTAGAATTCTGTCTGAAATATTAAAATATAGTGCAGGCGACACACGTCTTCCATGGAAGACTCACATCTAAGTTGGAATTCAGTTTTAAAAAATTTCCACAATGCGGTATAAGTATTTCCATTAGTTCCTTGTTTCCTGTAGTCTTTGTGGCATGAAATCAACTAACCCTGTGAAGTTTCACAGCCATGGTTAGTATATTGTGATATGACAGCCTATCAACTAATCTTTGGTCAGCCAGTATGTGTTAGATTACCAACTAAATCTGTGCAGTGCACAGGGTTAGTCACCCTTTTCTTTCCACTTATAAATAATATAATTTCTGTTCTGTCATAACACAGTGCATTGCACAGCCTTCATGAGTGTACATGTAGTGTTTAGTATGGCAGCGACCAATTTTTTATGACCAAAAAGTGAGACTAACCCTGTGCCTTGCACAGGGTTAGTCACACTTTCTGGTTTATAACAAATTTTCATTATTAACTGAAAAAATAACCCTGTGCACCGTACAGCTTTAGTGGCAATCTTATCTATAGCAATTCTTTACCCAATATAATGACCAAAACCAGCCAGTAATATTCTCAAAATGCATTTAAACTTAGCTTATGACCCCCATTGGAATGGTTTGTGGAAAGCTTTTTTTTTTTAGTGAATTCCAAAATTGAAAATTATCGGTACTGAAATGGTAAGTCAGATAACCAGTTTATGACTGGTTAGTGACCTAACCAGTCAGAAAAGTTGTGAACCATTTACCCACAATATCAATAGCAGTTGACATTTCATTGGTTAAATATATTATATTTAACCCCTTGCACAATGATGTCAAAATTTCAACTTGCAATTTTTTCCACACAATGCAACTAGGAGTTTAACCAATTAAATCTTGTTTGACAGAGCTCAAAAACACAGTTTATGACCTCATTGGAACAAGCACAATTTGATGGTCTTAGATGTTACAAGTGACCTTAAACACCAATAAATAATTTGACAAGCTCTTGTCATAAAATCTTCATTCACATTTTAGTATTTTTTAAACTTTTTGTCTCAAATACATAGCTTATGGCAACTCACTGGAATGAGCTCATTCCAATGAGTAGTTTAAGAAAAATGTTTTCAAGTGTTGTCTTCTAAAGTGTTAACCCTTAACCCTTTACCCAATGCAGACGATATCAAAATTTATTATTTTAATTTTTGTTTTTTCAATTTGTAAAAAAAATTTTAACAAAACTATATCATGTGACCTCTCATTGAAACGAGCTCAATGAGCTTGTTCCAATGAGGGGTCACATGATATGGTTTTGTTGAAATTTTTTGAAACATATATCTTGTTTCAATTGCTCAATTTGTAAATTACGTGGGTGGATGCGGCCAATTCGTTAGGTAAAGGGTTAAGGGCCTAGAGGTTTTTACATATTTTTGCAACACATTGACAGTCTGCATACTGTGACTTATGCTGCTGTTTTTTGGCAAGTCTTGCCTGCCTTTATAGGCAGCCAAGACATGCCTAAAAACAACTACCAGGGTGCTTAGAATGTAACTTGGAAGTTAACCCAAAGACTGCATGTAGGGGCCCATGCTCTGTTGCAAAAAAAAATGTGATCAAAGTCGGAATTAGGCCCAAAGGGTTAAAACCCATTCAGCACTTTTCAGTGAAATCCATGTGTGGGCTTGCTTCTAGCACTGAATGAGTTCTGTGTTTTGAAATCTCAATAAGTAAACATAGTCCCTAATAAATTACACAAACTGCAAAAGTAGACTACAGCCTGAAGCAAACTTTGTGAAGTTTTGAATGGACGGTGTTTATTGTCTGTTCAGTACAGTTTTTCATTTGTCCTTCATTAAACATTTACATATTTGCATTCACCATGATGGATTCTATTTATCAATTTACTTTGGGCTTCATTTTTAGCACTATAGGAGTGAATATCTATTACAATACAACTAGTGCAGAATGTGTGCACTGTTGGATTTGGTACTCATCAACCCACTTGGAGGAAATTGGTCCATACCCTTATTTGGTACAAGTAAAGAAACTAAAAGCCCAACAAATAAATTACTCTTCATGAACCACTGAGTCTTCTCAAAATGGGATGGGGAAGCTGTATAACAAATTGCCCTGACCGTACTGTACAAGCTGTATCTGGTAACCATGAAGGAAACTGGCTTGTACATACAGTCACTGGTAGCTTTGACTACAGCTAAATAGGATAGGCAGTTAGGCATTTAGGAGGGTTGAAGAGAGGGAGGGGCTTATCTTAAACCACATGTGACATTTCATTTGGAGAGGTTTGAGAGAGTTTAAAAGAGTATCATTCTAGAAAAGATCCCAGAGCAGAAAATGCGAAAAACAAAACATGTAGAAAGGCATACACATATTCAAATTAAATGATTTTTTTGGGGGTAAATTTCTCTATACAAAAACCATTACTATGTAGAGGTTTAATCCTTTACCTAACACGAAAGACAGACAACACTTGCAAACAAAATTCTTAAATAACTATTTTTTTCCATCAGAAACATTGGTTATGACCCCTCATTGGAATGAACAAAATGAGAAAATGATGAAAATTGAACTGTGATTTTTGTGAATAATGTTGGTCAGTTTTGGCCATTCCTTTGGGTAAAGGGTTAAATGAAAACTAGGTTCTCATACATATAAGTTATTAGCATCATATGGGTTTCCAAGTTGGTGTATTGAAGTCGAGACCTCATCCCTGGGCATATATTAACAAGTCCGTCAGGACAATCGTTCAGTATCTGTGAGTTGATTTTTAGCTCAACTTTGACATAGTCGAATTTGAGGTATTATCATGGCCCGTCATCCGTCTGGACGTCATTCCGTCCATCAACAATTCAATACGGCTCGAGCAAGAGGCCGTATTTATGAACCAATCTTTACAAAACTCTTCTCGGGTACTTTTCTTACCACCTGGGAAGAGAACAAGTGTTTTTGGGTGTGGTCCAAAATTCAAGATGGCTGCCAGCAGCCATTTTGTACCGAAATAAGGTGCAATTAGTTTTTTGTATAGAACTTCTATATGAAGGTTCTGATTTGAATAAATTTTTGTATAAGTGTTTAGTAACATGGAATACATCATCTATAATACAGGTTTTTTTCTCGTGCATAAATTATGCAAAGTAGATGAACTTTGATGTATTCAGTGCTATTTATGCACAGTTAGTACACATGTCAATATGTCTTCACGAAACTTCTTGATTCCTTATAGTTATTACATTGGGACGTGAACAAGTGTTTTTGGATGTGATCCAAAATTTCAAGATGGCCACCAACAGCCAATTAGACAAACTTTAATTTATTCAGTGCTACTTATACACAGTAAGTGAACATTTCAATACAGCTCTGGCTAGAGGCACCCACCTTTACAATACTTCATCTGTACATTTGTTACAGGCTACAGTCAGTATTTATGTAAAGACCTTTACAATACTTTACATGTACCTTTGTTATCAGATCATTATGTAGTACATGTACATATCTTACACGTCTTACACAAGTTGAGCTAAAGTGTCATTGACACCTTCATTTATGAATGAAAATCATGAGGTCATGGTATTGTATTCTTGTGCTATGCATGATGTAATTCCCATTCATTATTCAGCTGTAGCCACTAAAGTTTATAGTAGTGTTTCACATGTGCATTTCTTTGTTTTATTATGCTCCCCCAAAATATTTGGTGGAGCATATACTGATATAGATGTTACTTTGTCTGTCCGTCCGTCCATCCATCCGTCCGTCCATCCGTCCATCCATCCATCCTTTTCAGATGATAACTCTAGATTGATTTGATGTATGACCTTATAATTTTGCAACCTTACTTCCTACCATCAAATGTAGGTCAAGATCGCTTTTCACCGTTATGGCCTTTACCGTGCCAGAGTTATGCCTTTGAAATGTGGCAAAATGGTAAAGTGATAAAACATTTCTTATGGTATCTTATTAAATGTCCAGGGCATGTATACTCAAACCTGCTTATACATTCACCCTAATTAAACAGTGACCTTTTTTCAAAGGTCAGTTTAATCTTCTTCCAAAGTAGCTTTAATACTCGTTTACTGTGTACTGTTATCCTTGTCCTTTCACATGTTTTTGTGTTATTTTTTTTTGTATGGCTTAAACTTGTTCGCAATTTTTCATTTGAAAAAATAAGTATGTTGTTTCCATCAATTTGGAAATTCGGGGAGCAACTGTTGGCTGTGCCAACTTTTTACTTGTTTTTCAGGTTTAATGCATGGTAGGCCTATAGAAAAATATCATCATGACAAACAATGATGTTATTTATTTCGTTCAGTTAGTTATTCATTTATCATTTAGTTATTATTATCAAAAATGGTGGCCTCAACATGTGTTTTCAGAGACTGCAGGTAAAAAAACATTCTCTTTTTGAATGCAATGATTGCATGTTGCGGTTGCTACCCTCAATACAGATTTGTATTTTGTCTAGATGTTTTTACTTGTATTGGTGGAAATACGTTCTTGTTGTGAGATAAAATATAAAATCAAACTTAATTCCCTAATAATAATAATTGGGGAATAAGTTTTATTTAACATTTTACAATTAAAGATTTCTCCACTTGGAATATTTTCCACCTTTTTCCAAAAATGTATGAAAAAACATTTACAATCTATCATTCTTAAGATTAGGAAAACAAAGGTATCTTTCAAGTCAGTAATTACTCATTTTTTCTCAGAAATTGTAAAAACAAATTATTTGCTGTGTCTTTAATCATTTCCTTTTATTTTCTGTGTTTCAGGTTTTCGAGCAAACTGATTTTAATAAGAAACACAAGTCAATAAGTTTGAAGCCATTCAATTTTGCCTGCATACTGAAGATGTCCAAAGGACAGATGCAAGAAAAAGCATTCAAGGTAGCATTCATTTTAACCATCTTCATTCTGACACATATTGTAAACATTTGGAACCAAGTTTGCAGTGATGTTCTTTAGTTTTTATTCTCTTATGTACCTGCCATTACCTCACTTCATAATAATAGGAGACCCTTATCCTCGATGGGTGCAGATGTGTGCAATTGTAAGATCTCACTCCTGGGAGGGTAAGATGTTTGAAGCAAGCCTTGTGTCTAGCAGAAACCACTTTCCCCGAGTTTAAGGTTTCCTCTTTCCATACTATATGCCGGCGTAACATCTTTTGGCTTGAAAAACTGGTCAAGTGCCACCTGATCTACCTGGAAAATGTTCTTCACTCTGCATGAAGAATGTTTAGAGCAATGAAGTATTGACAAAAATGCACCATTACAGAGCTCTTGATATTTGACTTTCATATAATGCGTTGTGTTTCCTTAACGAGTAAGATGCATTTCCTGTATTTGAGTTTTAACTCTTCGCATGCTGCTTTCGGATATTCCTGCCCAGGACTGAAATTCTCTTGCCACTGAAATAAATATAATTTGGGCATATTTAATCATATTTTACCCCTGTAAATTGTATAGAGTGTTTCATCAGTGATTCTTGAAGTTAAATTTAGATAATTGTTTCCTCAAATCAAGAAGCAGCCTCTTCTCAGCAGGTTAAGGGTTAACTGAACAATTTTTCTATTACTTCATGTTTGAGAGTGCTCATGAAGTTATAGTATATTGACCCTTTAGAAAATGAATCGGCAAAACCCATCCATATAATATACAAATTGAGCGATTGAAAAAAAAATTTTTTCAAAATATTTCAACAAAATCAACAAACAAAGTCATGTGCCCCTCCCCCCCCCCCCCCCACACTCCCTTCTCATTGGAATGATCTCATTGGGCATATCCCAGTGAAGGGTCACATGATATGGTTTTGTTGAATTTTTTTTTTAATTTGAAAAAAACTAATATTTAAAAGAATAAATTTTGATATTGTCTGCATTGGGTAAAGGATTAAATGCTTATATCAGATGTACAGAGGCAAGATAAGTCTACATACATGAAGAATTAAGTGATTCTCAGAATCACAAGATTTCTCCTTATTTTTACAGGAGTTTTGTCTGTAACCTATATAAAGTTAACAGTTGAAATTTGTACTGAAAGTGTGGTTAATAATTTGTTTTTTGGAAGTTGTATGCAATTAACCCTTTACCCAACGTAACTGCCAAAACCGGCCAGTGCTATTCTAAAAAATCACCAGTTAATTTTCAATAGTTTTTTAATTTTTTGTCTCAAATACATAGGTTATGACCCCTCGTTGGAATGAGCTCATCGAGCTCATTCCAATGAGGGGTCATAACCTATGTTTTTGAGACAAAATATGAAAAAAATGAGTTATTCAAAAAAAGTTTTTTGCAACTGTCGTCTGCTTTTCGGATTAGGTAAAGGGTTGAGAGGCTTGTTTGATTAAAAATTTATTCAATTCAGTTGACTCCACTGTGATAGATTTTCAATATATTTTTGAGAAATCAAATGTGTATTTATATTATATGGCCTGATATCTGATATTATTTTCAAAATGTTTTTGTTCACTGTCGGTACACTTGAAACTTTTACAGAGATTCTATCAAGAGCTCTGGAAAATATTTTGGATTTTTTTCTGCCAAAACATCATCTTTTGACTACTATTTGAAATGACAGGATGAAAGATATTTTCAGGAGAAAAATGAAAGTCCTATACTTTATTTAGATTTACTATGGTGAGAAAAAGGTAAATTAGATAGGGAAAAATATGAAATTAACATGGGTACCAGTTGAATAATTCTTTTTACATAAATCAGAGTTAGACTGTGAAGGTGTAGCTCTTAACCCCTTACAGAACGAATTGGTCACACTCACCCACATAATTTACAAATTGAGCAGTTGAAAAAAATGTCAACAAAACCATATCATGTTACCCATGAACATGCCTGAAAATAAGCAGTCTGACATTTGCAGAATGAGGGTGAATTTGATGATGCTATCCCATACAATGGGCCAATTTATCCTCTGAGTACCTCCTTATGTTTGATTTTGAGACCTTGTTTCAGATTGAGGTTCACAGAGTGTAAATTTAGTGATGCTACCCTGCTGTGCAGGGTAGCATCACTAAATTCACCCTCTGGGGATCTCATTTTGCAGATGACAGTCTTCTTATTTTCTGTCTTGCCCATGAAGGTCACATGATATGGTTGTGCTTAAAATTTTTGAAAAATTTGAAAAAATAATATTTAAAAATAATAAATTTTGATCTTGTGTTCATTCTACTATGAATTGAAGGTACAGGTATTTATCCTTGAAAAAGACAGACCATTTTGTTTTTTTAATGGGAAAGTTATTCCCCTTGATGGGCACTTATTTGCTGTGGAGACTGACTGTATCATGACACTTCATTGATATTATTTTCATTGTTCTGTTGATGCCTTTTAATATGTTTTACTGGATGTTAGGAACTGACTTAGAAGTAGCCTACTAGCTTCTAAAAGTCTTTGGATTCTTGAAGCCAGTCCTCAAATCCCCAAAATGTGGATTACTCTGATTTTTCCCTGTGCTAAGCCACCTCCAACCCACTTCAGCTTGATCACCTGCTCTTCTCAAAAAGTGTATTAGTCTGATTTTTTCCTGTACTAAGCCTCTCCCGCCCCCACTCCAAGTTGCCCACCCCCTCCTTAAAATTACTGGGTTGTTTTTGTTTTCTGCAGATGCCAAGTCCTCCTTTACAAGGATAGTAAAACAATGCAACCCTTGCCTGGTTTGCGAGTCCCCTGAAGTGGACAACATAACTGTAAACCAATGAATAAATTTGACTTTAAGCAATGGAACTCTGCTAATTGAATTGGAACTGCTTCAAGTTAAAAATATTCAGTTAATAATAATATTCAACTAACCAGATTTTGGGTATTTTTCTTCATTGGTCATAAATCTATATTCTGGTTATAAATTGAGTATTCTATTATATCTTGTTTACCAGAGCTCATCGAGACCTTTTGAACAAGATATACTAGTCTACTGTACTGTAAAGATGAGATAAGATGACCCAGTTGTCTGCTGAAACAACAGTACACCACCTGGTGCAAGCACTTTTTTTAAATAAACACTTGTAAGAAACTGCTACATAGACCACAAGGTGCAATATGGGGTGATCCAGACCAGCACTAGGAATATGTTGGATACTAATTTAGAAGATCAATTGCATTAGAAGTAACATATTCTTACTTCAGGTTTCTTTTAGTGTCTTGTAACTTTAAGAGTATGGGTTACTATACAAGGAGCCCATTATATGGAGGATAAGTAATTTAGTATGCAATGAAAAAAGAACTGGGGACCCAAAGGCTGTTAGTGCTTTTTTAAATCTGTGTCTCTCCATTATACTTCTGATGTTACTATCTGACTCATTCCAGATTTTAGTGCACATGTTTGGCGGAAGGAAATCGAGGGATTTAGTTTGCATTTTATTGAATTGAAGAAGTCCAGTTCTTCTGCTCGGCCGACCTGTTAGGTTATCGAGTACGCTAAAATAATTTTCAAAACAATCAGGCAAGTTCCCATGATTCCAGTCGAATACAAATAAGCATGTCTAGAGATTATAGAGGTCTTCATCTTTTAATATTCTATTATTGCGAAAGAGGGATGTCTGTATGTGCATTACATCTCTTATTGTTTATAATGTGCAAACCTCACTTCTGTAACAGAGTTGGCTTATGTACTGACTGTGCATTTCCTCACACGTTTATTCCATACATTAAGTGAGTATGTACTAAGTTAAAATAGAGGGTTTTCATGGCATCATGGGGAAATATGGTTTTCACTTTATTAAGGACAAAATTTGCTTGAGCTATTTTAGAACAAAGTTGAGATACATGATATTTATAGGATAAATGCTCATCGATGTGGATTCCTAGGAATTTAATTGATTTTTCTGTACAATCTGAGCCTAGCCTACTTATTTCCTGGTCATTTATTAAAATCCTTGGTATAGGTGTTTGTAATGTAATTTTATTGGAGGGATTAATTAGAATTTATATTGTTTTTATGGTGTTTAAGGATAGCTGGTTCGTGCAACACCAATTAAATAATTCTCAAGCTCTCTGTTTAGGTAATTAATTGATTTGGGTCGCAGCCTGAGGAGTGCAAGGTAGTATCATCTGCAAATGATAGCAGATTCAGAGAAGTAGCATGGCAAATAACATGACATATAATAAAAACAATGTTGGACCTAGAATGGATCCTTGGGGAACCCTGTGTGCTATTGGGACCAAGTCGTATTGTTGACAACCATATGCGGCATATTGTTTTCTCCCCGATAAATAGTTTTTGAACCAATTTTGATTTAGTCCTCTTATACAGTATCTTTCTAATTTGTTTAGTAGGATGGAGTGATCTACAATATCAAATGCTTTAGAAAGGTCAAGAAACAGGGCGAATGCATAGTTTTTACTTTTTTAATTATTTTCATCAGCTACCTTTTTGAGCAGTTTCATGATGGGGTGCTATGTCTCTTTCTGAATCCATATTGGAAAGGATGCAATATCTTAAACCGGTCTAAAAATCTTAAGAGTTGTACAGACATGAGTGTTTCTAAGATTTTTGAGAAAGTGGGTAATAGACTGATAGGTCAATAATTAGTAAAGTTAGCTCATCACCAGATTTGAAAAAGGGAATTGCAATTTTCATTCTATCTGGGACAATACCATGTGCAAACAAGCAGTTGATGATGTACCTTAGTAGGGTAATAACATAGTCAATACTATGCTTGACAATGTCTGAACTGATATTGTCACAGTCTTGACTATTTTTTTTTATTTTTATTTGGTGTGAAGCTTCCTTAGGACCAACAGAAAGAATTGGTAAAACAAAATTGCCATCGGTTGTATCATAGGGTACAGTTTCGGGACATTGAAAAAGTGCTGAGTCAGCACTTTTTAACACTGTAGGCAATGGGAAAAACATTAAAAAATCTTCTTCTCCAGATCCAGCAGGCAGAATCTTTTGATATTTGGTATGCAACATTGGAGGGTGGATCTGATTCAAGTTTGTTCAAATCGGCCCCCTGGGTTCATATTTGGGCTCAGTATAGGAGCTCGATTTCGAACTTAGTGCATTTCAGGCAAATTTCTTAAAAAATCTTCTCCAGATCCAGCAGGCAGAATCTTTTGATATTTGGTATGCAACATTGTGGGGTGGATCTGATTCAAGTTTGTTCAAATCGGCCCCCTGGGTTTATATTTGGGCTCAGTATAGGAGCCCAAATTTGAACTTACTGCATTTCAGGCAAATTTCTTTAAAAATCTTCTTCTCAAGATCCAGCAGGCAGAATCTTTTGATATTGGGTATGCAACATTGTGGGGTGGATCTGATTCAAGTTTGTTCAAATCGGCCCCTTGGGTTTATATTTGGGCTCAGTATAGGAGCCCAAATTTGAACTTAGTGCATTTCAGACAAATTTCTTAAAAAATCTTCTCCAGATCCAGCAGACAGAATCTTTTGATATTTGGTATGCAACATTGTGGGGTGGATCTGATTCTATTTTGTTCAAATCGGCTCCCTAGATTCATATTTGGGCTCAATATAGAAGCTTGAATTTGAACTTAGTGCATTTCAGGCAAATTTCTTCAAAAATCTTCTTCTCCAGATCCTGCAGGCAGAATCTTTTGATATTTGGTATGCAACATTGTGGGGTGGATCTGATTCCAGTTTGTTCAAATCGGCCACCTGGATTCATATTTGGGCTCACTATAGAAGCCCAAATTCGAACTTAGTGCATTTCAGGCAAATTTCTTGGAAAATCTTCTTCTCAAGATCCAGCAGGCAGAATCTTGTGATATTTGGTATGCAGCATCCTTAGGGGGGTGAGATTCAAGTTTGTTCAAGCCACGTCCCTAGGTCCATATTTGGGCTCACTGTGGGAGCTTGAATTGTAACTTTGTTCGAAATGAGGAATTTTCTTAAAAAATCTTCTTCTTCAGATCCAGCAGTTGGAATGGTTTGATATGTGGTGAGTAGTGGGGGGGGGGGATTCAAGTGTGTTAAAGCCAAGTCCATGGGTCCATATTTGGGCTCCCTGTGGGAGCTCAAATTATAACTTAGTCAATATGAGGAATTTTTCTTTAAAAATCTTCTTCTTCAGATTCAGCAGTTGGAATGTTTTGATATTTGGCATGGAGCAACCTTAGGGGCTGAGATTCAAGTTTGTTCAAGCCAAGTCCCTTGGTTCATATTTGGGCTCACTATGGGAGCCTGAATGACAACTTAGTTCAAAATGAGGAATTTTCTTTAAAAATCTTCAGATCCAGCAGATGAATGCTTTTGATATTTTTTATGCAGCATCCTTAGGGGGGTAAGATTCAAGTTTGTTCAAGCCATGTCCCTAGGTCCATATTTGGGCTGATTGTGGGAGCTCGAATTGTAACTTGGTTCAAAATGAGGAATTTTCTTTAAAAATCTTCTTCTTCAGATCCAGCAGTCGGAATGTTTTGATATTTGGTGTGCAGAATCCTTAGGGGTGTGAGATTCAGGTTTGTTAAAGCCAAGTCCCTGGGTTCATATATTGGCTCCCTGTGGGAGCCCAAATTATGACTTAGTTCAGTATGAGGAATATTCTTTAAAAATCTTTTTTTAGATCCACTGGTCAGAATATTTGGATATTTGGTTTCAGCTTTTCTTAGGAGGAGCAGATGCAACTTGTGGAAATCAATTCTCTGGGTTGATATTTAGGCTACCATGTCAGGTGAGCGCCCTCAGGCCCCCTGGGGCCTCTTGTTTAATGTTGTACTTATTGTTATTTAGGATATTTTAAAAATAGATTGCTTTACATTGCTTTTTAACTTTATTAAAAATCTTGCAATAATTTTTATAATGTTTTTGGTTTGATTCCATGTTTTTTTTTTTAAATTTATGATAAAATTTGTTTTTATGTTAGAAGATATAATTAAGCCCTTTGTCATCCAAGGATTCTGTTTAATGAGCTTATTGTTCCCACAATTCGAATATTTCCAGGTAAATCTCAATAAAAGCATTGTAGGTCAAATTTCGACAGTTCGATTCTACGACTGACAAGAAGTCGCATTGAGATAGAAGTGAATTGAACAATGCTTTGTTTTCTGCAGTAAATTTTCATGTCCAAACAAAGGTTTTATTGCTGGATTTCTCGGGAAGGGTTTCTACATAAAAGACACCAAAATGATCAGAGACATCAGTTAATATTATTCTGGAAAAATTAGGTTTGTTCCTGTAATTTTCTTTTCATTCAATTAACAGGTATTGATTTACTCTGTCAATCTATATGCAGGCAACAGGCTAAATGTGTACTAGAGGTATGGGAAATAGTTTGGTGTTTAAAAATTATATGCAGTTAACCCCTTCACACTGATGTCAAAAAATTTTGACAGTCAATGAGCTCAGTCAAACACTAATGAATTGATTCAATTTCCAGTTGCATTGTGGTAGAATTTGCTGTTTACGATTTAAGTGGGATCCACTGTAGAGCTAAAATGGTTAAGGGCTTTTCTTGATCAGTTATTCACGGGAATTAACCTTGGTTAACTGATTAGTCACTTGTCCAAATTGATATCTGAATAACTGCCATACCGTTGATGATTTACAGTATAAACCTTTTACCCAACGTAACAAACAAAACTGACTTTGCCTATATCCAAAAATTAAAATTTATTACGTTTTCACTTTTTGTCTCAAAAACATAGCTTAAGACCCCTCATTGGAACAAGCTCATTGAGATCGTTTCAATGAGGGGTCATAAGCTATGTTTTTGAGACAAAAATGGAAAATTTTTTGTAATTCATGAATTTATTTTTAAAGTATCGTCTGCTACCGCACTGTCTAAAGGGTTAAGAAATGACCATTTCCAGCCACTGATACCGTATAATGATCATGCAAGTAAACAGGTATATCAGCAAGTAATTTGCATGCTTTACTCTGTCTCATATAATTGATGTGAGTCAATGTGACAATGTTGCTTATGGTCACGATTAGCCATTGTGCATAAGTATGTGACCTTAAACACCAATAAATAAATAAATAAATAAATAAATAAATAAATAAATAAATAAATAATGTTTGCCTGTTTTGGATCAAGTTTGTTCCCTTGTTAATCCTTATAATAAAGTAGTTCAAAAGTAACGGTTAATCGATCAATTACTTTTTGGATCGATCAAGATGTTGATCATTGATTAATCGGTTAACTGTTTCAGCTTTAATCCACTGTCCTAGGGTGGTGGTGAAATTATAGGCATAAATGTTGAACGTGACCTAAATTGTCAAAAAACCAAATATACTTTATTCATTTTACAGGATGGATTGATAGATCAGATTTATGAGCTGCTATTAGACTCCTTCAATTTTCATTCTAGCAGCATTGGTTTTCCTGAATTAGCATTGCCAGCTGTTCTACAGGTTTGTATCATTCTTTGGGAATTAACCCTTTACCTAACAAATAGGCTGCATCAGCCCATGTAATTTACAAACTGAGCAGTACAAGTGTATGGTTTATATTAGCAGAAGCTATTGGTTGCAATGGGGGCGCGGTGGCTCAGTAGGTAGAGATGCAGGCTACAAGCCAAGAGGTCCTCGGTTCGAATCTCACTTGCGGCAACTGCGTTGTGTCCTTGGGCAAGACACTTCACCCCCACCATCATTGCCCATGTGGAGGCATGGTGATGTTGTGTACTAAGGCGCACTGCACGTCAATGGTGCACCTGTCTTCAATCAATGAACTCTTGGTGATACTGCATACACAGGATTATTAATGAGTCATAAGTTCATATGAAATTTCTGTACCATTTCACTAAAATGATCTGAGCCCAGGTTTACCGAGGTTCATATCCATTTTAGTGACCAGGGTTCTGAAATTTCATGTTAAATTGTGACAAACTTGAGATTGCTTTTGTCATTAGAATGTGCAATTTAACCCCTTAGGTTAAGCCTTTATCTAACGTGAAACCAGACGACACTTGCAAACAAAATTCTTGATTAACTAATGTTTTTTATTTTTTGTTTCAAAAACATAGGTTATGACCACTCTTTGGAATGAGCTCAATGAGCTCGTTCCAAAGTGGAGTCATAACCCATGTTTTTGAGACAAAAAATGAAGAAAAAAATAATAAAAATGAATTGGCGAGTTTTGTGAATAGCTCTGTAAGGTTTTGGCCGTTACATTGGGTTAAGGGTTAATGTAACAGCTACAGCAGGTCAGCACTATTCATAAAGATCATCATCCAAATTTTATTTTTTTAAATTTTTGTCTCCAAAATGTAGCTTATTACTCCTTCCGAAATGAGCTTGTGGAGCTCATTCCAATGAAGAGTCATAAGCTAAGTCTCAAAGACAAAAAATGAAAATATTTAGCTGTTCAGGAAATGTATTCTGCAAATGTCATCTGCTATTTATATCAGGTAGACAGTTGATGTAAAATAAGAGAAGATTAATTGAATTCTACTTCTGGAAGCAACTCACTCACAATGCTACCATGTCGATGTTGACATCTGACACCATTTTTGTATTAGACATGTGAACGATATTTTCCATAATAAGCTATTTGATGGTGATTATGTGATAAATATACATATTAGAGGTAGCTGGTCCGTTGCATACTATTTGCAGGTTTATACTCTCTCTGTTTATTATTTCATCCATCTACTATTCATTTTTTTGTTCAGGATATAATTATTCCCTTCCAATAGAAAGGAAATAATACAGCGCTCCATCTGTCTGCCTGAATTTTATGAAATCTGGTGTGAAGTATCAGTAAGAAGTATAGATGTGCATGTCACAAGGAATTTTTTATTCCGCAAATTTTCCAGAGTTATGATCATTTTTACCATTAAATGTCAAATATTTTACAACTTAACTGGTAGAGTGCTAAATTATTTTTGGTTATCAAAATTTGTTCGCATGTCTTTGCCTTGTCACAATTTATGGGAGAGTGCCTCTAGGCACTCTTCCATAAATTGTAACCAGGCATATTCATACAGACTAAATTATTTCACTTCAAAGATAATATGAGGCATTTCCATCATATATTTGAAGCCTTCAATTTCCATTACCTACATTTCAGAATAAAGCCCAAATATGGACTTCCTGCACTCTACCACTTAATCCCCCTTGATTAGTTCTTGTAAGAATTTTACAAAATTTTGTATAAAGTATGAGTAATAATATAATAATAACACTTTGGCTGGCCACTGATTTGTCGCGCTTCTCGGATGAGAAGGCCTTGGTTACCCCTGTACTCCCAACTGCCTCCCTATTCAATGATTATGAAGTGTAGATGTGCATGTGGAAAGGAATTTTAGATCTTGCAGTTTTTTTTCCAGACCTATTGCCCTTTTTATTGCTAAACATCCTTCTCAAATGTTTGTCCATTTAGCTGCACCTACACTTCTTGTTTCATCATCCAGATCCCTGGACATGAAGCAGTGCTTGTTTTCTGTGGTAAACTGGCTCTGTTTTACCTTGTAAAATAGGACCCAGTCACCAGTGCTTGTGGTAGAAGACCTCTAAAATGGGCAACTCAGGTATAAATAATTATTTAAACTTGACTTTTTCTCCATGTTGTGGTCACAATTAGCGATTATGGAGAAATATGTGACTTTAAACACCAATAAATAAATAAATATCACTCATATATGTTCTACTCTTGTTGTTTTCAGTTGAAGGAGTTCCTGAAGAAATGTAAAGTAGCAAATTACTGTAAGCAAATTAAACAAATTCTGGAAAAGGTTGAGGAAAACGATAAGTTCATTATACAGAAGAGAAGATCTGTTAGTTTTAATTTAGCAGATACACAAGCTATAGTAAGTATTCTGGTTAGATGCTGGGACACAAGTTAAGTGCATTATGTTGCTTTCACTAAAAAAATGGTGGACCAATTCTGAGATTGATTATAAGGCTGTCCCCTAAGAGAGACACATACTTTGCAGTCTGAAGATCTTTACCTAACACAACTGGGGGATTGACACTTGTAAATACAAACTTATTAAATAAAAGAAAAAAATTCACTTTTTGCCCCCAAAACATTCCTAATGACCCCTCATTGGAACGGCGCACACATCTCGTTCCATCAAGTGATCATTTGCTTATATTATAGCTAAAAACTGAGATAATAAAAAAAATTTAATCTTTCTGTATAGTGCTAGCCACACATAAAGGTCTCATTGGGCGAAGGGTTCAATGGATTTAATCAAGATGAGTAAAGCCAGGATATTGCTGCATTATTTCTTAACATAAAGTCAGTCTCCCCCCTCTCCCAAAGTATACAGTAGAACCCTGTTAATTGAATAGCCACTTGGTGAAAAATATTCTGTTAACAGAAATATTCAATTAAGAGAGGGATTAGGTCACTTTCATGTATTTTTAAGATAGACTCTGCACTTATTCTTTTATGTCCTGTTTGACTGAGCTCATAGAGACCTGTCATACAAGATGTAATAGACAAAATGAAATGTCTGTATTGGATGTACTGAGGACAAATAAGAAGGAAACCCATTGATTGCCATGGCAATTTTTCAATATCTTATAAGATTTTTTATTCATTCAAACTTTATATTTGAGGTGTGGTAAATGGTTTTGTGTTTGGAAGTTATATTCATTTAACAAGGCCATTCAATTAAGAGTTATTCAATTAAGTGCGATCCACTGCTCCAACCAGGAAGAACTATGTGTGTGGTGTTTTTATTCCATATTTTTCATGTTGAATTACATCAAGGGATGTAAATAACATCCTGATTCTCACTTCATATCACATCAATGGAGGTAAAATGAACATGTTGATTCTCTCTTCATATCAAGGGAGCTAATTTATCTATTTGTCAAACAAAAACCTTTTGCCAAGTTTTTGCTCAATTTTCTTGCAACACACATCAATGGAGATACTCTTAACATCTGGATTCTCACTGAATATCAAGGAAGATACTTTACACATTTGTTAAACAAAAATTTTTTGCCCAGTCCTTATGAGGCGGGGGATTTCAGAATAATTTGTTATTCATTTTTCCTGTGTCTTCAATAAGATAGACATGACTTTTGAAAAAGAATGCTCAGTTTTTATTATAACCATTTACCCAACGCATACGATTTCAAAATTCATTATTTTAAAAATCATTTTTTTTAATTTTTAGCTTAACTTGACATAGTCAGAATAAGCTATTGCCATCACATGTGCGGAAGTCTGTTAGTCTGTGAGCTGTGAGTCTGTGACGTCTGTTCACATTTTCCTTTAGCACGGGTTACACCCCGCAGTTCTTGTCTGATCGTCACGAAATTTCATATGCAGGTTTGGGGTCATGTCTAGATGAGAACGTCCCCTTTTGGTCGCGATCGGGCAACCGGTATGGCTGCCCGAGCCCAAAACCCGAAAACCATTAGCACAGTCTACAGGTCGTATTTATGAAGGGATTCCATTGTAACATGGTAGGATGCCTCTGTATAATGCCTAGATGAGAACGTCCCCTTTTGGACATGATCTATCAACCGTTATGGCTGCCCAAGCCCGAAACCCAAAAACTTTTAGCACAGTCTACAGGTCATGTTTAATGTGGAGGGATTTCCTTGTAACTTGGTAGGATGACTCCTTATGATGTCTAGATGAGAATTTCCCCATCTGGGCATGCTCTGCCAACCGTGACGACTGCCCGAGCCCAAAACCCGAAAACCTTTACCACAGTCTACAGGTCATATTTATTGAGGAATTTCATTTCATTGTAACTTGGTGGGTTGACTTCATACAATGTCTAGATGAGAAAGTCACCTTTTGGGCATGATTGGGCATCTGTGATGCCTACAGGGGCCCAAAGCCCGAAAACCTTTAGCACAGTCTAGAGGTCATATTTATGAAGGGATTTCATTGTAACTTGGTAGGATGACTCCAAATAATGTCCAGATGATCGCGATCATGCAGCCTTGATGGGTGCCCGACCCAAAAACCTTTAGCATAGGCAAAAGGTCATATTTATGGAAGGATTTCATTGTAACCTGTTAGGTTGACTCCATGTAATGCCTAGATGATGACATCCCCTTTTGGTCGTGATTGGTCAGTTGTGATGGCTACTAGTGCCCGAAGCCCGAAAACCTTGAGCACAGTCTACAGGTCATATTTATGAAGGGATTTCATTGTAACTTCGTAGGATCACTCCAGATGATGCCCAGATGAGATTGTCCCCTTTGGTTGCGATCATTCAACCATGATGGCTGCCTGAGCCTGAAGCCCGAAAACCTTAAGCACAGTCTACAGGTCATATTTATTAAGGGATTTCATTGTAACTTGGTAGGTTGACTTCATATAATGTCTAGATGAGAACGTCCCCTTTTGGACATGATTGGGCAACTTTGACAGCTAAAGGTGCCCGAAGCCCGAAAACCTTTTGCACTGTCTACAGACAGGTCATATTTATGAAGGGATTTCATTGTAACTTGGTAGGATGACTCCAAATAATGTCTAGATGAGAACGTCCCATTTTGACCGTGATCATTCAGCCTTGATGGGTGCCCGAGCCCAAAAACCTTTAGCATAGGCAAAAGGTTATATTTATAGAAGGATTTCATTCGAACCTGTTAGGTTGACTCCATATAATGCCTAGATGATGACATCCCCTTTTGGTCGTGATTGGTCAACTGTGATAGCTACAGGTGCCCGAAGCCCGAAAACCTTGAGCACAATCTACAGGTCATATTTATGAAGGGATTTCATTGTAAATTTGCAGGATCACTCCAGATGATGCCCAGATGAGATTGTCCCCTTTGGTTGCGATCATTCAATCATGATGGCTGCCCGAGACTGAAGCCCGAAAACCTTTAGCACAGTCTACAGGTCATATTTATGAAGGGATTTCATTGTAACTTGGTAGGTTAACTTCATATAATGTCTAGATGAGAACGTCCCCTTTTGGACATGATTGGGCTACTGTGACGGCTAAAGGTGCCCAAAGCCCGAAAACCTTTAGCACAGTGTACAGGTCATATTTATGAGGGGATTTCATTGTAACTTGGTAGGATGACTCCAAATAATGTCTAGATGAGAACATCCCGTTTTGATCGCGATCATTCAGCCTTGATGGGTGCCTGAGCCCAAAAACCTTTAGTATAGGTAAAAGGTCATATTTATGGAAGGATTTCATTGTAACCTATTAGGTTGACTCCATATAATGCCGAGATGATGACATCCCCTTTTGGTCGTGATTGGTCAGCTGTGATGGCTACAAGTGCCCGAAGCCCAAAAACCTTGAGCACAGTCTACAGGTCATATTTATGAAGGGATTTCATTGTAACTTCGTAGGATCACTCCAGATGATGCCCAGATGAGATTGTCCCCTTTGGTTGCGATCATTCAACCATGATGGCTGCCCAAGCCCGAAGCCCGAAAACCTTAAGCACCATCTACAGGTCATATTTATGAAGGGATTTCATTGTAACTTGGTAAGTTGACTTCATATAATGTCTAGATGAGAACGTCCCCTTTTGGACATGATTGGGCAACTTTGACGGCTAAAGGTGCCCGAAACCCAAAAACCTTTTGCACTGTCTACAGGTCATATTTATGAAGGAATTTCATTGTAACTTGGTAGGATGACTCCAAATAATGTCTAGATGAGAACGTCCCATTTTGGCCGTGATCATTCAGCCTTGATGGGTGCCCGAGCCCAAAAACCTTTAGCATAGGCAAAAGGTTATATTTATAGAAGGATTTCATTGTAACCTATTAGGTTGACTCCATATAATGCCTAGATGATGACATCCCCTTTTGGTCATGATTGGTCAACTGTGATGGCTACAGGGGCCCAAAGCCCGAAAACCTTTAGAACAGTCTACAGGTCATAATTATGAAGGGATTTCATTGTAGCTTGGTAGGATGACTCCAAATAGTGTCCAGATGAGAATGCCCCCTTTTGGTTGCTATCATTCAACCTTGATGGCTGCCAGAGCCCAAAGCCCAAAAACCTTTAGCACAGTCTACAGGTCATATTTATTAAGGGATTTCATTGTAACTTGGTAGATTGACTTCATATAATGTCTAGATGAGAACGTCCCCTTTGGATGCAATTGGGAAACTGACGGCTACATGGGCCCGAAGCCCGAAAACCTTTAGCACAGGCTACAGGCCATATTTATGAGGGGATTTTAATGTAACTTAATAGGATGACTCGTTTTGGAATAGTTTCACTGTAACTTGGTAACTTTTGTTGATATACGTTAACTGTGAGGGCCACATACATTAACTGTGAGGTCATATTAACCCACCCCTCAGCTCTTTAGTACAGTGTACACCTCATATTATTTTTATCATAAACATAGCACACAGGGAACAGAAATGAACATATTCCCAATTATCACAATTCTTGTCTTATTTCATAATCCTTTCATAAATATTGAACATTATCCGTTTCATCAAACACAACACACAAGTTAAGCTATAGTGTCATTGACACTTTCATTTAAAAAAAATTCAACAAAACCATATCATGTGACCTCGACGAGCTCGTTCCAAAGAGGGGTCACATGATATGGTTTTGTTGAAATTTTTCGAAAAATAATATTTTTTTCAGCAGCTGTATTTGCATATTACGCGGGCGGATGCTGGCGATTCGTTGGGTAAAGGGTTAATGCCAGCTAAATTAACTTGAAAACTTTGTTAGCTGTTACTGAAATATTTCTCATCATCTCCTATTACAATCCTTGCTTTTATTAGCTGTTTTCCTGTATGTTGCAGGGTGTGTTTTGGAATGATTTACAGTTCAACAGTTTCCCCCAATAGTTTTCATTTTGGTTTTTGCATTAGCTTTCTTAAATTCATGATCTGTACTTTGACAGCCAAAAGAAAACACTGAATAAGAATGACAAAGCAGAACTTGTAAAACACAAGACAGCAGGGGATTTCAGAAGCATCCTTCTGTAGATGAAAGTTAGTAAAATTTCATCTGTCTGAATTTAGAAATTGCTTTAAGATTTGATTTTCAGTATCCAATGAGATAAATCTGTGCAAAATTTCTATTTTCTAGAGATTGAGAACTCTTGTCAAAATTAAGATTTGTTTAGGTGTGGCAAAAATATTTTCTGTTTCTCAATTTTATGATGAGGGAGGGAGACATTTTTTCTTTTCTTTTCATCTTTTTTGTTGTCAATCCACAAAACAGTCTTGAATATAGCTGGAATTAGAAACTTAACTCCTCACAATGTAATGTAGAAAAAACAATGTTTTCAGCAGTGAAAATTCCCATAATGCAGTTGCAAATTTAGCCAACTATGTCTTTGTTGGCAGAGTTTTGTCAAACAAGATGTAGTTGGTTAATTTTTTAGTTGTGCAGGTGGAAGTAGTATCATCAAAGAGATTTCCTGGTTAAAAAACAAAGTGATGAGGTAGATTTTTAGTGACGAGAGAGGTACCGAAGAAAGAAGAATTTTTTTTAACAGCTTTATATGAGGAATTTTATTTGAAAGTGCTCTTTATATGTTTGGCATTTATTAGCTCTCAAAGAATTCTCATTTTCTCATATTTTCTTTTAATTTGTAGGATGCTTGGGAAAGAAAATTAAAAGAATCTGGAACTCCACTCAGTAAATATTATACCACTTGGAGAAAATTGAAAGACAGAGAAGTGCAACATGAGATTTCCGGAAAGGAAAGGGTATGAAAATAACTTCTATATCATAGAATTTATTTATCATCAATCTGTTCAATGCCACTATCAGGTCTTTACATAAATGTGTTGGAAGCCCCAGTGGTTATTTTATACTATGTGCCTTTTCTTGATAATTACCATGCAATAATAGAATATTCTACAGATCTGAGATTGCGAAAGAGAAGTGTTTTTTCTCCCTTTCATATATTGAAACGACTTGTAAATGTCTTTTAAAAGCTTGTAATGCTCTACAAATAGCAATGTAAACATTTTGTAATTATTTATGCACTTGTCTACTGCAGTTGCAGGACACAAAATTTTTATCAGGTACCCCTGATACATCATGTATTCAGATAATTACGGACTCATGACATATTTGTTGTAAGTTAAGTTATTTTATTTGGGACATTTGTTTTTGTTTTGGTGAAAATGAATAACCACCCACAGCACAAGATGGAGTAAGGATTGGGATTGAAAGTTGACTCTTCCATAGGAGGGAGTTTGGTGATTTTTCCTGTGTTAGTTACTGTCACATTTTTACAACTAAAAGGAAAATCAAAGAGATTACATACTTTCTATTTTTAAATTTAAATGTGAGAACTACAAAGCTTGTTCAAATGAGGGGTCACATGATATTGTTTTGTTGAAATATTTTAAAAATTTGATAAATACATATTATCAGTGAAGTGATCTGGGTGGTAGTATCACGTCGAGTTGAGGAGGTCAGATCGCCGGATCAAGTGAGCTGCCACAGGCCTCTGACCTCTGCAGCAAGACATGATGACTCAGATCCCAATTCACTGCAGTGATAACATGTTTATTATATGACTTATATACTATTCAAAAAAAGTAGGGGATATTTGATGAGAGTGAGATATAGGAAGAAATATTTTATATTTTCATAAAAAAAAACAGTTAAGGCATTGCGCTCTGACATCTGGTGAATGATTTCAGCGATAGTTGAGTGTCTGACATGCACACATTCCATGCACTGAGCTGTAGAAGATATCGATGGTCAGTCAGATAATTTACTGAAATCTGAAATTTACTGTAAATCCTTCTCGGTTCGCGAGACAAGCATGGATCCGATGTGGCATACTCCTCACCAAACGTCCAATATCAGCTTGACTGATGTTATTCCATTCTTTCTGCAGTGCAGCAGTGAGTTCCTGGACATCTGTAGGGGGCTGTCAGCATTGTCGTAGGTGCCTGCCAAGCATATCCCAGACAGGCTTGATTGGTGAAAGGTCTGGACTTTGTGCCGGTCATGGCAGTGTAGTGATGTTCTGTTCCTGGAAGATATCTGTAGCGACACGGGCCCTGTGTGCTCTTGCATTGTCATCTTGGCAAATTAATCGATGGCTGTGACATCATGCAAATGACAGCACATGTGCTGCTAGCATGTCAGGGTAGTACTGCCCTGTCACACGCCCTTGGAAATGCTGTTCTGCTTGTCATGGTTATGCCTCCCCAAACCTTAACCAATCCACCACCTAAATGATCATGCTGCCTAATGGTTATGTCATCGTATCATTCATTCAGCTGCTACACTCTGTTTTGCCTGTTGTGGAAGTCCAGAGTGAACCTCGATTCATCGGAAAACATGATGTTGCTCCACCAACGATTGTCCCAGTGCTGACGTGCTCCACACTAATTATGCCTTGCTGCGATGTGATGTTCGGTCAAACGTGGAAGTATTCGAGGTTGTCCGGCATACAAATTCCAGCAGTGTAGGTGATTTCAGATAGTCTGACCACAGACTCGCCCATCTGTCGCTCGGTGTAGCTGCTGTCGAATTTCTGAGGCACTTTGATGGCTATTACGTAATGCTGTGGTTCAGATGAAATGATTCTGGTTAGCAGTTGTTGCACTTGGACGACCTGACCGATGTCTGTCATCAACATTGCCTGTCTGACCGCAACCTGATAATCACCGATCAAGTAATGTTGAGCATTTGAACCACAGCAGTCTGTGTGTTGCCAGCTTCCAACATGCCAATGGTACATAAACGTTCGTCACATGTCAGCCTTCGCATACCTCAAAAGTTATGTTTCGACCAGAAACTATTTATGAACAAGTTTTTCCAAGAAAAGAACTATGAGACCTCCAAAAAAGCCCGTCCACTAAAAATTCAAATTTCAAAATATACCCTGCAGACATTAATGTGGCACTTGTGCGTAAAACCTTCACAAACTAAACTTGGTAACATATTGATGTGTCTAATCACACGTATCCAGTACCATTTTCCGAAATATCATCATCAGTTTGGATATCCCCTTCTTTTTTTTTGAATAGTATAGTTCAGCATCGCATGCCAATGCTAGAATTAACAATTCCCCCAACCTTTTTTTGGTAAATTGGATTGAAGTAAAAAAAGAATTTTTTTTGTGTACACTTATTTTTGTAGAGCGTACACACTTCTGGGGACCCCCCCCCTCCCCCCTCAATGCGCAAGAATATGATAAAAAATATCATGAATATGATAAAAAAGAACCCGAACTCTCGTTCAAATGCACCCATTCCAGCTCAGAGTAAAGTACTCTCTGTGACTATAACAGCTAATTATGCAAATTCGAATGCACCCGTAAATAGTCTGCCATCCTATAGTGATACGGAATCAGATTCCACACTGGATTTCTGGGAAGCATGAAAAGATCGTCAAACAGTATTGATATTTAGTGGTTAAATTTCATAAAGTAGAATGTAAAGTAGATTTTGAATATTTTCTTTTAGATTAGTGATTTTGAAATACCTACAATCAGACGGCCAACTCCAACAAAACCTACCAAAGAGGAGAAAAAGGATTTTGCTGCAATGTTTGAGTCAGATAGTGAAGAATCTATGGATGATGAAACAAGGTAATCAAAGAACTTTTTCAAACTGTAGGTTATTTAGGCCATGGATCTTTCTACGTAGTATTTTTTGCCTAGGACATTTTGGTAGGTATGGACATTGAGGTTCATGCGAATAGGTGTTTTGGCAAATTTGTCATATTGATATTTAATGACCGTTGAAATAATTATTGAAAGGTATTTATTGTTTCAGTTCATTAACCTCCTATAATATGACATGTTAAATATTTTCTAAAAGCAAGTTTAATGTCTCTTCATTTAACTGATAACATTGTTTAAAGAATTTCTGGAAATCTGTGATGTTTTTTTTTGTAATATATTACTGGTCAGCAGTAAACACAATTAACACTGATTTTGTAGCTTCTAAAAGCTATAAAAATGTTGGGTTTGTTTTTTATTTGAATGTCTGGTTTGCTATCATCACTAGAAAGAATTGGGATCTTGAGAGTGAAAATGAGATAGAATCATCGGATACATTCAGGCCCCAAATTTTCTGATGTGATGGGGGGGGGGGGGGGGGGGGGAGGGGAGTGAAGAGGGGGGGGGGGGGGGAGTTAAAATTTTCCGACAATGTTCCTGGGTCATTGCTTGCCGGTACAACTTGAAAGCCAACTCAGTATACTTCTTTAGAACATAAACAGAGAAACCATGGGAAATTCCCATTTAATATTATTTTAAAAATTACCTTTGTTCATTTGTTCAACATGAAAGTAATTCTTTAAAATAATAATAATGATAATAAACAAAATTACAAGCACTTTCATACAAAGGATGTTCAAAAATATGAGGGTATTTTTGCACAATGAAAATTACAAATGGTCAATTTTTTTTCTTCGAATTACCGACTCTCAGATAAAATGTTGGCATTCCAACAACCAATATATTTTCTGACATACTAAAATTTCCTGACAAACTGGGGTGGAAGGGATGTGGTGGGTGGGGAGGGGGAAACCACTACCCTGACTCCCAACTAGCTTTTGGCCAGGATGCATGGAGCATCAACTTGAGAGAGAACCAATAACATACTCAATATTTCTGCAGAATACAGCTACATAGGAGCCTACTTAAATTGTTATCACTAAATTGCATAACCCTGTTAATTGAAAATAATTTACACAAAAACCATTTATCATTTCTTCAGTACAAATTTGAATGGTTATTTGCATATGGGTTGCAGAGTAAACTCCTGTTTATTAAATCAAAAAATCTTGTAATATGTCGACAAATTACCCTCACAGTTACTAAACTGTCTTTGTTTATAGGCCTCACTGCATCCAATGCAGGTATTTAGTTTATTAGTTCTGATTACTAAATCCCCATTAACCCTTTACCCAACGCAGACGGTATCAAAATTTATTATTTTAAATATAATTTTTTTTTAATTTTTCAAAAATTTTCAACAAAACCGTATCATATGACCCCCTCATTGGAACGAGCTCAGTGAGCTCGTTCCAGTGAGGAGTCACATGATATGGTTTTGTTGAAATATTTTGAAAAATTTAATTTTTTCAACTGCTCAATTTGCATATTATGTGGGCAGATGCGCATGATTTGTTAGGTAAAGGGTTAAATGAATACTCCAGTCCTTTTAATTGAATAATTTTCACTGGCAAAGTGACTATTCAGTAAACGGGGTTACACTGTGCTGTATCTCTGTCTTCTCTTTTTTTGCGTATGTTCTGTCAATGAGTTATTTGCATTTGTGAGTTTCCAGAACATTCTCAAAGCACTGGCAGTATCATCTGGCGATGGTAAAAGTTGACAGTTTGAGTGGATGGTTGCCAGACAGAGTACACAGGCTCCAAGCAAAATGTCAGTCATATCACAGAAGGTTTATGAGACAGAGTTTCTTCAGTGCATCTGCGCACTTATGTAAAAATATCAAAAGTTTAACCTGCAGATTTTCCCATAATATGCAAGTTGTAAATTTTTACCAAATGTTAAAACATCAGAATGTCAACATGCAGATTTTCTCGTAATTCATTTATAAATTTTACCAATTCAATCTTGTTTGACAGAGCTATTTAAGCTCTTTCAAATAAGACTGAATTGGTTTAAGTAGTAGTTGCCCCATGGGGAAAAAGTTGCTGCTTGTCAGTATTTTGACATCGGTGTGTAGAGGGTTGACATAGCTTGAGAAATCAGTTGTAATAATCATATCTCAGACCAAATTACCCCCTCCAACACCTATCTGTATCTGCCATAGCTGGTTGCAAACTCTGTTTATTGCTAGTTGGCAAACTAAAAAGTCTGAAAGTTTCTTGCCACTGTTTTATATATCCCTCAGGTATGCTTTCTCAAGTCTGTTTTTGAGGCAAGCAATCATTCTTGCCCTCTGTGGTCCACCTGATTTAAAAATAAGGTGAGTGTAAAATGCCTGCCTAGAAAAAACTTGATAAACTACGGGATTCTAAAAGACATAAGACATTTTACCACACTAAATCTTAGGAAAATATAACAAGTACATTTTAATCATTAAGTGTCTGGGTTTTTCTTGAATTTTCACTCTGCACCACATCTTGTGAGTCAAGTAGCTTAAAAGTGATTTCTAGTCGAAATTTGGCTGGAAACCACTGCCACGGTACTTTTACTATTGTCTATACAACCTGTTCTTGATTGTATGTTAGAGTACTTGTTCTGAGACCACAGAGTTTGTCAAAGTTGGATAAAGAAATTCGATGGTTGTATGTTATTGAATTGTTCCCATGCACCACAGAATTTTTGATTCTGTAATAGAGAGAAGGTTCTATAAGTGATTAGCACTTGTCCTTTAACACTTTACCTAACATGAAAAGCAGACGACACTTGCAAAAAAAATTCTTGAATAGCTAGTTTTTTTCATTTTTTTGGTCTCAAAAACATAGGTTATGATCCCTCATTGGAAGGAGGTTCCAAGGAGGGGTCATAACCTATTTTTTTGAGACAAAAAATAAAAAATAACGAAAATTAATTGGCGATTTTTAGCTCACCGAAGGGAGCTTAACTTATCACAGGCCAGCCGTCGTCGTGAACATTTTTCAAATGACTTCTCCTCTGAAACCGCTGGTCCAGTTTTCATGAAACTTCATGTGGATGTTCATTACTTTATGGCAATTCATGTGTGTTCAAATGAAATGGCCACGTCCTATGGGGGCTCTGTATGGGTCATAACTCTGATAGCACCGTATGAATTATAGAAAAATTATTAAAAAATCTTTTTCTCCAGAACCAGTGGGCAGAATCTTTTAATACTTGGTATGCAGCATCTTGGTATGGGTGTGATTCAAGTGTGTTCAAATCGGCCCCCTGGATTCATATTTGGGCTCACTATAGAAGCCCAAATTTGAACTTAGTGCATTTCAGGCAAATTTCTTAAAAATCTTCTTCTCCAGATCCAGCAGGCAGAATCTTTTGATATTTGGTATGCAACATTGTGGGGTGGATATGATTCAAGTTTGTTCAAATCGGCCCCCTGGATTCATATTTGGGCTCAGTATGGAAGCCCAAATTTGAACTTAGTGCATTTCAGGCAAATTTCTTAAAAAAATCTTCTCCAGATCCAGCAGGCAGAATCTTTTGATATTTGGTTTGCAACATTGTGGGGTGGATCTGATTCAAGTTTGTTCAAATTGGCCCCCTGGATTCATATTTGGGCTCACTGTAAAAGCTCGAAATCAAACTTAGTGCATTTCAGGCAAATTTCTTCAAAAATCTTCTTCTCCAGATCCAGCAGGCAGAATCTTTTGATATTTGGTATGCAACATTGTGGGGTGGATCTGATTCAAGTTTGTTCAAATCGGCCCTCTGGGTTCATATTTGGGCTCAGTATAGGAGCCCAAATTTGAACTTAGTGCATTTCAGGCAAATTTCTTTAAAAATCTTCTTCTCAAGATCCAGCAGGCAGAATCTTTTGATATTTGGTATGCGACATTGTGGGGTGGATCAGATTCAATTTTGTTCAAATCGGCCCCCCTGGATTCATATTTGGGCTCAGTATAGAAGCCCAAATTCGAACTTAGTGCATTTCAGCCTAATTTCTTAAAAAATCTTCTTCTCCAGATCCAGCAGGCAGAATCTATTGATATTTGGTATGCAACATTGTGGGGTGGATCTGATTCAAGTTTGTTCAAATCGACCCCTGGGTTCATATTTGGGCTCAGTATAGGAGCCCAAATTTGAACTTAATGCATTTCAGGCAAATTTCTTAAAAAATCTTCTTCTCAAGATCCAGCAGGCAGAATCTTTTGATATTTGGTATGCAACATTGTGGGGTGGATCTGATTCAAGTTTGTTCAAATCGGCCCCCTGGATTCATATTTGGGCTCAGTATAGAAGCCTGAATTCGAACTTAGTGCATTTCAGCCAAATTTCTTAAAAAATCTTCTTCTACAGATCCAGCAGGCAGAATCTTATGATATTTGGTATGCAACATTGTGGGGTGGATCTGATTCAAGTTTGTTCAAATCGGCCCCCTGGGTTCATATTTGGGCTCAGTATAGGAGCCCAAATTTGAAATTAGTGCATTTCAGGCAAATTTCTTTAAAAATCTTCTTCTCCAGATCCAGCAGGCAGAATCTTTTGATATTTGGTATGCAACATTGTGGGGTGGATCTGATTCAAGTTGGTTCAAATCTGCCCCCTGGATTCATATTTGGGCTCAGTATAGAAGCCCAAATTCGAACTTAGTGCATTTCAGCCAAATTTCTTAAAAAATCTTCTTCTCCACATCCAGCAGGCAGAATCTTTTGATATTTGGTATGCAACATTGTGGGGTGGATCTGATTCAAGTTTGTTCAAATCGGCCCCTGGGTTCATATTTGGGCTCAGTATAGGAGCCCAAATTTGAACTTAGTGCATTTCAGGCAAATTTCTTTAAAAATCTTCTTCTCAAGATCAGGCAGAATCTTTTGATATTGGGTATGCAGCATGCTTATTGGGGTCCCTGGGTTCATATTTGGGCTCACTGTGGTACCCGAATTATAACTTAGTTCAAAATGAGGAATTTTTTTTAAAAATCTTCTTCAGATCCAGCAGTCAGAATGTTTTGATATTTGGTATGCAGCATCCTTAAGGGGGGGGGGGGGGGGGGGGGGGGTCAGTTCAAGCCATATCCCTAGGTCCATATTTGGGCTCACTGTGGAAGCTTGAATTGTAACTTAGTTCGAAATTCGAAATGAGGAATTTTCTTTAAAAATATTCTTCAGATCCAGCAGTTGAAATGTTTTGATATGTGGTGTGTAGCATCCTTAACGGGGATGAGATTCAAGTTTGTTAAAGCCAAGTCCCTGGGTTCATATTTGGGCTCACTGTGGGAGCCCGAATGATAACTTAGTTCAAAATGAGGAATTTTCTTTAAAAATCTTCTTCTTCAGATCCAGCCAATGAATGCTTTTGATATTTGGTATGCAGCATCCTTAGGGGGGTAAGATTCAAGTTTGTTCATACCATGTCCCTAGTCCCATAAAATTTGTCTCTCATGACTTCATTCCTTTGTAGTGTTGATGAACCATGTCTAACTGAATGTGACCCCAAATACTTCTTTGAACCACTTTATTTGAACTTTGCCCGGTGAGCGATTAAGGCCCCTTTGGGCCTCTTGTTTAGAATAGTGCTGGCTAGTTTGGACCGTTATGTTGGGTAAAGGGTTAATCCAAGATTGCTTCGTTATATGCAAATAAAATTATGTTTTGGCTAAACTAAACAAGCCAAGTTAGCAGCGGTTAAAGGCAAGTGCACCATCAACATGCAGTGCATTTTAGTACACAGTGCCACTATGCCTCCATGTGGGCAATCATGTGCATCAGCTGGTGCAGGTCAGGATCGAACCGTCATCTTTCGGTTTAGCCTTTTGAACCCAAGGGGCCACTTTTCTGGCCCAGGAACATGGTGCATTATTATTTCATTAAATAGGATAGCTGCGAAGTGAATGTGTGGGGTAGACCAATCAATATGTCCAATGTTTCAACCCCAAGGCTGTACACTGAAAGTAATACTTGGTCTACCCATAAATTATTAATAATAAATATGGTCTCTTCCAATTGCTTTCATTGAACTGACATGGAAGATACCACCATGTTTCAAAGGGTTAACAGCTCCCTATGGGTGGTATTAACTCTTAATCCTGCTGAATATTTTTGAGTTATTTTTCATAAAATCTAGTCATAGCTGTGAAGCAGCCAGGACTAGATTTGTTGAAAAATTCATCAAAATTTAACTCAAAAAGAAATCTTTGTCAAAAAATCTATTTAATTTACATGGGGAAAATTTGATGAAATGTGTCCAACTTGTACTTATTTTAGAGGCAAGGGAAATTCTTTTCAGGGCAGTAATATCTTCTAGCAACATGCAAGGAGTTAAAGAATAGCTATGGTGCAGTGTTACCTATCATAATGAAATGACTTATTCTTTGAGGGCTGTCACCCTTCTGTACCTTTTCTCAAGAATGCATTAGTGGTTCTTCTAGGAATTTTTAGAATAACGGGTATGCCTGCTTCGTACATGTAGTTGTCCAGTTCATTTTGATTTGTTCCTTTTGAAAATGATAATATTTTCTGTTTGATTCCAGATTTTTGCCAAAAGCAGAAAGGCCAAAGAAGAAATTGAAACAATCAGACAGCGATGAATTGAGCTCTGATGGAAACTACAGGTAAGGCATTATTAAGTGGTCGTTTAATTCATACTTTCAGCTGCAGGTACAGAGTTCCATGGCTCCTTGAATCACTTGCCAAAGACCTGGAAAGTCTTTTAACTGATAGTTTGCTAAATTATTTTTGTTGACATGAGGGCTCTCGCCCATAAATTGTACCAAAGAAAATCCTAACAGAATAGTCAGGTTCTCTTTAGAGAGAATATGAAGTACATCCATAGGATATGAAGTCCTTTAATTATGGCACCTGTCCAAATATGGATTTCCTGCACTAAACCAGTTAATAGTGGAACCTTCTTTGAAAACCCTTTAAAAATGAAATATCAGATATCAGAGAAGATTCAATTAACCATTTGAACACTGATGGTCAAGAAAATAAACAGACTGTCACCTGCAAAATGAGGTCCCCGGGGGTGAATTCTGTCATCTGCAAAATGAGGTCCCCAGGGGGTGAATTTAGAGATGCTACCCTGCACAGCAGGGTAGCATCACTAAATTTACCCTCTGTGAATCCCATCCTGAATCAGGGTCTCAGAACTAAACAGAAAGGTTCCTAGTGGATAAATTGGCCCACTGTATGGGATAGCATCATCAAATTCACCCTCTGGGGACCTCATTCTGCAAATGTCAGACTGCTTATTTTCAGGCCTGCTGATGATATTGTCCATGTCGGTTCAATAACATCAATTGGAAGAGTCCATATCAATTATTTTGGAGTAGACCAGCCTTGTGGCTGTACAATGAATACATTGATTGGTCAACGCACACATTCACCAAGCAACCTTCCCACTTCACCCTCTGCACACTGATGTCAGAAATATCAAACTTTTAAGCTGCAAAGTTTTCCCATAAGGCCCCACAAAGTAGATCTTCTGTTTCTCAGGCAATTTTTTGTAAAATTCTATGCGGGTGGGCGGGCAGTTTTTTATTTTATTTTTTATTTTTGTAATTATTTCTTTGCCATTAAAAGTTCATGTTCTTGGTCTGCTTATATTTTAGGCCTCACAATCTATAGAAAAGCATTTGCAAAGCTTTGCTGCACTCAAGGGACAAATTTATAAATTTTAGTAACTTCACTAAAATTTCAGACATAAACCTTATAAATTTTTTTTTTTTTTTTTCAAGTTTACATTGGTTATAAAAAGAGCATGCGGCAGCCAATAAGACCATGCAGTAGGGCTGGAGAAACAGATTTTAACTTTTTTAGGCTTAATGCAACTAAAAACTGAATCAATTCAGCCATGTTTGATAGAGCTCAAGATTGATTGGTTAAATTCCTAGTTGCTTTATGGGAAAAATTGTCGCTTGAAAGTATGATATTTTGACTTTAGTGTGCAGAGGGTTAATAAAATTATGACCTACCAAGGTCCTGGGCCGAAAAAGAAGCCTGTATGGTTCATAGGGTTAACAGCATTCAGCTCTGTTTAACGCAAACTGATTATTACTGGAATGGATTTTTTCTGCCAGTGTAATGTGTGCTCTAGAGAATGAGAACCATGCAATTAGTTTATGAACATGACTGTCATAAGACATTAAAACTGGCAATATTATGTTCATGCTGTCTCAGCTGAAATGTACACATAACCATGTTTCGCTCCTGAAGAGGAGCTCCCTTGTTCCATGAAAATATTGTAATTTCTCATCACTAGCTCCTCGAAAACCATTGAAAATATACCGTAAAAGCAACCCTTCTATGAGCTGAAATTTTTAACAAAATGACTCTACATCCGTCAAAATTCATTTTCAGATAAAGAATGCCCGACATTGAAACAGTATGAGTTTATTTGCAAAAGTCTGCTACCTACCCTGGATAACAGGAATTTAGAATTCCAGCTCCTGGAAAAGCGACAGCCTATTAAAGCGTTACTGGAAATCTGGGCATGTAAATCATCTGACACGGACATCAGAGTTATAAAAAAAAATTACATAACTTCATTTGCCTGTAGTATTAACTTACCATAGATGCTTAATTGTCTCCTGAAAATTTTTGCATGCATGTGTCAATCTCACATTGCTTTCCTGATGATAACTTTAGTTATATTTAGCCAAATCAAATGAAATTTGAAACGTTGGTGTATCAACATAAAACACAGGTTGAGTTTGAATTGTGGTCTGACAATTTTTGCCAGAGTTATGCCCCTTCTTCAGCTTCAAAAATTCATTTTTCTTGATTTCCAGATGATAACTTTAGTTATAATTGGCCAAATTAAATGAAATTTGGTATGTAGGTATATCAACATAAAATATAGGGTACCTTCGAATCAGGGTGTGACCCAGAAATTTTTTCCAGAGTTATGCCCCTTTTTTGACTTTGAAAAATTCATTTGTTTTGGTTTCTCAATGCTAACTTTAGTTATAGTTGGCCAAATCAAACTAAATTTGGTATGTAGGTGTATCAACACAAATACACGTCAGGTTCGAATCAGGGTGTGGAACAATAATTTTCACCAGAGTTTTGTCCCTTTTTTGACTTCTAAAATTCATTTTTTGGGGGTTTCTCAATGATAACTTTAGTTGCTGTTGACCAAATCAAATAAAATCTGGTATGTAGATGTCTCAACATAAGATACAGGTCAAGTTCAAATCAGGGTGTGGTCCGCCATTATTTGCCAGAGTTATGTCCCTTTTTCAACTTTGGAAAATTTTATTTTATTCAAATACCTCGAATTCACGAATTGCACACTTTTTTTTCAGGGGCCAGGTGGCCTTTTATTTTACCATAAACCCTTTTAAGCAACTTTTCTCAAAGCAGAGACCAATGACCCCTTGAAGCCTCTGGTTTTCCACTGCCATAGGCAATAGTCTAGAGAACTTCATTGTATATCTGAACGGTACTTTCACCAGTGTCAAAGTCAATAATCTATATTTCTGCTTGTGAGATATCAAGTTTCACTTCCTAATAGTTTCTTAATAATTTATCGTCGAGTGTTTTACAAATGAAGCCCTGTTCACTGATGTCAAAATATCAAAATGTTAAGCTGCTAATTTTTCTCATAATGTAACTTGGAAGTTAAACAATTCTGTCTTGTTTGATAGAGCTCATTGTGCTCTGTTAAACAGGATTGAATTGGTTGAATTCGTAGTTGTATTATAGGGAAAATAGCTGCAGTATTTTGACATCAGTGTGCAGAGGGTTAAATACCTCTTATTATATACCCAACCTCCAAAGGAGCATTCGGGGTATCTAGTGAAGCCCTCTGTCCATCCTTCTGTCTGTCTGTCCATCCACCTGTATATACAAATGTTTTGCTTTGTAATTTCAAGGGCATCGTTTGGATTTGGATCTCCTTTGGTCTGCTGATAGACCTGCATGGGGGAACAGATATGCACAAGGAGCGGATTCCATCCAATAATTTTCCATGAGTTATGGCCCTTTTTTGACATTGAACTAGCACATGGGTTGGGGGCAGTGGCCCTTGCTTTGCATTTCCCTTGTTGTGAATGGTTATTCCTTAATTACTTAAGATATGTACCAGTTATTTTCTATAAGCCTATCATGAAATTTATTTCAAAACCTTCACACTTTAAGGATTTATTTATTTGTTGGGGTTTAATGGCACTTTTGACAGCCAGGATCACCTTGTGTCAGACAGTTTTATGGGTGGAGGAAGCCGGAGTACCCATAGAGAACAACTGAGCAGTGGTGAGCAACTGTCAGATTCCCCAATGTATTAACTCTACACAAGCAGGTTTAGCATTGGTTGAAGACAAGTGTACCATCGACATGCAGTATGCCTTAGTACATAGTGCCACCATGCCGCCATGCCCTCATGTGGGTAATCCGTATTAAGTGCCTTGCCAAAGGACACAACGCAGTATCCTGGCAGGGATCAAACCGTGAGCTTCTTGGTTTGAAGTCCAATACCATAACCACTGAGCCTCCCTGATAATTTAACCCTTTACCCAACAAATCGGCCACATCTGCCCGTGTAATATGCAAATTCAGCAGTTGAAAAAATATTTTTCAAAAAATTTCAACAAAACCATATCATGTGACCCCTCGTTGGAATGAGCTCATCAAGCTCATTCCAACAAGGGGTCACATGATATGGTTTTGTTGAATTTTTTTGAAAAATTTCCAAAAATGATAATTAAAATAATAAATTTTGATATCATCTGCATTGGGTAAAGGGTTAAAGATAAATATTATTTGCAAACCTCTTGAAAAGTTTCTAAAACTACACAAAATCTTTCAAACATTTTAAAATTCTTTTCTGTAATGTCATAACCTTGAAATGTTTTTCTTTCTTTAAATTCAGTGATTTTGACAGTGATGAATTGGAGCAGTTGGCTGATTCTGCTGGTGAAGGGGAAAGCAGTAATGGTGAGGATGATTCTGCAACAAATGATGAAGACAGTGATGAGAAGAGTGATGATGAGAGTAAAGATGAAGAGACAAGTGAAGAAGATGTCAGTGGAGATGAAGACATTGTGAAAGACTTTCAATTGTCCGATTCTGATTAAGCTTAACTTTTTAAGATTTCAGTTTCTTCACCATTGTTACACTACCTTCAGGGTAAATTGGTGCTTAGCCACCCACTAGGTGGCTTTCTTACAGTGCTGTGAATCCATGTTAATTGAATAGCCTCTTTGCCAGTGAAGATTATGCAATCAACAGGGAATCAGTTATTTTCCTGTATTCCAGATATAAACAGCATTTGTTTTGTTATGTTATTTGACAGAGAGATTGAAGGTCTCTATTGGTTACATGAGGCCAAATAGGTAAAAACACAAGGGGAATTCAATGATCATCGGGTCATTTCTTTGATATATTCCAAGATTTTTATTCAATTAACGGGAGGTACAAAGTTCCCATTATTATTCTATAACCTATATACAGCTAGTGGCGTCTCCCATTCCAAAACAGAAGTCCAATCAGCGTGACAGAAAATCGTGTTGCATTGCATAACAAGGAAGACAATCAAAGCTTGAATTTTTAGGATATCAAAATTTATCATTTTAATTAGTGTTTTTTCAAATGTTCCAAAAAATTTCAACAAAACCACATCATGTGACCCTCATTGGAATGAGTTTAACTGGTAGAGTGCTAAATTATTTTTGGCCATCAAATCTTGTACACATGTCTTTGCCTTGTTACAATATGGTTTTGTTAAAATTTTTAGAAAGTTTTCTTTTTCTTTTCAACTGCTTAATTTATAAATTACACAGGCAGATGTGGCCTATTCATACCATTTACTTAGTTGAATTTTGAGGATCAATTCAGCAAATCTGAAGTTCATTGACCACTGGTTAAATTATCTGGTGCTCAGTGTACTTACCCCAAAAAGGCCCACTTCCAACTTAGTCAATTTTCACTACCTCAGGACAGGCCCCTCAATAAGCAGCCCTGGGGTAAACTTGCAAGGTATATTCTAAGGACATTGGCAGTAGGGCTGTCGCGACTATCATTTTTTGTAATCGACTAATCGTGACCAGTAATCGACGGTTAGTCGATTAATAGTCGCTTCCCATGATTTTTTAGCAAATCATTCTTCTGTTCGTAAAACTCTGAAAATGACAATGGCACCGGTGTGTTCAGACGAAGTGGGGTTGTGGGAACAACAAATCGGTCCCGACTGAAGCTACATGTAGTCCAATCTTGGACCCACAGTCCGTAATATAATTTTTGGGGTTGGTACGTCCTATAGGACGTACCAACCCCAAAAATAATATTACTGACTGCGGGTCCAAGTTTGAACTAGATTGAAGCCGATGAATTAAAATGAATTTACCAAAGAACGTTCCTGCATATGTTTCCTTTCTGCAATAAGTTTCTCAAAATTTTGAACATTGAGATCTATGCATTCCCTCGTCAGTTGTTAAAATTGGATCTTAGTCTTAAGGTCCGAACTTTGAGAAGTGATCTGACGTTCTGACTTTCGTCATAATTTTGTCACTTCCGCGCTTTGGGTTTTCCAATGGGTGCATTCGTGTGTACAAGACTGGAGAAATTCAGAAGAATCTATTCTTCTCGAGTAACTGTGAGTGTTCTTTCTTACACAGTCAGTGACAGTCGTACAGTCTTCCGGATATGAATGTTAACTATGGTTAGATATTTAAAGTTATTCACCTTCATTGATCATTCACCTCACAAAACAATGCAATTTAGCCCCGACGTGTAGTAGACGTGTACCACCTTGAAAACGAACGACGATCGACTAAAAATATAAAAAAACGACTACTTCAATAGTCGACGGTTAGTCGACTAATCGAATAATCGCGACAGCCCTAATTGGCAGTTATGTCTTAGCAAGGCTTGGCTGCCAATATAGCCACAACTGAAAAGTCACAGAACATAAACTATTATTGTACTGTAGCAAAACTGTATGAAATATTTCTAGTCCATTAATGGCTTAAGATTTTTGCATTTTGGTCCAAAATATTTTAGTGGACTATCATGTATCCCTTTGTCTGCCTCTAGGTAATTAAATACCAAGCCACACTGTAAATACAGTGCAGGCCCTGTTAATTTAGTAATCTCTTTAGCAGTGAAAAATATTCAGTTAACATGAATGTTTAATTAAGGTCACACAAAGTAGATCTTCTGTTTCTCAGGCCAGGTTTTGTAAAATTGCATGTGGGTGGGCGTTTTTTTATTTTATTTTTTATTTTTGTAGTTATTTTTTTGCCATCTGAAGTTCATATTCTTGGTTTGTTTTATGTTTTAGGCCTCATAATCTACAGAATAGCATTGGTGGTGGTGTATTTGATCCCTTGAGTGCAACAAGGCTTTGCAATGCTAAAGCATTGCAAAGCCTTGTTGCACTCAAGGGACAAATTTATCAGTTTTATGAATGAATGAATGAATGAATGAATCTTTTATTTTGCAGTACACTATTATATGATAAGTTCATAATGAAAATAAAGTATTATTACAAGGTAATAGTCTACTGCATGGAAACGGCATAGCCATAAAGGCTGTCTTCCTGCCGCCCCCATTAAAAAAAAAAACAAAAAAAACAAACAAAAAAACATATTTGTTCTGACATCAGAGTTGGGGGTGGTCGAGCCTAGTTTTCTTTTTTTCCCGGTTGTGAGTGTAGCATGGGTTAATGACCAGAACTATACGGTTAGGGTTGAAGATCGATGTGGAGAGATCCAGAGGGGTTAGTGATGCAGTCAGGACATTGTGGATTGGTGCAGGACATTGTGGATTGGTGCAGGGAATGTTAGTCAAATATGAACTTAGTGCGTTCTATTTTTTTTATTAACTTGGGTAAAATATCAGACAAAAAAGCATTTAATTTTTATTTTTTTTATGTTTGCATTGGTTTTAAAAAGAGAGCATGCAACAGCCAGAAGGATCATGTGGGAGGGCTTGAAAAACATATTTTTAACTTTTTTTACCTACATGTAATAGGAATTTTACTGTATTTTTGATAAACTCGAGTATTTTTTCTATTAAATCATGTTTGACAGAGCTGCTGTAGTAGATTGAATGCCTATATGTGTACTGGAAGGAATGATGCAAAAGAAGTTTGTAAACATGGGGAGTTCACTGGTTGTCTGAGTAAATAAATCTCACGATTTTTTATTCAATTAACAGTAGTTCATTGTATGACCTATTTGCAATTAAGTCAAATTTGTACTGCAATTATGGTAAATTGTTTGGTTTTTGGCTGCATTATGCAAGTAACAATTTCCCAGTGGGAACCCTGGGAAGTGGAGCAGTGCCTGTTATGCCTCCGACCTCCTTAGTAGGTTCAGTGGGTATATACTCAAGGCCTCCATCCATGCATACGTCTGTCTGTCCATATGTCCAAACATTCATACAAACATTTTGTATCATAGCTCTGTCATCAGCTGTTGGATTTTGATGTCATCTGGTATGATGATAGACCAGCATGGTGAAAAAGATACCCACAGATTGAGGGTTTTTTAAACACACTCATTGAGTTATGGCCCCTGTAGGACTTAGAAAAAGGGTAAAATTAATGTTTTGCATTATAAGTCTGGTATCGGTTGTCAGATTTTGATGTACTCAGGAAGGGTGATAGACCAGAATGAGGGACATGATATCCACATCTCGCAGGTTTTGTCTGTGCATTCCTACCAGAGTTATGGGATTTGTTACACTTGGAAACCTCTGTACGAACGTTTTGCATTATAACTCATTTGTGTGCGGTTTTGATGTCCATTGGTATGGTGAGAAATTATCATGGGGGAGAAGACATCTACCTATTGCGGGTTTGGTCCATACATACAGACCAGAGTTATAGGACTTAGAAAATTAGTCAAATGAATGTTCAGCTTTTATAACTCTGGTATCGGTTGTCAGATTTTGATGTCCATTGGCCTGATGATAGATCAGCATGAAGGACATGACATCCACATATATTGGGAGGTGTATGTACATTCCTACTAGAGTTATGGCCCTTGTTACACTTAAAAAAAACCTCTCTGTACGAATGTTGATTGCATTATACTCAGTCATTTGAGTGTGAATTTTGATCTCATTTTGGTATGGGCCGAGATTAGCATGGGGGAGAAGACGTCCACATATTGTGGGTTTGGTCCATGAATACAGACCAGAGTTATGGCTCTTGTTATACTTATAAAACTTTCCATATGAACATTTTGCATTATAACTGAGTTGTGTGGTGACAGATGATTCTGGCAGAAAGGATACCTGAATATTGTGGGTTATGCACATGCATATTTTCCACAGCTATGCCCTTTTTTAGACTTTTCTATTGCCCATATTGACATTGCCAGAGGGGGCATATGCAATGCTTCGCATTACACTATTTTATTGTTTACTGTGGTAAAGAAGCTCTGTTTGACTGGTAAAATAGGACCCCTCTAAAATGGGCAACATGGGTATAACCTTTTACCCAATGCACACAATATCATAATTTATTAGTAAATTTTTCAAAATGTTTCTCAACAAAACCATATAATTTGACCAGGGGTGAGTGGGGGGGGGGGGGGGGGGGGGGGGGGGGTGGGGGGGGGGGGGATATGATATGGTTTTGTACATGATACCAAATGATGAATAACAAATCTCATAAAATGAACAAGACTGCTCAGTTGGGCACTAAAATGCTGATGGGACATTCGAGGCATTTGTTGAATTTTTGGCAGTGTTCATACCAATCATCTCATGTTTTTTTGTTTGTTTTTTTTTTTGGGGGGGGGGGGGGGAGGTCGTATGATATGGTTTGTACATGTAACAAATGATGAATAACAAATCTCATAAAATGAACAAGACTGCTCAGTTTGAGCACTAAAATGCTGATGGGGTATTCAAGGCAGTTGTTGAATCTTTGGCAGTGTTCATACCAATCATCTCATTTTTTGGGATGGAAATGGTACTATGATTGCAAAAGTTGTCTATGATGATCAGATTGCAATCTGATTACAACGCATTTTTACCATTGGATCAAAAATTCATAAATAAAATATTTTATACCAGGGTTGCTGTGTGTATTGAATGTTATGCGACACAATACAAACATTGGGCAATGTTCTAGATACACATGTGGAATCTGGTTTACATGTAAGACACAAAATAGTGTCAAGGAAGAAAGTTATCAGACAGACGAAGGTGATATTTTTCTTTAAAAGTATTAGCTTTATTCATGTTTAATTGTGAAATAAACACAGAACACAACTCAGGTAGAGTAAGGAGGAGAACAACAGTCAATGACCTTTGGTGGAGGTTTTCCTGTATTTCACTTGCGTCCTCAGAACATGTGAAATACACGAAAGACTCCACATCGGGTCCCCCATACTCCAGTCTTGTTGTGTTCTGTCTTAGAAAAATTAAGACTTCAATGACCTCCTTACACTCTCATACGTATCTTTGGCGTGATGTCCTTTCCGTAGAAACTTGAGTTAATGACTTGGAATTACTGGAACTGTCTATTTAGTTCAGTTAATGCTGAAGGAGTTGTTCAGTGCTGTGATCACAAAAGCAGATAAAGAATTTTGATAAGATCGTGACTGGGTCACGTTCCGGACGAAATTATCTTCCTGCAGTCCTTCCAGTAGAGTAGAATCTCAAATGTCAGAAAAGAAACGAACATAGAATCGGGGATGTTATTTTTATTTTTTCTAGGATTTAGTCTTTATTTCATAATATTTTATTAATGAAATCTTTGGTGTATATGTGTGTTGTGACCTGATCGTGATCTATACGACAAAACTACCACTTCTGTGATCACAGTACTGTACATTGAGAGATCTTACAGAAGAAAATAAGTGCTCTTTTCAATAGGCCTTATCACTTTTCTGAAAACGCTTCCTAATAAACAAATATTATTTTACTTTGTTTAGTTTTTATTTTTCCTACCCATATTTAAGGGTTGTCTTGACTCTTTGAATACCTTGTATGTCCTGGAGTGTAGAACACACTTGCCAAGGACAGGGAAGGTCCAGAATATTGAAACCTTCCTTGATAATGAGATATTGGTCAATTAGGGGAGATTCAGTTCAGCAATATTCAGCCTCTCACTTCCCAGTGAGCTCAATTTTTGCACTTCTTCCTTCATTTGTCTGGTAGAGTGCAGGAAGCCCATATTTGGGCTTTATTCTGATGTGCAGGCACCACAACTTAAAGTCTTCAAATTCAGTGGCTGTGCTTCATATTATCTTCGAAGTGATAATACTTAGTCTAATAAGATTTGCCTGTTACAATTTATAGTTTATAGAAGAGTGCCATCTGTCCTTCTATCCATCCATCCTTCTCCATTTTCTGTGATCACATTTATAAGAAAACCATTCAAAATATTTTTCTCAAATTTGATATATAGCTTTTTGGTGATAATATCATGATTGGGATTGTGAACCAGTTCTATCGAAATATTTCTTCAAGAGTTATTGCCGCTGTTTGGCTTAGACAGTCTTGTTATCACATGAACATTTTTTATCATTAAATTTCAAAGAAAACTGTTGAAAGAGGTTTTTTCCAAATTTAATCTGTAACTTTTTTGTGATAATATCGTGAAGGGGATTGCAAACCAGATGTGTCCATGTATTTCTTTGTGAGTTATTGCTCTTGTTGGACTTAGGTGGTGGGGATTAGCCATCTGGGTCATGGCATTGCACTTATTGGTTTCTGTATAACATCTGCTTCCTTTGGTGTGTGGGTTTGAAATTTGACATTTTTTTACAACAAAAAAAACAGGGAAAGGCTACATGTACCATGAAGCTGCAAAAATTGGTATAAACATTTTAACTAGAACAGCCAGGTTATTTGTGGTAATCAGTCCGTTTTTGTCTTCATTATCTCAAGAAAATACCAGGTTTGTATCTGACTGAAATTAACTTATTAATTTTAAAATGAAAGTGTAAGAATTGAGTACACAATATAGGTACACTTTCTCCAAGGACAGTCTAACTTTAGAACAAATCAAAGATTCCTTCCGTCTCTGTACCTGTTGTACATCAGCAAACTGTATTCTATATTTCTGAAAGTTTTCAGTACTCTAAACTGAAATGCTGGACGGAGGAGTTGAATTCTTTCATGTGTATCCTCTTTAGGAAACGAAGTTTTTGTCCAAGTAAAACAAAGCGGTGGGAGTTTTCGATATATCATCTTTATACATGCTGCACATCAGTAGACTTATCAATAAGAATGTTTTAAAGGTTCCACTAACAGAAACTCAAGGCATATGTGGGCTTGATTACACTAAAAGAGTGTCTAGCTACAAAGAAATGCTAATATTACTTAGTTCATCAAGGGCAGTAATTAAAAATAAATTGAAGAACCACATGTAATATATGTAGGTTTCACATTAGCAATGTATTTGCAATAATTATGTAAGGTTTCATTCTTCTAAACTGAAAGTGTTGGTGAAGCTGAATTCATCACGTGTACTCACTTTGCTGAAAAGGAAAATGTTCTTAATGGCCCTTAATAGGGAGACTCATTGGATATAGTATTAGACTTCAAACCAAAAGGTCCAGTGTACGATACCCGCCAGGGCTAACTGCATTGCATCTTTGGGCATGATACTTAATCCCGATTACCCACGTGGGGGCACGGTGGCTATGTGTACCAAGGTGTACTGATCGTTGATGATGCACTTGTCTTAAACCAATGTTAACCCTGTTTGTGTGGAGTTAGTATGTTGGGGAGTCTGATAGTCGCTCACCATTGTTCGGCGGTTCTCTCCAGGTACTCTTAACTTCCTCCACCCCTGAAACTTTCTGGCACAAGGTGACCTTGTCTGTCAAAAGGGTCGTTAAACTCGAATAAAAACGAATAATTTTTTTATCTTTTAACAAGAATACATTCCTCCCAGTTCAAGTAAACTTTCACACGTCTAGGCCACAGTTTTTATTACAGTAGTTAAATGATAGATAAATCACCTGTTCAACGAAATAAATTAGATTATTTTCCATCATGGTATTTTATATAGGCCTACCACCTGGGGGCACGATGACGCCCGTGTACTAAGGCGTAGTGCACGTCGATGGTGCACATGTCTTCAACAAATCTAACCCTGCCTGTGCTGCAGTGCGGAGTTACGATGTTGAGGAGCTGACAGCTGCTCGCCGTTGCTCGGTGGTTCTCTCCAAGTACTCGGTCTTCCTCCACCCGTAAAACTGTCACCGACACAATATGACATTGGCTGTTAATGTGTTGTTAAACCTTAATAAATATATATAGGCCTACCACGCGTTACATATTAAAATAAAACAAAGAAAGACACGGCTCAAACACTAAACTTCAGCGGTTTTAGTACTAGAAGAACAATGAATGGGAACTACACTTTATGATTCTGGAGAATCATGGCTTTTCCACATGAGATTCCATGATTTTTCATGACCCGAGGGTGTCTGATGAATTGTATTTAACTGTCTCACTGAAGTTCCGTTATTTATATTGATGTTATGAGAAAGGTGGGTATAGTAGTCTCAAATGACTCAGTTTGATAAAAAATGTTTAGGTAAAAACCATCATTAATGGTGGAGAGGGTTTATATCAATATCGTCGTCCGACAAGTTAATGACCGACAAAAGGAGTTATGTTTGTTTAACATATAGCCACTGAGTGCTGTGGCTATTTGAAAATGGTCCATTTTATCTCAAATGTTTCCAAAATATTGATGTCTGACATTTTGTAGATGGTTAAGGGTTGTTTTTTGAAATCCCTTATTACTTACAAAAATAATTCTCATTGAATTCTCCTTCCACTTATACTGATCTCTCCTCTTAACTTTGGGTGCTGTGGGTATGCAAACACTACCCATTTTATCAAAATTTTCAGAACCTGGATAGGGTTAACAAATGCTTACTGGAATATTTTGTACATGCAACTTGTAATGTCACACTAAGATCTGAGAATGGCCAATTTTTCTTGAAAATCGACGGGATGTTTTTAGAGTAATCCTCGGATAACAGGAATGTTTAACCTTTTGAGGGGTATCGCTCTGTATCCAGCCCTAAACTGGTTAAAGCTTGGTTTTGTGAATACCTTCATTTCTTACAAAAATGATCCTTGGTGAATTCCACTTCCAATGAAGGAGGTTATATTTATCTCGCAGGTACACAGTGGGTGTTATGGGTGCCCAAGAACAGGCCATTTTCTCAAAATGTCTATGCTTGGCAGCCTCTGGAGGGTTAACAAACGCTTACCGGAATATTCTGTCCATGCAACTTGTAATGTCACTCCAAGACCTGAAAATGGTCAATTTTTCTTGAAAACTTACTAGATTTTTTGGAGAAATCCACAGTAAACGGGAATTTTAAGCTTTTAAGGGGTACATCTCCTTAACCAGTCGAAAATGGGTTAAGACGTTGATTTTTGAATACCCTTACTACTTACAAACATTTTGCCTATCAGTTTTGCGTCCGGTAAAAGAAGTTACGTTCCTCTGTAGAATTCCCATTCGTTGTTGTTGGTGTCCAAAAACAGACTAATTTTTCAAACTTTTGACATTTAGCAGCCCATGGAGGGTTAACAAATGCATACCGGAATATTTTATGAATTTTTTAAGCTTTTGATGGGTATAGCTGTTAACCACCCCAAAAAGGGTTAAGCTTTGTTTTTTTAACACCCTTATTACTTACAAAAATGGTCCTCGGTGAATTCCACTTTCAACAAAAGAGATTATGTTTATCACTTGGGTATAAATTGGGTGCTGTGTGTGTCCGAAAACAGCCCATTTCAACAAAATTACGATGCTTGGAAGCCCTAGAGGGTTAATAAACGCTCACCGCAATATTTCTCCATGCAACTTGTAATGTCACACAAAGACCTGCGAATAGTCTATTTTTCTTGTAAATCTACAAGTTGCTTTTAGAGAAATCCACAGAAAATGGGAATTTTAATCTTTTAAGGGGTATCTCTCTTTAGACTGTCCAAAATGGGTTAAGACTTCGACTTTTGAATACTATTACTACCTACAAAAATGTTTCCGTATAAATTTTGCGCTCTATAAAAGAAGTCACTTTTCTTTGTGGTGTTCCCATTGGGTGCTATTGGTGTCCAAAAACAGCCCATTTTATCACAATTTTGACTTTTCGCAGCCCGTGGAGGGTTATCCAGTGCTCACCGGAGTATTTTGTCTATGCAACTTGTATTGGCACACCAAGACCTATTTTTTTTGAAAATCTGCAAGACTCGTTTAGAGAAATCCACAGAAAACATGCATTTTTGAGTTTTTGAGGGGTATTGCAGTTTACCCAGCCAAAAACGGGTTAACGCTTGGTTTTGAATAGCTTTATTACTTACAAAGATGATCCACGGTGAATCCCACTTCCAATGAAGGAAGTTATGTTTACCTCTCGTGTATCGTTTGGATGCTTTAGGGCCCCAAAACAGCAGATTTCAGATTTCATCACAATGTCGTTGTTTGACAGTCTGTGGAGGGTTAACATATACATTGCCTAATATCTATCTCTTGCATGTGAATGGTCGTGTTACAGACAGGACTAACAATGATGAATGTTTTAAAAAAATGTGCAAGAAGTGTTTCGAGAACGTGCCTATAAACCCTAATTTTGACATTTTTTTGCCAATTCTGACGAAAAAATGGTTAAATCGAAAATACCGCTTTGGTACATTTTTAGATTTTGTGCCTCTCTATGCGTGTGCAAAATTGTGAGAAAATCGGTTCGAAAATGGCTTCTGACTCGTACGCAGGGCTCGATTTAACTGGATTAGCATAGCACTTTGCTCTCCAATTTCTGAATTTTGCTATTCAAGATTTATTAGTTTCAAGTGCTTTTGGATCAACCGCTAATCAATTTTCCAGGGTGAATAGTAAATTGCTATTCAAAATTTTCAGATTAAATCAAGCCCTGGTACGGACAATGTGTGGAAAATAAAAAAAAAAAAAAAAAAAAAAATGATAATCCGTAGAACTAGACTTTATGATTCTGGAGAATCATGGCTTTTCCTGATGAGATTCCATGATTTTTCATGCCCCCCCCCCCCCCCCCCCCCACAGTGTCTGAAGAATGGTTTTTAACTGTCTCACTGAAGTTCCTTCATTGATGTTATGAGAAAGGCGACGACAGTAGTCTCAAATGACTAAGTTTGATAAAAAAAAATGTTTAGGTAAAAACCATCATTAACGGTGGGGTGGGTTAATATCAATATCGTCGTCCGACAGGTTAATGACCGACAAAAGGAGTTATGTTTGTTTGACATATACCCACTGAATGCTGAGTCTATTTGAAAATGGTCCATTTTATCTCAAATGTATCCAAAATATTGATGTCTGGCAGCTTGTAGAGGGTTAACAAGTGCTAACAGGAATATTTATTCATGGAACCTGTAATTTCACACCAAAAGCTGCGAATGGCCAGTTTTACTTAAAATTTACGAGATGTTTTCAGAGAAGTCCAGGGAGAACATGAATTTTAAGCTTTTGATGGGTATCATTGTTTATCCAGCCCAAAACGGGTTAAGGTTTTTTTTTCGAATACGCTTATTACTTACAAAAATAACTCTTAGTGAATTCTACTTCCACTTATGTTGATTTCTCCTCTTAACTTTGGGTGCTGCTTGTACGCAAACACAGCCCATTTTATACAAATTTTAATGTTTGAGAACATGCATAGGGTTAACAAATGCTAACTGAAATATTTTGACATGCAATTTGTAATGTCACACTAAGATCTGAGAATGGCCAATTTTTCTTGAAAATCTACACGAAGTTTTTAGTGAAATCCTCGGATAATATGAATTTTTAACCTTTTGAGGGGTATCTCTCTGTAACCAGCTCTAAAGGGTTAATGCTTGGTTTTATGAATACCTTCATTACTTACAAAAATGATCCTCGGGGAATTCCACTTCCAATGAAGGAGGTTATGTTTATCTCGTAGGTACACATTGGGTGCAATGGGTGCCCAAGAACAGCCCATTTTCTCAAAATTTATATGCTTTGCAGCCTCTGAATGGTAAACAAACGGTTACCGGAATATTTTGTCCATGCAACTTGTAATTTCACTCCAAGACCTGCAAACGGTCAATTTTTCTTGAATACTTACTAGATTTTTAGGAGAAATCCACAGAAAATGGGAACTTTAAGCTTTTAAGGAGTACATCTCCTTAACCAGTCGAAAATGGGTTAAGACCTCGATTTTTCAATACACTTACTACTTACTAAAAAATTTCCCTATCAGTTTTGCGTCCGGTAAAAGAAGTTATGTTTCTCTGTGGCATTCCCATTTGTTGTTGTTGGTGTCCAAAAACAGACTATTTTTCTCAAAATGTTTACATTGAGCAGCCCATGGAGGGTTAACAAATGCTTACCGGAATATTTTATCCATGTGTAAAATGGTGGCAAGATCACCAAGTCCCTATTTTATTCCAGCCGTTTGCTGATAAAAAATAGACGAAACATCTATTTGCAATTAAGTTGCATGGAAAATCCCGTTTAGGAAGACCATTTCAAATTCCGTACATTTCTAAACTGCACTCGATCTCGCACGTCATGCCCCACTTCGAAGTTGAATTACGCAGTTAAATCAAAATGACTTGTGAGAACATACCTGTTAATAATTCCTAAGAATCATTACAAACACATGTTGATATATCTCCATCCCCGAAAACACTGTGAATGAGTAAATTCCTTGTTTTATCACGGTAAAATACTGAATATATTCGATTCAAAATACGGCATTTCTTTCCAATTTGTCTTGGAGTCTGCGCAGTGCAATGTTCTCATTGACCCGTTTTTGAAACTGCACAAGCAAAGCGTTTCACTGTTTTAACATCCAAATTGCACAAAATGTTGTATATTCTTCCTAAATATTAATCAAAGTCGTCTTTAAAATGCATTTGAGTGTAAATGCATGCTTTAGTGCGTTGCTAAACGCCATGTATTTTGAGAACTCTGTGTTCCGTCAAAAAGTTGGGTTGGAGATTAGGTGATCCAACAAAAATTGTTGGAAAATCCCAGCTATAAAAAACCGATGCAGACGACGCTTTTCATGCCAGGTCATTCCTAGCGCAAGCAACTCAAACCTACCACAGAAAGTCTCATCGTTACTGAAACGAACAATGTTATCAAGGCCGTCCTTGTTCTTCCGGCTCTCAGAATGTAAACATTTAATCGGGATGTCCGAATCATGTATATACGATGAGTTAATTCTAAATTTCAAATAATTTTCTTTCAGTAATTTAGTGGATAATTAAATGCTGGCACATTCCAATTTTAACCCTTTCAGTTTTTCTGTCGTTTAAAAGGGCATAAATTGCAAGACAATGGCTGCAATTTAGCTTTGTTGAGTGACTGAAAAGTGTCATGGTTGATTGGCGCCGACTCTGCTGTTTAACCCTAAGGGTTAAACAAAGACAGTCAAATTTTATGTTAACCCCTCAATAACGCAGCGCCTTCAATTCAATCATAAGCTGGTCATTCCAGTGTGTTCGATTGAGGTCAGTGAACTATGTAATACATTTTAGAATCGAGTTAAGAGATAGATGTCATGAACTGATGTGATCTGTGAAATTGTCAGGAATACTGAATCTCAATTAACTGTGTGCAATTTTACCCCTTTCTGGTATACAGTAGTTTGTTTTAGTGTGATTTAAAACATAGTTCGGCACAGATATACCAGTTGTATCTAAACAGTAATTTATACTATAGTTCTAAATTAAATAATTCCTTTTTGCTGGGAATTAACCCTTCTCAAACCAAAGTTCAAAAACAGTATAATCTGGTTTGGTAAAATAGCTTGAATTCCAGTCTATAAAATTACTAACCTATTTATTATTGACAATCAGAATTGTTAAAACTATACAGTTAATTGAGATTCCATGAAACTGATCACTCCAGAATAGAAATAGTGAATATAAAACTAGTAGGGACTGCTAGTAAAGAAATATTACCACCCTGAGCTGGTCAGTCCTGCTAAGAGTATGAAGGTGTATACTGGTTATTCTCATAATATTATATCAAACTGGTTCTACAAATTCCAGTCAATAAATCATTTCCCAATGAAGCTGGTAATTCCAGTACTCGTAAATTATAATTGAACTGGCGATTTCAGTGAACTTTATCACATTATATTAAAATCCAATAATTATGCCGGTGACTCCAGGAACTTAATTGGAATAAAAATTGAAACTGGTTAGTCCAGTTGAAGTATTTGTATGTTGTTGTCAACAACTTATTAGGGAAAAATCAATTGAAATTGTTGTACATACGTGTACTTAAAAGGGAAAGAATTTATGGATAAAATAAAAAAAATAATTTACTGCTTCAACAGTGTCATTCCATTTCCTTTCAGATTTAATCATCCTGTACGATATAATTGAATCTCTTGCTGCCACCCCTGCAAACCCAAGTCAGATACCCCATTATAGTTTCGGTTTAGAGGGTTACCCCAAATAGCACCTCCATACCGTTACACATGCAACCGGTAATGTGACATCAAGACCTATCAATAGCCATTTTCTGTTGAAAACTTACAAGATGTTTGTAAAGAAATCCATGGAAAACTTGATTTTTAAAGCTTTTGATGGGTATCGCTATTAACCACCCCAAAAGGGGTTAACGCTTGGGTTTTTGAATACCCTTATTACTAACAAAAATGATCCGCAGTGAATTCCACTTCCAACAAAGGAGATTATGTGTATTTCTCGGGTATACATTGCGTGTTGTGCGTGTCTGAAAACAAAATTATGATGCTTGGCAGCTTATAGAGGGTTAATAAACGCTCATCGGAATATTTTGTCCATGCAACTCGCAAAGACCTGCGAATAGTCAATTTTTCTTGAAAACCTACAAGATGTTTTTAGAGAAATCTACAGAAAATCATGGGAATTTTAAGCTTTTAAGGGTATCTCTTTTTATCCTGCCAAAAATGGGTTAAGACTTCGACTTTTGAATACCCTTACTACTTACAAAAATGTTTCCGTATAAATTTTCTTTGTAGCGTACCCATTGGGTGCTGTTGTTGTCCAAAATCAGCCCATTTTATCACAATTTTGACTTTTAGCAGCCCGTGGAGGGTTAACAAATGCTCACCGGAGTATTTTGTCCATTCAGCTTGTATTGTCACACCAGGTCCTGCAAGTGGCCAATTTCTCTTGAAAATCTACAAGACTCGTTTAGAGAAATCCACAGAAAACATTAATTTTTTAGCTTTTGAGGGGGTATTGTTGTTTAACCAGCCCAAAACGGGTTAACGCTTGGTTTTGTGAATACCCTTATTACTGACAAAAATGTTGATCGGTGTATTTTACTTTCAATAAAGGAAGTTATGTTTATCTCTCGTTTATCGTGTGGGGGCTCGAAAACCCCTTATAAAAAAGTACCATGGTAAATCCCAAAATACCCTGGTAATACCATGGTATTACCAGGATATTTTGGGATTTACCATGGTTTACCATGGTACTTTTTTATAAGGGACAGCCCATTTCATCAAACTTTCGATGTTTGACAGCCTTTGGAGGGTTACCATACGCATCGCCTACTATCTCTTGTGTATCAGTGGTCGTGTCACAGTCAGGTCTATCAACGACGAATGTTTAAAAAAAAATCTACAAGACGTGTTTCGAGAAAGTGCCTATAAACCTCAATTTTGACAGTTTTTTGCCAATTCTGACGAAATAAGGGTTAAATCGAAAATTCCGCTTCAGTACATTTTTAGATTTTGTGCCTCTCTATGAGTGTGCAAAATTTTGTGAAAATCGGTTCGAAAATGGCTTCGGAATCGTGCGGACAAAATGTGTGGGGGAAAAAAAAAACAAAAAATAAAATAATCCGTAGAATAACAAGAGTCTTTTCCAAAGGGAAAAGCCTAATAATCCGTAGAATAACAAGAGTCTTTTCCAGAGGGAAAAGCCTAATAACAATAGTCTTTCCCTTATAAAAAAAAGTACCATGGTAAATCCCAAAATACCCTGGTAATACCATGGTAATACCATGGTATTACCAGGGTATTTTGGGATTTACCATGGTACTTTTTTATAAGGGTTTCCAGAGGGAAAAGCCTAATTACGTCATGCAAGAATGCAATATCATGATCTTCATTCATTCATAAATTAATTCACGGACGCTAAATGATTGTCAAAACAGACGCTGTTAGAAGCTGGGAAGGGAGGAATATTGGTTTATTCCCGTTTCGCCGATGAGGTTAAATAAACAAACCAAAACTAATCGCCGGTGGAGGTGTGAACAAGTTGTTAATCCCACTGATTGATATTAACTCTTCTTCACCGGCTGAGTTCATGGTCCCAAAGTGATTAACAATCAGTTAACATTGATCAACTGTAAACAACTAAACAACTTCAAACATCTCAATAGTATATAATATGACCCTTCATGCTGTACATCAACAACATTTCCTTCAATTCATCATGGCAAGTGAACAAGTAAATGTTTCTTTCATCCCTAATAAGAGAGGTGGTAGACACTTAGTTTATGGTGGTTATAAATTTCGTGTGAAGTCTCAGAATCAACCAAATATACATTGGAACTGCGTTAAAAAAGATTCTTTAGGATGTCGGTCAACTATCAACACGAAAAACGATTTTATCAGTTCGCCGATGGGGCAGCATAATCATCCACCAGATATGGAGCAGATTGTAGCCGATGCTTTCCTAGCAGATTTAAAGAAAACCGTTCGACACGACAGCAAATCAGTGAGCGCACTTTACCAAGAGGAGCTTGGTTCTCTCAGATCGGATACCGACCCACTCATCATTGCTAAAGTTCCTACATTCTATAGCATCAAATCAGCATTATACAGGTCTCGTGCGAAAACCATACCGGCTCTTCCGAAAACTCGCTCAGCAATCAGCTTACCTGATAGTTACATGGAAACAACTGCAGGAGATCAGTTTTTACTGTCAGATCCAAGCGACGTCAACTGCCTCATTTTCAGCACAGCGTCAAACTTACACCTCCTCGACGAAGCGACTTCGTTTTTCTGTGATGGGACATTTGAGAAATCACCGAAACTCTTTTATCAGCTGTATACCATCCATGCTTTCGTCGACAATAAGATGTTGCCATTAGTCTATGGCTTGCTGCCTAATAAAACCAAGTCAACTTATATAAAATTCTTCAGCACCATACGCCAGAAGGCTTCATCTTTAGACATTCACCTACAACCAGCAACAATCTTTACTGATTTCGAAACTGCTGCACAAAATGCTTTACGACAAGTTTTCTCTTCTGCGACCATCAAAGGCTGTCACTTCCACTACGCCCAAGCAGTGTACAAGTATGCAACAGAAAAGTGCAGCCTCAGAGACGATTACAAGCAAGATGACAACATTCATGCGGTCGTTCGACGTGCTATCGGCCTTCCATTTGTACCACCACATATGGTCAGCGACGTATGGCTTCTTGTATTAGAGGCATGGGAAGAAGCGTTGGAGGAGAGAGACGTCGACCCAAGAGTTACCAAGTTCACAGACTACGTCACGACGAACTTGTGAGTTTCCCTGTGGTACATGGGTTAAATTGATAAAAATTATCTCCCAGCATCCAAATTAACAAATTATCGCGGCACTTCTTTGATCTGCGGATTACTGACACCTACCCCATTAGAATCACATCGGCGAAACGGGAAGACCCCGGAATATTGTATGATCAATTGGTTATTACCAACATGTGTACTGAAGTCTCGGCCCCGCCTCATGGGTCATATATCGACTCGTCCAAACGGACTCGTCGACATATGCCCAGAGACTAGGTCTCCGCTTCAATACATCATCTCGGAAACCTACAATGTGGTAATAACCTATATGGATGGATTTCAATAATTATTTTGACTTTAATCTTTTACCCAGCGTAACGTTCAAAACCGGCAAGTGTTATTCGGAAAAATCTAACTTAAATTTTCGTTTTTTGTCTCAAAAACATAGCTTATGAACCTCGTTGGCATGAGCGCATTGAGCACGTTTCAATGAGGAGCATAAGCCATGTGTTTGATGCAAAAAAAAATCACTTAGGTAATCAAGAATTTTGTTTGCAAGCGTCGTCTGTCATCCATTCTATGTAAATGGTTAAACATGTTGCACATGGATGAATCACCAATAATAATATTTTGAAGTTTCAAGAAAAAGTAACTCAAAAAGGAAGTTGAGAATCCTGTCATCTGTATGCAGGCTACGCTGACAACCCAACATGACGTAACTAGGTCACGTGACGCGACGTCGCATGGAATCCACCAGATGAGATCCACACGATGGTTCACGAAAGGTTCACGACATACAACTTCCATCGAACTGGTGGACACACCACAATGTTTTATGACCCTATGTTGCCTCGGATACCTGCTATTAGAGCTGTTGGCTGGCGGTACTATCACCGAGATCGGTCGTACTATCACCGAGCTAAAGCCTGTGCCATTTTATTCTGCAAAGCATTTAACTGGTTGAGTGCTAGAAGCCACTATCAGAGCTTTCAAAAAAGGGCACCTGAGCAAAAGCCAACATTTTCCTTCCTCATACTCATTCAAATGCAAATACTATTTTTTATATACATTTGTTCTATTGCAATTTACTGGAGAGTGCCTGTGGGCACTCTCCACTAATTTGTAATAAAACATTCTGAATAGCAAATTCAGACCACCAAAAATAATCTAGCCCTCAACCAGTTAAAGGTTTTAGAACATTTTTTCACGTGTAATTCGATACGTTAATCGGGTCGTCAAGTTAGTTAAGCCCCTGTCACATGTTTGCGATTTTTATACGAATGTCCAAAAATAGCCACGAATTCAAATTTTCACGATTGACCACGATTTTTGGCTTATGTTGACAAAGTCAAGATAAGCTATTGCCATTACGCGTGCGGAAGTCTGTCAGTCTGTCTGTCAGTCTGTTCACATTTTCCTTTAGCACAGGCTACACCCCGTAGTTCTTGTCCGATCGTCACGAAATTTCATATGCAGGTTTGAGGTCATATCTAGATGAGAACGTCCCCTTTTGGTCGCGATCGGTCAACCATGGTGGCTGCCTGAGCCCAACACCCGAAAACCTTTAGCACAGTATACAGGTAGTATTTATAAAGGAATTCCATTGTAACTTGGTAGGATGGCTCCATATAATGTCTAGATGAGAACGTCCCCTTTTGGTCTAGATCAGTCAACTGTGATGGCTACAGGGGCCCGAAGCCCGAAAACCTTTAGCACAGTCTACAGGTCGTATTTATGAAGGGATTTCATTGTAACTTGGTCTGATGACTCCAAATAATGTCTAGATGAAAACGTCCCCTTTTGGTCGCGATCGTTTAACCGTGACGGCTACATAGGCCCGAACACGTTTAGCACAGTCTACAGGTCGTATTTATGAAGGAATTCCATTGTAACTTGGTAGGATGGCTCCATATAATGTCTAGATGAGAACGTCCCCTTTTGGTCTCGATCGGTCGACTGTGACGGCTACAGGAGCCCGAAACCCGAAAACCTTTAGCACAGTCTACAGGTCGTATTTATGAAGGGATTTCATTGTAACTTGGTAGGATGACTCCAGATAATGTCTAGATGAAAACGTCCCCTTTTGGTCGCGATCGTTTAACCGTGACGGCTACAGAGGCCCGAAGCCCGAACACGTTTAGCACAGTCTACAGGTCGTATTTATGAAGGGATTTCATTGTAACTTGGTCTGATGACTCCAGATAATGTCTAGATGAAAACGTCCCCTTTTGGTCGCGATCGTTTAACCGCGACGGCTGCCCGAGCCCAAAAAATTCAGCACAGTCTACAGATCGTATTTATGAAGGGATTTCATTGTAACTTGTTAGGATTACTGAGTATAATATTTAGATGAGGACGTCTGCTTTTGGATGCGATTGGTCAACCGTGCTGGCTACACAGGTCCGAAGCCCGAAAATCTTTAGCACAATCCACAGGTCGTGTTTATGAAGGGATTTCATTGTAACTTGATAAGATGACTCGTTTTGGAATAATTTCACTGTAACTTGGTAAATTTGGTTGACATACTGGTACATTAACTTGAGGGCCACACTAACTCGCCCCTTAATTCTTTAGTACAATCTACACCTCAAATTATTTTTTATTGAAAACAATTAACATAGCATACAGGGAACAGAAATTAACATATTCTCAGTTATCACAATCCTTGTATTTCATAATCTTTTCATAAACATTGAACATTATCCTTTTCATCAAACACAACACACAGTCAAGTTAAGCTACAGTGTCGTTGGCACTTTCATTTGAAAAAATTCGACCTGCATCGGCTTCTCTCACGACCTTCATACGACCTTGTACGGTTCACCACGACTGCAGTAAGAATCTAAGATTTTCCAAGCCGATTCAGTACGAACCGGCACGACCTTGTACGGTACTCGCACGCCACAGGTACGAACTACTACGAACTAGTAAGATGATGCAAGACGTAGCAGGAATTCTCTACAGTCAGAACAGAATGATTTCAGAGCCTCTGATATCCTTTTTGTCGGGAATCGTGGTTAAAATGTGTGAGTTCTTGGAAGTTCCTACAATATATCAACTGGAACCGTATCAAAATCGTCCAGTATCTTGAAACTTCGGAGAGATTCTTAGTGTGGCCGTACTAGTCAGTACTGGTATCGAGATAAATCTCGGCACGTCTTACTGTAATCCTGAGAAAGTCATACGGAGTCTCGGCTGAGTCGTACGGAACTCGTAGTGCCGCCGTAGTAGATCGTAATAGATCATATTAGTTCTTAGTGTATCTTGACGCAACCGCACTGGCCAAATGTGCACGAACACTCAATAATACCCAAGAATACCCCGTACGGTTTAGTACGACAGCGGTACGACGCAGTACGGAAAGTTTAAAACTTTCGCACGTATATGCCGATCAACCAAGAATACCCAAGAATGATTACGAAGCACTACGGATAACCACGATTGCCCATGATTTTCATGTTGTAGTTGATCGTGTCAAAAAATCGCAAAGATGTGACAGGGACATTATCCACCATGTTGGTTCAACAGATCAAGTAATTAATGAATTCATTCTTATCAGTATTTGTCATTTAAAGCTTCTTCCAGTTTTTCCTAAAACATGCCTGTTTTTGTTGTACATTTAAATTGTTGTTTATTATATTGTTACCACGAGTGTATTTATATAAGTCAAGTTATGCCTGAATGTAAAACGATGAATTTTGGAATACCAATTTGTAGTATGAATTTCGCTCAAAGTACAGAAATATACTACGAGTGGCGAATCGACTGGAACCACGGTGTTCCGTGAATATTTTTTGTTTTAAATGTAACAAAAGATTTAGTCGTAGTTCAAAGTTCAATCCCTATAGAAAAATAATAAATGGCCGGCAACGCGGTAACAATTGATGGGATGATTGTTGTTCGTTAATTAACTTGACGAAGTCAAGGTAAGCTATTGTCATGGCGCGTATAAAATGTTTTGAGTCTCTTAATCTGTCCACAATTTGCACAGCACAGGCTACAGCTGGCAGTTCTTTTCCGATCACCACCGAACTTCATACAGCGTCCATGTTCATGACTAGATGAGAACGTCCACAGCAGCCATCTTGGATATATAAAGTACAAGCTACAGGTCGCATTTATGCACCATTTTTATGTGTACCCATACTATGTATGGTACACATAATGCCGGCATCCGGGGTGACTATCCGTCGTTCGTCCATCCTTTGTCCGTCCGTCTGTCCGTCCGTCTGTCCGTCCGGCGTCCGTATCCATTTCTTTGTCATTCGATAACTTGAAAAATATTGCTTCGATTGTCAAGTTACTTTATATTTGTGTTCAGGTTACTGATGTGCCAAGCTGTATAGTTTTTGGTGTAAATCTGGTGATTTGATCCCGAGATATTAACCCTTTATCCTTCAAATTGAAAATTCCTCCAATCTCTTTGTTATTCGATAACTTGAAAAATATTGCTTGGATTGTCAAGTTACTTTATATTTGTGTTCAGGTTACTGATGTGCCGAGCTGTATAGTTTTTGGTATAAATCTGATGATTTGATCCCGAGATATTAACCCTTTATCCTTCAAATTGAAAATTTCTCCAATCCCTTTGGCATTCGATAACTTGAAAAATATTACTTGGATTGTCAAGTTACTTTATAATTGTGTTCAGGTTACTGATGTGCCGAGCTGTATAGTTTTTGGTGTAAATCTGTTATTTTGATCCTGAGATATTAACCCTTTATCCTTCAAATTGAAAACTCCTCCAATCCCTTTGGCATTCAATAACTTGAAAAATATTGCTTGGATTGTCAAGTTACTTTATATTTGTGTTCAGGTTACTGATGTGCCAAGCTGTATAGTTTTTGGTGTAAATCTGATAATTTAATCCTGAGATATTAACCCTTTATCCTTCAAATTGAAAATTCCTCCAATCCCTTTCGCATTCGATAACTTGAAAAATATTGCTTGGATTGTCAAGTTACTTTATAATTGTGTTCAGGTTACTGATGTGCTGAGCTGTATAGTTTTTGGTGTAAATCTGATAATTTCATCCGGAGATATTAACCCCCTTTATCCTTCAAATTGTGCTGTATAGTTTTTTATGTAAATCTGATAATTTGATCCGAAGATATTAACCCTTTATCCATCAAATTCGATACTCCTCCAATCCATTTCTATATGTAACCATACCTTGTATGGTGTACATTATGTCAGCATCCGTGGTGGCCCTCCGTCTTATGTAAATCTGATAATTTGATCCGGAGATATTAACCCTTTATCCATCAAATTAGACACTCCTCCAGTCCATTTCTATATGTAACCATACCTTGTATGGTGTACATTATGTCAGCATCTGTAGTGGCCCTCCGTCATACAGCTTTCTACTAATTGCGCGTATGGGTACACATCTGACGATTTCATCGGCCTATTTTTAGCTCAACTTGACAACGCTAAGTCTGAGCTATTGGGATGGGCTGCGATCCGTCGTCCGTACGTACGTCCATCCGTACCCCCCCCCCCCCTCCTTTAGTACACCATAAAGATCGCAATTCTCACCCGATCAGTTTAAAAAATCCTTGGCTTTGGGGAAAATGTCTAGATGCGAGCTATCGAATTTTTCCGAATTTCGTTGAAAAATATGGCTACCGGCAACCATCTTGGATATGGTATATAAATTGTCAACAATTCCATTAGCACATCCTTCAGGCCGCATCTCGCCCGATCTTTTTTCAATTTCATTTGTAGCTTTGGTGTGGTGTCTAGATGGGAGCTATTGAATTCGTCTGAATTTCATTGAAAAACAGGGCCTCCGGTGGCCATCTTAGATTTGGCACATAAATTGTCAACAATTCCATTAACACACCATACAGGTCGCATCTCTCGCCCGATCCTTTTCAAATTTCATTTGTAGCTTTGGCGTGATGTCTGGATGGGAGCTGTCGATTTTTTCTGAATTTCATCGAAAAACGTGGCCGCCGGTGGCCATCTTGGATTTGGCATACACATTGTCAACAATTCCATTAGCACACCCAAGAGGACGCACCACTCATTCGATCTTTTTCAAAGTTTATATGTATCTTTGGTGTGATGTCTAGATGGGAGCTATCCAATTTTTCTGAAGTTGGTTAAAAAAACATGACCACCAGCGGCCATCTTGGATTTGGCATATAAATTGTTAACAATTCTATTAGCACACTACAGGCCGCATCTGTCACTCGACCTTTTTCTAATTTTATATGTAGATTTGGTGTGATGTCTTTTCTGTAGAAACCTGAGCGAATGACTTGGCATTACCAGAACTTGCTGTTTAGTTCAGTCCCTTCTTGGTCAAGTTGAGCAGCAGTGTCACTGACACTTTCATTTTGAAAATTTGGCAGAGTGGCTAAGTACGATGAGCAGATAACAACGTCCTATTTTGGTAACAGATAGCTGCAACGGCAGCCATCTTGGACTTCTTCTGAACACACTCGCAGGTCTTTTCTGATTACCGCGACATATTGTGTGCATGTTCATGACGTCCAATTATGGGCACGGCTGGCTGTCCACAATGGTCACCGCAGCAGCCATCGTAAATGTTTTCAGCACGGGCTACAGGCTGTATGTATGCTTCCATTTTCTTGAAATTTTGCAGGATGACTAATTGTGACGAAGAGATGAGAATGTCATATTTTGATAACGGTTGGCCACTGATAGTGTCCGCCAAGGCAGCCAACTTGGATTTCTTTCAGAACACTGTCCACAATTCGTTTCGCGCGGTTCATTGCCCACGGTTCTTTCCCGATCATCACCAAATTTCACATTCATGTTTAGATTCATACCGAGATCGGAATATCCTATTGTGGTCACTGTTGGCCGCTCGCAGTTATGTCACGGCAGCTATCTTGAACTTCTTCAACACTGGGTACTTTTATGCATCAATTTTCCTGAAATTTGGTAGGATGATTTACCATGTTGAGTTGATGAGAACGTGGTCTTTTGATAACGTGATAACGGCCGCTCATAATGACTGTCACAGCAGCCACCTTCGGTTTCTTCAGAACACCCGACAGTCGTATTTATGTATCAATTTTCTTGAAACTCAGATGGCTTTCTCAGTATGACGAGTAGGTGAGAACTTCCCATGTTAGCCACGGTCGACTGCATACAATGGCTGCTACTGAAGCGATCTTGTATTTATGCGTCAGTTTTCTTTAAACTTGGCAGGATGACAATATGATATGTAGATGAGAATGTCATATTTCCGTCGCGGATAGCTGCCTAGAATAGACTCCATGACTTATATTTTTTCATTTCAAGTCCTGTTTCTCAGATAGATAACAAAAAGTCTATAATTATGACAGATTTACTTGAATGCAATATTAGTGAGATAATTATGATAATAATTTCCAAAATGCAGCATAAAGTCAAGTAAGATACGGTGGCACTGACACTCGTTATACTTCGTGTCGGGTTGGTTCCTGTGTTTTCACATTCTCCCATTGAATCGACCATGCTCTTCCAGAACAGTATTTCATAGTGGGAACTCCGGGAAGTGAAGCAGTTCTTGTTTACTGTGGTATACAAGCTCTGGTTTACTGGTAAAATAGGACCTGGTAACCAATTCTTGGGTTGAAAGTCCTCTAAAAAGGGCAACATTGGTTAAACGAGTTGCTGGTCTTTCTTTGTCTCAATGTTGTGGTCACGATTAGCTTTTGTGTATAAATATATGACCTTAAACACCAATAAATAAATATCACAGTGTTTGGTCTGTAGTACAAGGTGTGCACCATAGTGACCACGTGCCAGCACAAAAAACAAAATGAAGATCTCTATCATACGCAATGGACGATGAAGACACAGCCCAACAATACGCACAGCGCATGTGTACTATCATCACGTATGTCGTCAGATCATAGTCGCTATCATGGCGACGCATATGATGTCACTGACCACGTGACTGGTTGCGCCATTTCCGGTGTCACCACCTTGTCATCCAATAAAGGGTTGAAAGGTATATTCACCACTACTGATAATGATCATGTGATATGTAATGTTATTTTAAAGCTTCAGGTCGATGGCTGGTTCTAATGGGCATCCCAGAACTCATATATTATGTTAAAATGGGTATGACTGTCCCTATTGTCATACTGGAATAATCCTGTGGAATCGAAACCTGTAGACCACTTCACTGGTCTGGTTAAGGCCATTGCACCCACATAACAACAACAACGAGACAAATCAAGGAGTGGAGAGAATTGTATATTGCGTAGTCCGGAATGAAGATTTGAGGATTTCATAGCCACATAAACTCTCCTAGAATACTTAGTTTAATCGAACACACAATTAAAACACGTGATCTAAGCTATAGCAATACGTGATACCCATAGCAATCACGTGATAACTTAAAGCGTAAGCTTGCCTCTTCTCAACTAAAATGGACGACGGAATGTAAGTCGTCCTTGCAATACTTGCTGCACATTCGCACTGACCACACGAATCACCACTATAATAACATCACAACATGACAGCTTGAGGCCACGTGACACTTATGCAGAGGGATATAAGGTCGCTTCCAGGGTCCTTGTTATGAGGGCCAGAAACCTCCCGACACTCTTCTAAGTGTAACCAATACTTCCTTCAGACCAGTGATGGCGCTTGAGGGAGGGGGGCTCAGGGTCGGCTGCAGCCCCCTTCCGGGGAGGTCTACCCCCCCCCCCCCCCCCAAATGCCTCCTTTATTGTGGGCATGTCGAAGAATGCCTTAGCCCCTCTTGGGGAGCAGATCCCATGCTGGCTCCACCACTGCTTCAGACTGTGGGTTGTTTTTAGAAGTACCCTTTTGAAGATAGTTTTAGAATATTTGTGGCTCTCGTAATAAGCTGGTATAGCAAACATATTTATTGATTTCAGACTGAGACGAGCATTTAAAATATGGGATCGTCCTACCCGTACGACAGCACTTTCAGAATGATAGTAGGCTAACAATGAAAACTGGGCATATTACCCTAGGTGGAAGTGGTCTCAAATGCTCCAATCCAGTTATTTGTGGGTCGGTTTGTCACCGGACCACACCTTACTAAACATTCTTGCCAATTCTTCGATATTAAACGTCGAAAACGTAAAGCATAGTGCATTCTGAAAAATGCTATTTCTTTTGAAAAAAACAGAATTGTGAAGATGCTTTGGTAACGTGCGACAAGGAAACATTAGTTAAGCTTTGAAGCTTTCTACTCCTGACACATTCCAAATTCTAGAGGTGTAGCTTGTACATGCTGTTAACCTGTCGTGGGTAACGACACTTAAGGCAGATACACAGGCTCTGTTATACAAATATCCATTACGCGTTCATGTATACGCTCTGGCAGTTAACACTCTAGAATGGCCAGTCAAATCCACTAACTGTGAATCTTGGAATCAGTTTATTTTACTATATAGAATCAGCAAATTGTGTACACGGGCGTGCCTTGTTCTAAGTTGTGCAATAGCTTGATAATTATATCCGTGTAAAAGGAAAGGTGCAAACAATGAACCAAGATGTATCCGTCAACTATCTTAAACGAGCTGTTTTAACCCTTTACCCAACGTAACGGCCAAAACCGGCCAGCGCTATTCTCAAAAATCGTCAATTAATTTTCAAAATATTTTCATTTTTTGTCTCAAAAACATAGGTTATGACCCCTCGTTGGAATGAGCTCGTCGAGCTCGTTCCAACGAGGGGTCATAACCTATGTTTTTGAGACAAAAAATGAAAAAGATTAGTTATTCAAGAATTTTTTTTGCAAGTGTCGTCTGCTTTTCATGTTAGGTAAAGGGTTAAAACGTTGATTCTGAAACGTTTCTGGAATTCAGTCATTTCCGCCAGATGATCTGGATTATCTTTATAAAAAGTCCACAAGACGGTCCAACGCAGTTCGACCCGCTCTCCAATAATAAAAGCTACAGCTACCCAAGGATGTTGTCAATGGAGTTTTGCTAGATTTTGGTGCGGGATGAGGGTGGAATAGGCACGGATGGGAGAGGATATGAATACTGTTTCAAATTTTGTTTAGTTGTATTCTACCGTCCTAGACTGCAGAACCCGTTGCAAAGCTCTTCTATACCTGCAAAGGAATAAAAAGTTTTGATTTTTTAAATCCAAAAACGTCTTTGAATTTTCACTCTCTGAAACATCGAGTCCAGTGAAGCCCAACATTAACTGCAATGGGGAAACTTCATCAGCCATGAACGGGTATCCCGCTGAAGACAAAGTTTTAGCTGAACTTGACAAAGTCAAGATAAGATATTGCCATTACGCGTGTGGAAGTCTGCGAGTCTGTCAATCTGTGAGTCTTTTCACATATTCTTTAGCACAGGCTACACCCCGTAGTTCCGATCATCACTAAATTTCATGTGCAGGCTCGAGACTTCCTGCACCCGTAAAACTGTCCGACACGGGGTGACCATGTTTGTTGAAAGTATCGTTAAACCCCAATAAATAAATGTAGAAGTTAGAAGAGGTGACCACGGGTGTATGCATTCACTAAGATGGAATCCACAGCTCAGCTATCTTGTGAAAACAACTTAGTTATCTTTTTATAACAACATGATTATATTGACGTGACAACTTAGCTATCTCGTTGTCACAACTTGGCAATCTTGATACAACTCAGTATAAGGCATTGTGCGGCGCTAATACGTTGCTGTTTAATAGGTTTGAAAAAAGGTTCTAGTTCAACCAATCTGATACTTAACCAACAAGAAATTGCTAACAACATTCTAAAAAGTTTTTGATGACTTATTTCTTCTCGAGAAAATAAAAACAGTCAAATTATACCCCAATCGCCAATAAATTGCTATACAGATGTTTGTATTGTTTTGGGCAGGAATTAGCATGCAACATAATATATGAAAAATCCCCATTCATCCCATCAAATGGGGTGAAACATTGAAAAATTTAATAACATCAGTGATAATTGGAATGTGCTCAATAAAAGAGTTCAAACAACAATCCTTTCCGTGGTACTGAGATCAAAATACCCGTGTACAGTATTATATTTGAAATCCCAATTACTGAACACAAGAAAACTTGTAATTTTGGAGATTAAAGTTGTGAAAAATGTAAATTAAATGTACGAAAATGGGAATGTTATCACCACTCGTTCGAATAGTTCCAAGCACAAACACTATCATCGTATTTTTCACTAAATCGGTAAATCCCTCTCTTAAACTTCAAATAAATGGTAGCAAAATGGAATGTCAATACACTGCAGCTCATCTTGACCAAGAAGACTAAACTAAATGGAAAACTCAAGTAATGCCAACTATATTCAATCAAGTTTCTACAGAAAAAACATCACACCAAAGCTCAATATGAAATCTGAAAAAGATCGGGTGATGGATGTAACCTCGAGGGTGTACTAATGGAATTGTTGATAGTTTATATGCCAAATCCAAGATGGCTGCTGGCTTCCTTGTTTTTCAACGAAATTCGGAACAGTTCAGTAGCTCCCACCTAACCATGGCACGAAAGCCACATACGAAATTGGAGAAACAACGGATGAGAGATGTGGCATGTAGGGTGTGCCAATAGAATTGTTGACAATTTATATTGCAAATCTAAGATGACCGCTGGCGGCCATGTTTTTCAACGAAACTCGGAAACATTCACTAACTCCCATCTAGACATGGCCCGAAAGTCACATATGAAATTTTAAACTAATCGGGTGAGAGATGCGGCATGTATGGTGTGTTAACCCTTTACCTAACGTGAAAAGCAGACGGCACTTGCAAAAAAAAATCTTGAATAACTAATTTTTTTCATTTTTTGTCTCAAAAACATAGGTTATGACCCCTCGTTGGAACGAGCTCGACGAGCTCGTTCCAACGAGGGGTCATAACCTATGTTTTTGAGACACAAAAATGAAAAAAATAGTGAAAATTAATTGGTGATTTTTGAGAATAGCGCTGGCCGGTTTTGGCCGTTACGTTGGGTAAAGGGTTAATGAAATTGTCGACAATTTATATGCCAAATCCAAAATGGCTGCTGGTGGCAGAAAAATGCGATAGCTCCCATTTAGACATCACATCAACACTATACATTTAAAATTTGAGAAAGATAGGGTGGGAGATGTGGCCTGTAGGGTGTGTCAATAGAATTGTTGGCCCGAAAACCACATATGAAATTTGAGAAAGATAGGATGAGAGATGTGGCCTGCAAGGTGTGCCAATGGAATTGCAGACAATTTATATGCCAAATATAGGATGGCCGCTAGCAGCCATGTTTTTCAACGAAATTCGAAAAAAATCGATAGGTCTCATTTAGATATTACCCCAAGACCACGAATGACATTTGGAATTGATCGGATGAGAGCCGCAGCGTGTTGGGTGTGGTAAAGGAATTGTGGACAAAGGAACGTGCGGACGTACTGATCCCAAGAGCTGATTCTTGACATTGTAAAGTTGAGCTAAAAAATGTGATTTTGGGGTTAAAATGTTTTTAACCCTTTAACCCAACGTAACGGCCAAAACCGGCCAGCGCTATTCTCAAAAATCGCCAATTAATTTTCATTATTTTTTCATTTTTTGTCTCAAAAACATAGGTTATGACCCCTCGTTGGAACGAGCTCGTCGAGCTCGTTCCAACGAGGGGTCATAACCTATGTTTTTGAGACAAAAAATGAAAACAATTAGTTATTCAAGAATTTTTTTGGCAAGTGTCGTCTGCTTTTCATGTTAGGTAAAGGGTTAAAGTTACTGTTATATATCAATGTCATATATAAATATAAAATAATAACTGCTGCAATGTCATTGCAGATAATCTGGAGATCTCATGTCTTCGAAACCTCGCGTCTCCGATCACCAATTTGCGGCAAATATGATCTGAAGAATACAGATCATTTGGAATATCGGACTTTCGGAGTATTGTTTCCCCCCAGAATATCGGTAGTCCGATGTATTGGGCTTTCGCGAATATCGAAACTTCGAAGTACAGGGCATCCAAATTATTGGGTCGTTGGGATATCCGACCTTCAGAACTATGTAAAGGGAGAGTAACTATAGGCAGTAATTAAGGTATGACAAGATCGTTGCTAAGGCGTCTCCGGAGGGTGGGGGTGGGGACTCTAGATTTTCAGTTGCCCCCCCCCCCCTCCCCATTCATAGCAAATCTCCGACTATCACAACGTAAGTTCCAAAAAGTGTGAAATTCAATTAGCACCCTCCCCCGAGTCAGAATTTTCCAACTGCAAGTTTTAACCTTTTACCCACTACACACGGTATTAAATTTGGTTATTTTAATTCATTTTTTTTAAATTTTCAAACAATTTCAACTGTTTATTTTTTCAGAATTTGTAAATTCCGCGGTCGTCTGCGGTCGATTCGTTAGGTTGAGGATTAAGATGAAAAATTCCATTTGTACAAGCCACCCCCCCCCCTCCCCCCCCCCCCCCCCCCTTCTCGGACTGTAAATTATATAACTAGTCACAATTCTAACAACAAAATCAATGTTTGTGGTGTATTTACTGCTTTTCAATATCTGGGGGATTTGTACTACTTTTCAATCAATATTTGGAAGTCTTTCACTACTTTTCTAAAAACTCAATATTTTGTGCCCTGTGTGAAATTTCCAGTTTTCCATTTAATGAATGATAGGTCAAAACGTCCCTGGGTATGTGTGTACTTTCCCAAAATTAATTATCTTAGCATTTCCTGAAGTACTGATCTCTAAATTGAGCAAACAAACAGGCTTAACCCTTTACCTAATACGAAATGCAGACTACACTTGCAAACAGAATTCTTGACTACCTAATTTTTTCCGTCAAAAACATAACTTATGACCCCTCATTGGAACGAGCTCAGCGAGCACGTTCCAATGAGAGATCATAAGCTATGATTCTGAGACAAAAATGAAAAAATGATGAAAAGTGAATGGTGATTTTTGACATCCTTTTTGGCCATTACGTTGGGTAAAGGATTAACCCTTTCAAAACGTATGCATAATGTTTTGGAGAAGAGAAAATTTGACAGTGGACGACCAGCGACACAATGAACTATAAATCGGTATTGAGAATCAGTAATAATTTAATCCCAAAGCTCAACAGAGATATAGGATTAAATTATTACGAAACCTCCCCATAAACGCAGAATGGATTCAATCATTTCGCCGCGGAGAGTACTGTATCAGACGAAACGGTGCAGTACGGTAGTGTTAGGTGGTCTTCGTTCTCTACACTCTGGATCAGCCATTAACTTGACAAAGATAACCATCTGTCAGCAAATGCTTACATTGTTGAATTCAATAAATTCACTCTTGTTTACCAACCTTCTTGGTGTTATTATTCTTATTATTTTTTTTATGGGGCGGGGGGAGGGAAGGGGGTTAAATTAGCACGACATATTATGTTGTTGGGTTAAACTTATTCTCTGACTCACTTGCATAAGAAACGTCTTGTTTATGAAAAAGTTGTTTGTTTCGAACATGATCTAACAACAACCCAGGGATTCAAAGACGTGTTCTGAAGAAGGAAACAGGAGTATCACAAGTGATGAATTTGCAGACACTTCCTCTATTTTTATAAAATTCAAAGTAAATTCAGACAGTGATAATGCACGTTGCGTGATGGACAGACACATATATTTTTACGGCAGATGCTAATTAATGCTCAAGAGTTCCAAAACAGTATTTCGCTTAGTTTTTAAAGGTAAGGACATTTTTAGAACAATAAATAATCGTATTCTCATCTCAATAGTCTTCCTCATAAAAAAGGTGGGAAACCCAGGACGAAGATCTGTGCCGACGACTCTGATAAATAACTGATTTTACCGATATGATAGGCAGTATCGTACTTTCAGGGGAGAGGAGGGGGGGCCTAGGCCCCCTTAAAATTTTCGCTCGCCCAGTGCCACCACCCCCACCCACCCCCCCCCCCCCAAAAAAAAAGGCCCAATGCATGTTTTACATAAAATGGTCGTCAATATAGGTGTTACATACGCTAGAGATTCGCCATTGGAGCACTAAATTTTTAAAAATTTTCTCAGGAGTGGAGGGGGCTACTCCTAACTAGGACCCTCCGGTCGTTGGTCTTTCCGGTGGTCGTTGCCTCTCCTTCTACTACCCTGAAGGGAAGTGGGCCGAAGAGGCAACGACTGGAGGGCCCTAGTTAGAACTAGGGGAGTCCCCCCGTAAACCCACACAACGGCCTTTAAAATATCATCTTTGCCACCCCCCGCCCCCCCCCCCCCCCCACGAAAATGACTTGGACGCCCCTGTTATATAACCTTACGCGCCTGATAATAGGATCAGGTTGGCAGCACTGAGATGATAGTCAGTTAAAGGTGGCAGCATAATAATAGTCAATTAATTAATTAATTAATTAATTAATTAATGAAGTTGACTATACCTTTATTGCGGTCATAATATAACCACGAAGCTGAAAGTGACATTGAACATCAAAGGGAATAAATGTATTGACCATCTTAGACTTCTTAACCCTTTACGAAACGCAGCCGATATCAAAATTTATTATTTTAAATATCATTTAATTTTTTAAAAATATTTCAACAAAACCATATCATATCATTGAACTCGTTCCAGTGAGGGGTCACATGATATGGTTTTGTTGAAATATTTTGAAAAATTTAATTTTTTCAACTGCTCAATTTGCATATTACGCGGACGGATGTGGGCGATTCGTTAGGTAAAGGGTTAACTGGTTGAGAGCTACATTATTTTTGGTGGCCTGAATTTGTTAATCAAAATTTGTTTTATAACAGATTAATTTTTTCAACTTCTCAATTTGCATATTACGCAGGCGGATGTGGGCGATTCGTTAGGTAAAGGGTTAACTGGTTGAGAGCTACATTATTTTTGGTGGCCTGAATTTGTTAATCAAAATTTGTTTTATAACAGATTATTGACGAGTGCCTACAGGCACTCTTCAATAATTTCTGATAAAACCAGTATATATAAATAAAATAATATTTGCGTTTAACTGAATATGAAACATGAGCAAGAAAAATGTTGGCTTTTGCTCTGGTACCCTCATTTTTTTGAAAGCCCTGATAGTGGCTTCTGGCACTCAACCATAAATAAACAATAAGTATGTTTGTTGACTTTTAGGTTTACGACTTTACGACATTCTTATGACTTCTGTTTGTTTGTTTGTTTGTTTGTTTGTTTGTTTGTTTACTGGAGTTTAATAATGATACTTCCATCGACGTGCAGTGCGCCTTCGTAAACTGCGCCATCGTGCCTTCAATCGGTATTACGTTTCTTGCCTAAGGACACCATGCAGATGGTGCAGATCAGGATCAATACATAGACATTTCGGTTTAAAATCCGATGCTCGAATCAATGAGTCACCGCGCTCTTTGTAATTTAAAGTGGGGAGCATAAGGATAATAAATTGACTATATCAGTGTTACGGTCATTATATAGCCACAAATGCTGAAAGTGGCCTTAAACACCAATGGTCGTAATTGTACAAACCAATATATGTTTTTTAACGAACAGTGTTTGTCTTGCGTGTTTTTGCTTTACGACTTGCCGGCATTCTCATCACTTCAGTAACTGGGAACGTATTTTTCACTTAATCCCATTTACCCACTTGTGGGCACGGTGACGTGAAATAAGGCGTACTGCACGTCGGTGGTACACTTGTTCCAACCAATGCCAACCCTGGAGTTAGTACGTTGGGGAGTCTGACAGTTGCTCGCAGTTGCTCGGTGGTTCTCATCGGTTACTCCGTCTCCCCCCACCAGGCAAACTGTCCGACACGACGTGGCCCCACCTGTCGAAAGCGTCGTTACACTCCAATAAATAAATAAATAAATAAATAAATAAATAAATAAATAAATAAATAAATAAAGTTTTGGATATTTTTAGGAGGGAACCTGAAGGGAAAAGAATGCGAAAACGTAAATTTCTGACACAATTTTCGTTTGTTTTTCTTGGTTTGGTCTTGACTTCGCAGTGAAATGACATACAGTGGAGCCCACTTAATTGGATATCTCTTAATTGTATATCCCTGTTAATTGAATATAATTTCCCAACACAAAGCCATTTGCCATTCCTCCAGTACAAATTTGACCTGTTAATTGGATATAGGTTATAGAGTAAACTCCTGTTAATTGAATAAAAAATCTTGTAAAATGTCGAGAATTTGACCTGACTCTCCCCAGTTTTTCTTTGTGCATAGACCTGTTTGGCCTCAGTGCATTCGATATAGGCATTTAATCTATTATATCTTGTTTGACAGAGCTCATGGAGCTCTGTCAAACAAGATATAATAGAATAAATGCTAAGTTTATCTCTAGAATACAGGAAAGTGACACAATCCCTGTTTAGTGAATACTCCTGTTAATTGAATACTTTTCATTGGCAAAGTGGTTATTCAATTAACAGGGTTCCTCTGTATCGCCATCATACTTTTATGTGGATATTGAATGGCCACAGCCCACATTCCACCTAATCACAATCCCATCCATATAATCCTTTTGTATGGTCCATCCATGCTTTCAGAATCCCGTTTTCATCGTTTTGGGATATGAGGGCTGTCAGAAAATACCTCGTTATAATTTGAAGTATAACCTTATGGACCGCATATGCTGACCTTGGTTTGAGGATAGTTATGTTAGGTTAGATTGTTGGGTTTCCCGACACTTTTAGGAGCCAGGGCCATATCGGGCAGTTTTAGGGGTCGAGGAAGCCAGTGTCCTTGGAAAAACGCCATGCAGCGGCGCTCAATTGGCAGAATTTCCAACTTACTAACACTGCACAAGCAGAGACGATACTCCACTTTATAGCCGATACTCTACTCAGCAGGGGCCGTTATGTCTTTGAAAATGCCCGGGGGTATTTTTTATCACGCCCTTTTAATTTCTAAGTACGGAGAAAACGTAAAGATGCACTTCTCAGACTAGCCACTGATTTAAATTCTGTGGATTTACTTCTGTATGGCGACCCCACATTGCCGACAGGAGTGAATATTGAAATAGTTTCACCAACTTACGTGAAATTCGAGATCGTCCTCACCGCTCATTAATACTTTGCGCTGGCTTGTCAGTACGGAAAAGCTATCACTCCAGACACAGTAGACCACATGTTACACACTAAAATCAGTTAGGTTAAAAATCAACCCAAATCAACCAAATATGAACCCAACTGGGCTTAGAGAATATGAGCCCAATTGGGTTCATATTAATTCAACCCATATGATTTGGTTTGATTTTTAACACAAAACTGATTTTAGAATGTGCATATTACTCAAACAATTCGGATGCAATGGGGAACATCGTTATTAACATTGTTCTCGTCGCAGGGGCGTGGCTAGAGGTTCCGATTGGAGGAAGGGGTGTATGGTAGTGAATTTCCAACTAGAGGGAGAGAGCGGGAGGGGAGCCTCCTCCCCCCCCCCCCCCCCAGTTGGAAATTCTCTACCGAGAAAATGTTTGAAAATGAAGCCATGAAATTGGGGCATAAAATTGATTCTAATAACTGAAATGCCAACACATTTATGATAGAATTATCAAGTTATTATTATTTCGTATACTACTCAAAGTTTGCTAAGCGCCAAATATTTGACACATCATTGTGAAATTTGCTTGTGTCATATTTGCGATATTTTTGGTGGATATGATTGAGGAATATATTGAGATGGTCCCCAGTGTTTACATTAGCTCTCTTGACAGACAGACCTTTCGTGACAGTCAAGGAAAGCATGTACCCCTTGATTTTCATGATGTTTTCGTGTACTGCCTGCATGTACATGACATGTGTAGGGTATTTATTTCAACACAAACCCTTGTGATTTAATGAATGAGCATTTGCAAATGCAAATGTAAGAAGACATTTGTCTGAAGCAGAAATGTGGCGGGCTGTAGGGATGGTGGAGCAAGGGGCTGCCCATCGTCAGGTTGGTGAAGCCTTTGGTGTGCACCATACGATGATCACCAGAGCCTGGGCAAGATTTCAGCAGTACGGCACACCAGTAAGGCGGCATGGTGGTGGCAGAGACAGGACAATATCTGCAGCTGAAGGCCGGTTTTTGATCACTCAGGCCCGTGTGAACCGCTTTGCCACAGCAACCCAGCTTCGCAGTGACCTTCAGAATGCATCCGGGGTAAATGTTTCGACGCAGACTATCTGGGCAAGGTTGCACGAATGTGGTCTCCAATCGAGAAGTCCATGTATTCGCATTCCACTGTCCCAGAACCACCGCCAAGCACGATATCAATAGGCCATGGACTTCGTTGGATGGACCAGTGGAGATTGACGACCTGCCCTTTTTACAGATGAGTCAAGGTACTGCCAAGACCACAGAGCTCTGCGTCCTTGAACGTGGTACATTGACTGCACAGCGGTATATTGATGAGATCCTGGATGTCCACGTCAGATTGTATGGAGGTGTAGTGGGTGATAGATTCATTCTGATGGACGATAATGCCCGTCCTCATTTTGCCCATGCTCTCGGGGAGTACCGACAGAGGGAGAGGATTGAGAGCATTGGCTGGCCAGCAAGGTCCCCTGGTGTCAGTCCAATCGAACATGTCTGGATTGAGTTGCAGCTTGCAATTTCAGCCCATCCAGTCCAGCCAAAAAGTGTCCAGAAGCTTGGTGCCATGCTGGTCGAAGAATGGAACAACATCCCAGAAAGGACCACTAGGAACCTGATTGGGAGCATGAGAAGGCGTTGTCAAGCTGTAATTAACAGTAATAGTTTTCATACTCGATATTCAACCCATACCAGTTCGCTCCGTCAACTTTTTGGCAATTTGAAAAATTTCCTCTTTTACCAATAATATCCATTTCCATTGTTATCGTATTCAAATGCTAAGACATTATGTCAAACACAAGTAAAATCTTAATTTTTCTACTTAAATCATTAAAGACACAATTAAATAAAAAATATATACACTTTTCATCACAATATCTCAACTAAAACGTAAAACAGGTAGTTGGATATACTTGGTGCTTAACAAACTTTGAGTGGTATATTATTCTGGGCATTGCATAATAATAATACTTTATTACACAACCAAAAAATAAGAAGTGGTATGGCACTACAAACTACTCAAATAAAGTAAAGTAAACAGACACAATTCAATATTCATGAACAATATGCCTCATGATGCCCAGACCTGTTAATTAGGTAACATGGAGGTGAAAATAATGTAGCTCTTTACTAGTTAAATACTCAGATATTATGTACACAAGTAGCTCCTTGATAGTTAAATGAAGAGCTTTTTCAAGTCTGAACATCATGCACACAGGTAAATTCAAGAAACATGTCGTTACTATCACTCGTCAACTTTCGACTGATCTTCATTAGATGGGTGACGTATCACTTGCCCCCGATTTGCTTTTGAGAGGCACCCCAAACTGCCTGTACTGCTGTTTCAATAGCTAAAATGTTATTTCAGATTCGTATTACTCGTCCCATTGAAACAACGACCTGCGTACCGACGTTGGTTAAAAAGCAGGGAAATACGGTTGATACGGATAGATACGGATGACCATCCGTATCTATCCGCAGACATCCGTATCTAACCGCAGACATCCGTATCATCCTTATCAATCCGTGTGAAAACATATCACGAAGCGCACAATATGAAAAAAGTTTTGAAAATTTCAAAACTTTTTTTCATCCTTGTGCGGATGGCCAATCCGCACAAAATCCGTATTAATCCGTATTAATCCGTATTGATCCGTATTAATACGTATCCCATCCGCATCAGGTACGGATAAATACAATGGAAAAGGGAGTCTACCAACGCGAGGTTTGATACCACAATAACAAAGCTTGACCTCTTGTGGAATCTCAAATTGGAACTGATTTGCCGTCCAAAAATCGCGATTTTAATGCGAATGTGCGCACGTCGGCGCAAGCCGCATTTCCTGTTTGACATGCGCATCGCAATGTATCTATCCGTATTGATCCGTATCTCAACCGCATCTATGATTATCTATGCGTATCTATCCGTATCTCCTGCCGAAGGTTTTAGGTATGGCCGCAGAGTGACACGCATACATCCGTATCTATCCGTATTTATCCGCAGACCATCCGTATCTCATCCGTATTATATGCCTATTTTCCCCAAAATACGTGGCATTTTCACGGTTCGGAGGGGGTTATTATACGTATCTCCATCCGCAAGGCCATCCGTATCCCCGTCTGACGCGACTTTTAATGATCATTTAATTCGCCCGAGAGTAGTTTCCTTAATATACTGGCCGAGTGATAACATTACTTCCCGTTCAGTACTTTGAAAAAGTATGCGAGTTTTTTCTATCATTGAACGATTACAAAAAGTAGGATATGTTTTTTAAACTGTTTGGAAGAGTCTATCATACATCGTGGAGTATTTAGAACAGGAATATAAAACGTAAATTTCGTTTTCAACTTGATTCATGTTACACTGTTTACAGAATCTCATCTCACGTGGAATGGGGTAAGGCTTATGGTAACGGCCTCTCTCTATGTCGAGCTGATGAGCTCCTATTCGAAATTGAGTGAGAAGCGTTCTCTGTTCAATAGGGAGTGTGTCAAGATAAAGTTCCCTGTTATACAGGTTTTTGACGGCGTAATAAAAGTCCAACTTTTTATTTTCCGGTTTATTCCTACTGTTCTTAGCATACTTCCACGTTTGTATATAATTTTATCTATTGATTAAAGTGAATTTTTTGGTTTGATTGGTTGATAGATACGTGGTATGAGACTATATATATTGAAACCCACGATACGTCCGCCCAGCCACTGACAAATTTCCCGTACCCAGTAGAAGCCTTGTTCCGAAATCTACAAACTGTCCATACCCCGTAGAAGTCAATAGATACATGTAAATTTGTTATCCTATGTCTGATCACGGCCTGCACTATTCGCAAAAAATCGCCATTCCAGTTTTACAGTGTACATGTATTATATTTTAATTTCTTATCTCCAAAATATAGCTCATGACCCCTTATTGGAATGAGCTTGTCGAGTACCCTCCAATGTGGGGTTCATAAGCTATATTTTTGAGACAAAAAAGAAAAAAAGAAATTCAATAATTTTTTTATACTAGTCATATCGGCATATTTTCACAAAACTCTTGTGCACAAAAATTCCACAGAAACCTGTATGGCTCAACAATGGAAGATAAAACATCTCATGCTGTGTGTGTTCACACATGAAATAGATTGTACTTTTAAAGCGGAAAGTCAATAGATAAATTCGTTACCCCGTGTCTGATCACGTGGTACGGGTTTTTACCTACCCGAAGCCAGCCGTATCCCATGAGGCCGAAGGCCTCATGGGATATGGCTGGCTTCGGGTAGGTAAAAACCCGTAGAAGGCCTCATGGGATACGGCTGGCTTCGGGTAGGTAAAAACCCGCACCACGTGATCAGACACGGGGTAACTAATAATCCTACAGCCTCCGTTTGAGCTGTTTTGCAAATTGCTGAGATGCTCTAGATGGGTCAAGCCAAACTTAATAAAAACCACATTCTGAAAGAATTGTTTTTATAATGTTTGTACACTAGTGTCCCTGTTCTTCCATTTCCGAAAAAGCCAATGTCAAGAATGGGTTCAGGTTAGAGGTCTTAGCCTTAATCCAGTTAACTAGGACCATTTTCACGGTTATGGTCAACGGGTACCTCCCAAGCTCCGCTAACACAGCTTTATTGAAGTCTTTAGGGTGTACCTGAATGCTTTTACAGAATTTCAGTTGGATGGATTCAATATATTTGCAATCATTTCGAATTGCCTGTTCACCCCAAGCCTCACATCCATACAGGAGTAACGTTTTAATTAGGGGGGGGGGGGGGGGGGGGGGGGGGGGCTGTCGCCACGTCCCTGCCTCGTCGTCATCATCTTCACCGTCATTATCGTCATAAAGATTATTGTCAACGTCATTATAAACTTCATCAATTTCATCATCGATTACAGTATCAGCCTCATCACCATCATCATCACAATTCTTTCTTTCTTTTCTTGTTTTAAAATCTCGTTTAGCTTGTTTTTATTTTTATTTTCTCCTTTTTATTTATTTTTGTGAATTGTAATCTCATACTTGTATATTATTAATATTTTGTTGCCATGTACCACAGACCGTTTGATTCTGTTATAGAGAGAAGGTTCTACAAGTGATTAACTCTTGTCCTTTAATCCAAGTTTGCATTGTTATAGGCAAATAAAAATATGTTTAGACTAAACTAAACTACACAAGCAAAGTTTACAGTGGTTAGAGGCGAGTGCATTATCGGCGTGAAGTACGCCTTAGTACACAGCCCCACTATGCCCCCATGTGGGCAATCCAGATTAAGTGTCTTGCCCAAAGATGTAGAGTAGCTGGTACGGGCCAGGAAAGAACTGTCGATCTTTCGCTTTAACCATTTGAGCCCGAGAGACCACTTTTCCGACCCAGGACCGTGGTACGTTATAATTTCACTACGTGAGTGTGAATGTGTGATGTAGACGAATCAATACTTTGAACGTGCAGCCCTGGGTCTGCACTTTGAAAATATTAATTGGTCTTCCCCAAAAGAATGAATATAGACTTTTGCAATTGCTGTCATTGAACTGACCAATGGTTCAAAAGGTTACAGTTACTGCTCTAGCCAATAGGCCACCGCGCACTCATTCGACGATACTTTTGACATAGTATTAACCATCAGAGGATACGTGACAAACGTTTGTGGATAATGCCTGCAAAGACCTACATCTCCTATAAAGATACGTCTTGTGAGAGCCGTGAAATTAGACCGCATTGAGGGCTATCTCAAACCCATCATATATCCATCTGGATATTATGTCCTGCAGACCTTTCGATGTTTTAGGGCAAAGAGTACTACGACCCTGCGGGCGACTGCTAGTGGTGTTCGTAGAACCACCAATAGAACAGGCTAGTGATGTGGTATAGTAATAACGGAGAAACAGCATATGACTGAGTGTTATAAACCGAGACTCGAGGCGATAGCAACTACTAGAGCAGTGATAGGAGAGTATTGCTACAAGTGAGTAGTAATGCTGGAAGACACATGTACAAGTCAACAGTAATGATGGAAGACTCCGGCACAAGTCAGAAGTAGTGGTGGAAGTGGAGTGGTGGAAGACTCCAGTACATGAGAGAAAGTGGTAACCATGATGCAAACCGTCAATAGAAGAAAACTATGGCATTTTGTGAAGACAGGAAAAGCCGATCATAGGGCAGATAGTGATGACCGCGGACAAGTCGGTAGTAATAGTTTTCTAGAGGTCCAGAGAATCCTTTTCGATGATTTCATTTTACTGTACGTCTATGGTTATCGATTTTTTTCCGAAATGAGTCGAAGAGTCCTACGAGGAATCATTCTTTCGGGTAATTGTTCGATAACTCTCGGACTCATTCTGAGGGAACATGCAGGATCTTGTATCAAACAATATAGTGAAGGGGGGAGGGGGGAACTTTGAACAAATGGAATGATCTGATTGGACGTTCTAAGACTTGGTTGAGGGCAGAGGTAGGAAAATGGTTAGAGATACCTAGAGGAAGATATAAGGCTTGGATAGCTAGAACAGGATCCAGCAACGGTAGAATCCGACAATTTTGGAAGAATGAAAGCCACTAAAAGTACTCCCATTGAATTGAACAAACTCCCCCGTACTCACCATTATCTTCTCTACTATATAGCACTACGCGTTTCCCGAGATGCCGGGTTTCTGGAATCTTTTGGGGTCCGTTTGGGTGATGTTTGGTAGTCGTCGAGTTGTTTCCGGTAATTCGACGTATTCCCATTCAATCCATCAACACCTCGGTGGCTCGACCTTATAGTTAAACGTGTTACCAAGGTATGAATAAAAAACGAGGATTCTCGAAGAATTCGAGTCAGATAAACAACGGCTATTGACGTTCATTTCTGCAAATTTAAGTAGTTTTGGGGTCTTTTCTGATAATTCGACATACCCCCATTCATCCACAGAAACACACCCCGCCCTGTTAGAGGTCACTGACTTCACAGTAAGCACATGCCACAATGAAAACCAAGATGACGGTTTATATTAAACAAAATGGACGACGGAAACACGTGTCACCTTACAACACGCTATGTTAGTGACACCACCCACCATCAGACAATGGCGTCACAGCATGGCCGCTCACCGATTTTACCATGATAACCCACGTGACATTCACAATGCATCAAGGTACGACGTCACTTCCGAAGTCCGACTTCGGGGGGCCGGCCAATATGGCCTGATCGATACAATCATACTATACTACTGTCTGCTTCGAGATGACACAAGACCAACGCACGCAAATGCACACAGATCGCCCATCCTAAATGATGAAACTAACTGATTTCACGAATGACAGGATGGTTGCGAATGATTACCAGACTGCTTGGGTAGCATCGTCCGTCTGGGTGGTACAGTCAAGTTTTATGTGGCGAGATACTACTTTTATTTTAGTCCTCACTTAATACTTGCAAAAACTGTTTTTAATATTTAAAAGTTTAATTTTTTGCATCAATAACTTAACTTACGACACCTCCTCATTGAAACGAGTCCCTTCCAACGAACGGCCACACTCTAAAATCAGCTTGGTCAAAAATCAATCCAAATCAACTGAGTTGAGTGAATATGAACCCAACAGGGTTCATATTCACTCAACCCATTGATTTGTGTTAATTTTTAACCCAACTGATTTTAAACATATTTTTACCCGCTATACTTTGGGGGGAGAAAAAAAAAACATTCAAGACTGCAGGGTATGGCTGTTGCATCTGATAAAGAGTTATTATTTTTCAGATATCAGAATCCTTCCCACGGGGATAGAACGTCAACATGCTATTGGAGTGCATCCTGATAGTTTTCATGTTAAACTGTTGTGCAAGTAAACTGAAGGTATTCGACCTGACGCATACCATAGGGTTTGACACGATCCATTGGCCTGGTACTCCACCTTTTAATTTTACAATTTTAAGCAGGCAGAGAACACCGGAAGGATTTTGGTACGTATTTCTTGCTCTAGATTCACTTTGGTTCCTGTTGAAAACAAATCGTTTGATTGTTTAAGCTGAGATACATTAACCCTTTACCCAACGTAACGGCCAAAACCGGCCAGCGTTATTCTCAAAAATCGCCAATTAATTTTTATTATTTATTCATTTTTTTGTCTCAAAAACATAGGTTATGGCCCCTCGTTGGAACGAGCTCGTCGAGCTCGTTCCAAGGAGGGGTCATAACCTATGTTTTTGAGACAAAAAATGAAAAAAATTAGCTATTTAAGATTTTTTTTGCAAGTGTCGTCTGCTGTTCATGTTAGGTAAAGGGTTAGTATATAGGAGTAGTATGTCATGTGCCCGGAGACCTCATATTTGGATGATCTCATGGATGATCTCATGTGACGTCATAGTCACGTGACCCTGCCACAGTTGTGTTATTATGGTAACCCGCGTGAGCGGCCATGTTGTGACATCATCCCCATACTGATACGTGGTGTTAGTGCGCAATCGCAGCGCGTATTGTTAGGGTGATACGTGTTTCCGTCGTCCATTTTGTATACCGGAGGCCGCCATTTTGGTTTCCATGGTAGCACGTGGTTGCCATGTGACCTAAAAACTTCTTACAGGACAGGGGCATGTTCGGAAAGTGCGTTCGATTGAATCGGAGTAAATCTAATTTATACAAACAACCCGATATAATCCCTCCAAATCACCGAAATTGACTTTATTTAGTACGGATTTCCTCCAGACCGCCATACCAAGGTACCGAGAGGCCCCCAGGTACCGAGGGGAGACCCCGGGGTACTGAACTAGAGTAGTCTATCTGGTTCAGATTCCCACCCTGAATCCCTTTTTAGTCCCTTTTTGTCGTATGAGGCCATGAGGTCCATTAGAAAATCCCTCAGTGAGGTCTAATTTACTATCCCTCGTAGCCTCATTTCAGTATTTGAGAATACCTCTGGCCTGGTATTGTATTATTTGAGGATACCTATCGAGGATACTTTTTGTGAGAATCCCTTTTTAGTCGTATGAGGTCATGAGGACAATGTGGAAAGCCTCAATGAGGCCTCATTTACTCTCACTCATAACCTCATTTCTTTTGAGGCAATGAGGGCCATGAAAAAATCCCTCATTGGGGTCCAATTTACTATCCCTCTTAGCCTCATCTCGGTAGTTAACAGCCATATCCCAGGCACCCCAATTTCGGCACCCTTTTTTGAAAACGTCTGGCCTTCGGCACCCCCTTTTAGTCATATGAGGCCATGAGGGCTCAGGGCTATGTGAAAAGCCCTCAATGAGGCCTCATTTATTATCCCTCATAGCCTCATTTCTTTTGAGGCCATGACGGCCATGACAAAATCCCTCAATGAGGTATAAGTTACTATCCCTCTTAGCCTCATCTCGGTAGTTAACAGTCATATCCCCAGGCATCCAAATTTCGGCACCCTTTTTTGAAAACGTCTGGCCTTCGGCGCCCCTCTTTTGTCGCACGAGGCCATGAGGGCCATGAGAACTCCCTCAGTGAGGTCTAATGTAGTCTTACCAACGGCTTCCATCTTATCTCCAAAGCTCCAAGGCCACTACTTATCTATGGTCTATCTGTCCTATAATTGGCTTCTACAGCAGTCACCCAATACTATAGACTTCTACCACTCTTCCTGCCTTGAACCTGTACTATTGACTAAACTATCATCCATTAATATTGACATGTAACACTACTTCCTAGCTATACCATCGCTCAGGCCTTCAAAATGTTCAGTCAGATTTTCCCTGCATACATATAGACAGGCTATATAAGAGATTCCGTAATTGAGATTCCTAGCCGATTCCGTAAAGTTCGATTCCGTGTTGACACTGACACTCGGTGTATGGAAAGGGACTGAAAACGCCTAATTCAGCAACTACTACAAGAACCTGAACAGATACAACTGACAAGTGTGTAGAAATTTTTGACCTTAAATAGAGGGGGTGGTAGATTTGTTAGGTGAAGGGTTAAGGTGCAGAATTCTATGTGTTCACCACCTTGACTTTAAATTATCCAGGTGAGGCTGTTGTTAGTCACAAGTTCCAACTAGGCTACAAATCAATATTTTTATCACTTTTCAATCACTTTCAATCAATATTTGGAGGACTTTCACCTCTTTTCAGTCTGAAACTCCACATTTTGGCCAAATTCTAGACATGAATGGAAAAATTCCACTAACGCCCTTGTCTGAAATTTCCAACTTTTTACAGTTTAGGGCTTCAAATTTCCATCTATTAGTGAGATACACACCAACACTCACCCCATTGGCCTACGTCGCTACAGACCATACCTGCAAAAAAGTCAAAAAATAATTAAAAATGTTTATTCTTTGCCTCCAAAACACAGCTTATGATCCCCCCTCCCCCCCCCCCCCCCACACACACACAATGTAACGCACCCGATGAGCTCGTTACAGTGAGGGACCATGGAGGCGAACATTAACAAAATAATAACATTCATGCACATGACAATTTTGTGTGAATAGATATGTTCGTTGCGATAGGTACAGGGTTAAAAGAGTGTGCAGGGAGTAGCACAACTAAGTATCGGTACCAAATCATTCGGTGATTGCAATTGCTGTCAGAACAGCAAGCAAAAACTGTTTCTATAAAGTCAGAATCCGAAAAGCAAACTTCGATGCGATGGCGATTAAATTTTACCTTTTTGTAGCGTATTTGTCGGCCGCTGAAGCTTTTGGGGGAATTAGGAAAGACAATGAAAAGGACTGTCAAATGTGTAATTTAGGCATCGGCAATGTTCAAAATACCAGCCTCACAGAATAAAATTCACCGGGAGTATGATGGGGAAGTGGGGTGGGAGAATGAAGGACATGTGGTTAGTGGGTGACACAAAGAAGAGGGTTAGTATGCTTATCGGAGAGTTTGGAAAGAATGGGGTACCGGATGTCATCACGCAATTTATGTAAGAGTGTTGGGTGGAGAGAAGAGGCGTAGGGATAAGGAGGCATTCGGGAGAACAGAGCTAATGACAAATCAGAGGCTGGCTAAAGTGTTATTATTGTATCAGTTGATACCTTCACTGGGTTTGGCGCATTTTTTCTACATATCGTACAGGTGTGAAAATAAAAACTTGACATCGTTACCCGCTAATAGTTTACGCTATATAACACTGTAGTAATCTGCAGGAAAAAAACAAGCTTTGTGATGCTTTTCCGCCTTCTCTGTTTTTACAATGCCAACCATGTTGTCCCGCCTTAACCCTTTACCTACCGAATCACCCACATCCGCCCGCGTAATATGCAAATTGAGAGTTGAAAAAATTAAATTTTTCAAAATATTTTAACAAAACCACATCATGTGACCCCTCATTGGAACGAGCTCATTGAGCTCGTTCCAATGAGGGGTCACATGATATGGTTTTGTTGAATTTTTTTTACAAAAATTAAAAAAATGATATTTAAAATAATAAATTTTGATATCGTCTGCTTTGGGTAAAGGGTTTTAACAGATTTCCTGCCAAAATAATAGTAATAGAAAATAACAGAAATAATAGAAACAACCAACGCGAGATCTCGCTTTGGAAAGATCTCGAGTTAGTTGTCGCTGTTTACTTTGGCGAGAATTTTGTTTGACTGTAAAATGTATGACAGCCTCTATTAATATATGAATGCAATTCACTTGAGTCGAGATATTTCCGAAAAAATTTCAGGTCTGACTGACAAAAACTGTGGAATTAGGAATTTAATTCATATTGTATTATTTTATAACCTGTCATTCGTTCTTGTATTCTACAATTGGAGTAACCCCCACGGAACCTAAACGACCGTTCGCGAGTTATTTCCAGGGTTTAGTATTGATCCTGGGTTTAGTGGTCAATTTCAGAGCTAAACCTTCTGGGCTGGCTGAGATGCCGATATGGGGACTATTGTGGAACTATAGGGGCTGGAATTATACACGCTAAAAACTAAAGTGTTAAAAACTACACTTGAAGTGCTGTATTTAACACTTAATAAGTGCTGAATTTGCACTTTGTTCAAGTGTAGATATCCCAGAACTTGACAGGTGTTACAATAATACCACTTGACAAGTGTAATGTCGCGACACTTAAAAGGAAACAACACAGATGACGCGGATCAGGCTCTAACTCTCGAGCCTGATCCGCGTCATCTGCGTTGTGTCCTTTTAATTATGTACTCACCAAGCGCAAATTAAATTATGGACGATTCTGGAAGAACCACCAATGCTAGACACATGGGAAGTGCCATCCATTCAAGTTTCTGTTGTCTGACGATTGTGATGTCTAAGTGCTTAAAGCATTGCACTTTGAGTGTTAAAATCAAACCCTAAGAGTTAGAATGGGTTTAACAGCTTGAAAGTGTCAGTTTTAACACTTTAGTTTTTAGTGTGTAGGCACTGAAATAAGAGTATAGGGCCTGTCGGAGGCCGTGCAGTCTTCGGCCAATCTCTATAATTCCTTTCCCTGTAGTTTCAGTCTCCGACCAGTCCCTATACGGCCACACCATATCGTGCCACCCAGTCCCTATGTGGATAACCCAGCCAATATATAGTCCCAATAGTGGCGTCCTTACTAGCCCACGGGATGGAAGCGTGGTGGTTCAGTAGTTACGGCATTGGACTTTAACCCTTTACCCAACGCAGACGATATCAAAATTTAATATTTTAAATATATTTTTTTCAAATTTTTCAAAAGGTTTCAACAAAACCATATCGTGTGACCCCCTCGTTGGAACGAGCTCGACGAGCTCGTTCCAACGAGGGGTCACATGATATGGTTTTGTTGAAATTTTTTGAAAAATAATATTTTTTCAACTGCTGAATTTGCATATTACGTGGACGGATACGGTTGGGTAAAGGGTTAAATCGAAAGATCCACGGTTCGATCCCCGCCAGGGGTAACCGCGCTGTGACTTTGGGCAAGGCATTTTATCCCGATTGCCTATGGGGGACACGGTGACGCTGTGTACTAAGCCGCACTGCACGTCGATGGTGCACTTGTCCTCAACCAATGCTAACCCTACTTGTGCGGAGTTAGTACGTTGGGGAGTCTGACAGTTGCTTGGTTATTATCTCCGGGTAATCGGGCTTCCTCCGCCCGTAAAACTGTCCGACTTAAGGTGATCCTGGCTGGCGAAAGTGTCGTTAAATACCAATAAATAAATAATAAGTCCATTGGACTAACACTGAAACACATCACCAAACCCAGTCTCTGTACCGGTAATCTTCACAACTGATAGCTTCCATCAGCAGCCATGTAGGATGTAAGCTGAAATTTTTTAACTGGGGTATCGCACGAATCGCGAATGTGGTGGTTCGGTGGTTAGTGTATTGGAGTTTTAACCGAAAGGTCTACGGTTCGATCCTGACCAGAGGTAACTTCGTTGTGACCTCGGGCAAGACGCTTAATCCAGGTTACCCACGTGGTGATGGGGGGGGGGGGGGGGCTGTATATTAAAGCGTCGATGGGGCTCTTGCCTTCAACCGCTACTGACTGTGTTTGGGTGGTCTAACAGCAGCTCGCCGCTCCTCAGAGGTTCTCTCGAAATACTCCAGTTTTCTCCGCTCGTGAAGCGGTCGGTCGCGATGTGGAATTGTCGTGAAACCCTATTAAAAAACAACGCAAACATTACACGAATCATTAAGAATTATAAATGTAAAGATTTGATCTACCTGGGTGTTGGCCCGTAAAATCGGACAACATAGACGAAAGAGCAGGCCAACTCCTTCGTCCCTGCACATCCAATTCTCCTTTTTCGGGCAGCATTCAGATTAACAAAATCCTTCTATCACTTTACCTAAAGCAATGGTCATGTTCGGCCACCTCTGTTCGCAAAAGCGTCATTCAAAGTTTTTTTTAATGCTTGTTCCCAAAACAAAACAAAATGCCCCTTCTTTGGAATGAGCTCGCTGCAATGAGCTCGCTGCAATGAGCATAGGCTATGAAACAAATGAAACTACATAGTTATTCACGAATTGCTTTAGTGTGTTCTAGTCGTAGTAATTAAGGGGTTAACGTTGATATCATTTAACCCCGTACACTGATGTCAAATATAAAAATGATAAATGTTTCCCATGATGCTACTTGGAGTTTAATCAATTCAATCGTGTTTGACAGAGCACAATGAGCTCTGTCAAACAAAACTGAATTAGTTAAATTCCACGTTGAATTATGGGAAAATTTTGCTGCTTGAAATTTCCACATCGTGGTATCATTCTGTAGAGTGTTAAGGAATCTATAGAGTTGATGACGCAATATTACTGTAGTTTATACTACAGTTTACAAATAGGGAAACACATTGGTTGGAACAAAACTCAGACTTGCATTTTTGACCTTCAGGCATACAGACTTAATTTTTTCCACAATCTATTGATTTAATTATAGGCTTGGGAGCAACTATTTTGGAACTGCAGAGCACAGTGGGACTCACCTAGACGCACCTGCACATTTTAGTCCCACGGGGTCACGGACATCTGAAATTCCACTTGATCGACTGATGGGACCAGGTATTGTCATTGACATCAGAGACAAGATTCAGAAGGATCCGAACTACGAAGTCTGCATTGAAGATCTTCTTGAGTGGGAGGACAAAAACGGCATTATTCCTGAAAAGGCAGTTATAATCTTAAACTGTGGCTGGTCGTATAGGTACCCAGACCCATATTTAGTATTCAATACATTTCACCCTGAAGATCCAAAGACATTTTACTACCCAGGATGGCACAGAAGCACTGTTATCTGGTTGATCAACGAACGTGGTATTAATGTTTTGGGAACTGACATTCCTTCCAACGACTGTGGACAGTGTTTAGAATTTTTGGTTCATCAAACTATAGCTGAAAATGAAATAGTGGGTTTGGAATATGTGGCAAACCTAGATTCTCTTCCCATACGCGGAACAACAATTTATGCACCGGTAATCAAACTGCGAGACGGCAGTGGTGGACCAACCAGGGCATTTGCAACATTCGACGACGAGGAAAATACAAAGAGGGTTGGTTTCTTTCTAAAAAGACGTTTTTGTGACACTGTTTTATGTTACCTGACTGGAAACAGTAGCGCGAATAGCCTTTTTTTCTGGTAGAGCGGAACAATAGAAAATTTCGGACAGAAATTAGTGAAATTTCATGGCCCGTATTGCACAATCCTGCTTCAATATTTTTGATGGAAAATGTGGGTGTCTAAAACACGCAAACTCATCCACTGATAGAGGTGGCAATTTTGTTCGTCCGTTCCAATGTTACCGAATGTCTACCCAAACATTTTCTAGAAAAAACTGCAAAATTTCCAACAAAATTTTGGGTCGATGGTCTCCACCCCATCCTCAGTCATGTGCGTAGGAAGCTGGGGTAGGGAGAGGGGCACGATCGTGTGTAGACATCGACACACTCAGTGATGGCCCACATGCTTTAGTTGCATGATAGGACAACAATCCACAAAGTTGTGTTTGGGACTTTCGCGCGGTTATTAGGGCGTTTGGGACTAATGCACGGTCATTAGGGTCACTACTGGGTTGTGGGTGCCCTTCTATGACCGTACCCGTGGAAGGCGCTACCGCCATAGGAGGACATCCACACACCCAGTGGTGACCCATGTGCCTTAGTGGAACGACAGAAATACAATTCACAAAGATATGTTTGGGACTAAAGCACCTCCACATTGAGAAAAAGGTCATTTTCAGCTCTATATTTAACAAATTTCCTCACTGGACCGAAACAACGATGGCATTTGGAGAATTTTGTAAATGTAGAGCCAATTTTTTGTCACTAAAACATAGGTTATGACCCCTCATTGGAACGAGCTCAACGAGCTCGTTCCAATGAGGAGTCATAAGCTACGTTTTTTACGCAAAAAATAAAAACAAAATAGTGCTTCAAGAATTTTATTTGCCTGTCTCGTCTGTTTTTCGTGATAGGTAAAGGATTAATGGCGGTAAAAAGGCAAATTACACAAGGGATTATTTGATCACATCTTGAGAATAAATTTGTTTTGACGGGAAACCAAATGAGAAGAAATACAATTGTCAGGTGACTGTATTAGAGTCGCGAGGAACTCTCTGTCTCTCTGTCTCTCTCTAACATATACGCCCCACAAGGTGCTGATAACCACTAAAATACCAGCAGTTGAGGTGCCTACATGGACGTAGTTATAGAGGGACAGCGACGGGCTCCCACAAAATCTTCGATTCTGTCAGATTTCTTTTCCTTAAATAACAGTCCATTCCTGATATTGGAAGAAAGAAAGATGATTTCTAAGAGCCATTCTCAGGGAAATTACACATTTTAGTCAACAATTTTGAATTTTGTTTCTTTATGCTTTAGGGGGTTGCATCCTCTTATAATACCTTCCCCTGATTTGCATTGCTACTGTTTGTCAGAAAACTGATGGCCTTTCCCCCACCTCCGGAGTAGACGAGTAGCCAAGATTCTACAACAGGGGTGTCCTAGCCATTTGTTTTTCGGGGATGGGGGGGGGGGGGGGGGGTGGGGGGTGGGGAAGATAAATTTGAAAGGCCTTGCGAGGGGTGTTGGGAGTCTCCTCTAGCCCTAATGGGACCCTCCGGTCGTTGCCCCTGCTCCTAGTGGGAGGAGGTGGCGATGGTCAGAGGGTTTTTGCAAAATTTAGTGTTCAAAGAGTGAATCTGGGCGTGCGTAGCCGTAGCCTCTATATCGGAGACCATTTTGGGGCGCTATGTTGTGTGAAAGTTGCATTGAGCCAATGTTTTTTGGGGCGGAGGGTGCGAAACTGTTAGGGGGGTGCAAGCCGCATCCCCCTCCCCCAGCAGCCCCGCAGCTACGACACTGCTCCGGAAAAAGTCTATTAACCCCATTGGGGTAATATTAGGTGGTGGTAAGAAAATGAAATTTTAGGTGTAGGCAGAAAATGAAATGTTTTAGCTGATTGTCAACAATATTTATTTCTAAACTTCATAATATGATTATGTAAACACAGTGTAACAGTTCCACAGAATAAATAGAATTACATGAAACAAGTTGCATCAAGAGGGCTGTGTAGAACATAACGCTACCACCACCAAATCTGCCCACCCCCGAACGCAGCTACGTGCAAAACGTTCCCCACGACGTCTGTACACTACCTCGTCCATCAACTCGGCGGCGAAGGAAACGTGACTCGTCACAGAACCATACCGTTCTCTATCTCTGATGAGGCCATGCCCTGTGCATCTGAAACCATTGAAGTCACACGGGGTCTCCCAGCTCTTGGAAGGTCCTGCGTTGTCTCCTGGATTTGGTAGCGGTTCCACAGGCGTGTGATGGTGCACGGTGAAACATTGAACACTCCCGTTACATTCGAAACTGATTCGCCTGTTTCCAAGCGGCCAATGGCATTATTTCTATGAGCTTCGGTCAAACGCGACATTTTGCACGAGCAAGACCCCTTTAACGCCGTGCGCATTCCGATCGATTTCCATGTCCATTTATACCACAACACGTGCAACTTCATGATCAGATATTCACTCAGTGGAAACTTTGTTTTGTTAATTTCCAATATTTTGGGGTCACGGTGGCCGAAATTATACCACATTGTCCAAAATGTTACATAATGTTTAGATCACCGCGATATGTCGTTAACCATATCTACAACCACACTTCATCACTATATTCTCCAAATGTTATCGTGACTATACCCTAACCGTTTTGCGTTTCTATTTTGAAGAGTAAAAAATGCTTTGCCCAAACCCAATGCCGCCAGCATTGTGCTTTTCTCTTGTAGTCGGTGTTGGTTATTCTAATCGAGACAGAATTGACTAATTTTAGTAAGATTTATGTTATGGAAATCTAGTTTCGGCCAGAGTATCCCTCAGTAGCTGCAGGGTTTCTTCACATTTTGTGAAATGTTTTTGATTAGCAGAGCTGGCTCTTCTTATGTGGGGACATTATTGAGGTCGGTATTAATCGCTGACTTCGATGAGCCTTCCACAGCAGAACAGATTATTGCTGCCATTTTGGCGATTATCAGTCCTTCTTACCAGAATGTGGGCTTACCACAGAATTCGAAAATTGCCCACAATGTATGGTTCTTTATTTTGATAAATTATGGAATATGTGGATTGTGTGATCCAGAATTTGAGGCATTTCACCAGTTTGTAACAAACTAATTTAGTAACAATCGTGAAAGGCTTCAAACATGATGGACAGAACTTAACTTATTGTTTTTAACCCCTCACCCCCCGTGGCGTTGCGGTAAAGGGTTCTCGTCAGATCACAGAAGTTAAGCAACGTCGAGTCCGGTTAGTCCTTGGCTGGGTGACCGTCTGAGCGATCGATTCTGACTCCCGCGTTGTGTCCTTGGGCAAGGAACTTAACCACGATTGTCCACATGGGGGCACAGTGACGCCGTGTACTAAGGCGCACTGTGCACGTCGATGGTGCGCATGTCATCAACCATTCTTACCTTGCCTATGCTGCAGTGCGTAGTTACGATGTTGGGGAGCTGGCAGCTGCTCGTCGTTGCTCGGTGGTTCTCTCCGGATAATCCGTCTTCCTCCACCCGTAAAACTGTCACGGTCATGATTAGCCATTGTGCACAAGTATGTGACCTTAAACACCAATAAATTAAAAAATAAATAAATAAATACCCCCCCCCCCCCCCAAAAAAAAAATAAAAAATTAACACGCACACTTTTATCACCCGCACTTTGTTTTAAATGCTCTTATCTCAATATACGTGACGAGCACAAAACACATGCCTACGTGCATGCATAGTTGTGTTGTAATTGATTGCATTTGTATTGCTGTTTGATGTTGTATGGTAAAATAAGCTTCACTTTCTTGTCGACAGACGTTTTCTAATTCTTTTTAGGTATTACATTCATGAAACTTTAACTGTTTTCTCGCTAACAACGATTTGTACACTTACAATTTGACACATGTCTGTGCTAAGTGACAACATACACTTTAAAATAAAAATGGGGAGGAGTGTAGTGCGGGAGGCTTATATCATTTGGCTTATGCTGAGGTTGATTATCTCCCCTGATACTCTCTTGCGCGAGACTTGGTTTGCTGTTGTCGTTCATTAAAGTAACTCTGTATTGTCAGGACGTCTATCAGTATCTCCCGATCTCTGGTTACTCAACATCACCGTTGAGATAATGCTTCTTTGATGAATCACTGAGAAATTATTATCAGAACTGCTCTGAAAATTTCGTCCCAAGTATATGCTATTACATTATGTATGGGTTACTGCAAAAGCAGCCACCAATGATGCAGAAACACCTTTAACCCTTTGAACACCAGAGGCAACTTTACCGCCGGCCCAAGGACATGGTACGTCATACTTTCATTAAGTAGGATGCCTGCTAAGTTAAGGGTGTGGTAGACCAATCAATATTTTCAACGTGCAGCCCTAAGACTGCACGTTGAAAATATTGATTGGGCTACCCCCAAATAATGAATATGGACTCTTCTAATTGCTGCACATGACCTGACTGACATGGAAGATACCACTAGGGTTCATCTGCAGTTGTGAATATGAATAAGAGTATTTAACATAAAATTCATCTGGGGACTTAAGGGTTAACGATCGCTCAAATTCGAGTACACAGAACAATGAGTAGTACACATTGTCATAAAAAATCCAGAAGGGAAGAGAGTCATAGCATACTCCTCCCCTCTCCAGGTCCAAAGTCTCCTGCACGCTGTCGAAAATAAAATAATTATTCATCAGATAGTTGCATCTGAGTACTTAATTCTACGAACTGCACCTCAGAAGAAATTAGCGACATTTGTTTTTTTCAATTTTTCCGGATGCCATAGAATTAAGAAAGGACGCTGGCTTTGTTTAAATTGGCATGGTGGGGGATCGAACCCACGCCGAGAGAGTTTCCTTCGGCACCAACCGCCTAGCGAAACTATACTGAACCACGCACACCACTACGTCAGTGGCCGAATTGTATGCGTGGTTCAGTGTAGTTTCGCTAGGCGGTTGGTGCCGATGGAAACTCTCTAGGCGTGGGTTCGAACACCCGCCATGGCAATGAAAATAAAATAATTTTCCTCACCAGTTCTGGACTCGGATCCAGTTTTGGAAGAATTTCATGGCGTTGATCTGTGTAAACTGCACTGAGTAGAAAAGAAAGTGTTCGGTTGTTTCACGTTCTCTATCAGCACAAGATTGAGAGGCCATAACGTTTCAGTCATATTAGCTATGTTTTGGGGGCAAAAAGAGAATTTTTTTAGTTATTCACGAATTTTGTTTGCAAGTGATGTTTGCTAAGGTGATTGTTGTAGTGGTGAGTGGTTAAGTGCGCTGATTTTCGATGCTATAGACTCCAAGATGAATCTTCGATCAGGATGATATTCTCGAGGTCTCCGAACACTCTCTGGAAGCACCAGTTCTCTAGTTGATGCTATCGCAGTGTATCGTCTTATCGTATGTGGGCGTAAAATGGCTGTCCCATGTGCTGAGAGGAGGGGCGAACCCTCAGCAAGATGAATATGTGATTCCTTGGAAATATTCGAGAAGAGTGAGGCCACAAAGTTGTCGTAACGAAGATCATCCTACCAGGAGCGTAACCAAGGGGTGACGTAGTTAGTCTGGCGGCGGGAGGAGGGGGGGGGGGGGGTATTTTTAAGGCCGTTGTGTGTATGTAGGGGGAGGGGTTCCTGTAATCTTAACAGGGATTCTCTGGCTGTTACCCCTCCTCCCACGTCACTTATGGTAGACAATTATAACGTGTGTCGCCCTACATTGGAGATTATTTTAGGGCTGAAAATGTTACGTGAAAGTTGCATTGGGTCAATGTTTGGACCCCCCCCCCGCCCCATCCGCCATTGCTACGCCACTACATCCTACATACGGTAACATACCTGTGCCACTGAGCCCCCGGAGCGGTTTTATTGGTAATATAAGATGTGTCACTTGCTCGCCATTCATCTTAAAATTAATAAGCTTAGAATGTAAATTTAAAAAAAAAACAACTTATATTCATGTAAGGGATTAAACTGTAACATATTTGGAGATTGAAGAGATTAGCAAAGCGGTTAGATATATGGTTGAATATTTAAGTTTTTCTGATGAGTTTCTTGTTGTTCTTGTGAGCACTGCGCTCATTCATCAATATAGATCGCATGGATCATGTTATATGGCATAACGTTGTGAATTATTTTGCAGACTGCATGTGATTTCGATATACCTCCATTTGGAAGAGTTATTCCTTGGGAACTAACCAGAGATGCTGAAACGCACGAATCTGACGGTGACACACATCTGGATTATCAAAGCAGGTAATAAAGAGAATATACAGCTGGAAATAGATAACCTTCCAGGGACGTAGCTAGAGGGTTTTCAGTGGGGATGGGGATAGTTAGATTTCTAACTGTCGGTGGGGTCCCAGCACGACATTCTGAAGGATGTTCCGAGAAGAACTGCAGTTGGAGGTGAGTTCGAGTGGGGGTATTTTTGAAACCCCGAGATTGATTCACATGCCTCTCTCTGGCTTGACTCTAGTCATTTTATCCACAATAAAAATTCATTTTCCCAGGTAGGACCATGAGCTGGGAGCGCGGTGGCTCAGTAGGTAGAGGTGCAGGCTGCAAGCCGAGAGGTCCTCGGTTCGAATCCCACCTGCGGCAACCGCGTTGTGTCCTTGGGCAAGAAGACACTTTATCTCCAGTGGGGGCACGATGACGCCGTGTATTAAGGCGTACTGCACGTCGATGGTACGCATGCTTCAACCAATCTAACCCTGCCTGTGCTGCAGTGCGGTGCTACGATGTTGGGGAGCTGGCAGCTGCTCGTCGTTGCTCGGTGGTTCTCTCTGGGTACTCCGGCTTCCTCCACACGTAAAACTGTCACGGTCATGATTGGCCATTGTGCATAAATATGTGACCTTAAACATCAATAAATATATAAATATAGGACCATGAGTTTCCTCTTACACTGGCTTACCAGGCCACACAAGGACTATAGACTCACAGTTATTTAGCCAATACCCTCTACGCCCAACTGACTGGTAGTGGGAAGGAGCAGGTATTGACCGAATAGCGGTGAGTCTACAGTCCTTGGCAATGTAAGGGACATTAACGATGAATTCGGAAAACGGGACTGGTCACAGATTGGAGTAAAAATTTCGGAAAATTTTGTCACCTGATTGGAAAAGTCGGAGAATTGATCGAAAATTGGAAAATCACTGGGTGGGGGTGAGACACCCTCCTGAACAGACACCCCTCTAGCTACGTCCCTGTAACCTTCAGATTGTCACAAAGAAACCAATCAGGAACCTCACTTGCAGCAAGTAACTTTCTAGACCCTACTTGCAGCGCCCCATCTAGGATCTATCTGTAGCTGTTGTACCCCCTTTTTATCAGAAGATGCATCTGAGTCAGTCGCGGATTGCAACCGCGGCCAACCTTAACCCTTTACCCAACGAATCGGTCGCATCCGCCCGCGTAATATGCAAATTGGGCAGTTGAAAAAATTAAATTTTTGAAAATATTTCAACAAAACCATATCATGTGACCCCCTCATTGGAACGAGCTCACTGTTGAAATTTTTTGAAAAAATTGAAAAAATGATATTTAAAATAATAAATTTTGATATCGTCTGCGTTGGGTAAAGGGTTATGTAGAGCCCTAACACCATGCAGCGCTAAGAATTTTAAGCGGACAGATTCATGTAGACTAATATATTCAGTGGACATATTTTTTTATATATATTTGCCGCACCTAAGATTTGCCACTTGGATCGGCGCCCCAATCATTGCCCTACTACATTCTATTCCTACCGGTCCAGTGTTAGGATTTGCACTACTGTCAATTTGAAAACTAGCCTTTACTTGACTCTCCAACAGAAAGTCACCACAGGTCTATTACCACTCGAACAAGCCTTTCTGCTTCTACGGCTTATTGCCTACCGATATAACAAGATCCTAGAAAGGGTTGCTCATATGTGTGCCAAGGAGGGAGGGTAATACTCAGATGAGCATATGAGAACTGAAGGGAAATATCTCGTTTCCTTGACCTGACTTGCATAGAAGTCACGCATGCCAAAACAGTTCTTGAATAATTAAGAATTTCCATTTTGTCTTTAAAACCTGTTTTGTGATCCTTCATTGGAACGAGCTCGTCCCAATGGGGAGATCATCAGCTGTGTTTTCAAGGCAAAATTTGTAAAAAGTAATAAAAATGAATGACGCTTCTGGTTTACATCCCTGGTCGGTTATGGCATCTACGTATGGTGAAGGATTAAGGCATTCCTGTGATAGTGGCCGTCATCGGAGAGGGGCGCCGATCCAAGCAGGCGGATATGAGCATGACCTTCTTTCAATATTTTTCGGCCCGCCCACTTTTTCGAGAAAAAGAATACATGTTCGAACTCCAGCACTGCTTTAGAGGATCATAAAAAGTGATATCCAGCAATTCGGAAAATGCACTCAATGACCCCTGGGGGTGACCTTGATCATATTATGAACCTCCATTGAGTTGCGACTCATTTGGCATTGGTCCCAGATCAATACGTCATACCATGCGTGAGATATGAGCGTGGTCCACTTTCATAAGTTTTTGGCTTTGCCCACTTTTTTAGTGTTAAAAATACATGTATGGACTTTGAAAATATATAAGGGTGTCATAAAATGTGATTTCCAGCAATTCTGAAAAGGCACCCCTCTGTGACCTCAAGAACCCTGACCCATATTTTGAACCTCCATTTAGTTTCGATTCTTTTGTTGTTGGTCCCAGGTCCATATGTCATACCATGCTTGAGATATGAGTGTGACTCACTTTCAAAAATCATTTTAGTATAAAAATACATGTATGAACTTCAGCAGTGCATTAGAGGGTCACAATTTGCGATTTCCGGCAATTGTGCAAAATGCACTCAGTGACCCCTGGGTGACCTCAGTGACCATGACCCATATTTTGAACCTCCATTGAGTTTCAACTAATTTGATGTTGGTCCTAGGTCCATAGGTCATACCAAGCCCGAGATATGAGCGTGACCCACATTCAAAGCACCAATATGGACATTTGACTGCCCCAGGAATCTCAAAAATATAGGTGGTCGAGTACTTGTGACTGTTTGTAAGAATTCCAAAAAGCAGCGAGATTCGTTTTCAAGTTGTCGTGCGGACAAGGAAGTGGATAGAAGACCGAAGACCAGGAGAAGAAGAAGAAAAGCTGGAAGTGCTTCTCCAAGATTATGGTGGTCTGTTGGCATTGATTTGTTTGAGTTGCTTCTCTTAGATTGTGTGACTCGTTCAGCTGATTTTTTTTAATTGCAAAGTTACTCAGCTCACCGCGAGTACTATTTTTTTATCGTCTAGCGACATATACCACAGTAGCCCTTATAAAAAAGTACCATGGTAAACCATGGTAAATCCCAAAATACCCTAGTATTACCAGGGTACTTTGGGATTTACCATGGTTTACCGTGGTACTTTTTTATAAGGGAGATAAACGGCCGAATCGACTTTTTGGATGTGGCGGAGCGCAAAGCGACGGTCTTCTGTTTTTAGACGCATGTTTTATCGCACGTTCAATTTGTTCGGGGTTTTTTTTACTTTAAACCTTTACAAAAACTCACGATACAGACCTCACCGTACGCATGACGAAAGAAAATATGCTTTCACTTCTAGCCCCAGCAACGGAGCATTATGCCCCTCGTTGGTTTCGGGTGCACAAAACGACGCTCGGTCCGTACTGGAAACCGCCTTTTGCCCACAAAATTCTGCTTCAAATGTCGTTTATGTACATTTCCGAACAGTTTTAAGTTTCAAACGATTCACGTATTTGAAAATACACCGTTAACTAACAATAATTAGTTTGAACGAAGAATGTTATTAACTAACTCCGAGTGAAATAATACGTCCGTTTGTGAAGACACTTCCGAATCTCTCACTGACTGGTCAGTTGCGATCGCTCGCTCGTAATCATCGGTTGCTGGAGCGGTCAGATACTGCACAGCGTATTACGTATTTCCGAGCCCACTTTTCACGTGGATTGTAAACTATGAAGCATTAGAATCGTTATGTCATCAAGGTCTGTATAAAGGCGTATCACCAGCCCAAAGTAAGCCAAAATAAGACTGCTGGAAGCAACATTTTGATTGTCCAGTAATAAGAAAATGCTATTTAATATCGTATTCCTTTTTCCAAAATATTTTCATTTCATACTAAAAGCTAAAGCTACCATTTGAAAAGCCTCCATACAGAAATACATAAGAAAAATATTTGTATTCTCCGGCTATGAATTATTATAATATAGACTGGAACTATGCATACTGCATTCTAATACAGTTTTCTTCGATAGTTTAGGTAACACGCACAATACAAATCAACCCCTGAGTTCCAATGTGTTCTATGTGCCTACTGGCACATAGAACACATTGGAACTCAGGGGACGAAATGTCTCGCACGAAATGACTCTGAAAAGTACATAACATGCTCCAATTAATATTTCAAAGCGTTTTTAACTTTTAGTTGTATCATTGTGTTTTAGGCCTATGCACGAATCACAGCAATTTATATTGAAACACCAGTTATTTTTGTAGATGATACATGTGATAAATACTAACAAAATAATTGGAAAATTAAATGAAAACCCAGATTTACCTACCATGCGCGGCGAGTATCAGTTTGTTGGAACTATTTTGTTGTACGGTGGTTAACCCATTCCACGGATTCACTGATTGGTGAATTTCTTGGAAAATCTGCTATCATGTGAGTAAAAAGAATACGACTTGTTCTGAATTTTCCACGTTGCCTCATTTGAGCTCAGCAATATTGAACATTCCCAGACTCGTTTTAAAAATCATCAGAGATCAACACTCCTAAAACATCCCATATTTATTCAGGGGGAGGGGGGGGGGGCGCAAAAAATGCCAGGATACAAGGTCCGGGTGGGTGGGAGGGACCGAGCCCCAAAGTGCAGTTTTTGCCGGTGTCATGCAATTTTTTGCCAAATATCATTTTACAGACAAGTAATTACAACCAAAGTGAATTCAAGTGCTTAGATTCATAACTCAGAACAGAATATAGCATTGATAATGTGTTGGGGGCTCCATGTTAGAATTTTTTTCCCATGTTTTACACTTCATTAGGGGGTGGGTCCTGTTCTGGGTCTGGCAAAAATGTGCAGAACAGAAACGTGATTCCCAGCCATTTGGTCATGATTTCACTCCTTTATATTTCTACTAAGGCAGTCTTCCTCTTATTAGTGCTTTGTAGATCCTATTATTTGATTCTTCTGTAAGCCTCAGGGTGCCTCATACCATTGGTCTAGTGTGCTTCCATGTATGGAATAACTGAAAAGATTGATAGAATAAAAATTTTGATTGTGGAAAACGTGTATAATTTCAAGGTAAATATGATTCTAGTGACACTAACACAAAAAAATAAATAAGAGGCAACTCATCTCAGACAAGCCACCCTGGCATGGGTCTAAGAACTTCAGTATTAGGTTCCTCTCAAACCAGCTGTACAAACTAAACATTTAACCGAAAAGTAATGAAATGAAAAACAACTATTTCTTGTGGTCAAATGAAGATATCCAGGTCTGAACAACATATTTTGGGCAGGGCTTCTTGGTGGTGGGATTCGACTGGTGTCTGAACAGCATAGACATGTTGTACATCGGGATAAGGGTTGTGTTGCTTGGAACATGAATGGGTGTATATCTGTAATTCAGTTGGTGGAGGCGGGTTCCAGTGGTTACCTGGGGGTTTAATGCTGCATTTCCGTTGTGGCTTTATATGCAGAGAGATTGTGTTGGGGCCATCTGTGGCTAGGGATGCCTTGGATGCCCAAGAGCAAGGCTGGGATATCGGACAAGTTGGTTTGCGGCACCTTTCATGTTTGGGAAAAGTATTTATTTATTTATTTTTTTTTTTGATTTAGGTAATTTGAATACTTCGTTAAACAGATTCTATAAATTGGGGGTGGGTCCCCAATTGTCTTTGAGGAAAAACTGTTCGGGAGGGGTGGGTGTCCAAGACATCACTCTCAAAAATTTGTATTCCGGGGGTGGTGGGTCCCAAAAATTGAAAATGTAAAAATTTCCACCTTGTATCCGTAATTTTTTGCCTGCCCCCCCCCCCCCCCCCCCTCTGTATTTATTTCCACAAAATATATCCGGTTACCTTTAAATTTTATCCTGGAAATATTTAATGGGCCGTAAATTTAGTGTAGTGCATAGCTCAAAAATAATATTTACGGCTGTGACGTTATTTACAGTACAGGTTTCAGCGACGTCAACTCAGACGACCGGTTTGACATTCGGCACATCTCAGCGTACCGTAGTTTACAGAATATCGCAAAGCATCCTTCAAATTTGCTTTGGGGCGCTCTAAATTTTCTACCTCGTTTGATTGGCTGCTTCGTATGTAGAGGCTGCAACATTTAACCTCATATTTGTGCACTGCGACGGACAGATGTTCATAAGTACATAATTCCATCAAACGTTACTCCTAGCTACTTTGGCCAACGTTTTGACTGCTGCGACCGTGGTGACGCCAAAATTAAAACAACGATGCAAATCAATGACATTACGTAAACTAGAGCTTTCACGCCAGAGCCGTAAATATTATTTTCGAGCCATGCTCCACACTAAATTTACGGCCCGTATACCTGGCCAGTTCGTTAAATTTACCCTAAATTTCACGGTCTCTTTGTTTGTCCATCTATAAAATTGACTTTGAAAAAAATAATAACTGCCCACATACATACCATCAACATTGGTATATATATGTGGTGCGCGTACAGTAGCCTTCGGGAGAGTACCCCGTGTGGTAACCTGAGAGAGTTACCCCCGGAGAGACTCCACACATCCATGAGAAATCCCCCGATATATTATACCAGTTACTCACCCCTCTCCCCCCCCCCCCCCTCCCCCGAGACAATTCCGACGGCCAAACTTCCCCAGATAGTACACCGCGGATATTATCTCTAGAGAATCCATCATCGGACTCTTTCCTCTTCCAACACTGATTCATACTGACCCGTTAATTCAGATATATCCGACCCGTACCGTAGACGAATAATAAGATCTTAATTCTTTGCAATGATCGCAAGCTAATAATGCCAGATCGACATTCTTTTATTCGAGTTGCTAATTAAGCCGATGGCGGCTTCAGACGGTGCCATACTCACACGATAGAGGGTGGCGTTGCTCATTCTGGATACCTTATTAGAATGTTCAAGTTACAATCGCAGTTATGTCGTATTCAAAAGTCCAAATGGCTAACTAGACTTTATGATTCTGGAGAATCATGGCTTTTCCCGATTAGATTCCATGATTTTTCTTGACCCCACAGCGTCTGATGAATTGTTTTTAACTGTCTCACTAAAGTTCCTTCATTGATGTTATGAGAAAGGTGATTATTGTAGTCTCAAATGACTCGGTTTGGGTTTGATAAAAAAATGTTAGGTAAAACCCATCATTAATGGTAGAATGGGTTAATATCAATATCAATGTTTCCCTATCAGTTTTGCGTCCGGTAAAAGAAGTTACGTTTCTCTGTGGCATTTCCATTTGATGTTCTTGGTGTCCAAAAACAGACTATTTTCTCATTTTTTTTACATACAGCAGCCCATGAAGGGTTAACAAATGCCTACCAGAATAATTGATCCACGCAACTGGTCATATGACACCAAGACCTATCAACGGCCATTTTCTCTTGAAAACCCCACAAAATGTTTGTAGAAATCCAGGGAAAACGATTTTTAAGCTTTTGATGGGTATCCCTGTTAACCTCCCCAACAGGGGTTAACGCTTGGCTTTTTGAATACCTTTATCACTTACAAAAATGGTCCTCTGTGAATTCCGCTTCAAACAAAGGAGATTATGTTTATCTCTCATGTATACATTTGGTGCTGTGCGTGTCTGAAAACAGTCCCATGTTAACAACATTACGATGCTTGGCAGCTTGTAGATGGTTAAAAAACACTCACCAGAGTATTTTGTCCATGCAACTTGTAATGTCACATAAAGACCTACGAATAGTCAATTTGTCTTGAAACCCTACAGGTTATCGTTAGGGAAATTCACAGAAAATGGGAATTTAAAGCTTTCAAGGGATATCTCTCTTTAGCCTGCCCAAAATGGGTTAAGACGTCGACTTTTGAATACCCTTACTACTTACAAAAATGTTTCTGTATAAATTGTACGCGCGATAAAAGAAGGCACTTTTCTTTGTGGTATACCCTTTGGGTGCTGTTGGTGTGTAAAAACAGTCCATTTTATCGCAATTTTGACCTTCAGCAGCCCGGGGAGGGTTAACTAATGCTGACCGGAATATTTTGTTCATGCGACTTGTAATGTCACACCAAGACCTGCAAATAGCCGATATTTCTTGAAAACCTACAAGATGTTGTTAGAGAAATCCACAGAAAACGGGGATTTTAAAATTTTAATGGGTATCTCTCTTTAACCAGCCCCAAATGGGTTAAGACGTCAAATTTTGAATACCCTTACCACTTTCAAAAATATTTTCCGATCAATTTTGCGTCCGATAAATGAAGGCCCCTTTCTCTGTGGTATAACGTTTGGGTGCTCTTGGCGTCCAAAAACAGCCCATTTTATTACAATTTTGACTTTTAGCAGCCCGTGGAGGGTTAACAAATGCTCACCGCAGTATTTTGTCCATGCAACTTCTATTGTCACACCAAGGTCTGGGAGTGACAAATTTTTCTTAAAAATCTACAAGACTCGTTTAGAGAAATCCACGAAAAATACAAATTTTTGAGCTTTATGGGGGTATTGCTGTTTAACCAGCCCAAAACGGGTTAACGCTTGGTTTTTTGAACACCCTTATTACTGACAAAAATGATCCTCGGTGAATTTCACTCCCAGTAAAAAAAGTTATATTTATCTCTCGTGTATTGTTTGGGTGCGGTGGGGGCCTGAATCCGGCCTATTTCATCAAAATTTCGATGTTTGGCAGCCTGTGGAGGGTTACCATATGCATCGCCTGATATGTCGTGTGTATCAACGGGCGTGTCACAGACAGGTCTAGCAATGACGAATGTATAAAAAAAATCTACAAGACGTGTTTCGAGAAAGTGCCGATAAACCCCAATTTTGGCAGTTTTTTGCCAATTCTGAGGAAATAAGGGTTAAATCGAAAATTCCGCTTGGGTACATTTTTAGATTTTGTGCCCCTCTATGCGTGTGCAAAATTTCGTGAAAATCGGTTCGAAAATGGCTTCTCAATCGTACGGACAAAATGTGTAGAAAAAAAAAAAAAAAAAAAAAAAAAAAACCCAACCCCCCCCCCCCCCAAAAAAAAAAAAAAAAAAAAATAATAATAATCCGTAGAAAAACAATAGTCTTTTCCAGAGGGAAAAGCCTAATTATCCATGTACGGTGGTGGCTTCTTTCTTTGGCACGTAGCGAGTATGGACTATGACCAGTATGAGTCAGTGCCAGGGGAGACGAAGTCTCCTTGTGAATCCTACTAGGAGAGGGAGGAGTAATACATCGGGGAAGGGGTACTCTCTCGGGGGATCTGGGTTGGAATGATCTCGAGGGGGAAGTCTCGAAAGTACCTAGTCTCCCAGGGATTCTCTTCCTGAAAACTCTTGCTTTGGACTATCAGTATCTCAAAATATTTGAAGCTTTAATGCTATTTTACATAGGCGACACTATTGGCCTTTTGTTATGCACCCGTGCTACCTGAGTACACAATCTCTTCCCCATATAGGAAATTATGGAAAATTCAAGACTTCTTGTTGCAAGTGTCTCCAAGTCGCGTTAGATAAAAAGTTAATTAATTTATTATTTTACTTAGTGGGGTTTAACGACATTTTCGAGGAAGCCGGAGTACCCAGAGAGAACCACCGAGTAACGGCGAGCAACTGTCAGACTTCCCAGCATACTAACTCCACACAAGCAGGGTTAGCATTGATTGAAGTTAAGTGCACGACCGGCGTGCAGTACATCTTAGTGCACGCCGCCACAGTGCCCCCACGTGGTTAAGTTAATTAAGAATGAGTAAAGGTATCCAAGAAGACGACGTGTAGCTTCCATATGTAGATCGGAATGCCATTTTAACACTGAGATACAACAGTTAATATTAGGCCAAACATAGGCGGTAGCGGCCTAATTTACTTTGGATATGGGACGTCCAGACCTGTCGGGCCATAGCATAACCACCTGTTATATTACTTCGAAGCCACACAGTTCAATGAGCTATATATCACTCTGTGTTCCCTTAGTAAAAAAAGTACTAGTGACAGAAACGGCCAAATCGATCAAACATGCTGTCATGGAATATCGAAGTGCATGGCTGGTGAGATATATTTTTGATACAGAGCGTATACTTGTGCAATAACATTCGCGCATTGATCTACCCTTCCACCATGGGTGCCAGAAGCTCTGGGAATGAGGTAAGAACGGGATTTTACAGCGTGTCATAAATTGCAATATGACATTCAAAAGTATTGCCATTATACAAAAGTTTTGGCATAAATATACATATCGTCTCTCTGGAGGAATAAGGTGCAAGGTGCCAGCTGCCATGCTAAGGCATAGCAGATGGCACCTTATTCTACTCTAGGGATCACACAAAGCTTTAGAAATCGCCCCTCCGATTACATAGCTTCTTTATTTGGTGACGATCGACCAAACTTAGTCATTATACGAGATCCATCCACCCACCCACATTGGCGGTGGCACGCGTAACGTACATTGCAAACGAATATACGAGTTTCTCACTTACAGTTCTCGGAAAGTAAAGTCTTTTCCACTAGTGCACTTCTGGCGAAAAAGGACCGATCTGTCTCTGAGGCTGTGATGGGGGGGGGGGGGGGGGGGGGGGGGCAAGGCGGCAGCACCCCTCACCTCTTCCGATCCTTTGTTTTCCAGTTATCAAAATAGTATCTCATAGAGATTATTACCATTATGTGGATGTAAAAAATATGTATCCGAGTCGAGCTCCGGGTTCTAAGGGCAGATCACGACGAGTCGAAGACGAGTCCGGATGAACAAAAAGAAAAAAAATGGAACTCACGCGAAAGGAACTCGCTTGTATCCGACCCCCTGATACAAACATCTGTTAATCCAGACAAAATGCATGTTGATTGTAAGATAAAAAATAGTATTACTTCCAAACAAAGCTGTCAAAAAAGTATCTACCAATAGGTGCGGAGTTATCTTTCCAGAAGTGGCATCGAGATTTGAAATTCTGACTGCATGTTGTTAGCTTGAAAATCGACCATTATCCTGGGCTTAAGATAATGCTCTGCATTTTTCTGTTGTAGTAATTTTGATAGAGATGATTCGGAATATCTAGGTGATTATGCCAATGAGCGCAGTTATGGCAAAGATGATTATAAAGAGAATGTGGACAGTGGTGAAGATAATTATCAGTGGAAGTGGAAAGGATAATGAAGAAAATCGGATTTCCGAAAACGAGACATTTTGAAGGACCTTGAACAGTTTGATTCTGACGGGGTACGGACAAAAGTTCCCAAGGCAAAATCCCTAATTGAATAGCCCTCGTGACAAACCATCAAGAAATATTATGATGATGCAGGCCTAGTCAGGATGTGTGGGCCAAAACTGACACCATTTTGGGGCTCACTGTTATGTGGAACCTGCTTTAGGCCAATGTTTTTTAGTGAGGCAGGGTGGAGGTAAAGAGATATTTTAGGGGCGAGCGTCCCCGTGGCTATGCCACTGTGAGGATGGACAGAAATCGCAAGTATGTTTTTTTAATCTTTTGGAAGAAATGCATTTACATAAAAGAAAACTTTCATTAACCCTTTACGCAACGTAAACCCGCTAGCGCGATTCTCAAAAATCGCCAATTAATTTTCATTAATTTTTCATTTGTTGTCTCAAAAACATAGGTTATGACCCCTCGTTAGGACGAGCTCGTCGAGCTCGTTCCAGTGAGAGGTCATAACCTATGTTTTTGAGACAACAAATGAAAAAAATAGTTATTTTTGGCAAGTGTCGTCTGCTTTTTATGTTAGGTAAAGGGTTAAATTGAAAGTTGAAAATGAATGACAGTAGTAATAGATGTATGGATCGTGCCCTATTGGGGGGATCTCATGGGGGATGTAATATCTGCCGTCATAGTCACGTGACCAGTGGCGCCATGTTGTGCTGTCATGGTAACCCGCGTGAGCGGCCATCTTGTGACGTCATCTCCATAGTGATACGTGGTGTGAGTGCGCACTTTCATTAACCCTTTACCCAACGTAAACCCGCCAGCGCGATTCTCAAAAATCGCCAATTAATTTTCATTAATTTTTCATTTGTTGTCTCAAAAACATAGGTTATGACCCCTCGTTAGGACGAGCTCGTCGAGCTCGTTTCAATGAGAGGTCATAACCTATGTTTTTGAGACAACAAATGAAAAAAAATAGTTATTTTTGGCAAGTGTCGTCTGCTTTTTATGTTAGGAAAGGGTTAAATTAAAAGTTGAAAATGAATGACAGTAGTAGGAGATGTATGGATCGTGCCCTATTGGGGGGATCTCATGGGGGATCTCTTATAACTGCCGTCATAGTCACGTGACCCAGTGGCGCCACGTTGTGCTGTCATGGTAACACGCGTGAGCGGCCATCTTGTGACGTCATCTCCATAGTGATGCGTGGTGTGAGTGCGCATGCGCAGCGCGTGTTGTTAGGGTGATACGTGTTTCCGTTCGAGTGACTCGCACATACTGCTCGACGACTCATTTCAGAAAAAAGGATTCCATAGCCACAGGCGTTTTCAGAAAATCATAAAATCCAAATTGTATGGTATTGGATAGGAATCCCATTTTACAGAATCCCTTTTTAAGAATCCCTTTTTCAAAAATGCCTGTGGCTATGGAATCCCTTTTTTCTCAAATGAATCCAAGAGTCGTTCGAGGAGCCACTCGAACGAGCAATTGCTCGTTAGCTCATTTGCCCGATGGGATTCGAGTCATTCGAGCAATATGTGCGAGTCACTCGACATAAGACGGAATCCCACTTATGGAATCCCTTTTTGGAATCCCATTTGTGGAATCCCTTTTTTGAAAACACCTGTGGCTATGGAATCCATTTTTTCTGAAATGAGTCGTCGAGCAGTATGTGCGAGTCACTCGAACGAGCAATTGCTCGTTAGCTCATTTGCTCCATGGGATTCGAGTTGTTCGAGCAATATGTGCGAGTCACTCGAAAGAGCAATTGCTCGTTAGCTCATTTGCCGATGGGATTCGAGTCGTTCGAGCAATTTGTGCGAGTCACTCGCACATACTGCTCGACGACTCATTTCAGAAAAAGGAATCCAATTTGTGGAATCCCTTTTTTGAAAACGCCTGTGACTATGGAATCCCTTTTTTCTGAAATGAGTCGTCGAGCAGTATGCGCAAGTCACTCGAACGAGCAATTGCTCGTTACCTCATTTGCTCCATGGGATTCGAGTCGTTCGAGCAATATGTGCGAGTCACTCGAAAGAGCAATTGCTCTAAAGCTCATTTGCTCGATCTACTTCGAGTCGTTCGAGCAACGTCTTACTAGTAACTGCTCGATAGCTTATTGGCTTTGGGAATGATATGTGGTTTTGTTGTACACAGAATAGATAACACTGCATACATATTGTGGGAAATCAAGCACTGGTGATTATAAGAACCAGAGATAGTTTGGACTGGATAGACTGGTGCAATAGACATTAAAAATGGGATTCTGGGAAAATCAGGTTCTGTACACCTATTCAATAGAATATACCCCCAGGAGATATCTCGGTTCTATAGCATTACGTGTTATCTTTATATGCCCAAAATGGGGCTTCGCGTGTCCGTTTGGATGGATTGGTGTAGATTTTGGTGGTTTGTAAGGGTGATCGGGTCTATTTGGGTAATTATATATACTCTCGTTCAATCGAACGCACCCCTTGTACCCCCTTGGTACTATGGCACTACGTGCTACACCGATAAATTGGGGAATCCATAGTAAATGAAGTCAATTTCGGTGATTTGGAGGGATTGTCGGGTTGTTTGTGGTAATTCTACAAATCCGGAAATTACTCCTGTTCCAAGGAACACATCCTCCGAATATACCCCTGTCTTGTTAGAAGATTTTGGGCCACATAGCAACCATGTGCTACCATAGAAACCAAGATGGCGGCCTCCAATATACAAAATGGACGACGGAAACAAGTATCACCCTAACAACACGAGCTGCGCATGCACACTCACACCACGTATCACTATGGAGATGACGTCACAAGATGACTGCTCACGCGGGTTACCATGACAACACAACATGGCGCCACTGGGTCACGTGACTATGACGTCAGATATGAGATCCCCCATGAGATCCCCCCAATAGGGCACGATCCATACATCTCCTACTACTAATGACATTGTGGATTAGAACAATTATATCCATCAATCAATCTGAGGACGAAAGCTTTCCGATTGAAAATAATAATCAACATATGTTCCCCCATTTCGTGGAAAGCTTTATCTTCTACTATTATTCTATGGAAATCAGTATACTGAGTTGAAACTGGATGAAATTGCGGGGTATCGTAGATAAATCATTATTTATCTATGATTGATTTATGTCTGACATGCTTTGGTTTTTGGGGTTTAACGACACTTTCAACCGCCATGTTCATATTGATTCGGACAGTTTTACTGGTGGAGGAAGTCGAAGTATACGGAGAGAACCACCGAACAGTGGCGAGCAACTGCCAGACTCTCCAACTTACTAACTCGGCACAAGCAGAGTTAGGAAAGGTTGAAGGCAAGTGCACCATCGACGTGCAGTACACCCCAATACACTGCGCCACCGTACCCGACATGGGTAATCGGGATTATGTCTCTTGCCCAAGGACATAGCGCAGATGACACAGGAGGTTCAAACCATGAACATTAAGGTACAATGCTTTCACCAAAGAGCCACCGTGTACCCTGATGATCTGTATCTACCACCATAACGAATTAAAAGAGAATAATTATGGAGTAAAAATCTAAAAATTTATTAAATAAGAAATAGAAAGATAAATTTAAATATTCACGTATACAGAAATAATTTAAAAAATATTTGAGTGTTTTTGTCTACCGTTGTCATTTTTATCGAGGGCATTCGCCTTGGTAGTTTTTGTCGTGAGAGATTTTGCCGGAGGGCTTTTGTCCTGCACTCGTTCTGACTATACTTATTGGGTCATCAGCATCCAGGACACCTGTTGGTCTCTTTGTGTAACCCCAAAAGTATAACTTATTTCAAAGGCTTAGGGGTCTTGGAATAAAAAGTAGAGTGATCTTATCACTAAATCTATATTTCGTAGAATGCAAGAGGTGGTTTATGAAAAGTGAATAATATACTACTCAAAGTTTGCTAAGCACCAAGTATATCCATCTACCTGTTTTACGTTTTAGTTGAAATATTGTGACGAAAAGTGTATATATTTTTTATTTAATTATATCTTTAATGATTTAAGTACAGAAATTAAGATTTTATTTGTGTTTGACATTATTTTTGTAGCTTTTGAATACGATAAACATGGAAAATGGATATTATTGGTAAAAGAGGAAATCTTTCAATTTACAAAAAAGTTGACGGAGCGAACAGGTATGGGTTCAATATCGAGTATGAGGCTCATTATTGCTAATTACAGCTTGACAACGCCTTCTCATGCTCCCAATCAGGTTCCTGATGGTCCTTTGTGGGAGGTTGTTCCATTCTTGGACCATCATGGCACCAAGCACCTGGACACTTCTTGGCTTGACTGGACGGGCTGAAATTGCAAGCTACAACTCATTCCAGACATGTTCGATTGGATTGAGGTCAGGGGATGTTGCTGACCAGTCCATACGCTCAATCCCCTCCCCCTGTTGGTACTCCCGGACAGCATAGGCAACATGAGGAGGGGCAATAACGTCCATCAGAATGAATCTATCACCCACTGCATCTGCATACAATCTGACGTGGGCATCCAGGATCTCATCAATATACCGCTGTGCAGTCAATGTACCACGGTCAAGGACACAGAGCTCTGTACGTCCATCCCAGCTGATGCCGCCCCAGACCATTATTGACCCTCCACCATAGCGGTCATGTCCAGCAATGTTGGCTGCATGGAATCGCTCTCCTGGACTTCTCCATATCCAAGAACGCCTATTTGTGTGGTCTAGGCAGTACCTTGACTCATCTGTAAAAAGGACAGGTAGCCAATCTTCTCTGGTCCATCCAACGCGGTCCATGGCCCATTCATATCGTGCCTGGCGGTGGTTCTGGGACAGCGGAATGCGAATACATGGTCTTCTCGATCGGAGACCACCTTCGTGCAACCTTGCGCGGATAGTCTGCGTCGAAACATTTACCCCAGATGCATTCTGAAGGTTACTACGAAGCTGGGTTGCTGTGGCAAAGCGGTTCCTGAATGATCAAAAAACGGTCTTCAGCTGCAGATAGTGCCCTGTCTCTGCCACCACCATGCCGTCTTACTGGTGTGCCATACTGCTGTAATCTTGCCCAGGCTCTGGTGACCACCGTATGGTGCACACCAAGGGCTTCACCAACATGACGATGGGTAGCCCCTTGCTCTACCATCCCTACAGCCCGCCACATTTCTGCTTCAGACAAATGTCTTCTTACATTTGCATTTGCCAATCATTCAATCATTAAATCACAAGGGTTTGTGTTGAAATGAAGATTGAATACCCTACACATGGCATGTACATGTAGACAGTACACGAAAACATAACGAAAATCACGGGGTACATGCTTTCCATGACTGTCATGAAAAGTCTGCCTGCCTGCTAATGTAAACACTGGGGACCATTAGAATACATTCCTCAATCATATCCACCAAAAATATCGCAAATATGTCACAAGCAAATTTCACAATGATGTGTCAAATATTTGTGGCTTAGCAAACTTTGAGTAGTGTACAACAACACATTGATGTTGGAACGGAATGTTCTCCACATCCTTTTGGAGAGGCGTTCCCTGACACTCTCCATTTTGCTGGTACAGTCAGTACACTAATGTAGTTCAACGTTATACTGATCGAAAATGCCGAAAAGAAGCGGATGGGGCGGGGATGGGATAGGCATCAGATATTCTGTTGAACCAAAACAACCTGAACGAAAAGCAATACTGCTTGTCGTTTCCAGCGTTTTGTTGTGTTTTTCTTCGGGTTTTTTTGTTGTTGGTTGTTTTGTTTTTTTAATTATTTTTTTATCTTTTTTATTTTTTTTTGGGGGGGGGGTGGAGAGGGGGACGTATTTATTGTTTTGTTTTTACTGTTATGGAGCTACTTGTTAGTGGCCAAGCGTGAGGAATTTGGAGTACGGATTATGTTAATTGAATAAGAAGTTGTGTTACTACTGCTATGTGTATATTTTATTTCTTCACAATTGAATTTCCAAGAAGTCTTGAGTTTTTAGGTATAATCCCGACTAACTAATATTCCAGCTATATCATCAGGGCATGCCTTCGAAGAAGACATGACCTGATGATGTAGTTGGAATATTTTAAATCAATAGGGACTTGAGCCATCGCGGTCCATCTAAATCAGGTTTACAACCCCGTCAGTCAGACATCTTCGCGACACTCTGGGTGCTGAGCTGTGTGAAGTTGTCTGTTGTGTGCCCGGCGGACCATAAGCAGAAGAGTGGTAGTTCTACCTAGGACCTTTCGACTATTACCACCACCCCTCATTTGCCCACAGGGAGCGCAAAGTTGGGGTGGGTCTGAAGGTTATCGACCAAAAAGCTCTAGTTGGGGCTGTAGACCGGAAAGGTCTACCGGAGTTTTGTTTTTGTAGAAAGACATGATGATCGGAAATACATTTTACAACTAAGCTTCTACACATTCACATTGAATTCCTCCTTCACAACATATCATGCTCTCGACAGCTTCTTGTCTTATTTGCCTTTTTGAAAAATCAATCGTACACATTTGTTTACCAATAAAACAGAAAAGTAAAGTCTCAAGTTTATCCCTTCACTCACTTATTTATTTATTTATTTATTTATTTATTTATTTATTTATTTATTTTTTATTGTGCTTCACCAAGGTCAGTAACACCCGGTGCCGGACGGTTTTACGGGTGGTGGAAGCCGGGGTATCAGGAGAGCACCATCGAGCATCGGCGAGCAACTGTCACACTCTAGCGAACTAACTCCGCACAAGTAGGGTTAGCATTGATTAAAGACAAGTGCACCATCGACGCGCAGCACGCTTTAGTGCACAGCGCTACCGTACCCCCATTTGGGTAGTTGGGATTAAGTGCCTTGCATAAGGACACAACGTAGTTACACCTAGTGGGGAGCGAACTGTGGATCTTTCGGAAGTCTAACGTCTTTTAACCCTTTACCCAACGAATCGGTCGCGTCCGCCCGCGTAATGTGCAAATTCAGCAGTTGAAAAAATATTATTTTTCAAAAAATTTCAACAAAACCTTATCATGTGACCCCTCGTTGGAACGAGCTCGTCGAGCTCGTTCCAACGAGGGGTCACATGATATGGTTTTGTTGAAATTGTTTGAAAAATTTTAAAAAAATTATATTTAAAATAATAAATTTTGATATCGTCTGCGTTGGGTAAAGGGTTAAAGTCTAATGTCGTAACCACTGAGCTACCGCGCTCCCAACTACTCGACTAGCAGACGCGACTTACAAAAAGCTTTCTTGAATAACTCAACATTGGAACGATTTCGACGGGTTCGTTCCAAGTCATAAGCCACGCTTTGGGGCAAAAATGGAAAAACGAAAGAAAAAATGCGATTTTTGTGAAATGTCGATCAGATAAGGCCTGTATTATAAAATACATTAAATGAAGTGAAATGTGTTAAAATCTTACTTTTGGTAATACCAAATTAAGATTTTAACACATTTGCTTTATTTAAGATATTTTATAATGATTGAATTGCTATACGTGTTTGTGTTAAAGAAAGTATCAAGGTACTGCCATCTGACGGGCAAGCTTGGTAACTCTGGGCATGTCTTATAATACGTTGTATGCACATTGTGGAAATGTGTAGTGTATTTTGAAATATTTTCTCATATCCATCATTATAGAGAAATTAGAGAGCAAATAAACGTGCTTACAACTTGTTACTGTGACTCACTGTGGAGTCTGTACTTCATGTTTCCTGCTATCCTGCACATGCTATATGTCATATCGCATGTGGAGGATATCAGAAACATGAACTGCAGACTAGATGTTGTTAGTGCTGAAAGACTTAGAGTATTTGATTTGGTTAAGAACTTGAAGATAGGTAGTGCAAATGCTCCAAGTCTTTCACCACAAAAACTTTTGTTCTTAGCATTGGCACCGGACATATTCCAGATCGATTGATCAATTTCCGACATGCAGGTATGCGAACCGGTATTCGGTATTGGATGTAGTGACTTGGAGTTAGATATTGCCAACTATAGGCAATATCGAGATTTGTAACCTATCTTCAGTACATAGAAATATATGAGCCTATGAGGGTTAGTTCACAACTTGACAGGGTAATTCCCAATTCGCTATCTTGTCTGACACCAGTCATTGTCACTAACAATATGCATACCATTACCCATTGGAATTACGAAGCCACTTATACAACTACCATGTTTTCGACATTTTGGCCTCTATCTGACACATTGGGTATTACCCAAATTACCCAATGTGTCAGATATAGGCCCAAATGTGGAGAACATGGTAGTTGTATAAGCGGTGTCGTAATTTCAGACATTGCCATTTCAGAGATCAAAGGTTAAAGAGGATATTTCTGTATTCGTTTCATCAAGGATCGTTGTTTTTGTCCTGGATGCAAGCTGTCATGTTAGAGAAGATGGCTGTATGAAACGCGTTTTAGAAAGTATACCGCTAAACATCTTACCTCTAAAGCCGCAATGTCTGACTTTATAATTGTAATCGATAATGTATATTGTAGACTACATTATCACTTGCCCATTTGCCCCAACCAGAATAATAAAACTATAACTATCGTCTCATACATGTATTTGTGTAATCTTCAATGCATAATTATTGTAAACTGGTCACTTGCCAATGTGCAATTATAAACAGAAAAATAATTCCAAAACACTTGCAATTGTCAATCCGGCATTTCATAGGTTTCCAAATCCTTCTTGGACGAGACGCTTGCAATTCCCGCAGTTGCACAAACTAGGTATCCGTAGGTATTGGGGAAGGTGGCGCTTCCCAACACTGTCATGCAAAAATGATAACTTAGCTACTGTATCGGGTAATAGAAAATTTCGTATTGAAGTAATAATGTCTCCTGTAACACTGAACAATCACTCACTTGGCACACAAGTAGCAACTACGCGCATCAACATTTTCATCAATTCAGACTTGTATGGAAGCGTATCTTTATGTAATTTTCACCCATCAGTTGGATTAGTATATATCCCAGCGCACGAGGAGGGCATTGTACCTACTTATTTCGGTCATTGTGATGTCTGAATTGCTCGAAGTACGTGGCACGTGTGCTGGAAGTATAGTGCCAAGAAGACGGCCAAGTCCTTTCTCTTCACATGGTGTCCGTGCTGTCAGATCCCCAACACCTGGCACCACAGAATCACTTCCACAAGTATCTAATGCCTGCACTTTTATACACCCGATTAGCCCCGTAAGTTCTGATGTAACCTTTGCCTCCAACTTGTGACCGAAAGCACGGAAACGAGGGTCCACATATGACCGCATGTCCACCTGATTTATTTCATCTTTCATATCGAAGAATTTGTTCATCTTCAGATTTGCTTGCTCCTTGAATTTCTTGATTCCGGGCGGGTCGTTTACTTTCGTTTCCAAGTGTTGCCCTAACATTGCTTCAGCTGGTCCAACCGCCGATATTGTCACAAACGCAGAGGAACCCATCCAAATTGTCACATCATAAAATGGTCGAAATAGTGAAATTAGCTCGGAGACGAGATTCCATCAACTTCAGTGGGGAAGCAGGTATGTTTAGGAGCATTCCTGTGTGGTAAGGTATCATCTACAATGGTGGTTATAATGTCTCCAAGTTCCAAAAGTCGTGACAACATTAAATACGTTGAGTTTCATCGGGTACATACCTCTTGAATGAGTCTCAATGTCTTAAGTTTCTTTTCTCGTTGTACAGCCTCCATTTTATCAAGCACGACCTTGCTCTTGCGGAAATGCATTACCAGTTTCTTACACCGATCTATGGCCTCACTTACTTCCCGCACATTAAGTCCATCTTGTACAACTAAGTTCAAAATATGACCGAGGCATGGAAATCGTTCAACATGTAAGACGTCTCTGCTACATTTGATGTTCGAACTGACATTGTCGCGTGTTGCCGCTACTAATTTGTCTATCGGCAGCTCCCATGTGCCCAAGATTTCGAGAACTTTGTCAGCGATACTGCCTCCTGGTCTTTGAGATATTCTCCATCATCCGTTTCCCTTCTTCCCTTGGCTGTTTTATATCCGCCTTCGGACTGTAGCTGGTACCAAGCTCTTGTAAGATCTCAATACCGGCCTTCGAGAGAGAACCTCCTCTGGAGAGCTTTAGTTCTAAGGAAAGAAAAAAATCGTATCAGTGGGCTCAAACACGCTATCCCGAACCATGCCACTAGAAGTCTAACTAATATTACCCCATGCACATCTTGACACGTTTGTAGCAAAAAATGGCGAAGTGATTAGATGGATGCACTGATTAAGTACACCACCAGATGAGTCGTTATTTGTCACAAAGCGAGAACAAATATCGCCACCTTGTGGAAGATCGTACAGAGTTATCTTCCAGGAACCGATAGGTGTTTCATCGAAAAGTTACCAGCGAAATAAAAAGTGAATGGTCGAAAATAATTCGGATAAGACTATTTGCAGTCCTAATTAAAGAAGAAGAGTTCAATGAGGTTCAGCCTCACATTGACTCCATCCTGGAATGTTCCACTTTTTTATTGATAAGCCTAAATAGAAGATTCGCCGTTAAAAATAATACTAGAGTTTAGACTGGCAATATTTACGGTACAAAGAAGGGTTTTTTTTACTATATGAAGAAATGTGAGATTCGATTCGATAATTCGATTCTATTCAAAGACCTCTGTCTGATTTGAGATTCAGAGGCCCTATTCTACTGACCCCGCACGACTTCTACACTCTAAATTCAAGTTGGTTAAAATTACCCCAAATCATCTGGATTGAAAATGAATCCAGATGGGTTCATATGCACTCAACCCCACGATTTGGGTTACTGTTTAACCAAATTGATTTTAGAGTGTAACTGGTCCACCAAGAGACTACGTAGCATTTACCATAAGAAATATTCTACGGTAATGGGTTGGATTGATCAGACAACGTGATGCAGTAGTTATCTAATATTGAACATTACGTACATTACTAAGTCGAGCGTACATTCCAGCTGTTTTATTAACCCTTTGAACCCTGATGGGATCTTCCGTGTCAGTTCTTTGTCACCACTTGGAAGAGTCTATATTCGTTACTTGGGGGAAGACTAATCAATATTTTCAACGTGCAGCCTTAAGGCTGCACGTTGAAAATCTTGATTGTTCTACCACACAAATTCACTAGGCAAGTATCTACTTTATCAATTCAGGTCGTATGACGACCATGGGCCGGAAAAGCGGCCTTTCGGGTTTAAGGGTTAAGATTACATCGGATCTTTTCTCAAAGTACATGTCACATGCCATCCTCTAGAATATTAATGGTCATCCGCGTCCCCGTGCATAATGTCAAGGTGAAACTGATCATTCATCAGTTTGGTTTAAATTGTTGTATAACGGACGAATGATTTTGATCTCATACTTTGTAGGAAATTGCAATACATGATGAGATCACATTTTTATTTGCAGTTACTTCTGATTTCGATATTGCCTTTCTAATATCTTGAAATCAAGGATCCCTTTTTTGGAAACTACACGACCCATTTCTCCTAGTTGACTTTCCACTAGAAGCCAAAAGTGATGCACAAACACGGTTTCGTCCCAATTTTATGTTTTACCTGGCAGATTGGACTTAGTACTGTTCGTTGAACTCTAAGATCATTGGATTTAAAATCAACCCAAATCAAGGGGGTTGAGTGAATATGAATCCAGTTGGGTTCTTATTAACTCAACATCGTTCATTTGGGTTCATTTTAGGCCAACTTATTTTAGAGTGTGCAATCAAAATTTAATATCACGGCGGGAGTGCATGCATCCAGGTTGGTTTTCAGGTTGAGAACTAGAGAGCGCTCTCTTTCTAGCCATAGTCGATGTCCTCCACACCGACAGAAAGATTTATCCCTTTACTCACTGTAAAGTCCATATCTGACGAGCGTTGTTCACAAAACAGCCATTCAAATTTTATTATCTTTCAATTTTTTTCTCAAACACATAGTTCGCCCAGCCCGTTCCAATGAACTGTCGGCTTTCTTTTGGGATGAACGGCCAGCTTGCTGTTTACGTTTAGGTTAGGGGCAACAGAGGCAAACAAAAAAAATCCCAAAAAACAAAAAACAAATTACCGATAATACAATGCCTTCTAAAATTACTCTACAGACTGCCATCACCAGAAACCCGCACTTACCTTATAAGGTATCATGACACTTGTTTGAATTACCTAGAATTACAAAATCATATTCCGATCAGAACTTGGGGTTTCACGTAAAAAAAAACAAATACTTACCACATGGCATGTGCAAAAGTAGGCAGTGTTGATATTTTCCACCACGCAGCCCTGTCGCTGCCTCTTGAACTGTTTAGAAATCGTGGCTTTGTTCTAAGATTTCTGAAGCACGTTTGTTGTTCTCGTAATATATTATTTTATCATCAGTTCAAGTACGAATGTGGTAGCAGGCTGTAGGAATCATTTATGCTTGCTATTAACTGTGCGAGTCAAACGCATGTATGTTTTCGTGTTTTGTACATCAGAATCTTCATTTTAGTGTATACTTTGTGTATATATTTAAATTTTATGACTTGGGATTTTCATTTTAATTTTTTAGGAAGCACCTTAGTTCGACTGATATGCCCAGTGGTTGCGTTAGGATTTCCCCGACGCGGGAGGCTGTGATCCCCGACAGGGGGAGCTGGAGAGTCCCCGAAACCACAGGCACCAGGCCGATCATGGTTCGACTGGGTGGGAAAATGTTTTGTTTTAGTTGGAAAAAGTCGCAATATCCGTGACTTTAGAGGCTTTGAGAGGGTCAAAACGAAACGCAAAAAACCCAAAAAACAAAACAATTGTGGCTTGTAAACTATAGTGTATCAAAAAACAGGTGTCATGGCGATAGGCCATGACACCCGTTGTGATACCCTAGTTCCACAAGCCACAAACTCAATAAGTACAATAACTCCTAACAGGGACTAGATGTGTGTCGACCAGTGATTGAGTAGAAAGTTTCTGGAACGGACTACAATAAAAATCTCACAATATAATTAACGCTATCAACACCACAGTGACTATATGCCCATCGAGTTATTCCTATTGTGTACATGTATCGAGTTTTCAGGAATTTTATCTCTATCTTTGTGATGTTTGTACAATTATATCTTCCCGACGAATCGAATTTGGCCCATTTCGCCCGACGATGGGGGTGGGGAGGGGCTACACCTACCCCAGTTAGTCCCCCTCCCTGGTGCCACCCTATGATACGCTCAACAAACGAACACCAAGACTGATGCTGAACAGGCTGTAGACAGAGGTTCGTAAATCATGATATATATGGGTCTCCTTTCAAGAACAGTTATTTTGGGGTCAGTAGCCGAATCAAAACTAACATCGCACTGAGCACACCACTTCGTAAGTGTTTATTTAAATGTGTTGTGGAAATATGAGAGGCTCACTACGAGATCAGGAGTTCAAGTCCGGCTTCTTGCAACTGTGGTCAGAGCAAATAATGGAAACTCACGTGAAATTAGAAGAACACGGATCCTGACCAAAATGGGGAGACACCTGATGAAAATCCGCAACGCTCCTGTCATCATTAATAAGTTCCATGGTAACCTTTCAGACACGTAACCAGAGTAGGGGTGACAAATGCGAACGCATCTCCCTACAAAATTAGAGTTCCACTTGAGACACTATCTCTTAGTTGTGATTTGGAGTTACAGGTCCAGCTTATCTCTGTTTAACTCTTTACCTAACATGAAAAGCAGACGACACTTGCAAAACGAATTCTTGAATAACTATTTTTTTTCATTTTTTGTCTCTAAAATATAGGTTATGACCCCTCGTTGGAACGAGCTCGACGAGCTCGTTCCAATGAGGGGTCATAACCTATGTTTTTGAGACAAAACATGATAAAGTAATCAAAATTAGCGATTTTTGAGAATAGCGCTGGCCGGTTTTAGCAGTTACGTTGGGTAAAGGGTTAAGTTTTGTTAGAATCACATATTATATCCCCTGCCTCCCCTCTTCACCTTCCTCAAAACCTCTGTCAGTAGGGGCGTATCTCGTCTGCAGAGGGACTTTTCTCTCTCTTCTTATTTCTTTTGTTGTCATCATCCAGCAAGATGATCCGCATCACTCGGAGGTGATCAGTATGAGAGGAGATCCTCCGCGAAAGGTACCGCACTTCCCCGAGGACGACGATTCTACTGCTAAGTGAATTTTGCCCTTGCGCACTTGGATACCTCAAGTGGTAGCTTGGACAGCCTTCATGCATAGCAGTTTCTGTTGGATCTCCGTTGGTAGCTCTATCTGATGAGATGTTCACACTTCGGTGTCAAATGTGCGAAAAACCGACCACGACCGAAGGCTGCCTCCAATTCTAATACTGTTTTTGTACTTCATTCGGAAGCTCCATCTGAATCAATCACGATGTTCACACCTCGGAGTCCAGGGATGCTAATGCTCCCCCATGAATGATTCAGTCCCATCTTAAATACCCTGGGTAACTTAACAAGTGTTGTACTCTATGGTTAAAATTTCCTACATGATACAAGAAACATTGTTGTGTAATAAACTATCAAGGTATCTTCTTTCCAGCAATAATCAAGTTATTGTTAATTGTTCGCAATTTCGTTCCCAATGGAGCTATAAAACAGACAGCCTCTCTGATTTGAAGATAGGTGAATACAACTTTTATGACCTGTGTTCAGATCGTAGGTGATAACTGACAATTTTTGATTGACCAGTTGAATATTGAAAAGGTGTTGATGACACCCATCATACTATTAAGAGCACGGATACATTAATACTTTGTGGAAACAATGTTTAAGGTACACTGTAGCGATAGAAGAGTTTATTGTCTGTAAGGAACAATAGAACTCTTAAAGGTTCATTTGATTGCAGTTGTTGAGCTACCTAAGGTCTTTACCACAACAGGGTACATTAGCAATGCTGAATGTGCTGTGGAGGTTTTTAAACAACTTTGATTTATTATTATTTAGCACTTTACCTACCATGACTAGAAGACAACACTTGCTAGTTCTGGATTATCTAAAACAATTCGCTTGTTTACCTAAAAATGATTAGCTGATGAAACCTCACTGGAACGAGATCGTTCGAACGAGGCCCCATAAGCTATGTTTTTGAGGCAAAAAAACCCCTCCCAAAACAAGTGCAATATGGACTGATCATGTGATTGAACAAGTCAAAATTTAAGCTGAAAGAGCGGCGGTATTATTAATTTTCCTGTGCCAAAGTATGGCAGAGAGATTTTCGAGCGTATTCTGGAACAGTATATGTACAGTATGCGCGGGTGCGCAAATGTCTGCAATTTTATGTAATCACTGACCGGCAAACAGAACGCCGCCCGTGTTCAACAAGTGAATATTCGAAAAGCAGGACTTCGGCATGGTTGGGGAGACAAAAGACTGAGATGGTTTGAGAAGAATAATTCGTTTGATGGTATAGTTCCAAAATTTTGATCTCGGTCCAAGTTGTTACAGAAAGGGAAGATGATATTGCCAGCTGCGATAAAACAGCGGAAGTTTTATCTTCGGTATACAGATCAGTATGGGCAGTCAGTCTGTTTACTATTCAATAGTCGGGAGCAGACTTATTTTGTGCGCGATGTTATTTTGTGCGCAATTGGTTTTATTAATGCGATGCATTGCATTGACAAAGACACGAGGATAATCTTCACTACTTTTCACACGGAATGACAGTAACACCTGCTTCACTTTTAAAGATCATTTCATGAAAAAGGTTGATAAGTTTAAGCTGGTCAGACGATTCATATAAATTTGACAAATCTCAGCCTCGAGGCTAAAATTTCCAAGCTGTAGTTGAAATTTTATGATTGATTGCGGCTGGGTATTGGGCTGCGTAATGTGGAGAAAGAGTATAATCCCCTCATCGCTCATGAGGTAGTTCATTTACATTCCACAGGATAGGTGTGGTATGCACTGCATCTTGTTTGATGGGTACGAGAAGAATTACCAAACAGAGTATGTCATGTACCTGGACAACCCTTTTGGATGATCCCTGTGGATGACTCCGGAAGTGACGTAATGTCACGCGACTCAGTAACGATACGTTGGGTTTTCATGGTAGCCCGCCTGAATGGCCGTGATGTGACGTCATTGCCATAGTCATACACGATGTAAGTGCGCATGGACACCACGTCTTTATTTCTATGATGCCACGTGCCTGCTATGTAACCTGAAAAACTTCTAATGGGGCGGGAGTGTGTTCGGGTGGTGTGTTGGACGGGAGTATATATAATTGCCACAAACAACCCTACAATTGTTTATTTGGATCGGATTCTTCGAGAATCCTCTTTTGTTCAATCCTTATTTGATTGCACGTGGCTACTAAAAGCTTGAAGAGATCCTAATAAAGTGAGGATGTGTTTTAGAGATGCGTTCGACTCGGTAGGTATTGAACTTACGCAATAATGTCAGTTCACGGCAGTAACAGATGGAAGAAAAGAAAAATGTCTGAAACTTCCAACTATTTATAAATTGTGGTGTTTCGTTTACCTTCAGCAACTCATGACTTCGCTTAGGGGTCACGGTGGTTCTGTGGTTGCGGCATTGAGCTTCAAACCGAAAAATCCACCAGGAGTAACGGTGTTGTGTCCCAATTACCATATAAAACCGGACAACAGCCTAAAATCATCCCAAACAACTGAAAATCACCGGGGCGCAGTGCTTGAAAATCACAAAATCGACCGTATTTGTACCCATGTCACGTGACTTCGAGTGGGGAATTCCAATTTTCTGAGAGTTCCAGATATCGTCTATTGGTCACCATACACCGAAAATGATCCGGTATATATCAATACCCACAATTCATTGCGTTGCTAACAATATCAAAACAGTCATTTGCGCATATGTGTAACGCCGTCAAATGTGGCGCAGATGCTGCGCACAACATCCATAAAGGAGGTCACACGTTGCTAACAGTGTACAACACGGCACTGATTCTGGCCAATTTCTGTGCACAACATTCAAAACACAATGTACGTACAACACACAATCTTGACTTTGATCATACGCACAACATCCAAAATAACTGTTTGCGCATGTGTGTGACGTCAGTAACATGGCCACCAGCGTTGCTAACATCATTCAAGATGGCGACGAAATAAAATAGGGGCAACCATATACGTCACGTCATGTCGCCATGATCGCACAGAAGAGTGGTACGGGGGAGAGGGTCTGGCTGAACATACCCGGGATGAACATTTACACAACTGACGAACAGACTATTTAAAGGTCATGTTTCTCGAAACACTTCTCGTATTTGGAGTGGTTGCAGACCGCATCAGCCAGATACGACATCGAAGAACATGCTAAGTGAAACAGCCGCAGTACATCACGATAAGCAGACGGAATCATACCACCACATAAGTTCGTTGTGTTGGAGTTATTCTTTTCTACTTGCTCTTTCAAGGCATTACTTTGGGCTGTACAAGATACACGGAGATAATGGCTAAGAGTAACAAAGTGGAATCTCAACGACATCACCTACCCACCGTACTACCTACGGGTCCACCTCAAATTTGTGAGATGGAACTAGAAGAGGAATGACAGATTTGAGAGCTCTTAGTAGGGTTCAAAGCAAGACAACTGATCACATCCAACTTGATCTGGAGCGATACCACCGAATTGACCAAAAGTACATTCTTACGATGTAATTACAAACATATCTGGAAAATCACATGCGACACAAACCAGGTTAATGGCACCAGAACTGATTAAATCAGTCGTTATATGCACTAAAGTATTCTACAACAGTCCCTTCCTAAGTTGAACGGCCTTATTCGGACAGCGCTATTTCCATGTATCGCCATTCAAGTTTTATTATTTTTCAAAGTTTTGCCTCCAAAACATAGCTTTTGACCGTTTATTGGAATGAACTCGACGAGCTCCTTCCAATGGAATGCCAAAAGCTATATTTTTGAAGTAAAAATTAGAAAAGTTTGGTTACTGAAGAATTTAGTTTTGCAAATATCGCTCTCTAGTCGTGTTAGATGAGGCGCTAACAGTGAATCCGGAGATTCTGATGTTCTGGAAGCATAATCAGTCTGAAAGAAAAGTCATATTGATCCGACGGTAGCCGACCTAACGCGCAAATCGTCATCGCATGCTAATGGCTGTGTGAATTTCCACCCTAACATACTCATGATGTTTAACTAAAAACTTTAGTTGAAGGAGCTGGCAGATACATCAGTTATCTCCTTCATCAAGAAAAGGTGCTGCCACCACTAAAATAACAGAAGTAGATACCAATCTATTGTCAGACATCGGGGCGGGGGATTCCCCGCACGTTTTTTAAGAGGTGTCATAGTTTGATAAGTAATACAACCAAACTGGTATTGAACTTTCACAATAATGCCAGCTCACGGCAGTAATAGTTTGAAGCAAAGAAAAATGTCCGAAACTTCCAACCATTTAAAAACGGTGGTGATCCGTTCACCTTTAGCTACTCACAACTTCGCGACTCACTTATAACTGGGCGATGACTCAGTGTTTACGGCATTGGTCTTCAAACCAAAAGGTCAACAAGGGGTAACGGCTTTGTGTCCTTGGCAAGGCACGTAATCTCGATTGCCCACGAGGGAGCAAAATGGCGTTGGCGGAGTTAGTACGTTGGGGAATCTGACAGTTGCTTGCCTCTGGTCGGTGGTTCACTCTGGTATACTCCGGCTTCCCCCACCCGTGAAACTGTCCGACACGAGGTGACCCTGGCTGTCGAAACTTCAACGACAATAACAAAAAGAAAAAAATGACACAACTTCGCTAGGACCTGGTCTCATAGAGTGAAATCGCCAACTTGAATTAACGTGTGAGTGGTATGTTTAAAACAACTGTGTACCACCGTTGCTATTTATTTATTGGTGTTTAAGGTCACATACTTATACCAGCGTTGCTACTAAAGTTGCTACTACATAACTTTAATGGAGCGGCATCTCAACAGAAGCCTCTAGGGCCAATTAAAGCTTATCTGGTCAAAAACTATGTTCTTGCCTGATAAGCTTCAAAGAAAAGACACTCGTTTAGCCATCCAAGGTGATCAGTCACCTGATTAAATGGTTATGGTTATATTGTTATCAGTGTCGACAATCTCCTAATAATGAGATGCGCACATGTAGTGCCTGTGTTGCCTGTGTTGCATGGGCACTGTCACAAGTGTCAATGCATCGCGAAGGTACGATACCTCAAAAGAATTTGAAAGAGAATTTTAAGAATTAAAAATTAAGACCGATCCGATAGGGTTCAAGTTCAAAAGAAGCAACTAAAATAGGAATTAATGCCCTTGCGATCGAATAAGAGTCGGGGGTTCTCGAAAACTTTATTCCATCTCAAGGAGTGTAAGACTGTGGGTCGTAAGCTAGGGATGTCCCATGCTATAGGTTAAAGGAGGTGCCGATCGGTGCGAAAGTATAGACACTTTGGAATATAAGAAGAGCCACAGAGCTCATATTTAGAGTAGAAACAGTCGCGGGCCAAGTCGGTGGTCAAATAAGAGAGCAGGGTCAGAATAAGAAGTACGAGCTCCGGGAGCTCACGAATACTGGCATTCAGGTAGACGATATTATTATTAGCTGGGAAGATCAACCACCAGCGACAATGAGGAAGCAACCAGGGACAACAGAGAACGTAGCCGCAAGGTGACTCAAAAACTGTGTGGGCGGAGTTTTTATATGTATCAAAATTTCAGTGAACCCCTACTGATTATGCTTTTTAATGAAAAGTCACTGACCCCCTTCGGGATAAGAACCACCCCAACAGTAACGAAACGGGAGGGTTCGGCATGGTAAGACAAACGCTCGCGCACGGATTCAGGTGACACTCCTTGATTCTAGACTGAAGATGCAGCGTGAATCTATTTCCCTAGCAACGACCACGCCCGGTTTCGGACATCTCTATTTTTAGAATAATTCCGCGGTCTCTGATTGTACCTTTTAGATATAAACATAGGTGAGTTTGTGGTACTGAAATTCTAGATAGCAGCCCAATGGAATTGGCGTTAGCATGGCATTCAATCTAAAAATTCCCTGCATGTGTCGATTCGTATTTTAGTGATACAACAAACAATTATAAGGTCCTTGCCTGATAAAAGGCTATGAGAAATCAGGTTTCCCATCTTCTACCAATGATTTATTTATCGTATATTCCCAGCGAAGACCCTTATTTCCAAACCTTGACAATTTTACCAAATGGAATTCACCGTCACGATTTTTAATAATATGTAATCATTCCGGGCAGTTTGGGGCTAAAGATGTCATCGATTTTATTATTCACATGGACATACTAAAACTTATAAAAAAAAACCTTTTATTTTTTTAAAATTGCCAGTAGTATGTCTCGGGCTTTTCGGGGAACATTTGGGGGATCTCATCGGGGATCTCATGTGACGTCATGTCACGTGACCTAGTGCCGCCATGTTTGGTTGTCAGGGTAACCCGCGTGAGCGGCCATGTTGTGACGTCATCTCCATAGTGATAGGTGTTGTTAGTGCGCATGCGCAGCGCGTGTTGTTAGGGTGATACGTGTTTCCGTCGTCCATTTTGTATACTGGAGGCCGCCATCTTGGTTTCTATGGCAACACGTGGTTGCTATGTTACCCAATTTTTCTGCAATGGGACGGGGTATGTTCGGAGGGTATGTTCGATTAGTAAGAAGTAATTTCCCGATTCGTAGAATTTCCACAAACAACCCGACAATCCCTCCAAATCACCAAAATCCACCCAACTTTCAATATTTCGAATTCTTCCAGAATTCTCTGCTTCTATCTATATATGCAATAGTTTTCCTCTACCTGACCATGTTCTTTTGTTCTAGAGTATACTCCAGTAGCGTAGAAAAGCCTATCAGTTGGAACAGCTTTGATTATTATTACTATATTTAGCTATTCTGGTCTATTCTTGTAACGTCTGACCTTATTCCGTGTACTCTTGTTGTTTCATTTATCTAGATCATTTATATAAATTATAACTAACCAATCAGATTGCCTTATTTCCCATAATCTGTATGCAGAGTTATCTCCCTTCTGTACAACAAAAGCCTATATCATTCCCAAAGCCAGATTACACCGCCTCGCTACTTTTTGATTGTAAATTCTGCTTACTTAGCTAGTAGCGCGTTTACGTATTCCAGAAAAATATGAATTTTACTCATTAAAATAAGTGACTTCTTCACTTTATTGTTGAATAAATTTAGTCGTATTCACTTGAAACACTCGCCAATAAGTTAACGTTATGATCTTTCCGTTTTTAGCGATATGCGTATGTTTATTCCCAGTGTTTTTTCGTGCTATTACGTATATTATAGAGTGGTTTATCGGCACAGGAAAAAATTGAAGTGGCGGCATCTCCATGGATGCCCCCCACCCCACACACACATGACTTGTCGCCCCTCCCCTTCTAAAAACATTCTATTTGCGGGCCCGATACCGATAGAATATAAATGACCGACAAAAGTAGAAATGGAAAACAGACAACGACATTATAACATGAATAGGTGTGCGGCCATGGGGGCCCAGAGAGCGGGGGTGGGGGGGGGGGGGGGGGTGGGGGTGGGGGGGGGGGGTGAGGGGTGGATGCGATATCGGGGAAAATTAATTTTTTTCTGGCAGTTTTCATAATGTTTTGAGCCAAGTTTCATTGACCTTCCTGCAGTGTCAAAGACTCAGTCTATTGTCTTCATATAAGGGGTGCCGCCCTGTAAGACCAAACTTGGAACCAAAGTCCGTAATATAATTTGTTTTGGCACTGGGCGACCAAGCATTACCCCCATCCCCACAATACTGCTTGACCTAGCCATATCAGAAACAGGATAATATGAAGGTCTAAGGGCTAATAGTATACCTACATAGATATAACTACTGCTCCTACATCTCCCACCTCCTTTACGAGAAGCTCGACACCCCTGACCCAGTGCGGTATTGCGAGATAGTCCTTGTTGGATTAGATTGGCAGTGAATAGGATGAATGGTATTTTGGTCTATTATCCCCTTACACACTAAAAACTAAAGTGTTGAAACTGACACTTTCAGGGTGTTAAACCCATTCTGATTCTTAGGATTTGATTTTAACACTCAAAGTGCAATGCTTTAAGCACTTAGACATTACAATCGTCAGACATCTGAAACTTGAATGGATGGCACTTCCCAAGTGTCTAGCATTGGTGGTTCTTCTAGAATCGTCCATAATTTGATTTGCGCTTGGTGGGTGCATAATTAAAAGGACACAACGCAGATGATGCGGATCAGACTCGAGAGTTCGAGCCTGATCCGCGTCATCTGTGTTGTTTCCTTTTAAGTGTCGCGACATTACACTTGTCAAGTGGTATTTTTGTAACACCTGTCAAGTTCTGGGATATCTACACTTGAACAAAGTGCTAGTTCCGCACTTAGTAAGTGTTAAATACAGCACTTCAAGTGTAGTTTTCAACACTTTAGTTTTTAGCGTGTAGTACTATTAACCTACCGAATCCTTTGTATTATTCGAATGGATTTTGGAACCAACAGAGTATTAAAGTAGATGACTGAGATACAGACGATCAAGTCCAAATCGCATCAGAACTAGGCAATCACTGAGAAAAGGTAAACGATAAGTGATGAGGCATGGGGAACCCACCACACTGCCAGAATGAGGTCGAGATAAATTCATCGAACTTCGTGTGCAGCGAAATTAAAGCTGAGGAGGTTCGAAAAGTAGTCGCAAATTTAAGGAATGGAAAAGCGGGAGGAGTTGACGACATTCCTAACGAGTTCATAAAAAATGGGGGAGAGGAACTTTGTAAAAGCATAACGATCCCATTCAATTTAGTCAGAGAAAAATAGGAGTTCCCAAAAGAGTGAAAGAAAGCCAAAAAGAAAAAGATATTTATGGCCTTTTTGGATATTAAAAGGGCATACGATAGAGTATGGGGGGGGGGGGGGGGGGGCATATGGACAAAGCTTGAGGCCCTGGGTTTGGGAGGCGAGTTTGTTGGAATTATGAAAGTATATATAAAGATGTACAGAGTGAAATTAGCCCGCGTACCATAACAACTAAACGTTTGACTTTGGAGGCCTAGAACGGGGATGTATCGTTTCGCCAATTCTTTTTGCATTGCACATCAAAGATTTAGGAGATGAACTCCTGCATAGTCATCGAAGTTAAGCAACGTCGAGCCCGGTTAGTCCTCGGATGGGTGACCGTTTGAGCGATCGATTCGGACTCCCGCGTTGTGTCCTTGGGCAAGGCACTGTACCCCGATTGTCCACATGGGGGCACTATGACGCCGTGTACTAAGGCGTACTACACGTCGATAGTGCGCATGTCTTCAACCAATCTGACCCTGCCTGTGCTGCAGTGCGGAGTTAGGATGTTGGGGAGCTGGCAGCTGCTCGTCGTTGCTCGGTGGTTCTCTCCGGGTACTCCGGCTTCCTTCACCAGTAAAACTGCCACGGACATGATTAGCCATTGTGCATAAGTATATGACCTTAAACACCAATAAATAAATAAATAAATAAATAAATAAATAAATAAATAAATAAATAAATAAATAACTCCTGCATAGGGACGAGAGGTAGCAGTTGGGGACTAGAAGATCCCAGGGCTATTTTTCGCAGACGACATGGCGCTAGCGTTAGAAAGAGAAGATGGGCTAGCGAAAATGCTGGCAATTGTTGTGAGATATGGAAACAAATGGAAACTCGAACTAAATGAAAGCAAAAGCAAAGTTATACCCATGGGTTGTAAAGTGGATCCTGCATGAAGGTGTAGGGTGGGGGAGTTCTGTTCTGTAAACTTCTTAGTGTAGGAGAGACAGGTGACTACGAGTATTTGAGGGTAACTTTTAACATCACGCGGTAACAAAATCGTCAGAGACGGAATCCTGGAGGATGGTCTTTGGATTGCCTAACGCGATAAAAAGAAGTCAGGTTTTGAAGAGTACCTTGATGGCACCTTTGTGTACGTGTGGCAGTGGGGGGGGGGGGGGGGGGGGGGGGGGGGGAGAGGGGGGGGGGGGGGTCCTGTTCTGTAAACTTCTTAGTGTAGGAGAGACAGGTGAATACGAGTATTTGAGGGTAAATATAAACATCACGCGGTAACAAAATCGTCAGAGAAAGAGTCATGAAGGATGGTCTTTGGATGACCTGCCGTGATAAAAATAAGTCAGGTTTTGAAGAGTACCTTGATGGCACCTTTCTGTACGTGTGGCGGGGGGGGGGGGAGGGGAGGGTCAAGTTGTTCAAGTTTGATAAAGAAATTGGGAAAAAACAGCGAAAAGGAGTGCCAGATGTGTAATGAAGGCGTGGAGAAGACTGTGGAACACTTTCTATTAGAACGTCCAAAATACCAGTCTAACAGAATAAGATTCACTGGGAGTATAATGGAGAAATAGGATGGGAAAATGAAGGACATGTTGTTAGTGGGTGATACAAATGAGAGGGGTTAATATGCTTATCGAAGTATGATTGGGAAGTATGGGGCCCGGGATGTCATAAAGCAGTTCGTCTGCGACTGTTGAGATGAGAGAAGATGCGTGGGAATAGGGAGGCAGTTGGGAGCACAATGGTAACCAAGGCCTTCTCACCTGAGAACCGCGACAAATCAGCGGCCGGCCAAAGTGTTATTGAAATGTAACGGCACAGTCTGAACCGAGTTTCGTATCTTCGTCGCTTTTCAAAGTGAAACTGAGCTACCATTTGGAAAGTTTAACATTCAAAATGCTTTGATATGAATGAAGTATTGTCAGTACCTGTCCCATGACAGTTTGTATGGTGGAGTTATAAGTAAGGGAAATGGTTGACATTGTCATATGAAGCGATTGACGGTAATCGAAATCGTTGGCTTCCATTTTCTCTCCACAAGAGTTTATTGGTTTGGAAACAAATATGAAGTGGGTTCACCCTCACGTGACCCAACATGGGGGTGCTGTGTTGCAGTATTCAGCCCATCTCTAAACCCGTTGGCAACTTGAATTTCTCGAGAAATGAAGCCAAGAGTTCGATTTGTAAACCCTTTGAATTCTCAAGACCGATGTTTCGGTCCAAGGCATAATTTCGTCTCATTTTGGTCTTCTTATTGGAGGTCTATACACGGGGCATTGATGATAAAATAATAACTGCAGTCTGCAGTCGGGAGGCTGCAGACAGCAGTTATTATTTTATCCTCCTTGTGTTTTGATATTGGATTGACTAATCTCACTGTAAGTGTACACAAAGGCGATACCATTTCAAAAGACGAGGATTCCAAAGGTTAACATCGGAAAAATGGGATCAAAGTTATCCTGTGGCCATCCTTTTACTTAGCTTATACTATTATTGTTTGTTCATTCATTTGAGACTTAATGTTTCAATATGCTGTTAAAACTTTTTCTTAGGAAAGGATGACTCATTGGTTGGACCAGGGGTATCGGGCTTCAGGGGTATCGGGATTCATCTTCATTGTGTGTTTGGGCAAGGTACACAATTTCAGTGGCCCCTAGTGGGAGCGCTGTGGTGTAGTGTGCTAAAGCGTACTGCACATCGACGGTACACCTGCGTTCCAGCGATGCTTACTCTGATGCTACGAGATTAGTAAGTTGGAGAGTGTGAAAAGTACTTGTCACTGCTGAGAGGTTATCTCCGGATAATCCAGGTTACTCCACTGGTGAAAATTATGACACGACATGACCCTGAGAGAGTTGTGGAGTGGGGGTATCCCAGACAATGGAGCTTTTGCTCCTCACTAAGGAGGTCGACAATTGAAAACTTCCAACGTTTCACGTCATTCGTGTGGTAAGGTACCCTTTCAAATTATTTTTGCTCGCTAGCTCCCAGGCCACTTCTAATGATCAATTTACGTGCGGACAATATTTTGTCTAAATGTAATTTCTTCAATTGATCTGACCGTATAATATTCAGAGGGGTGGGGTAGGGATGGGGGTCATTCTTAATTCAAGTAGTATGAGAAGAATTATAATATATAATACTTCTTCCACATCCCAGCAGCAAATTAGCAATTATATCACAGTGATGATTGTACACATATTTAGAAGCATACAGCTGCTTTTCATTCAACACAAAATCTAAGTTAAAAATTTACATGTTCCGTTTCAGTGCCTTGTCACACTCCATGTCGTTTAAGCCTTTGCCTGACATGAAAAGGAGACGACACTTGCAAAAAAAATTTTTGAATAACTATTTTTTTTCATTTTTTGTCTCAAAAACATAGATTATGACCCCTCATTGGAACGAGCTCGAAAAATAATTGGCGATTTTTGAGAATAGTGCTGACCGGTTTTGACCGTTACGTTGGGTAAAGGGTTAATAATTTTATGCCACGCACTGTTATCTATTTACAAACAGAACGTGATCTCCGATGTGTCCTTATACGAACTATATTTATTTCGTTTTCTGCAAATTAGCATTGATTCCAGCAGGTTTTTGTACAATTCCTTCTCGGGTAATTAAATCAGAGTAATTTACAACAATATGCCCAATGTAAATGCAAGAATCCCAAGCACACGATGAACAATCTGAATGGATCTTGTTGGTTGAACAACTGGTGGCAGTGGAAAATCAAGCATAGCGAAGGGAGACAACACTGCTTGGAGTTTGCATTTGCCCATTAGACAGTCGGGTAAATTCAAGTCATGGCCGAAGAAACATTGGTCATCCCTGCACCATCCAATATCTTACGATAATTATTTATTTATTTATTTATTTATTGGTGTTTAAGGTCACACACTTATGCGCAATGGCTAATCGTGACCTTGACAGTTTTACGGGTGGAGGAAGCCGGAGTACACGGAGAGAACCACGGAGCATCGACGAGCAGCTGTCAGCTCCTCAACATTCTAACTCTGTTCAAGCTCCGCTCAAGAAAGGTTACAGCGGTTGAAGACATGTGCACCTTCGACCGGCAGTATGCCTTAGTACACGGCGTCATCGTGCCCCCATGTAGGCAACCGGGATAAAGTGCCTTGCCCAAGGACCTAACGCGGGTTACGATAATTATTAATTACGGGCATGGTTTCTTCCTTCCAGTCCACAGATAGTTTTACAGTTGTTGTAAGCATGTATAAAAAGATTCTACTTGTGTCGTCGTGATCAAAAAGATGAATGACTATGTTGTACAGTTGGTTTCCACGGACTGTTGTTAGTACATATGTTTGCGTTCAGACAGTTTTTTGTCAGACGAGATTATTTTTAGCCGAAGTTCGTATCAAGGTATCTATATTTGTGGTGGTGGAGTTGGGTGGTGCTGGGGCCACTGGGAGCTCATGGGTCCATGCACTTTTATGCTGTAGTCATATAAAGAAGTTTGAATTTTTGAGTTGGGAAAATGTATGGAGGTGGTGTCCTTCTCTCAGTGTAGCGGCCGAGAGGTATATATTTTTTTTGGAGAAGTCTTTGAAAATATGCCCAAATGGCATTATTTGGAGAGATTTTGGGGCTCGAAAGAATGTCAATTCAGGATTGTTAGGGTGCCCGTGAGGATTTTGAAGAGGCCAAGGCATCCCAGGTTCCCAATGCTACGTCACTGTTTTAGTCATACCCCGACTACTCTTCCGAAAATTCAGCTTTTGTCCCTCAGAGACCGAACTCATTGAGTATCGTCTCCAAAACATACGTTGAAAGGGTAAATGATTTGATTCAAAGCACATGTTCACCTTCAATTTCTTCTTCGAGGCAAACGGATTAGTCACTGTCATGAAAAGACGTCATTGAAAAAATTCAGTTCAGGTTATGAGAATTAAAATTAAATTTACAGATAAAATTCTTTTTGCTTCTCATTAATTTCTCATCTGTTAACTCAGCAGCGAGATGTCTCTGCTGAAATGTTAGACAACAAAATCAAATCTGTGGAAAGTGTGTGATTCTTAGTACTTCTAAACTGATTATATCAGTTGGTATGCCTTTAAAGAAAGCGACCGGATTGGCAGCGCATAACAGATGAAAACCAATCTATTTACTGGGGTTTAACAACACTTTCGACAGCCAGGGTCACCACGTGTCAGGCAGTTTTACGGGTGGCAGAAGTCAGAGTGCCTGGAGAGGACCCCCGAGCAACAGTGAGCAGCTGCATGACTCCCAAGCGTACGAACTCCACACAAGCTGGGTTAGCATTGATTGAAGACAAGTGCACCATCGACGTGAAGTACGTCTTAGTACACAGCGCCACCGTGCCCCCCCCCCCCCACCTGGGAAATCGGGATGAAGTGCCTTGCCCAAGGACACAACGCAGTTACCTCTGGCGGGAATCGAACCGTAGGCCTTTCGGTTTGAAGTCCAATTCCGTAACGACTCAGTCACGGTCTTATATGGGGAATGGAAATGAGCTTCCCCCACTTGTCCCATCTTCACTCTATGCGATCGCTGTATTTACATTTAACCCTCAGCTAAGGTAAGAGAAATTACCGATCTGTACTATTCACAGAAATCGCCTTTCAAATTTATTATTTTTTCGAGTTGTATGTCGAAAACGTATATTATGACTCTTTATTGGAAAGAGTTAAGCACAAGGAGGGTCATGAGCTATGTTTTGAGGGACAAAATGAAATTTCTTAAGTGTTGTTTTCTAATCGTGTAATGTAAAGGGTTAAAATAAATTATACCCCCACGCTGGTTGGGAGTCTGTCCCCAAATTAATCTCAGCCCGAAAATGCATGATGATATGTTTTAACATGAATACAAAATATTGAAAACAACTGATATTTTGTTGGCGAAAATAATGCAACGAGAGCTGAAAGCTGAGCCTTTAATGGTAAAACCGCAGGTGCTGTTCACCAACGAACAATGGTCCCACCTTTAGGCACATTACTCTGTTCCAGTTCACTTCTCAACTGGGATGTCCATGTTGAGAGTGGGTGCGTCCAGCTCACCTTTAAGTATACTCTCCCAAAAAAAGAAAGTGTGCATGCTAAAAAATAACACTAAAAAAGATATATATCATTTTCATTCATGAAAATTTTATTCAATCACAGATGAATCAATTTGTGATCAACACGAGAAATTCCATTACGCTACGGCGAATATTCTTGGTGCCATGGAGAGTCAAGGACACTAAGGGTCAAACACAAAAGTCACCCACTCAATATCTGGTATGACCTCCGTCTGCATCGACTACTGCTGTGCATCTACGCCTCATGGAAGCGATCAAGTTAGCATGGAAGTGTTGTGGGATGTTGTTCCATATTCTGATAAGCTGTCTTTGGAGTTCCACAAGCGTTGACGGTGCATGGGGAAGCCGACGTAGCTGACGTTTCATTTCGTCCCATACGTGCTCAATGGGTGAGATATCGGGCGAATTTGCGGGTCAGGGAAAAACATCCACTTGTTGTTGCTGCAGATACTGTTGAACAACACGAGCTGCGTGGGGTCGGGCGTTGTCATGCTGTAGAATGACGCCGGAGTCGTGACGTTGCAGAAATGGGACAACAGGTGTAAGCACTTCATCACGATATCTGGCTGCATTGAGATTGCCATCAATAATGACCAGCTCAGTTCTGTTACGGGCAGTGATGCCACCCCACACCATGAGAGACCCTCCCCCATAACGGTTTCGTTCAACGACACATGGATCTGTGTAGCTTTAGTTTCGACGTCTGTACACTCTCTGGCGGCCATCTGATGATGAAAGATGGAAACGGCATTCATCTGTGAATAAAACACGTCGCCACCAGTGTAAGGGATGCCTGAGATGTTGTCTACACCACTGCAGTCGAGCACGACGATGACGTAACGTCAAAATCGGACGAATTGCAGGTCTTCGAGGACGTAAGCCGTATTCTCTCAGCCGGTTGATTACTGTTTGAGGATGCATCTGTCTCAGGTTAAGGATGTTCCTGGCTGTCGTCGTTGCCGTTTGTTGCCGGTTCCGGAGATGGACGACACGGATATACCGATCTTGTGCAGGGGTGGTAACTCGGGGTCTCCCGGAGCGGGGTCGGTCTCGAATGTCATCATGTTGTGCATGTCGATGGACTAGCCTGTCTACAGTGTTACGGTGGCAGTTCAAATGCCGGGCAACCTCTCTGTGTGTTCTGCCAGCTCTGATCATACCCAGGGCAAGGAGACGTTGATTCATTGTCAATCTTGGCATGCTAATGTGGAGTCGTTTTAACAGCAGCGCAAGTTTGAATGTGAACGATAGGAAAGCCTCACTTTAGTGTTTAAATACCCAAGGATTCACACTGCTGCATGAATTTTCAGACTCTCCACGTGCAAAACATGCCTTTTCACAAACGTGCAGCACGTCATTTAACGTTAATGCAATTTTAACGGGGAAAGCTGTTTTTGTGTTCAATATAACTTATTCATGAACAGGTTAACATAACACTCTTTACACCTACGAAATTATTTTTTTTGGAGTTTGATCAATTTCTGCAATGCACACTTTCTTTTTTGGGCGAGTATATAAGACGAAACCCACCTCCGGGAGTGGTAGCACCTTTCGCGGTAACGCCCGCAGTGGTCCATAACAGAGGGAGGGAAAGAGTAAACCAACCACCACTGAAACAACAAGAGATAGCGGGACAGAGACAAAGAAACAGAGAAAGAAGAAGAAATCTCCGTCACCCAAACACCGGGATGCCAGGTGAATGGAGGCGTTTGCATCAAAATTGTGGGATTATATGCATATTCACAATAACAAGGTCGAATTATATCCTGATGTTATGGCTCTGGTAATCGTAATCAGTACTCGCAATCAACTGTAATCGATTACAATTTTTTAAGTAATCACATCTAATCAGTAATCAAGGTATGTTTCGATAACAAATAATAAAACGTAATAAATTTCACTCAGAAATTGACAGTAATCATGATTACTTTTTATGAATCCTTTTGTACGTTGGGGAGTCTGACAGTTGCTCGCCGTTGCTCGGCGGTTCTCTCTGGGTATTCCGGCCTCCTCCATCCGGAAAACTGTTCGACACGAGGTGACCCTGGCTGTCGAAACTGTCTTTAACCCCCCCCCCCCCCCAAAAAAAAAAAAAAAAATGAAAATGAATAAATAAATAAATAAATAAATAAATAAATAAATAATAAATAAATAAATCCTTTTAATTTCTTAAATATCGTTTAAATGTTTTTTTTAAATCGCTGTAACTAACTCTGTCTTCTGATAGAGAAGTTGCTCTTAATCTGATAAGGTGTTCTAAAGAAGTTCAGGAAGTCAGGATGAGGTGAAGTGATAAAACCGCTTAACGAAAGATGGCCTTAGGGCTCCGAAGTGATAAAACCGCCAAATGAAATATGGTTTTAGGGCGCCGAAGGTGGAGATATTTTTTGTGTCTGTGCCTGACGCAGCCGTGGTGACAACGACATCCAAGGGGGCAAAGGGGGTGGAACTTTGAAGGTAGAGGTGTTGTTACGAGCGGCATCTATATGCTTTCTTTGTATTTCGTTGTTCCTTTTTTTATTTGGCCGGTGGCTTTGATGGACTGACTGATGATTGGAGAGATCTGCTTTCAATGACGACAGAATATGTTCCATCAGCTCAGCATGATCTTGTTTTCTTTCTTTGTGACCCTTTCCGTATCTTTCTGAAAGACTCTTGGAGGATTCCAAAGCGTCTTCCGTGGCAGCGAGAGAGGTCTCAATACAGAGATTCCCCCAAGATTCCTAATCTGGAGTGAGTGGATAGTTTGGAGCAAGAGGCTTTGAAAAGCCAGTTTCCATTTCCGTCTCTGTCTCACTGATAACATCTCCATCCTCCAGTTTATCCCACGTAGGGGGGGGGGGGGGGGCATCTGGGGTGTGGAGGGGAGTTATAGGATATGGAGGTGTGGAGATGGTAGTGGCCTTCCCTCTCTTCTTCTCCGCCTTCTATTCCCTCTTTCTTTTCAGAAACTGTTCCAGTAGTCAAGTATCCCAGTATTGATCGATAGACTCTTCTTCTTTTGATTTTTGACTATTTGTCTTGCCTCCTTTGGGCGAAGACGATGGTGGGTGGAGGGGGTCATTCCACTAAAGGTGCTGCCTTCCTCCGAATGGGGGTGGCTACTGATTCTCTGTAGTCACAAATTCTACTGCTAATTGAGAAACGTTCAGCGCTGACTGGGTTCTCTGTATTCTCACTGGAAACTTCACATTCAAAAATCTTGTGCATGCTTAACCCTTTACCTAACATGAAAAGCAGACGACACTTGGAAAAAAAATTCTTGAATAACTAATTTTTTTCATTTTTTCTCTCAAAAACATAGGTTATGACCCCTCATTGGAACGAGCTCGTCGAGCTCGTTCCAATGAGGGGTCATAACCTATGTTTTTGAGACAAAAAATGAAAAAAATAGTGAAAATTAATTCGCGATTTTTGAGAATAGCGCTGGCCGGTTTTGGCCGTTACGTTGGGTAAAGGGTTAATGATTTTTCTTTTCACCTTGGCGACCAATGTTCGAGTGTGAGATCACTATGTGAAATGTACCACCAGATAGTGTGAAAAAGTGAATCTTTTGAACTTGTGCATATAAAAATGTCTGTTGTATTTCACCAAAATGGTTCAGCCAAATTCACACTTCTGACTTCAGAACGTGCAAACTCAATTAGCCATGGATTACCTGCTGAAAAAAATTAAAGACACTTTGATCGTGTTGGACGCCAGTTCACTTCTCAACTGGGATGTCCATGTTGAGAGTGGGTGCGTCCAGCTCACCCTTAAGTATAAGACTAAACCCACCTCCGGGAGTGGTAGCACCTTCCGCGGTAACGCCCGCAGTGGTCCATAACAGAGGAAGGGAAAGAGTAAACCAACCACCACTGAAACCACAAGAGATAGCGGGACAGAGACAAAGAAACAGAGAAAGAAGAAGAAATCTCCGTCAACCAAACACCGGGATGCCAGGTGAATGGAGGCGTTTCCCGAGAGGAAAAAGGTTCAGACCGGGAACAGGAGATGGAGAGGGTGAAACTGTCGACTCACTTCCAAAACCTGCATCACCAATCCCAAACCGTACCTCTACACCAAAGAGGTCAAGGGAGAGGAGAAGAAGGAAGTGGAGGCTGAGGAGATGGAAGTCGTCTTACCTGGATCTCTTATTAACCCTCACCAAACGGACCACAAAACCAGTTCGACCTCGGACTCCGAGTATGAAACTGTGAAGTTAGAAGATATGACTCTGGGAACCTATACAGAAGGCCAGGACGAATTCGCCATGGAACGCTTCGAAGAGCTCAAATTGAATTTTAACGGAACCACATAGGACTACTTGGCGTACCTAAAACAAATAAATAACTTCCTTCTCAACAAACGTAGACACTGTGAAGCATCCAAGGTCCGCAACCGCTTCTTCCATAAATGGCTGCAACTGAAAACACCAGAAACATCAACTGCCACGACCTCTGCTTCCCAGCCACCTCCTGCTAAGTAAAAGAAACACAAACCATCACAAGCTCCACTGAACCCCTAACACTTTCCTCCTTTGACGCACCCAGACCTGATGCCAAAATTCATTCTACAGTTAAAGAGGGTCGTGAGGGGCTTGCCCCGCAACGTCACTACCCGTCTTTGGAGCGCTAAAACCATTGAGTCATTTCACCTCTCACTGCTATCTGTATACTATGGGGCAAATGGAAGACCATTCCACCGCGGAAGCTGCAATAAATCTTCAAGTGTGTCTTGCCATCGTCGCAGGCTGCTTTCGCACGTCAGCGCCTAACCGACCCCCAATAAATAAAGGACAATCTACCTCGGAATAAAAGCCGTATACATCTCTGCGTACTCGGGAGACAATTCCACCGCGGGAGCAGTAATATACCTTCGGCAGTTGTTTGCCATCGTCGCGGGCTGCTTTTGCACTTCAGCTACTAACCGACCCCCAATAAATACGACAACTTACCGTGGTAGCAACAATTACACATAGGATGTGGCTGGCATCGTCTCTTATTTCCACTTTCAGATACACAGAAGACACATCACATACCGACACCGACAAGACAGGAGCAGCAGACTATGCCCGCCAGTAGATAAGACGGAACTGCGGCATAACAAATGCAACAGCTTCGACGACCAAAGCTCCACCTACGAAATCGATCACCAGATCGACTATGACCCATGCCACATGCACTGAACAGACCATCGAGCCAACAGAAGCGTCCGAGGCAGATTCTACTTGCCCAGGACGGCTCCAACAAACAACTATACTTTGATTGAAGACTCTACTGATCGACTAACCACGAAGACAGAAACGAGGTCAATAAACCTTGACAAACACACAAACTTTAACAAACACACATATTTTTTCTCCCGCTAACCGTTATGTTTCCATCTTCCTTCACTCTATCTCCAGAGGTGGTCACCAACCCCTGGAGAAGAGAACGTTGGTACTGTGTCCGGCTAATGGCTCTTTTTGTAGCCGTCCCAGGACGCACTTTTCCCCCGCCAAATAGGATAACAAACAGGCCTGCCCAGGAACCAGGGAAGTTCGTATCTTTTGTTGGTGCCCCGAGAGGGGCTGTTGTCTGTAAATGTTGATTGATGATTGTCTCTCCCTCGAGTCCGCAACTGTTCGTCCTCATCCAGAGGCAGACAAAACTTGCCGATGACGGCCGTAACAACACACACCAAAATAAGTGGCACATTATACGTGTCTGCATATGCCACGGAAAAATACCACCCCATCACCCTCTGGGAGAGGTAGCACCTTTGTCGAGAGGTCACCCTCCCACACTGGTCCTCACCCGAGGAAGGATAACAACTAACTAACTAAAGAACACCAAGAAACACATCAAAAGCCTGCTCCCTCAACTTTCCTCCTCTACTGCGGCCCGCCATGATGTTCATTTGTGAAAGAAACTAAAAATCCAAAACGTCAAATAAGGGTCGAATGGGGCTGGCCCAGAACCGTCCCTGTGTGTTTTCTGCCCGCGAAACCATTGATCTTTTGCCACTCTCAGTTATTAAAAATTAATGCATGCAGTCACCCCCAAAAGGTGAGAAGTGTTTCATGTCAAGTTACCAATAATTGACAGTTAATGAAAGTTGTGAAAGAACGCTATGTACGTGATATAATTTTCGTTGAATCATTAATTTCAATTATGGTCAATGCTCTGTTTACAAGTATAAAGACTAAAGGGTGACACCTACTTAAATCCATTCTTTTGCTCTAGCAATAATTCACTATAGTCTGTTCTGAGCAAAGGCTGTGCAGTTAAAACTAGAAGTCCTGTCACAAAATGCGCACATATAGCACGCCGATCTGCGCGTTAATCTGCGCGTTATGGCCATACTAAGGCTATCAAATTCTGCACATATGGTCTGTGCACAGGCAATGTTTCAGCCAATGGACCTCCGGGTAACCCGGAGGTCCATTGGCAGAAACATTGCCTGTGTTTGCTATGAAAAACCAGAAGTACCTGCCGTGCTTTGGATGCCATTCGAAATGGCAATTGGGCGCAGTTCCTACGCATAATTAAACCTAAATAAGCGCACAGTTCATGACAGGACTTCTAGTTTTAACTGTACCTGTGTTTTATTGTGATCTTATACACTACGGGTTCTTCAAAATTTGAGTGGCTTATATTTGAGTGCCATAAGAAAACATGCTTACACATTAAAATCGTTTTCTGTTTCATTTACAAAACAACAAATACAATGCAGGACAAAGCGTTGTAGAAAAACTTCTCACGTTTATCTCCAAACCACGCAGTATTGCAAACAGAACACTCTCTTTCTTTCTCTCTCTCTCTCTCTCTCTGTCTCTCTCCTCTCTCTGTCTTTCTCTCTGTCTCTCTCTCTTTCCGCACGCACGCACGCACGCACGCACGCACGCACGCACGCACGCACGCACGCACGCACACAAAATGAAAATCTAATCACATCAAAGAAATCAAATTGTATCTATTTTGAAGGATCACCTACTAATTAATTTCTTTCTAAGTGGGTTATTTTGTACAGAGTTGTCATATATATTTATTGGCACATGTGTCTCACTATTTCTCAGTATTTGCCTCTAAAGTCACTCCAGCGTAACCAGGTGTAAATGATACTCACTGTTAGAACACGAAAGGTTTTGTGTCAAACCGGAACTCAGTTAAAATTTTGTTATTCGTAGACACTACAGCTGAGTGTTTCATTTGATAGAAAACTTCCGTCATGAAAACCATGCCTCCTTGGCGACGAATAAGTACCCAACAACTGTCCCGATGGACAGGGATGCTGCAGACAGGGGCATCTCAGAGAACAGTAGCTGTTGAGTTTGGAGTGAGCCAAAGTGTGGTATCTAGAGCATAGACTCGCTTTAGACAAACACTGTGTCATGTCATGGGTAAACAACTCGGACCCAGGACAGATTTATTGTAACATCTTCCTTCGGAAATCGCAGCCCAAATGCAACAACTCTCATCAGGGACCTCCAACATGCGACAGGAGTAAGGACATACAGTCAGATAGTTAAACACAGACTACATGCAGCTGGATTGAGAGCCAGAATACCGCCAATCCCAGTCCCTCTGCTAAAAAAATAGTGCCAACACAGGCTTGAGTGGACTAAAGAACACCCGGATTGGACCCATCAAGACTGGTTAACAGAGCTCTTCTCTCAGACGAGAGCAGATTTTGTTTAGACTTCCACGATGGCCGTGTTCGTGTGTGGCGTCGACCAGGAGAAAGATTCGCAAACGTTAATGAGATGGCTCTATTATGGCATGGGGTAACGTCTTGGGGGGCGTACAGACCTGTATGCTATTGACAATGGAGCACTAAATGTCATTTGTTACAGGGATGAAATTCTTGCAGTATTTGTGAGGGCTTATGCTCCTGCAGGAGGTCAGGATTTCATTCATATGAACAATAAAGCCACACCTCAACGAAGCAGGGTTGTACTACAGCACATTGAACAGAATGGACCGGACCAACGAGTTTTCCAGATCTAAATCCAATCGAACATGCCTGGTATATGTTACAGGAGCGTATTTCAGCAAGTGCAATCCAGCCTTAGACTCTACAGCAGCTTGCTGATGCCCTCGCCAAAGAATGGACCAACAATTCACAAAACAGGCTTGCTATACTTCTCAGACCATGAAATGGCACGGTTTCGCTGCAATAAATGCTACAGGAGTACACACACGGTACTAATGAACTCATATGTAGCACCTTTAATCTTTTTTTTTATTGATTTCTGTTTAATTTGAAAAAATGTATAAACTTATGAATTTTGAGGTATCGTCTGTAAAAAGTACAGAAATGCTGAGAATTATGAAAGATGTTAATGTTTTGTAATCCGTTTCCTTACATACGGGACCAATAAATTTATATTTGCCTTAAAGGTTCTTAATTATTGCTTTTCATAAAATTAAATTTGAAAATGTCAGTGATCCTTAGCAAATTTTGAGTTGTATATATTTTGCCCCACTACTGATCCCCACAAACAAAAACAAAATCCATTCCAAATCTCATTTTCAACCATTAACTCTTTACATTCTGCGGGCGGGTATTCCTGCCGAGGAAAGAAAATCTCTTGCCATTAAAATAAGTAAAATTTGAGTATATTTAACCAAATTTCCCTCTGTATATTGTAAACTGTGATTTCCCGAGTCAAGGTTTAATGAATTTTTCATTACATCAAGTCATGGCTAATTCAAAGTAGCCAAGACTAGTTATGATGAAAGATATTTTAAAATTATTCAGCGGGTTTAGAGTTAAATTATTAGAGAATGCCACACATCATTATTCATCAAATTAAAAAAAAAAATTCTGATTATTTTCATCTGTTTCAAAACTTCTTTTCACCCTTACCTTTTACTCCTACCCTTATGCAAACAAGCCAGAAAATAAGCAGACAGTCATCTGCAAAATAAGGTCTCCAGAGGGTGAATTTAGTGATGCTACCCTGCGAAGCAGGGTAGCATCACTCAATTTACCCTCTGTGAATCTCAGTCTGAATCAGGGTTTCAAAACTAAACAGAAAGAGGTACCCAGGGGATAAATTGGCCCACTGTATAGGAGAGCATCATCAAATTCTCCCTCTGGGGACCTCATTCTGCAAATGTCAGACTGCTTATTTTCAGGCCTGTGTCCATACACAGAATGGATTACGACTAACCCATCCATATTACTGACATCAATTAACCAAAATTCCACTCAACAACAGAAGGTGCACAAAAGCTCATCATCTTGGAGCTATCGCAGTTGAAACTTTCCTTTCAGTTACGCTTTCCAAATGGATTTCCAAATGGAAAGTTCTCTTTGTTTCAGCAGCAATCCCGTAATCGCCTCTGCTTAAAATTATATTTTATTATTTATTGGTGTTCAAGGTCGCATGTTTTTGAATAAGGACCAGTCACGACCGCCGGTCACGATTAGCTATTATGCAGAAATATTTAACGTTAAACACCAATAAATAATTAAACGTGACCGCAACATGGTGACAAAATCAAATTTAGTCAATCGTTTATACCCCATCTTGTCCATTTTAAGGAATTCCATTCCAAGTATTGGTGGCTGAATCCCATTTTACCTGTAAAACAAAAGTGATTTACCACAGTAAACAAGTCCTGCTTCACTTCGCGAAGTTCCCACGGAGGTCTCTGTTTAAAATGCACTCAGGGTGTTTTAGCATTCTTCCACATGGACATGGACATCTGCCAAGGTACCTGTGTCGACAGTATAAACTACGACGCAATGAGCAAATCTGAAGCTCACAGACCCAAGATACACCACCGGCCTGCATTTTGTTAGTTTGGACCTGTTTTTCTCTTTTGATATTTCCACTCTTGCAATCTTTTGTTGGGAAGCACTCAATTAACCCTTTAGCTAACATGAAAAGCAGACGACACGTGGAAAAAAAAAATCTTGAAAACTAATTTCTTTCATTTCTTGTCCCCAAAACATAGAATATGACCACTCGTTGGAACGAGCTCGTTCCAACGAGGGGTCATAACCTATGTTTTTGAGACAAAAAATGAAAACAATAATGAAAATTAATTGGCGATTTTTGAGAATAGCGCTGGCCAGCTTTGACCATTATGTTGGGTAAAGGATTAACTTCCCAAGAAAAGACTGCAAGAGTCAAAATATGAGAAGAGAAAAACGTTAAATAAAGTACACACCAATGGAGTTCAAAGTAAAGAGCTCTAGAACTTATGTGAAGCTTCATAGGAATTATATGGGTTGTTCACTTATGAGTGTGTACAAATTGTGAGAGCTTTGTTATGTAAAAAGGAAGCGATAAGCCTCAATGTGATCAAAGAAAACCCAGATAGTGTGTTCGTTTAATCGTAGGTAGCGCCGGGTCGGGTCACTTATAAAACCCTTGAAATTTCTGTCGTTTTCTGGTCTTGCCTCAAAGGCAAATGACAAGGAAAGAGGCTGTGGTTCTCTTCCCTTCATTTCCTTGCAAGTAAGTTGTGTCAGTGTTTTAGGGCGTGTGGGTTTGAATTTGTTTTTGTTGGTACTGAATATGTTTTGCTTCATAAGCAAACAAAGAGAAAGGAGCTTGTTGCTTAATTTCATTGGCTTGCTTTCAAGTAAAGCTGTCTCTAATACAGTTAAGCGTGGAAGGAATCTATCTTAACCTGAACAACTTGTTTTAGTAATTGTTAAAATATTTATAGTATCACTTAGTTATAGAAAGTTTGTTCGCTTGTGTTGGGAACATTTGCAGCAGTCGTATGAGCTAGTGTAAATACTTTTTTCATTGACCTATGAAAACGTTCGTTAGAAAATATTGTCAAAAATACGAAAGTATATAACTTCAATTATATTTTTAACCACTTTATCCAACGTAACGACCCAAACCGGCCGGCGCTTTTCACAAAAAATCACCATTCAATTTTCATTAATTTTTTTAATTTTTGGTCTCGAAAACATAGCTTATGCCCCCCCCCCCCCCCACCCCCCACCCCCATTGGAACAAGCTCGATGAGAAAACTAGACTGCTGGATTATCGAAATATTCACTATGTGGTCTGCCATTGGCAGGCCACATAAAAAAAACATTTCTATATACCGGCATTCTATGCAATCAGATTCATTTCGCCTGTTGGGCGTTTTCACAAACTCCCAGGCACCAACAGGTATTGGGCTGCATCAATTTTGGAGCCCCCAGGGGTAACCCAATAGAGGGCCCACCGCGAATTTTCCGGGTGGATCACACGGCCAGTCCGCCTCTTCGTATAAAGACTCTGTCCGATTTGAGAAGTGGACTGTGCAATTTATGTTCCATGTGGAGACAGCCTAGTATAAGCTAAAAGCTGGATGCTGCATCCCATTCTGTATTGTAATTATAAAATTGTTTATATTGCGTTATTTGTGTAAAATATTAACATACAGAAATAAATACTGTTTAAACTAAATTAAGCAACGGGACCCAGGCTGCCACCCGCCTGTTATAGTAAGTGGTTCTAGTCTGTTCTTCATGCATGTAAAGTCTGCCATTCGTATAACATGACTCGTTGAGAAGATCCACTTCCTTCATTGATAAGTCTAGTCTGTCTCCGGAAGTTAAAAATTGCGATGGTTATATGGGTAATCCTTGTTGTTCCTCCGGCAAGTGTAATCTGCCACTTTTGGTTGTAGTGGTGTCCCTGGTCGAGCCCTTCCAGACATGTACAGCATGTCTCCGGCTCGATCGGACTCACCGCCACAGAAGTACACACCCTGCTCACGAGGGGGTCATAAGTACCAAAAGTTAGATGCTCCCTAAAGCGGTCGATGTTCCTGTATTACCTCCGTTGGTTCGGACCGTGCGTCGAAGGGTGATTTTAACTCCGCCAGGACAGGACAAGACAAAGGGGGAGAGCCGGGTCGAACTGAAGAGAAGATGAAAGAAACCCCAGAAGCAACGTCAGCTGGGGAGTGGTTACAAAAATAGTAACGGTTACAAAAATAGGATTAGAGAAAACTCTTGTAGTATATTTGAAGGGGTATCCACCTGTCCTTCTTGAGTAAACCGGAGGTTCTCCCTAAACTACCATATGTGTGCCTTATATGCTCTTTTCCCCAGGCAAACAGTAACTGTTGTTAAGTAAGCAACTTGCTTTCAGGGGTGACCATTATTTTTCACAATTCTGCTTGGTTACTTTAACCTACTGAGAAACGATTGTTCAGGCAAGTCTGATTGACTTGAACAGGCTTCATCATTACTGTTCGATCAATTTAAGAACTAGAAGGCAAGTGAGTGCAGATGTGAAACAGAATGTCATTAACTGAAGTTGCCATTCATCTGCATACCTGCTTAATTGGGCTTCAGTTTACGACTTTCATGATATATTTGTTAACCCTTTGGAACCGTAAGACCGCTTTTCCGGGTCAGGATCACAATGTGTCCCAATCACATAAAGTAAATGGATGCTCGCTGAATTTGTGGGAGGAGACCAATCAATATTTTCAACGTGGAGCCCTAAGGCTGCATAATGAAAATCGTAATTGGTCTACCTTCAAAATATGAATATGGGCTCTCCCAGTTGACGTCATTGAACTAACATGGTAGATACCATTAAGGTTCAAAGGGTAAACACATATACTTTTACCGCAGAACATAAAATGTCCCTAAATAACAATACCCGTTGTTGGACAGAAAAAGAAAAAATAGTTGTGGCTATGCTGTAAAATGATGAGCGGTCTCAAAGGAAAAGGTTAACCCCTTGCCTTACTTAATGACCATATCAGACCGGCACTATTCACGTTTAAATTTTATTATGTTCTCAGTTTTGACTCACAAACATAGCTTATGACTCCTCTATGGAACGACCTCTTCGAGCTTGTTCCAATGAAGGATCCAAAGCTACGTTTTTGAGTCCAAAAATTTTTTTTTTTTACTAATTCCGAATTTAGTTTTCGCATGTTTCTAACGGGGTGAAGAGAACAATTCCACTCGCTCGCTTGGGAAATTTGTCGAGCGGTATTTGGACAAATACTTTACAGCCAACTCGGCTAATACAGATAACTAAAATTCACTTTTCAAAAGCATCGCAGCACTTCCTGCTGTAGACAGATTTTAAACAATCTTAATGTTGCAAGTCGTTCAGTGGTAGGAAGGCCCTTATAGCAGTCTAAATGTACAACAACAAACCACCCGGAAATCTGCTTTAAGACGTCACTTCCGGCGAACAAATTACAGCACTGTAGAGAGTGCTGTAATTTGTTCGCCGGAAGTGACGTCTTAAAGCAATTATGGCGCATGCACATGTGGATTGACATACCACTTGTCACCCTTTCCGATCGAAAGCACCTGACACCAAAAGCATCTCAGATTCAATATTCTCGACTTTCTTTTTCTTATAATAATTATTCTTTGGCCTTCCGCTGATTTGTCTGATTTGTCGCGATCTCCTAGCCAGGAGGTCTCCATTAACCCAGTCCCCCACCGGGCTATCCCCCATTCTGCACCCTAATCGCTAGGCATTCAGTCAGAAAGTGTTTCTTAATTTCTCCCATCGGCGCTGTCTCGAGCCCTACTATAAAATCAACCCTTTCCCACATGACATTCCCCATCTACTTATCCTTCATGTTTTCATCCCATTTTTCTATTAATATTCTAAGGAGTCTTGTTATACTAGACAAATATTTGGAGCATTCAAAAATGAAATTTTCAGGGTCCCCGGCACTCCTAAATTACACTCTGTCACTCTCTTTCCTCACCCTTCCCGATTCTCCCCCTCAACTCCAGTGACCTCGATGTCATTTTGAACAACAAAGACCACCCCATAAGATGCATCTAGGTACTCCTCAGGAGCTTGGGAATTCTTTTTGTTAACCCCGCTAGAGAGCTCTAGCTCTCTGACAAGTGGTCAAACAGAAGTTGGATAACGTTGTTTAGGAGGACATATCATCCCCTGAGTTCCAATGTGTTCTATGTGCCTACTGGCACATAGAACACATTGGAACTCAGGGGACGATATGCCTAGCATAGTCTCCGTGTATAATTTCGTCGCAACAACATGCCAGCACTCGAAAATGAAACTTGTTTACCCAATACAACGGAGAGTCGAATCTCGAGCGAAGGGGGATGCTGAAAACGATCGACGAATCGCAATCATGTGACGTTTTGGACTCTTACTGAAAAGCTAACCAATGAACTGGTAAAGTGATGAAACCCCATATTTGGGTTTTGTTTCTAACTGTAAATACCGCACCTTAAATTACATTACTTTGTATTCTGTGGATGTGCTTCATATTATCTTTGAAGTGAAATTATTTTGTCTGCGTAAATTTGTCTTGTTACAAACATTTATGAATGAATTTTGACGTCCAAAAATAACATGGCACTCTACCCGCTAACGGCCCAACCAACACGTCTCTCTCCTTATCTGTCGAGCTTTCCGAAGTTTTAAAGTTCGAGTAAAACTCCGTTAATTTCTGCCCCACAAAGTGGTAATAATTAGCATTAAAAAAACAGTTACAAGAATATGGATATCTCGAATAACTGGAATAACTCGAAGTAAACCAGTGTCATCAGTATGTTTCCTATTGTACTGACTGCCCACTGAAACAAATGACCCATACAAGTTATAAACTTGAACAACAAACGTCACTTTAATAACATTTAAAATTATAATTCTGAACCTAAACTACACTTCGAAATTAACAACGGCAGTGTGTGTTAATTGGCATTGTTAGGTAAATTCGGGACCCACGGGTTCGGCCATGGATTGAAAGATTCTATGATCCTACTGTGAGTGCCCATCTAGTCTTCTTTTCAGGTACCTCTTTGAAGCCCGCTTTGTCCTGTCTTAAGGATGCTGCTGTCCATCTTATCGACCATTTTTATACCATTCGCCACTGGCATCTAACGTTCCAGAAGTATCCCGATTTTTCTGCAGTTGCAGAAACATACCACTTCTTTGTGCCTTCAAGTCAACCGGAATACGGATAAAAGGAGAGTTCGAGCACACATCGCGATTGATTTCTAGCACACTTATCGGAGCCAGAGCTGAGGCGAGTACTAGACATCAGAACTCGAGCACAAGTACGAGTACTCTGAAAATGTGGGAGTAAAGTACGAGTACGAGTACTGGGGAAAAATGTATGAGCACGAGGACGAGTACTGAGTACTCTGAAAGTACTCGAGTACGAGTACATACACTTACATGTAAAATGAATAACACGTGATATACCATATATCTTTTTATCATATGACTCATCCGTTTTGTTCACTTTAAAACATTTGATATTTTGCTTTCATATTAATCAGTGATAAATAAAGGCTTCCGTCGATTTCATTGGTCAATTTCAAAACTAGACAATTTGATTGGCTGAACAAAATACAACTGGGCCACATTTTCATAATTTGCGTAATTAGAGTCGGTAGCTTTCATTGGTCAATTTTAAAACTGGAAAATTTGATTGGCTAAACAAAATACAACAGGGTCACATTTGCATAATTTCAGTAGGGAGAATTTACGTTATCTGTCCTATTTAGGGTGGGTCATATTGTATTAATCTTTTACCTAACGTAACGGCAAAAACCGTCTCGCGCAATACAAGAAAAACGCCATTCATTTTTTTTTTTATATTTTCACTGTTTGCTTCCAAAACATAGGTTATGACCCCTCATTGGAACTAGCGGGTCGCGCTCGTTCCAATGAGGGGGTCATAACCTATGTTTTGGATGCAAAAAATGAAAATTTTTAGTTATACGAGGATGTTTTTTCCAAGTGCCGTCTGCAACTCAAGTTAGGTGATGGGTTAAAAAGTCATACTAAGTGGCTAATTTGTGCCACTCGTCGTATGATAAATTTATGAAACTCGTCCGAATTTTCCGTTTAGCCTCGTTTCATAAATATTATATGAGAAAAACACTCATTCCATATCCTCTATTAATGTTATGGAATACTTAATACGACCAGTACATTGTATGTCCATATAAATTTTACATATGTATAAACAAATTCACTTTTCCAAAATATTTCAAAAGAAAAACAAGGCACACAAAGCATGAGCCACTGCTCCCGACTCGTATGCAAGTTCGAAGTAACCTTGAAGGTATTGTGGGACAGAAAATTTGTGGAAAGAGTGAAAACCAAAAAAAACTCTGGGAAAAGTTATTGGACGGAACCCATTGCTTATGCATATCCGTTACTACATGCAGCTCTATCAGCATGCCAAGGGAAATCCAAATCCAAGCGACGGCTTTGAAATTACAAATCAAAACATTTGTACGGACAGACGGACAGAGACGGGCGGGTAGACAGGTGGTCAGAGACAGACGGAAATAAGTTACTCTGTCTCTGAAAATCCATAAATGGTTTCAAACGATAAATCACAATTGAAATAATTAAGTTAATGTACAGTTCCAATCGAATAAGTGTGACCCATTTTGGGAATTTGCTCAATATGTTTTGAAAAAGGGTTCTTTTTTCTTTTTAAATCATAACTGAGATAATTGAAAATTGATGACATCTTGGCACAAATTAAAATATAACTGGCACTTTCAAGTCACCTAATCATTAGCTTAATGCATGTGGAGTGACATTTGGCAAGTAATATATCAGGGCGTTGTTTTCATAATAATGCCCTCATAATTACATGAATTTATATAAAATGAAAATTCTGTTTTCTGCTTTGGAGGACAATCTCACTATGTCTTACTTGGCTCCTGAAAACACTGTTTACAAACTTAATTTGTAAGCTCGATCATCACATATAAGTTAAAAACCAGTCTGCTAGCCAATTCATTGTTGACTGGCCAGAATTAACTTTATAATACTGGCTCTTAGGTAATTAATCAGTACTAACCAGACTAAATCAAAGTAAGACTTGAGATTAACAGCTCACAGTTCACTGATAGTTCATAGGATAGAGTCTGTGAGGATTGCCTCGCAACTCTGCTAAAGCGCGATTGAAATGCGTTTAATAAGCCCTATATAACAAAACCCTCCGCATACTCCGGGATAGTGAATCAATCGTGAAGCTGAACGAACATCGAACCCTTAACAGAAAAACAAAATAAGCCACAGTAAATTAAAATTACTCATCAGAATTAAACTGCGTGGAGTCAGTGAGGATTGCCTCGCTACTCATTAAGATCTTTAGGATTGAGTCTGTGAGGATTGCGTCGCAACTCTGCGTGTGGGGAGTGGGCTCTGAAGAAACCCACCCCTCACTCCATCCATAGCAACAATAAAACAACAGTCACAATATACAATAGCGAATACCTATCATTCTCTCTACCTATAACCTTTCTAATTGAACATTCCCAAATTTTCTTGCAACACTCATATCGAGAAGACGCATGGAAAAGGTAGACAAAGCGTAGGAGAAATTGGTGCAACCTACCTTTCTGTAAACAAATACAGGAAACCAACAAATACTAGGCAAGGATTGAAACAAGCTTGTCTGTCTGGGGACGAGTGTAGATTTTATATAAATAAACATATGCAATTTGAATAAAGATTTAACAGCCCTTTTAAGGGCTTGAGGGCGTGTGTGTGCTCCCCCCCCCTCCAATCACCCCGTCATCTGTTACCCATGAAGCAGACCAGATGGCCAATACTCAGCATTCACTCTCCCTTATAGGCTGATGGATGACTCCCAGCTTTCAGAAACACATATTGGTGGATTTTTTTCTTTTTTGTAACCGTTAAGGATAATATGCTGGGGCTGCTCCCAAACCAGCGACTGTTTAGGTTTCTTTTTCTTTTTTCTAAAATAACCACCAAACTGCGGTTTCAGTATTACCATAAATTTGCCCACTTCTCTTAGCAAACACGGAGCAGAACTCTTGCAATTATGCAAATTCCTAGCCATCTTCCAGTTCGAGGTTCTCGGGGATCTCAACCCACTACCCCACTGTCAGTCGCACACTCAAACTTAAAAGGATTATCGGCTCTCGCTCCCGACTGTCGTGGATTTATAAGCAAATAAAGCTATAAAGCAAATAAAGTTATTAGGGTCGCAAGGGATTTCAATCCCACATCGTCTCTGTGCGCCTTTGGCGCGCAGAAACTTTTCATTCATCATAGTCAATCCATTGTTGACTTGCCAGAATTAACTTTATAATACTGGCTATTGTATACTTAGGTAATTAATCAGTACTAACCAGACTTAATCAAAGTAAGACTTCAGATTAACAGCTCACAGTTCATTGAACTATTATATTTATAAACAATGCTGTTCTGTGTCAATGAAGGAATTAGGGGACATGCTTCTGTTGAATGAACTAAAACAGGTATGCAAAGGTGGTAGAACATAGCATAATTTTGATAAAAATTCAAATATTTACAAAGTACTCATAAAGAACTCATAAAATACTGGGGAGTACTGACCTTTTTTCAAAGTAATGAGTACGAGAAAAAGTGGTACTCGAGTACTACGAGTACTAAGTACTTTGGAACCAGCCCTGATCCGAGAGCAGAGAGAGAGGTGTGCTCGAGCTCTTCTTTTATCCCTGCCGACCGGCTTATTTAGTCATTTAGTACCAAACGACTGAATCGAGCAAATTTTGTTCCCTACGCCTCGCCATAAGTATCACCGCTGAGGGAGCTAAATTACGATGAACATTCGAAAGAGTTGAACATGGTGGATAAATTATTTTTAAAATTTTCTATGACGCATACCATCTTTTCGGACACAGACGACATTTATTTCTCCCAATCTAACTCATGTTTTAATGAGGCATGATTCTTAAAATAAAAATATATTGTCTTTTGTGTCTTTTTCGGACCACCAAATATGTCTGTCGATGTCTCCAGTGCAGAATTTGAATCACTAAAGTCTATAATATTCTTCATTAAGTATCCAGTTTACAACATGGGACCAGTTGTCGGGGTCATAATCTAAACGGCACAAATCGTTAACTCAAGAATAAATGACTCTATCTTCTCAAAAGAGACACCACACAGAGTCGGCAGTATATCTGAATACACTTGAAAAACACTGAGATCAACTGATTACAAACTTTGTTCCCAAACCGAACCAGGTTAACGGCTGGTCAACGGTTTCGCGACTTTCTTTCTGGTTTTTCTGACAACAAATACGCATATATTTTTGGAAGTTTCAATTTCTCAGATAATCAAACAGAATTAAGTCTGTCGAGCAAATCCTTCAGGAATACAAGGCGGCAGACGAAAGAGTTTAGGAAGTTACAGGCGACCTGATTTGTTTAGTAGACTATCAAGAGGGTATATATTGTCGGTTTGCGTTTAGTCGTTTTCATTTCCGTAGACCTAAAATCTGCTCTGTATTCAAGCCCTTTAAAGTAGGGCTCGGAGAAGTCTCAAAATTGATTCGTTTCGAAATCGCCCCTATGGTATTTATTTTTCGAGTAGAGCTATTCTGGAAATTTTCGAACCGTCGAGATGTTCTCAAAATCCCTCCAAGCGTTTCCTCTTGTACTCTTCGTCTGTCATCAGGTCTCCTCCACAGGAGACCTGATGATAGAAGAAGAGTGCAAGGAGGCACCACTTTCAAAACTAATTTGAATGCGATTTAAATACCCCGAGTTTGGCTTTATTGCCCAAAACAGACGAATCGTCGCTGAAAACATAACTTGAGTGGAGTCCAGCAATATTTACGGGTTTAAGATGGTACACAATGTCTACAAGTTTAAAAGCCAGGAGATTCTATTCGTTGTTCCAAATCCCAGGCCTGATTCGATTCGACCCGAAATTTGTGATTCGGAGGGCCCCACTTTAAAGCTTCTCAACATTACTTTTTTGTGGGTGCAACTCAAGATAATAAATAAGAACTGTAGGATTGTGTTAAGACACGGTTAGACCGCGCCACAAAGTCTACGTTCGACTTATTGATTCAGGACCCAAATTTCTTATGAGGTGGCTGTCGTCATCCGCACTGCTCTCGTTGGACCACTAAAATACTCAGCATAACTTTTCATGTATTTATTTCGACATCACAACTCGACAGCACAACTCTACAGCAATGAGTTCAATTCCACAATGAAAGTTCGTTCAGCCAGTTATAATAACTGGAGTGACGGTAGCTTTATAAAGGCATTTAAATATCTGCCAGCTAAAAACTTCCTGACAGAAGTCATTCATAATGCACTCCTCAGGATGGTGTTGAAGATAAGGAAAGGACCCCGATCAGGGCTAGGCTGACTCTTTTATACTCGGTTGAACGTGAGTGACTAAACTAGTTCGAGACGTTTACAAAATCGCTGAAGTAGGCATCGTATGATCAGTCGATTATCACACGTCCAGCCAAATAATCTGAAGCACATTTTTCCAGAGAAACTGAAAGGAGCGCCTCCGTCAGTCGGGCCCTATGTTCCGACCAAAACCTGCTGCCCCCTAAAGATTATTGGCCTGGAGGACTTTTGACGGTCAATTAAAAACTGGTTGGAACCAACTGTCTGCAAAACGTAGATCAGTTTACTAACAACTACCATGATAAAATTCCAATGCCTATGAATTTAATAATAATACATCAGGTTTTGACGATGTAAAGTACCAATATATACATTAGAGTGACAACTTTATCAGAATTGTAAACTCTTTTGAATGTATTCTCGCTGTTTTATCAGTTATATAGAGAGTAATCGCTTGGCTGGCGTGGTTACCTGAAATAATTCATGAGAGGCGAAGGACGTTGTACAAACACGAGTGTTTTACAAAAAAGTCCCTCATCTCGAATGAATTATTTCATGTAACCAGTCCTGTCAAGCGGTTACTCTGTTTATTACTTTTCATTATTAACGATAATTATACTATTTAACCCTTTACCTAACGTAAAGGCCAAAAACGGCCAGCGCTATTCTCTAAACTCGTCAATTAATTTTCATTATTTTTTCATCTTTTGTCTTTAAAACATAGTTTATGACCCTCATTGGAACGAGCGTGTCGAGCTCGTTCCAATGTGGGGTCATAACCTATGTTTTTGAGACAAAAAATGAAAATAATAGTGTCGTCTGCTTTTCTTGTTAGGTAAAGGGTTAAAAAAAGCAAAAAAAACCCCAAACAATGAAGTCCCCATTACACCCACGGCAAAGCTTCTTCGTTTGCGCGCGCGGATACATGACACAATTGTTGATTGCATAATTCACTTGTGAAGTTATCGTTTATAAGCAAACCCGGAAATCCCAGTAAATCACACTTTGGAAAGTAATAAAAACATTAAAATACATCGAATGTAATTTGCTGTACATATTTGGTACGACAGAACTTAATAGATTTTATATTCCAGAAATTTTATTACAATTTTCTAGGGCTTCTTATGACCGTCTTAACACTTTTGCCAACATAATCTTACTATTGTAGGCTAGTTTCGTAACAGAGCGCACAGATGTCTCACGCGCACTAGACATATCATAATTCCACCTGGTCGAAAAAAATGAAAAATCAATAGACAAAATGTTATTTCCTTGATTCTCAGGCCTCAGTGAGTAAGACGGAAATGTTATAAAGTGTGTTGTTGAGGTTGTGCGGGTGTAGATAAGTGTTTAAGATTACAAATTCGTACTGGCACAGGTAGGGGCTTGTGTGTCGGGGGACCAGTTTATGTACTATATATTCGAAACAGCATGCACTGTCTTTTCATGTCAATCCACAAATTATAGGAGAGGTAGTTGTTTGCACGCGCCGAAAGGACGGTATTGGTGTCGCAGGATTACGGGGTTAAATTGATGTTCGAATGATGGAGGAACATTTATGTTCTTATCAGTGCTCAGCCGACAGCCGGTGACTGCCGTCTGAACCCCAGTTCGAACGTAAAGCTTGCCATCTTATCAATGCCCTATCCCTTTGGATTCTTAGTATTCCTGACGGTGCCTGTGGCGTACAACGCCGAAGGGTGATCAACGATAATTCACTGAAAAGATTATTTATCTACATGTACGAAGAAATATAATATGAAACAAATTACTCACAAAATTATCCATGAGAATACACTAATTACGCGGATAAAAGTTTATTCTTTAGGGCCCTCGACGTCTCCCACAGCTATCTGTGTCCGCTGGATCAACCTCACACCATCTTCATCTTCTCACGATTTGTGATAAATACAGAGTGTCTATTCACTTCTCGTTGCTTCCTCCTCGCAGGGTTAACTTCACCGCCAGTCGGGCTTAACACATATAATGTTCTGCTTGTGTGACTCTTTCAGCGTTCTCACAGTTCAATTACGATTCAATCGGCGTCTACCACAGTCCACGGTCACTTTGCGCCTTGCCTGGCTCTCACAAGGTTAAATTATTCTTCGCCTTCAGATATATACTTAACAAAGCTTACATAATAATATTCTGCAAAGTGTTCTCAACATCGCCAATTCTCTTGCTTACTCAAGCTCTTAATATGGTTTCTAGACTTCAGTGTTACAGCTCTTACTTCTTTGGCTACTATGCCACCACTGTTCGCAACCGTTAACAAACTACTATCGGTTCCTTACAACCCTCACAGGGTTACGACAATACGCGGACTTTCAATCTCGGTGTCTATGACCCGCGACGGCCAAGGCTAAATTCGGACCTTCTCTGAGTGCCCTCAGGCCAACTGCCCGAATTCTGCTACACTCTTTATACAGTCGGAACGCAAAGTTCTGATTTAACGAGTGCTTTGTAATTCGGTATGAATAGAGATATTAATGCGAATTTTGTTTAAGGTAAACTATTTTGACATTTCGGAGACAGGATAGATGCGTAATATGGGTGTGTGTCCAGAACATGTGTGATGCACTGGTTTCCAACAATTAGATTTTTACTGACTTTAATTACCCAGAAAACTATTACAAAAGAGAATATTGTCTCTCTTACATGCACTGTGTAGTACTTATATATATATGTACGTTGCCAGTATGTATACTGCTGAATAAAGAATCAATAAAGAATCAATCCATACAATATATAAAATATAAAAAAAACTAATGCTTGAAACTTTATAAAATATGTTAACGAAGCTGATGTAAGCAAACAGTTTTTATTCAGAAGGTATAGTGGGCCATTTTAGTCAATAATATTTTCTACGATAGTATTTAACACAGTCAAGTACCTTCATGTTCTTGAAAACCTCTCAGCCCTTGGAAAACACAGTTATCACCCCAGGAATGTGATCTGAATGAAGTTTATATTTAGGCAGCATGGTTTGGGAGTGTACATACATATCATCTAAATGTAACCGTTGCTTTGAAGGAGAAATGTTACTTAAAATCTTTTTTATATTTCTATCTCATCAAAGACAAACAGTGTGCACTTTAGAGACAAACAGTATGTACTTTAGCTGACATTTCAATATAACCCTTTATCAAACACGAGAAGTAGACGACACTTGCAAACAAAATTCTTGTATACTATTTTTTTCATTTTTTTGCGTTAAAAACATTGCTTATGACCGCCATTGAAACAAGCGCAACAAGCTCGTTCCAATGAGGGGTCATAAGCTATGTTTTTTTCTGACAAAAAATATAGAATAGTGCCGCTCAGTTTTGGATGTTAGATTGGATAAATGATCATAACTGCATCAGTTCTATCACATCCAGCCATGAAGAGTGTTGTCAGAAAACATCCACCGAGTTTTCTCAAACAATAGAGACACGACCATCTATGTAACTGTAGTGTCTCTGTACTGGTTTTTTTTTTACAGTGTCTGGGCCAAACACACTCTGGATAAATTCACAGACTGGTTTTATCGACCATTGTTTTTGAAAAAATCCTTCACCTCAGCATACACCAACTTGGCTGTTTTCTGTTTACACCAGCTTCATTAGCATATTTACAAAACTTTTACAATCATTTATTTTATGACACAATATAGCAAAACCCAGCACTCAGCCATTGTTTTTGAAAAAATCCTTCACATCAGCATACACCAACTTGGCTGTTTTCTGTTTACACCAGCTTCATTAGCATATTTACAAAACTTTTGAAATCATTTATTTTATGACACAATATAGCAAAACCCAGCACTCAACTCATATACACCACAAACAGAGAAAATTGTTGACATGGGTTTTGTAGAGTTTATATCCCACAACAGTGCAATTAAGGTGCTATCCAAGTAAGGAAATATAGTTTACTTTGAAATTTCTAAGTCTGATATTCCATACATATTAATTAAATATATATAGGGTGTATTTTATTTGTACCATGATCGTCAGGTTATTAAGAGTTTAAATGTTAAATAATACAATATTCAATATTAACAGATGCGAATCTGTTTTTGCTTACATGAGCACCGATGGGCGGTACTTCCGCTGTTGTCAATTTTATTACAGATTCGAAATGGAAAAAGACACGCACAAATCACGGGAACATATTTTTCATTTTAATAACATAATAACATACTATTTCGAGTTATGGATGCTCTATTAACATGAGACAACGCATGTTTCTTAATTTTTGGTATCTTATGAGGTAAACTCATTTAAAACGTAATAAATATTTGTCGCTTTCATTTCACTCTTCACGAGGCGACGAGTGATAAATGTAGACAAGTTTGCATTCAGGTCGAGGTCACCAAAGGTCAACTTGGATGTAGTTCAACTGTAGGTGTAAATTTTAACTATAGAAATCCCATTTCTGGCATGTTCACCACGGTTGGTGTGTGAAGCTAAAATTTAGGTGATAGTCTTTTTATATGCTATTCAAAAAAGTAGGGGATATTTGATAAAAGTGAGATATATGAAGAAATATATTTATATTTTCATCAAAAAGACAGTTGAGGCATTGCACTGTGACATCTGGTGAATGATTTCAGCGATAGTCGGGTGTCTGACAAGCAAACATGGACGGTCAGTCAGAGAATTTACCACACTCAGTCCAAGACCTCAATACCTTGTAAATCCTCCTCGGTTCGCGAGACAAGTGTGGATCCAAGGCGGCATACTCCTCACCAAACGTCCAATATCACCTTGACTGATGTTATTCCATTCTTCCTGCAGTGCAGCGGCGAGTTCCTGGACATTGGTAGGGGGTTGTTGGCGTTGTCGTAGGCGCCTGCCAAGCATATCCCAGCCGTGCTCGATTAGGGAAAGGTCTGGACTCAGAGCTGGCCAAGGCAGTTCAGTGATGTTCTGCTCCTGAAGGGACTCTGCGTGCTCTTGCATTGTCATCGTAGATAATAAATTGACGGCCGTGACGTCGCGCAAATAGTACCACATGAGCTGCTAACATATTGCCACGGTAGTACTGCCCCGTGACAGGCCCTTGGATGACATGTAATGCCGTTCTGATTGTCATGGTTATGCCTTCCCACACCATAATCGATCCACCACCAAAACGATTATGCTGCCTAACGGTTACGTCATGGTATCGTTCGTTCCGCCGCCGCCACACTGTTTCGCTTGTCGTGCAAGTCGAGAGTGAACCTCGATTCATCGGAAAACATGAGGTTGCTCCACCGACGATTGCCCCAGCGCTGTCGTGCTCCACATCAATTACGCCAAGCTGTGATGGGACGTTCAGTCAAACGTGGAATTATTCGAGGTCGTCGAGCGTACAAATTCCAGCTGTGTAGGCGATTTTGGATAGTCTGACTACTGACTCGCACATCTGTCATTCGGTGCAGCTGCTGTTCAATTTCTGAAACACCTAGATGGCGGTTACGTAATGCTGTGGTTCTGATGAAACTATCCTGGTTAACAGTTGTCGCCCTTTGACGACCTGACCGACGTCTGTTATCAACATTGACTGTCTGACGATAGCGTGACCACAACCTGCTAATCACCGATTGAGTAACGTTGAGAATTTGAGCCACTGCAGTCTGTCTGTTGCCAGCTTTCAACATGCCAACTGCACTTAAATGTTCGTCACGTGCCAGTCTTCGCACACCTCAAAAATGATATTTCGACCTGAAACTATTGATGAACGAGTTTATACCAAGAAAAGAACGATGAGACCTCCGGAAAACCCGTCCAGTCCAAATGAAAATTTCAAAACGTATGCCACAGACATTAACGCGGCGCTGGTGCGAAAAATCTGCACGACATTTTCGTGGACCGGTGACATTCATGATCCACACTAAACTTGATAACACATTGCTGTGTCCAATCACGCGTATCCAATACCATTTTTCCGAATATAGCAACATCAGTTTTGATATCCCCTACCTTTTTTGAATAGTATATATAGTAGTATAGGTAATAATGGTATTATTAGTAACCCCGTGTCTGATCACGTGGTACGGGTTTTTACCTACCCGAAGCCAGCCGTATCCCATAAGGCCGAAGGCCGAATGGGATACGGCTGGCTTCGGGTAGGTAAAAACCCGTACCACGTGATCAGACACGGGGTAACGAATTTATCTATTGACTTTCCTTTTTAGAAGTACAATCTATTTCATGTGTGAACACACAGCATGAGATCTTTTATCTTCCATTGTTGAGCCATACAGGTTTCTGTGGAATTTTTGTGCAAAAGAGTTTTTGTGAAAATATGCCGACATGATTAGTATAAAAAAAATATTGAATTTCTTTTTTGTCTCAAAAACATAGCTTATGAACCCCACATTGGAGGGTACTCGACAAGCTCATTCCAATAAGGGGTCATGAGCTATATTTTGGAGATAAAAAATTAAAATATAATACATGTACACTGTAAAACTGGAATGACGCGTCTTTTATGGGGTATGGACAATTTGGAGATTTCGGAACGAGGCTTCCACTGGGTATGGGAAATTTGTCAGTGGCTGGGCGGACGTATCGTGAGTTTCAACGAATATGGTCACATACCACGTATCTATCAACCAATCAAACCAAAAAATTCACTTTAGTCAATAGATAAAAACACATATAATACATCAAAATGAAGGCCGTGGTGTTTTGAATACGACAAATATATGCATTCAACTCTGAGTTGAGAACAGACACCAATGGTTCCGGGGACTCTGCTACGTATTCGTACCAGAAGAAATACTCTAATAATATTTCACGAGAACAACTCGTGGCTAAATATGCTTCAGATATCTGAGACCAAAACTAGAAAATGAAATTTCTTCAAAATGCACTGACATAGTTACGTGGGGGTAAACTGCAAAATTTTGGCTTAAAAATTTGTATTGCTTTTCAGTGTCTTCCAATAATAATACAAACTCAGGGAGACCAGAAACTTTTTACATCTTTTGGTTGATGCATATTTATTTAGTTGCGTCTCCAATATGTTTGCCTTGTTACAATTTAAGGGAAAGTTCCCACACGTACTCTTCCATAATTTGTAACGAGGCAAATCACCATAGATTAAATACTTTTACTTCAAAAATAGTATGAAGAGCATCGAAAAAATCTTTTACAAAATCCTCACTGGGAATGCTCCGAACTTCCTCCACGAACTTTTACCATCTCGTGTCGCCGACATATCCCAATACAATTTACGAAACGCATCTAATTTTGTCCCTTATTTCTGTCGAACGGAACTCTTCAAACGATCATTTTTCCCTTCGCGTATTGAAGTGTGGAATACCCTACCGGAGGTTGTTCGAAACAGTCGGTCACTTGGGGAATTCAAAAAGTCCATCTCACCACCCTTGTGTAAGCCTCCAACATATTTTTCAACCGGTATAAGGAAACACAATATTATTCACTCAAAATTACGAACTGGATGTAGTGACCTTAATGGTGACAAGTTCCGCAACTACATCTCAGATTCTCCATTTTGCTTATGCAACGATGGCGTTGAGGATGCAGAACATTATTTCTTCCTGTCTTCTTTAAACTCTGAAATTCCCTGTATCCTCATAGATGATTTGTCGAAACTTACGCCCAACTGGAATTCATCGAATTTAATTTTATATGGAAGCCCGTCATTACCCGAAAGCAGCAATGTATTAGTTTTCTTATCTGTTCAAAAATTTATTCGTGACTCGCATAGATTTGATGTACAGTTGCTGAATTTGCTGCGCCTCTCAGCAAGTCTGAGTGTCCCAAGGTTGTACAGGTGATCTAACTTCCACTGTGGGTGTCCTCTCGCAGTGGGACCTGACAATCAATCTGTGTGAGGACAACACGGTGGACGTTGGGTTAGTACGGACGAGGAATGAGCACGCAAAGATTAACTGTCTCAACAATGTTCGGTGAACGTTCCTTAGCGGCATTAAACTAAATTTAGAATTGAATAAATTGTGTGTGTGTGTGTGTGTGGGGGGGGGGGGGGGGGGGTCATCATCACTGGAATTTCTGTTGTATACTGTTTTTTTTTCTTTTCTTTTTTTTTGTTTGTCTTCTTTGATTTCAATCTGCTTTTATCCGTTTCTCTCTCTCTCTCTCTCTCTCTCTCTCTCTCTCTCTCTCTCTCTCTCTTCTCTCTTTCTTTATATCTCTCTCTCTTTTGAGTTAACTTCTTTTGTGTATAATGTTTACATATTGTTATATTTTGTTCTGCCTTTTGTAATCTATTAGTCTTTGTACAGGAGCGGAGAGTTTTCTAAGTGGTCAGCACTTGTCCTCCAATCCTGATTTTCATTGTTGAATGGCAAATAAAAATATGTTTAATCTAATCGAAAAAATCTGAAGCCTTTGAATTGCAAACCGTACAGTTTGTTTTTAGAGGAATGTTTTATTTTTCAAATTAAATATGAATTTATTTGTGTAAATATGCCGAAATCCTCTCTATATTTGCCCACTTTTCGCAAAAGAAAAGTAAAAAATAAAAATAAAAATTAAATCCTCCCTCCCTCCCTCTCTGATTTGAAACAAAATTGCCTGAAAATCAATTAATTTATTTTGTGTGGCCTTAGTTTTGTTTTCTACTTGTTTACGTTTCAGACAAGGTCAACAGGGTCCGAAAAGCATCGAAGTGCCATGCCGCCTAAAATCAAATAAAGACATTGATCGCCATCACACAGCAGACTGTCAACATGTGGAGATTGCGCAGCTGCCTTATTACTTACGAGGTATAATTACATCTGTTTGAATGTCCGGGGATCACGTGATTATTTTTCGATTACAATTCATGGTATCACGCGACATCTGTGTGTCCGTCGGTCATGGTTCCTTCCTCTACGCAAAATACAGACAGTGTTGGCCTTTTTCCAAATACAGGCCTGACACTGCATCGTAAAGTGTTTTGAATGCCAAGCATTTGTCTTGGATATCTGAAGCACATTTGGCCATGAGTTGTTCTCATGAAATATTATTTTATCATCAGTTCTGGTACTAATGCGGTAGCAAACTTCCAGGAACCATTGATGCCAGTTATCAACTCTTTCAGTTGCCTGTCCATACTTTTCGAATGCTAAATATTACAACCTTTATTTGGATGTATCATGTATAATTTGTGAATATTTAATTTGTATTTATGGAATATCAGAGGTGAAATTTTTCAAAGTAAGCTAATTTCCTTACTTTTTATATTTTTTATCAACTTACACCCAAAACACTTTTTTATACATGCATGGTATACATGGTATTCGAATCGTGAACATTTGGTACACCAAACTACTTTGGGTATATTTTATCTATACCACGATCGTCAGATCATTTAGAGCTTAAATGTTAAATAATACACCATTGAATATTAACACGTGCGAATCGGTTTTTGTTTCCATAGGCATCGGTGGGCAGTACTTCCGCTTTGGTATCTTCTATGTCAGTTCAACGGCAGCAGGTGGAGGAGTCCATATTCATTGTTTGTGAGGTAGGCCACTACATATTTTGAACTTGCAGCCTTGGGGCTGCACGTTGCAAATATTGATTGGACTACCAAGATTAAAGATTTAGTTCTTTTTGCCTTACTTGGCTCCAACGAGTGCAAAACATTTGCAGTAATTAACAACGCGTGTCAAATGATGGTGGGCACACAGCAGAGATAATTATTTTTACACTGTCAGTTTGCTGCACGTTGCAAATAGTGATTGGTCTGCCAAAATTCAAGATTTCTTTCTTTTTGCTTTACTTGGCACCAAAGAGTACAAAACATTTGCAGTAATTAACAATGTGTGTCAAGTGATGAGGGGCATACAGCAGAGATGGTATATTATTACACTGTCAGTTTGTTCGTTTGTTTGTTGGGGTTCAACGACAATAATAACGGCCAGGGTGATATGTTGTCGGACAGTTTTCAGATGGAGGAAGGCAGAGTACTCGGAGAGAACCACCGAGCAGCATCGGGCAGCTGTCAGACGCCTCAACTTACTAACTCGGCACAAGGAGAGTTAGCCGTGGTCAAAGGCAGGTGCACCATCAGTGTACAGTACGCCTGAGGACACAAACCACGCGGACAATCGGGATTGAGTGCCTTGTGAATGGTTACAATGCAGTTACAGCTGGTTGGGATCAACATCGGTTTCAAGGCCAATGATCAAATATCAGAGCCACCGTGCTCCCACACACTATTAGTTGCAAAACTGATAGTATGCAAATCTGTCAATATGCAGGCATTAACACTTTAGCTACAAATGTAAATAAATTAAGCTGTATTTGATGTATGAATTCCAGTCTGTTTTTTATTGGCCAGCATTCAGGCTGGATGATGGTTGTAGTAGAATAAACAGACTGAACCATGACTAGTCCGTGCCAGATACACCAAAAAGTGAAACTTATAATCTGTGACGCGAAAGGATTTCAAAAGTGTATTATTTTATCGCTTCTCCACCTCCCCATCCTGCACACATGTTCAATACCTTCCGCCAAGACAATCAGGGACAGTTGTACACCGCCCCTCACACACACTCAACTTTAATTGAATTCCGGTCGCTTCTACCCTTCATTACTGCATGTAACTCGAACAATGAAAAGCTGTGGTTAGGGCGATGAGGTGATAAAGGCTACATACCATAAGTTTTCTTTCAGTCTGCGATTTGAACTTATTTGGTGTGGAATAAAAAGTACGCGGATTATTCTAAAAATAATCACAATTGACGCAATGTGTAATACATGAAGCGTAGTTCAGTAGTTTATTGTAATAAATGGTAATTAATGTTATAAATAAGTCTTTTGACTCTTTATTTTGCAGTCGGACAGAATTATACACATCTCACTCTATCTTAAATTCAAAGAGAAATGAAAAGGCATTGATTGTGACTTTGTTGAAATCATTCGTGTCAAAAGCAGTATTCAACGATGTAAACCCTTTGTTATCTTCCATGTCAGTTAAACGACAGCAATTGGAGGAGTCCATATTCATTGCCTGGGAGGTAGACCAATTAATATTTTCAACGTGCAGCCTTAGGGCTGCACGTTGCAAATATTGGTTGGTCCACCAAGATTCAAGATTTATTTCTTTTTGCGGCACCAAAGAGTACAAAACATTTGCAGTAATTAACAATGCGTGTCAAGTGATGGAAGGGGGGGGGGGGGGGGGGAGTGGTTGGCATACAACACAGCTAATTATTTTTCCGTGGTATGATTATTTCAACAGAATTCTTAGTAGAAAAGTATCATATAATGAAAGTGTTGAAGTCGCCTTGGGATGGTTGTGGTTGCCCGTCACGGGCACTATTAATATGTACATGAACAATGACCGTAAGGGGTTATGGTCATAAGTCTTATGGGAGCGCGGTGGCTCAGTGGTAGACTGTTGGACTTCTATGCTAGAGCTCCCGAGTTCGATCCCCGCCTGAGACGACCCGCGTTGTGTCCTTGGGCAAGGCACTTTATTCCAGTTGCCTACATGGGGGACGATGACGCCGTGTACTAAGGCGTACTGCACGTCGATGGTGCACATGTCTTCAACCGCTGTAACCCTGCTTGAACGGAGCTTGAACAGCGTTGGAATGTTGAGGATCTCACAGTTGCTCGTCGATGCTCGGTGGTTCTCTCCGGGTACTCTGGCTGCCTCCACCCGTAAAACTGTCACGGACACGATTAGCCATTATGCACAAGCATGTGACCTTAAACACCAATAAATAAATAAATAAATAATAATAAATAAATAAATAATCATAAGTCTTATAGGCCCTGTTTCACCTGTATCGATTGTCGGCCCAACGCCAAGATCCAATCAGAATCCGTTGAGTGTAAATAAAAGGGGTACCATTTCAACATTAAGCCAATACATACGACAAGTATAGCACATTATTCATAAGTAATCTACTGAAAGACGAAATACATTATATAATTTACACTTTCCCTCAGCAGCAATCCTACTATATGAAATTATGACGAATCATATTCCTGGAAAGGAAACGCTGCTTTTCGGCTTGAAAGGGTTAAACGCCTGCTTGGACCGAATAGTTCTTTTCAAGGCCGATTATATCCGCATATCGAATACTTCTGCAAAACGCGAGTCGATTACGTCCAAAGGTAAGCAGGCGGAGTCCATTGGCCTGCGTTTCGCGGACACGATCGGCTTGGGATTTTACGTGCGTAATCGGCCTGAGGTCAGCTCGGTTTCCAACACATTCGCCTCACGTTTTGCGGACGTAATCGGCTTATGGTGTCAATCGGCCTCGTGGGCCCATTCGGTCGGAACAAACGTCTCCCACATTTGGATCTTCCAACCGAATAGTCAATGGCGGCTAGGGGGGGGGGGGGGGGTGGGAGGGGGTCCCAGACATTTTCAACGGGATTTCGGTTCTTAAACACACCAGACTGTTCATTTTTTCTGACCAATGTTTTGAAATTCAATTATACAATTCTTGATGGCGAAAATTTTCCCGAAAGTCGCTCCTAAAAATCCAATTGATGGAAATTTGCGGGTTTCGATCTTGAAGTTGCATATTCTGGGATATCAGTAGGAACGTGTCAGTCTCTCAAAGGCCCAGCGAAAAGACTATTCCGAAGTACTGTTGCGACTCAAAGGTCCTTAGCACCGTTTACGTAACATATCAAACGATTTATTTATTTAATGATTGATTTATTAGTTGTGAACGCCACATCAGCTTTGAAAATACGGAGACCAAACTATTTGATATTTTTAATGTAATTAGAGTTTTGTTATCTTCTGAGTGTTGTGCATTTGATTTTGTTTCCTTGTCTTTAATGTTTGTGATCATTTTGGATGTGTGTTGATTAAGTTTCGAAACATAATTTTTACAAGAACTTTTCTTTTTTGTTTGTTCTTTTCTACTTGATACGTTGTTCGTCCAAATTATTAAATTAAGTTGGTGACTTACTAAACTCACATTCGGTTTTCTTGCGATCCTTTATAATCTGTTTGCAATCATCATCAGTTCATGTACTGGTGAAAAGTTTTGGATTCACCGAGGTATTGGAATGGTTATTTTTGTAATGCCAAGCAATTCCCTAGTGAAATATTCTAATTGGTTATCACTTTCGTCATATTTCTCCCGTGTGGGGAGTTCAGAACAAAGCGACGAGAAAGTATCCCAGGTAAAGAATATCGAATTTATTGAGGAAGTTTACAAGTTTTATGGACATGTGTTTTTCAAGGATATTGGAAAATACGGGAAGAATGGAGATTGGCCTGTAGTTGTAAACTCCTTTCCGCCCCCCACCCCGATTTAAAAACAGGTATTACTTTGGCAATTTCCATCCTGTTGGGACATTTCCCCTGCCCTGACTGAATGAAGTATTCATAATATGTACTAGTGGAGCTGCAACCAAATTTACTAAGTGTTTTAGGATGGTGGAAGTAAGATTTTCACAGTCTTAACTAAACTTGTGTCTCATTACATTTACGATCCTTGTAATTTCAAAAGGCGATGTTGGTGTTATGAATAAGATATCGTGATGTGGATCATTCAGTGACTCAGTAAATATCTTACGTTGTCTGCGTATTATTTTGGTGGTCTGATTTCCTATATTTGAAAAAAACATATTAACCCTTTACCTAACATGAAAAGCAGACGACACCTGCAAAAATAATTCTTGAATAACTAATTTTTTTCATTTTTTGTCTCAAAAACATAGGTTATGGCCCCTCGTTGGAACGAGCTCGACGAGCTCGTTCCAACGAGGGGTCATAACCTATGTTTTTGAGACAAAAAATGAAAAAAATAGTGAAAATTAATTGGCAATTTTTGAGAATAGCGCTGGCCGGTTTTGGCCGTTACGTTAGGTAAAGGGTTAAACTCGCGTGTAATCTTATTTGTTTCATATATTGTCTCATCGCCAAGTTGAAAGAGTGAAGGCAAGTTACCTTTCCTTTTGTTTATGATTAATGTGTTATTTAGGGTTTACCATGTTTTCCGCAAGATAATCTTATTTTCTAGAAGAGTGTTTTTTATAAAACATATCATTGCTGCTTCGAAGGCATTCGCGTAAGCGTTGATGAAAATTTTGTAGGTTACATCGGGTCAATTTGATTCCATAACTGGAGAAAAATCACATTGGGTCAACAGCAACTTGAAGTATTCAATAGTGGTAGAATTAATTTTCCTAGTCAAAGTCGGTTTTAACCTATTCGGTTGGGTATTTGTCGGTTCAATATAAAAGATTCTAAAGTGGTCAGATACACCCGTAAGGATTATTCCCGATGATAAAAGGATTGGTTTGTAGACTTTGGCAGTTGATAAGAAATGCAGAGAATGATCCATTTGTAGCACCAAGCCCTGAACGCACCTCAGTAGAAATAAAATACGTACTATTTATAATGTTGGATATAGATAGAGAGTTGTTATCTTCATTTCAACGTGCCAGTAATATCATTTAATAAATAACCAAGTTAATATTCAGGATTCGTACTGTTAATTGAAATGATTCAGCTTGTGGGCCTATAAATTTAGAACAATTCAAGTGATTTTGTTTGTGCGTCTGGCACTGCGACGAGAAAAATAATATGCTTTTAACTCTTTGACCCCCAACGGCCGCTTTTCCAATCAGGAACATATTATACGCCATAACGTTATTATATAGGATGGCTGTTCAGTAAATATTGTGGGGTTGACCAATCAGTATTTTCAACGTGCAGCCCAAGGCTGCACGTTGAAAATACTGATTGGTCTATATATATATAAATCGTCCCAACGGATTCCTTGATATATGCTGATGAACGAGGTCTCGACTTCAATACACCATCTCAGAAACCCCCATGGTGGTAATAACCTATATGTATTATGGGAACAGTAAGGAGTAATACCATTGAGGAAATCGGTGTGAAAGGACTAAATGTGATCCTCACCAAGACACAGTTGTTTACCATTTAAAAAGATGCATTAAATCCTGCGCCTATAATAAGGTTAGTGCCCTGTCCAAACTATTTGGAATACATGAAGATACATCAGACAAGTCTCTAGCTCTGTTTATTAGTAGTTCAGTAAGTTCGAGAGTCTGCAATTGCTACATGGTTCTCTGCAGGTACCCCGGCCTCCTCAAGTCGTAACACTGCCTGATCCGATGTGACCCTGGTTGTTGATAATATGATTAAAACCCCAATAAATAAACATTAAACTCCAATAAACAATAAATTCTGAATTCAGCGGCAATTTTGTCCCAAATCAATATTTTCAACCAAAAAAAAAAAAAAACCTCCCAAAACACAGTTCAAAGTTTCTGTCACCGTTCGTGATTTTTCCGATCAAAATCGACTGTTCCTTGATGCTAGCTGACTTCTGACCGTCTCATAACTGCACATAAATTTCAGAGTAAAGAAAATTCACTAGCAGGGAAGCGAACAGCGTTATAAATAGCAAATAGCCTAAAAAGATCAGTCAAAATTTTAATTATTTGTTATTGTATTCAGTTCGATTAATCAAGATCTAGAACTTGATGGTTTTTTAAAAAAAAAATATCCAAATTCATTAAACCTTTTTAGGACTAAAGTCGAACTTGGGTTTATTAAGGAAATATGGAGTGCACAATTTTCAAGCACTTTCAAGAGCCTGGATTTCCAATATAAGGGAATATCCTTTATCGCTCCTAACACCACCCCCCCCCCACCGTAAGCACCTCAAAGAACCCGACAAATCCTAGTTGATCATGGTGTTCCAGAATTGTTTGTACAAAAAGGTTTGTAAATCAAAACTCATCATAACCCTTTATACAATATACCGGATCAGAGAGTAATCCCATGTTAATCTGTTAGTTGTTCCCACAAAATTTGAGGCACAGTTTCTTGGGAGACGAAGGTCAATTCTTGGAAAGGTAGACCAAATACACGACCGCTGGTTAAAAATATTAGGTTGTTCAATCTTAATGACGATTTAACAGCCTTTTAGTGCAAGCAGGCCAAGTCAGATACGATTTCCGAGTCATACATAGCGGATTAACTTCCGGACAAATACCAAGAGGCTTCAGGTCAAATATATCAATACCGAAGCAAATACAAATTTTAATGTACCATACTAAAATGAGCTCTTATCTCGAGCTCGAAGCTCCCAAAGCTCATAAAGTACAAAATGTATAGCTCAGTGCCTTTCAGTTCGGGGATAATATCCCCTTGATTGGTGACAGTTACTTACCTAGATATGGGCCTCATGAGAATGTGCATACCTCCAACAATGCATCGAGCACATATTGATAGGCCTTTTAGAACGGTCACATTTTATGCTTAAACTGATACGATTCTATATGAACATTGTACCGATAATAGGGCAGCATCAATTTATGGAAAACAATAATAGCCCTGGCGTCATGTTATTCGAAGCAATCAGTAAAGCGATGCATTCGCCAATTTGGCATGCGTGCATAGATGGGCCTTAGAGCGAGGGCTAGGGGTGGATGGAGGAAACGGGTAGCTAAGCCATTCACCCTTGGTTTTCCACCAGTGCCATCGACTATTACGCATGCCTGATATGATGCGATGTCGGAAACAATACATGTTATACGCCGTTATTATATGGGCGGAGTTCACATCGTGAAAAAACGCACGCACCCATGCAGTGGTTACTCGAAATTCACAAACCACACATTGTATCAGTCGCGTATGATGGGCATACATAGCGGATTAACTTCCGGGCCATTTCCTATAGGCTTCAGGTCAAACACATTCAATACCGAAGCAAATACAACTTTTAATGTACCACACTAAAATGAGCTCTTATCTCGAGCTCGAAGCTCCAAAAGCTCAGAAAGTACAAAATATATAGCTCAGTGACTTTCAGTTCGGGGATAGTAACCCCTTGATTAGTGACGGTTACTATGCAGCGAGCACATACTGATAGGCCTTTTCGAATGGTCACATTTCATGATGTAAACCTATACGACTTTACTTGCCAAACATTGTACCGACCTAATAAAAGGGCAGCATCCACTTATTGAAAGCAATAATAGCCCTGACGTCGTGTTATTCACAACAATCAGTAAAGTACATGCATTCAACAATTTATTACGCATGCCTGATATGATGCGATGTCGCAAACAAAACATGTTACACGCCGTTATTATATGGGCGGAGTTCACATAGTGAAGTATCGTTGTCTGGAATGAGTACGCGAACTGGTCCTTTGCGAAAAACACACTTAACGGTCACAGAATAACTCGTACGTAATACAGAGACTCCAGGGTTGCTTCCGGCAGCTCTTTGATGCCTGCCCTCCCCCCACTTCACAAGTTTTGCCACAATTCCAACAAAAACTCCGTCATTGCCACGAACATATAGGCCAACACTTTTTTTAACTGTGACATTTCAATGTCGTGGAACTGGTTGTAGTAGTTTTTAATCTCTCTTGGTAGTGTGGTTTTAATGGCAATATCTTTTACAGAGTAAAAAATATATTTATGAATAATACTGCTCACGAAGATAAAGATAGCAATGGTTTTACTTTGTGTTTTCACCTATCCATCATCCCCACCCCCTGGCTGTATTAAGAGTTTGTTTTAGCGATGGATTGTTTGGTGGGTGGAGAAAGATGAAATAAGCGGGAAAGAAATCGGTAAGTAGCTGTCAGACGTTTCAACGTACTGACTGGTACACTGTGCAAGAGCGCCCGAAGTAGGGGTCGAGCAGCTTTCTCCTTACCCTGAGACGAGAGAGCAAGGCGGGCAGGGCGTGCCCTTTTCACTTTCCGAGAACTATAACTGCGAAACTTCAGAGTATTCGTTTTAACGCATTTCACGTGTGACAATGCCAATGGAAGGGTGGTGTGTGTGAGGCCTATCAGGTATAATGAGGGTATTTGATCGATATCACCAAACAAAGAAGCTAGACAATGGGCGGGTGATTTATCGTCCCTTTAGTGACAGATTGCAATTTGTTCCTTTCAAGGGACGATATATATATACATATATATAATTGCAATACTATTGAGTACCACATTTCAATGTATCATTCCTTTTAAACTCCCTGTGTTAACCCATATGCAGAGTCGAGTGCCCTTTCTGATGCCCCTGGCTCCATTGCCTTTGGATTCTTCCTGTGCTCTCGGTACTGTGTCTTCATTTAGTTAGAGTGAAGGCATAAATCTTGGTGGAAGCCTGGTGGAGGGTAGGGGTGTGTCACCTCCCCAATTATTAGTCTTGTCGGAAAGTAGTCGGTCAGAGTAAGAGATACCGTGCGGCCGCCGTGGGCTGGTCACTTTCCACTGGAGGACAATATTTCCACAGATACACTAAAATTAGATTCCAAACACTAATTATAGGAATAATCATCAAACATTTAATTAATGAAGCACAGGGTTCAACCCAGTGCTCCATTAATTAAAATTTTGCTGATGATGATTTTTATTACCTAGTAAATACATGCGTGGACATCACTGTCCACGCGTGGATTACGAAGAGCCCACGGCGACTGTATTGTATGGTATGTATAGGTAAGAATTGTCAGACAAATCTGTATCATGTCCAGGCAAACCTGGTTCGTACCACCTTCTCCCATCCTCTGAAGATAATGTCGGTCCTGATGTAGAGAAAATGGTCATTTACCCGCATACAGAGAGAAAAAGGTAGCGTTACTTGATGTTTATTCTTCAGCCCCTTTGTCTCGTCAATTTATTATTCTTTCTCGTATAGTAAAGGTTACTAGTTAGAGTATTAATAGTAAAAGTGTGTGTTAAAGTCGAAACACGCTTTTATAGATCAGGGTAGTAAGTTGATACCAAGATTGTACTTTTGGAGTGAGTTCATCTGTACTCAATAGCAAATATTGTTTACCAGCGAAAAGCCAATGCCTACATAATTCCCAAAGCTGTTCTAATGTTTCAGTTTCATTTTTGTTAAGTTGGCTCCTCAAACTCAACTCGACAACTGATTATAAGCAGCTGTCTGGCTTTCTGACTTACCAACCGAGCGCCAGTTCGCATTGGTTGAACGCACTGTGTTGCTACACTATAGCAAGCCAAGCCGAGTGACGTGCTCCAAGCACACAAACAGAGTCAATAGAAATGGGAAAGGGGGACACAGGGGGCGTGTGTCCGTCCATTCTTCCACAGTTATGAATGGTGGTTCCACAATGGGTTATTTAATAAGAGCATGCAAATATGTCAGTATTCCTGTATTACCTGAAAATGTAAACAACTTTAGATTTAGTCAAAGACTCCCATCTTCTCTAAGTTCTACCAGTTTCTTCTACTTCTAGTAAAAAATACTAGTCCGTACACTTAAAACTAGAGGTCCTGTCACGAACTGCCCGCAAATAGCACGTTATTCTGCGCGTTCATCTGCGTGCTATGACGAATCAGTAGTATCAAATTATGTGCATATGCCCTTTGCACAGGCAATGTTTTAGCCAATGGTCCTCCGGGTTTAACCCTTTACCCAACGTAACGACCAAAACCGGCCAGCGCTATTCCCAAATATCGCCAATTAATTTTCAAAATATTTTCATTTTTTGTCTCAAAAACATAGGTTATGACCCCTAGTTGGAACGAGCTCGTCGAGCTCGTTCCAACGAGGGGTCATAACCTATGTTTTTGAGACAAAAAATTAAAAAAATTAGTTATTCAAGAATTTTTTTTGCAAGTGTCGTCTGCTTTTCATGTTAGGTAAAGGGTTAACTCGGAGGTCCATTGTCTGAAACATTGATGGTGCTTTCTGTTGATCACCAGGAGAATCTGGCGTGCTTTGGATGCCATTCGATAGGGAAATTTCGCGGAATTACTACCCGAAGTTATGAAATATAAGCGCATAGTTCGTGACAGGACTTGTAGTTTTAACTGTGGCATGCATATATAAAAGGGAGACCAATGAGTGTTTGTACGTCACATAATAACCTAGGTTATAATTAACTGTATGAGTTTTTTTCCAGAAGAATATCCCCTGACTTAATTTGCCAAGAACATCTGGTCTGCCATGCCATTTAGGCAGGCAAAACTGTTTAGCTGTTTCGTCAACGCCCCATTTGAGAGCTTCCAATAAATAATAACGGGACACGCCTTTGATCGAGTGTACCGATTCCAGTAAGATGTATATGCATACTAATACCTTAATGTGCAACAGAATTAATTTAAGATGAAGTGACAAGCCGAATTTTACTGGCAGAAAAAATCACTGTACAGATACACTCGGGCTTCAACCCTTTACCTAACGCAGACGATATCAAAATTTATTACTTCAAATTCTATTTTTTAAAGTTTTTCAAAAAGTTTCAACAACAATGTATCATGGGACCCAAACTGGGGCGAGCTCGAAGAGTTCGTTCCAATGATGAAAGGATACGGTTTTGTTGCATTTTTTGGAATTTTATTTTTTTTCAGTTGCTGAATTTGCATATTACGCGGGTGGATGCGGGTGGATGCGGGCGATTCGTTAAGAATTAATTAATTAATTTCTAGGATTAACTGAATGAATCAATCCATCAAACCATATCTCATGTAATATTTACTGTCTTGCAGTGTAATGCTATTTTCCACACCTATACAAATATTGTAATCCTTGGGACAAGTTTTAAATTCGGGATGATTTGGCCAACTGGAGCTGTTGGCACCTGTCGCCATGGAATGCACCAAAACAAATATTATTTAACGGCTTCAAGCTGGGTAGTCTGACAGTTACTAGCGGCTGCTCGATCGTTCTCTCTGGGTAGTCCAGCTTCCTCCACCCGTAAAAATGTCCAACACGTTTTAATCCGGACTTTTGAAAGTGTCGTTAAACTCCAATAAATAAATAAATAACTATGTGAAGGCATCATTCGTTCTAATTGCAGTTGATCTAAAGTACCAGTCAAATAGGCCATAGGATGACAAGGCTAAAAGTCTAAATAATTCTTTGATTCTAAGGTAATCCCTCGCTGATATTGAACACCCACATTGGATGTTTTTATTGCTTTGCAGTGTCTTTCAAAACTGGAAGGCTCGAAACTGTTTACATTTATGTATATAACCGAAATCTGAAGAGCACAGCTGAAAACTGGCTCAATTCTGTGGCTTTGCATTTGGTTCTAGGCAAGTCGTGGCTGCTTGCCAAGTCACGTAGAATGTAACTTGCAAGTTTTATCAGAGACAGCCAGACAGGATGTTGGGGTATCTGTTCTGTTGCAGTGAAAAAAGTGATCAAAGTCGGAACTTGGTCCGTGAGGGTTAGAATTAACCCTTTACTCAACGCCGACGATATCAAAATTTATTATTTTGAATATCATTTTTTTTTAAATTTTTCAAAAAAATTCAACAAAACTATATCATTTGACCCCTCATTGGAACGAGCTCAATGAGCTCGTCCCAATGATGGGTCACATGATATGGTTTTGTTGAAATATTTGTTTAAAATCTTTGTACACACGGCAAGAAAAACCTCTGATCGACTCAACTGCGCCAAGCTACAATGACCCACTGACCTGAAAGTTTTATTTTTCGCGAGCGTAGATTTTCTTTTTATTATATCGTCGCCTGAATGCTAGCACTCAGGCGACGATATGTTACGTGACATTTTACTGCCCAATATTCAGTCCAGTTCGACCTCAAATAGTTTCAAGACAATAACAAAGATCAGCTGATCGTTCCTTCAAGGCGAAGTGATGCCGCGTAGCGCGACGTCATTTAGAAAGCTACTGAGGGATATTCTTCGATATCCATGGTGTCGATGGATATCGAGAAATATCTTTTAGATAATTTACGATAATTCACAGGTTAGCATATAATAAAAAGAACTCCTTCTGAAATCACCATCTACTGTAGGTGTGCTACCATTTTGAAAAAACACTTCCTGATGTATATATTCACACAAAAGCGAAGAATATTCCAGAAGAAAAACGGTCTATTCTTTTAAAATAGTAGATTAGAGTTATGGCATGGGGCCCCGCGAGGCTTCGAAATTCGATTCGATTCAAAATCGACCTTATTATTCGATTCGAATAGCGATGATTTCCAAAATTTCCGAATTGTCCATATGTTCTAGATGCAATCAAAATCGCACCAAGAGACCCCCCCCCCCCCCCTACACCTCTGCACTCTTTATCTGCCATCAAGTCTCCTAAAAAGGAGACCTGGAGCCAATACATAAAACTTTCTGTTACATTTGTATTTCCAGAATTTTATTGTCTGTCCATGACTGTAATTGACGGAATGGAATTATTGGCATTTTAATAGGAGTGGCAATTTACTGGGAGATAAATTGCCACGCCTTGCAAAATACTAATGATTCACATCAGCCATTGGTTATCCACACGTAAAGAATGTAATTCAAGAAAAAAAATACAATTGTAAAAGTGTTAAAGTATTGGACCCTGATGAAAGGAGAAGTGTTTAACCCTTTACCTAACCCGAAAGGCAGACGACATTTGCAAAAATAATTCTTGAATAACTAATTTTTTTCATTTTTTGTCTCAAAAACATAGGTTATGACCCCTCGATGGAACGAGCTTGTTCAAACGAGGGGTCATAACCAATGTTTTTGAGACAAAAAATGAAAAAAATAATGAAAATTAATTCGCGATTTTTGAGAATAGCGCTGGCCGGTTTTGGCCGTTACGTTAGGTAAAGGGTTAAAGAGGTTCCGCTTCCGAAAGTACTTTGATTCCGTTCTGGAATATTTCGGTTTTTCTCGCCGTTTAACTACACTAACTGAGTGGAGGCGGCGCCATGGAAGGGTATGTGGGGGTACTTACCCCTCCACTTTTTTCGCCAAGCGTTGTAAAACAATACTATCATTTTAATTTTTGTTGTATTGGACGTTGCGGTGCAATGGTCGGTATGCTTAATCTCATATTCCCAAGTGCACTAAATCAGAGAAGTTTTGAAATTATGTTTGCCCCCCCCCCCCGTCCCCCCACACACGCTAGCTACAAACAACAAACAAGAGTCGAGGGTCCAAATTGCAACAAGGCATGCCGCGTTTAAACGGACTGAAACATAGTTCTTAAGAGTATTTGACGAATGCTAGAATCGAGAGCGTGCAAGGCATCCGTTTGGAATTTAGCCTACAGCAATTTTAAAAAAATAAATAAAATTTAATATTTTAGAAAAATTCTCAAACGTATAACTCAATGAAATCATGCAAAAATGAATATCATTGGAACCGGAACCGTCCATATTCGCATGATTTTGTTGCAAAACAGTTAAAAATTTTCTCAGCTTAGGGAGAGAACCGACCCCCCCCCCCCCCGAAACCCACCCAGCTTGCTCGGCGCTGCACAGTCCCCAACTGTACCCCTTTTGTAAATCTGACGCCGCCACTGTAATTGAGTGGAGGCTAACAATATTTACGGCTGTGTTTTCAAGTTGGAGAGCCGAGAGATTCGACTTGTGATTCTATTGGATTCGAAATCATCTGCTCGGTTCGTTTCGGAATTCGATTCGACCCGTGAGATTGGCATGGTCCACTATAGTATGTAAAATGTGATAAGCGGTAATTCACAATGGAATACAGTACATGGAGAGTGTATTCTCACTAAATCACCCGCAGAGTGAAGATTCCACCCAAGCAATAATTGCTAATTTGTTGCAAGGCATAACAAGCACAACCAAAGTTTCAGCCAATGGACCTCCGGGTTATACCCGGAGGTCCATTGGATGAAACATTGCTTGTATTTTTTGTCGATATGTACAAAATTTGAAAGTTGTACTTTGGGTGATAACTCCACTCCGAAGGGTGTTTTAGTTAAAATCCACTCTCCACGTACTGTTATATGTGTTGTATCGAATGATTGACACGAGACCAGTTTGGAGCTGTGACTTTATTTCTTGTAAATGCAAAAAGACATAGAATTTTCAGAACAATAACTTGAAGAGACAAATGAAATGTACAAACGTTGTTATGAATATCCTTTGAAATCGATTTTTTTTTAAAACTGATTTAAAAATTATTTTTTAAACAGATTGTCCAGAATTCTAACACATTTATGATCATATACTCGAAGCAATGTTGAATTGTCGAACATCTCTCTCGCACTCCCGCTTGGAGTCCAGTGGTTGATTCCATGCAGAAAAGACGTTGGGAATATTTAGACGATCTTCATAAATGTAGACAGACATCTCCCTCCTCAATAGTATCTGTGTGTGTACCAGAAAGCCTTAACCCTTTACCAAATGCACACGATATCAAAATTAATTATTTAAGAAAACATTTTTTTTCAAAAGCTTTCTACAAAATCATATCACCTGCGCCATCATTGGAACGAGCTCGTTCCAATAAGGGGTCATATGATAAGGTTTTGTTGAGATTGTTTGAAAAATAATTTATCAACTGCTCAATTTGTATACTATCGAGTGGACTCGGTTGATTCGTTAGGTGAAGGGTGATATATCCTCATATATAAAGGTCCGCCATATATATCCCCCATTCCAAATTATAAAATTTTCAGAGAGGGGCCCAAAGAAGGCCACAAAAGATAATCATGAAGGAAATGTGAAAGAACCCCGATGCATTATATCAGGCGCAACGCAATCCAAAAACAGGATTAATCGAATCAATTCGTCACTTTCAGAATAAGCACAATTATAGACCTCCTTTGCGGCCATATTTTGAAGTAAATGAAGTAAGAGTTGCAACTTTGTCTTTTTACAAACGCACAAACACAAACAAAATACCGGAGAGTAATACAAATGGTATAGCGTTTGACAGAGTGAATTTGTCGCCAGTCGCCTATCACTGTACAGTTAAAACTAGAACTCCTCTAACGAACTGTGCGCTTATCTAGGCTTAATTGTGCGTAGGAATTGCGCGCAATTGCCATATCGAAAAGCACCCAAAGAACGGCAGGTTCTCCTGGTTACTCATAGCAAGCACAAGAAATGTTTCTGCCGATGGACCTCCGGGTTAACCGGAGGTCCATTGGCTGAAACATTGCTTGTTCACAAGCCATATGTACAGAATTTGATAGCCTTACTGTGGCCATAAGGCGTAGATTAACGCGCGGATCGACGTTCTATGTGTGCGCATTTCATGACAGAACTTCTAGTTTTAACTGTAGGTGCTGTTATTCATATTTCTTAGTAAGTTTTTGCAGACTACCGACATTGATATAACTATGTTCCAGTGAGACTCAAATCGTCACCCACTGATTGGACGAAAGCTTGCGAAGTTTTTTCTACGTTTACGACTCCAGTAACACATGTTACCGTTTGACGTCACCGCACGAAATATTTGAAATGAGGTTGTCCAGACGTTCCTCTATTCTTCCATCAACGAAGTGGCTTTCAAACAGCTTCGTTTTTATAGATTTTTTCACACCTGCTACAGACGATGTTCCAAATGAAGTGCTGTTGTTTAAATTATAAATCAGTTTACAAGATGGAGTGACCTCGACCGTTATCTGATTTTATTAATTATGTGTGCATTGACGCCGAGGGGTGCACGAGAGGTTTATTTACTAAATTTGTTATCAATAAAAGTTGCCTTGTTAATTTCACGATGTCGGTTTTGAGCGATGGGTAGAGTCTTATTGGAACATATACGTTACTGGAATGAATGGACGGTAACATGGCCTGGGTTTTCGGCTCCGCGCATATGTTAAACTTAGGCTGCGAACCGCAAACTTCAGATCATGTTACCATGAATTCATCACAATAACATATAATGTCCACGGCATTGCAATAAAAGAAAATACTAGGGAACTTCCTCTATTTACCGGCCATATACTGATGGACAGAAAAAACGTGGCAACATGAATTTTGCTCGAGAGTAATACAATCTGTGTACCGTTCATCAGCGAAGTCGTCGCAAATCGTCACCGCGGCTAGTCTTATTCATGTTTGTTGACGCAGTTTTTTTTCAGACGAAGGACATTGATACAAATATGTTGATGACATTGCAAAAACACCAGGGTACTTGTAATTGCGTCAATCGATATAAACGAACCTTAGTTTTCTCGGTAAACAATGCTACCGTGATAATGGTTGTCATTTAGTATTATTTTTTCACCATCGGCATAAACATTAAGACACGTGTCTGTTTTGTTTCTGTGAACGCGCCATACAAAGAGTGATTTCTTGCTCAACAACGAAACTGGTAATTATACCGCAGGTGTCGTTTCGTTTAACGATGCATCAGTTAGAGTCTATCAGTTCCGTGAATCAAATATCTCCCGTTATCTCACATGAATTCTTGCCTCGGGTGTCAAGTATGCTAAACAACTGCTCATTATCTATGCTTGAAATATGAATAAATATAGAATAAATAGGTACTAGGGTCGGTAATCAGATTTAAACCACGAGTAGGATAAGGGTTTTAATCACTCGGCTTGCCGAGTGGTTAAAACCCTTATTCTACGAGTGGTTTAAATCTGATTACCGGCCCCAGTACCTATTTGTTTTATTTATACCATGATCTTAATAAATAATCGACTTTGTCACTTAAAATGGAGAAAAAACGATACTTTCTGTCACAAGCACATGGGTTTGTTTTGTTTACATCTGCGCAAGTGGGCGGTACTACCAGCTGCACGTGAATATTTGATTGACAGCTGGACACATCGTCAAAGGTGGTTGAATTTACCTTGCTTTTTCAGTCAAATTATTATTTAACAATTCTTAAATTTTATTTTAAATATTTAATTGTAGGTATTTTAAACTTAATAAGTCATTGCTCGTAGTAGATAGTACCGCAAAATGTCGTATGTTTGAATGAAACATCGGGAAGTGTGAATATATCGAAGTTGGCAAACTGCGCAATGCCAAAGGTCAAGTTGGATGAACTTCCGGCTATAGGTGTAAATGTTTTTTTACACCGCAGTAGAAGCTTTACACCGGTAGTTAGAAGCTAAAATTTAACATACACGCTTTTCACAGGTAGTAACATATGCGAGCATGGTATAAATAATTTCCTTTCCAGCTGAGACTATGGTGCCAGGTGACACACGGTTCCAACGGCTTGTCATATAAAAACGCTCCAGAATGAAAGAAACGCGTACACCTAAACCTCTAGTATTCCACAGAGAAGATTACAGAAGCCGTAAAATAAAAGAGGGTGTATTTTTACCAAGCGTTGTCGCTGCAATTTAACGTAGGAATTTAATTTCAAAGTTGTTGGTGCATGTTCAAGACCGAGAAAGAGTCAGTGATAAATACAAGTTATTTGTGTATAAGAATTCTGAAAAGAAAAAAAATGCTCACGCGGAAAGATCATTTTCTCAGCGGTGACCGAAAGGTCACTGGCTCAAGAAATACCAGTGTTGGTTAGTGCGGGTACACATGTTCCGGATGAGTTATTATCACGTTATAAGTTTTGTCCCTTGATGCGTTGCGTCATCGTTGCTGACATTGATTAAACTATTTATTTCTATTTGTTCGTTTATTAGTTTATCAGTTTATCGCCGTTTAACGACACTTTCAACAGCCAGTGTCATATTGCATCGGACTGTTTTACAAGTGTGGGAAGCTGGAGTACGCGGAGAAAACCACCGTGCAGCGGCGAGCAGCTGTCAGACTCTCAAATGTACGAAATCTTCGCAAGCAGAGCTCGCAGCGCTTGAATCATGAACACGTTCTACGTGCAATGTGCCTTAGTACATAGCGTCACAGTGACCATACGTACCCAGCTGGGATTTGGTATCTTGCGCAAGGGCACAACGCAGTTACTGCTGGTCACGATCGAACCGTGGGCCTTTCGGTTTAAAATTCAATGTTTTTACCACCGAGCTCCCATTTCTTTCCAATTATGTTGAGGTTGATTGAGTGTAATTCGTAGGACGTCATGTTGCAAGTTGCCGTACACTTGCATTGTCTTATTTTGTATCACAACGACATCCAGGAACATATAACGGTTTGATTATATTTGTCATGACAGGACCGTAGAATGAGGCCTATCGTTTAGAATCCTTATCCAGTCTTTCAATTTTGAGGCGAGTTGTCACTCTTGCACAGCTCGCAAATTTTATTTTTTACGAGTAGACAACAGCGCGCTTCGACTCCACCTAGCGAGCTGTTAACCCTTTACCTAACGAATAGATCGCATCCACCCGCGTAATATTTAATTGTGCGGTGGATATGGTTTTGTTGAAATTTCGTTCCAATGAGGGTCACATGATATGGTTTTGTTGAAATTTCAACAAAACCATATCACGTGACCCTCATTGGAACGAGCTTGTCGAACTCGTTCCAATTAAGGATCATATGATGTGGTTTTGTTGAAATTTGTTGAAGAATTAGGGGGAGAAATTAAAACAACCAATTTTGATATCTTGTGCTTGGGTAATGGGTTAAAATCTGTTCGTAGGACATGTGTCAAATAATAGAATGAGTGCTCGGAAATTTGAACAATACACCGTGAATAAAAAGCTGTTGCATCCCATATTTTTTAACTGATTAAACTTCATATTCCGAGAATTGGTACTTAACAAACTTCAAAGGCCAGCAATGTCACTCACTGTTTCTTTGCTCATGCATTGTATGCAGAATCAACTCATTGACCTGCGCTTGCTCAACTGAAGTGCATTTCATGTACAAGTATTGTACCAAACTCAATTCCATTTGACTATTGCTGCGAAAAACTTATTCGAAAAATGGGGAAATATTTTTTTAAATCCTATTTACGGCGCACGAGTAGAATGAACGTTGCACAGATGGTCGATGAACTTTGCCTGAAAATCATTTTTCAGAGTTTGGGACTCAGTAGAACGTTTCACTTGGAATGGTAACGAGTATTATACAGCGTGCCTCCCAATTTTCAATATGGAAAGACAAATTGCCTTCTAAATGGCACGAACCAACTTTTTCGAAACAAAGATGAAGCAAAATACCTTCATTTCTTGTTAGAGACCGCTTCCATTTGTGGAGGCAGTCGCCTGATGCTGTGTCTCTAAATCTCACACTAGTATATAAAACCGTCGGTAAGATTTAGCCTAAACAGTACGAAGCCAAAAGTTAAGTCACTAAGTCCGGATCAGCTTTAACACAAAGCTTTCTGTTCACGCTGGATTTATACGACAATGGTGGTGTATGGTAAGGGGTTGATTATGTGTGGCAATGGCATTACAGGAATTAATACATTTGTAAGCACCCGCAACCCTGGGTTCGGATAAGCATCACCGTACAACACATTAATTGTATTACTTTCGCCTAATCCATTTTGGCTTTCTGAGGAGGTTCAGTAATGATTCAACACCACAGCACGGCTGAGCTGCAAAATTAAATTTCCAGTTATCTTCCTTGAGATTTATCGTTTACTGTGTTATGGTACCGTTGAATGGCAGATTTTCCTTTCCCCGAGACTAAAAATTAGGCATGCCGATTTAACTGCTTGCATGCTGCAGGCAGATATTCCTGCGCAAGACAAGTCAAATTTGAGGATATTGAACCAAATTTCCACTATAAGTTCTAATTAATGACTTCTTGTGTCATATTTTCAAGAATTTTTTCATCAAATCTAGTCATGGCTGCTTCATAGCAGCCATGACTAGAGTTGATGAAAAATATTTTAAAATTACTCAGCGGGTTATGAGTTAAAGAGGTTAACACTGTGTCAGTATGTCTCTAGGTCTGATCCTGTATACTTCGTATTTGCTTCGAGGATATGTACCCGTAGAAAATAAGTGCATCACTACTGATGGTTAGCAGTTCAATAACAACTGTAGAAAAATAAATGTACATGAAATCTTCAGACTTCCAGTTCACAGCCATTTTTTCAGTCATCTCGTGCCTGCAATATTAAGAAAGTATATGTGGTTAAATTTTATTCCAATTCAAAAGTATGTCTCATTTACAACTGGAAATTTAATTTCTCAAAACAAGTGAGTATCAAAGATTTCTTTCAATAAAATCTCCCAAGAACGCTACACACACTTCCGGCAGGTGCGCCAAAAGCAAATTTTGGGCGGCGGGTTCTATAAATAGAGAAGGGCTTTGGTGCAGCTTGGGGCGGAAGTATTTCTCTTTCTGTTGGAAACTGAACTTAGATAAAGCTATATCTGTTGACTTTTCGGACTTAAAACTCGACGATGGACGAGAAAACAATATAATAAACTGCAAATTGTTAACCCTTTACCTAACGAATCGGCCGCACCCTACCACGTAATTGTCAAATTCAGCAGTTGAAAGAAAATGTTTTTAAAAAAATGCAGCAAAACCATATCATGTGACCCCTCATTGGAACGAACTCGTCGAGCTCGTTTCAATGAGGGGTCACATGATATGGATTTGTTTGCATTTAAAAAAAAAATTGTCTTTATAAATTTTGATATCGTCTGCGTTGAATAAACGGTTAACGAGGGTCAGTAATAATTTCATTCTACAGCCCAGTTTGTTTGTTTGTTTAGTGAGGTATAACAACACTTTGAACAGCCAGGGTCATATCATGTCGGACAGCTTTACGGGAGTAGGAAGGCGGAGTACGCGGAGAGAATCACCGTGGAGCAAGTGCACCATAGACGTACAGTACGCCTTAGTACGCAGTGTCACTGTGCCTCAACGTGGACAATCGGGATTAAGTATCTTGTCCAAGGGCACAGCGAAGATTTCAGGAGTGTACTGTTGACCTTACGGGTTGAACCCCAATGCCCTAACCCATGCCTTACAATTTCGTGATTAGAAGAGATTTAAAGGAAAGTTACCCCCCCCCCCCCCCCCTTAACTTTAGAGAGTAGGATAATTTCATTTAAAAATTGGCCTTGATTGTGCCGTATTGTGGGGACATCTATTATGGGGATCGCGGTCTGATCCAAAAAAAAGAACAATTTTCATGATTACGGTACTTTACCGTGATACTTTTTAACGAGAGGTAGATGAAAACACCCACTCAACTAAAAAATGAGAACTGGGCCATCAGCCATTGTACTCGAGGCTAGTGTTACCTAAAATTGAGGAAGAGGGTCTGATAACAGTATAGTGTTTACAATAGCGGATAGAGAATTTTGACCGCATCGCGACAGAGTCGTGATCTTGTTGAAATTATCTGTCCAGCTTTTCTTCTTAAAATAACGGGATCTCACCGGCCGAAAAAGAAATGCGAGGTCTATAAATATCAGATATATCAGGAATATTGGTATTTTCCTTTGATTTTTTTTGAAGAGGTCTTGATATATGATGCTTCATTTAAGAAATCTCGACCCGCTGGTATAAGCGAGAAATATAGAGAAACAGACTACTTTTAAGATCACAATAAGCTTTTCTGGAGACATAAGTAAAAGTCATAATTTTATTCCTAATCAGTCCACAAATAGTTGTGAGATCAAACGCATGCTTCTTCCTCTTTTAAAATTTTCAAATCGGACACGTCACACTCATCACCCATACTTATTCATTTATCTATTTATTGGGGTGTAACAACACATTTAACAGCCAGGTTCATATCGTGACGGACAGTTTTACGGTTGGAGGAAGCCGAAGTACCCGAAGAGAATCACCGATCATCGGCAAGTAACGACCGGACTCTCCAAATTACAAACCCCGCACTTGCATTGTTAGCATCGGTTGGAGGCATGCCACCGTGCTTCCATCTGGGCAACATGGATTAAACCTTTACCTAACATGAAAAGCAGACGACACTTGGAAACAAAATTCTTGAATAACTATTTTTTTTTCATTTTTTGTCTCAAAAACGTAGGTTTATGACCCCTCATTGGAACGAGCTCGACGATCTCGTTCCAAAGAGGGGCCATAACCTATGTTTTTGAGACAAAAAATGAAAAAATAATGAAAAGTAATTGGCGATTTTTATGAATAGCGCTGGCCGATTTTGGCCTTTACGTTGGGTAAAGGGTTAAGTGTCCTGCCTAAGGACACAACGCAGATAATGCAGACACAATCGAACCTACGACATTTCGATCTGAAGTCCAGTGTTCTAGCTAATGGGTTACACCATCAACCATATTAAATCACAAACAAACTGTCCAACAGACATATCTTACCGTCTCATTTTTATATACACAGGTTTAACAATTACAATGATTAACAAATAACAGGATTGTTTTGTTGTTTAACGCAAAACGTTTCCTTGTAGCCGGCATGCTGATACAGTTAAGACTAGAAGTCCTGTCATGAACTGCCCGCAAATAGCACATCACTCTGCGAACTGATCTGCGTGCTATAACGATAGTAAGGCTATCACAATTCTGTACATATGCCCTATGTTTAAGCAATGTTGTAGCCAATAAATCTACGTGTTTAACTCAGAGGTTCATTGGCTGAAACATTGTTTGTGCTTTCTATTGATGATCAGAATAATCAGTAGTGCTTCGTATGCCATTAGACAGGGAATTTTCGCGCAATTCCTACGCGAAATTATTTCAAAATAAGCACCTATTTCGAGACAGGACATCCAGTTTTAACCGAAGATGGACAAATAAAGGGTAGATCACTCTTACTGTTCGCAGAGTATAGATTTCCACAAGTTGCGAATGTGATATGGACACCTTGAACATGTCATCTTCAGTACAATGTTATTCTCAAATATTTGCAGGAGTTAAGATATGCTTTATGCTTTTCGTAGAATTTTATAGTTATTGTCCAAATGGAAAATTTAGTGCACGCGTGATTTAGGAGTAAACCTCTCTCTTCGTCATTCGAGGAGTCACTCTTGACCAATTTCGCGAGCGACTCCGTAGTTTTCATGATTTGTTAGATATCACATTGGTATAGTGCAGGCTAACAGACTGGAAAATATAAAATAGATACAAAATGGTCACAAATCGTCACTTCCTGAGTTCCCTCCAGAGCAATGGCACGTGCCCAAAGCTTATCTACCATAAGATCACACCCTTAGACTTGTGTTGTACATAGCTCTTTGGAAGCCAACAGACGTCCGCTTATGGATGAGCAGTTAATCGGAAGGGGTAGGGAACATCCATGATTTACTACCGTATCACTCTATACCACGTGACAAGACATAATAGCCCTACGAACCACTCATACATACAACTGGTTGCAGGTATGAAATATTTCTGAACTGATAGAAGCTAAACTAAGTTACAAAGCCTCGGGTCCGAAGTACGAATTTCTGCATGTACAATATATATCATCGACAGCTGTGTCTCGCCAGTACATGTAGTTTACTGCACCACCAAAGATCTGATAGGCTCAGACGAGTTCATTTTCTTGCAGATTTACCCCGCCCCTCTCACATTTTCACAAAAACTGGGTTGATTACATCACACCCAAATCGTGAAAGCTTGAACTACGATTTTTGCTTTTGGGGATGTCGACCGCACTACCACTTACAAAAGGCGTACCTGGAACCCAGTGTTGCCAATGTGTAACTTATTCCGAAACTATGTGAACACTTTGTACAAAATGTTAAATCGTACAGGCCTGTAAAACAAGAGTCTATTTATTAAAAACACACAAGCATTATGAAAACTGATGACGCAGTTGTATTCCAGCCAAGTGTCATCTGCCTATTCAACTGCTCAGGTTTTACAAATTTTCCTGCTCACCATTATCCGAACAGCAGTGTCAGAGCATTTGCAATACAACTCGAAGGCGAGATGGGCTCGACTTCAAACTTCTCGGTATTAATTTAACACATTTATACACATACCTTCACGGCGCATTTTGGCACGCACATCAAATAGAAGTCTCCAGTTTCTTTCTTTCCGACCATTTCTATCAGTCCGTCACAGCATTCGGCTTTTGGTGAGCAGTTGTAAGTCACTCCCCTTGGTCCTTTCTCTCCTACCGACCATTCTTTTGCCAGACCCAAAGGGCAACACGGCTGGTGTGCTGCGTCCAAGCGACTACGTCCGAGACGAGGAAAATAGATTTTCTGGTAAAATAAAATAGGTATTATCAGACAAATAAGAGAGAAAACCACCTTCATGTTATAGAAATATAATCTGAAATTAAAATCCATGTGTATTATCCCCCTGCCTCGAACTGATTTATTTATTGATTGATTGATTGATCGATTGGTTGATTGATTGATTAATTGATTGATTGATTGATTGATTGATTGATTGATTTATTTATTTATTTATTTATTTATTTATTTATTTATTTATTTATTTATTTATTGGGGTTTAACGACACTTTCAACAGCCAGGATCACTTCGTGTCCTACAGGTTTACAGATGAAGGAAGCCAGAGTGGAGAGACATACCGAGCAGCAGCGACCAAATGTCAGATTCCCAATGTACTAACACCCGCACAAGCAGCTTTATGTTTGTTTGAAAGAAAGTGCATCATCGACGTGCAGTACGCCTTAGTATATAGCGCCACTGTGACCCACGTGGGAAATCGGGATTAAGTGTTTTGCCCGAGAACACAGCGCAGTTACCGCTGTCAGGTTCGAACCGTGGACCTTTCGGTTTGAAGTTCAATGTTCCAACAACCGAGCCACCACACGCACGCATCGAACTGATATACCTCACTTTGTGAACACCTTTTTGAAAAATATTGATCCCCAAGTAACTGTAACACAAAGTGTTTGGAAGATCAAGCTTGTGTTACCTTTTATCAAATGCCTTTGCAAGAGAGGTGTCTACGAATGCTCTAACACTTTGGAATATACAGTCTAAATTTGTTGGGAACTTGAGCTGACTATTGGAGTCTGCACGAAATTATCATGGGGTGGGAAGACATTACAATTATTTATTTATTTATTTATTTATTGGGGGTTAACGACACTTTCGACTGCCAGGGTCACCTCGTGTTCGACAGTTTTACGGGTGGAGGAAGCCGGAGTACTCATAGAAAACCACCAAGCAACGCCAAGCAACTGTCAGACTTTCCAACGTACTTACTCCATACAAGCAGAGTTAGCATTGCATTAGATGATATTCGAACCGAGTACTTCTTGCTGCCTGCATCTATGCCCTCTGAGCCACCGGCCTCCCAATTTTATAATTATAAAACACCACGGAGTACATATTCCACTCGTTGAATATTTCTAAATTTAAGGAATACGCACAAGAAGTAATTGAGGACTATTTTTGGAGTAGATGTTGTACCAAATAACTCAATATTTTGACAACGCAATTACCATTGGTTAATCCAGACGGATATATTTTTCAGGTTTTGGAACAACTGAAATATAGAATCTTCAACTCGTTTTCAGTTCATCCCTTTACCTGACAGGAAAAGCAGACGACACTTGCAAAAAAAAAAAATTCTTGAATAACTTATTTTTTTCATTTTTTGTCTAAACAACATAGGTCGACGAGCTCGTTCCAATGAGGAGTCATAACCTATGGTTTTTGAGACAAAAAATGAAAAAATAATGAAAATTAATTGGCGATTTTTGAGAATTGCACTGACCGGTTTTTGCTGTTACGTTGGGTTATACAGAGATGTAACTGAGGGGGTGACATCCCCTCCAAATAATTTTCCAGTCGAGATATTTTCATCTGGATTGGAGTTTTAGATGTCGATGCGCTATTTCTGGTAAAACGCACGCAGTCGACCTTATGCAAATGGGGTTCTGTGGCCTATTGGAGATTTTGAGGTCCCAACATAACACATTTTGAGTCTGGTTCGTGTTAATGAAATAAGAAGTTAGGAAGCCCATGCAATACAGTAAGACCGCCTGCATGTGTGATATAAGAACAAGAAGCAGGGGCGGACTGGGTAAAAAAAAGTTGCCGGGAAATGTACCAAGAGGACCCGGACAAAACCTTTTTTCTCGGATTTTCGAACTGAAAGAACGCTGCTTCCTTGCATCTGAGCGATGAATGGCAGTCCACATTGAAGGCATTTCGATGGCATGTTTGTATCATCGGTGTCGCTCATTTGGCAAGAATGATTGCACTAAAGAGGGGCCCAGACTCATCGTGTCAATCATAGTTCGACCCAATAAAAGACAGGTTTGATGTTTCGAACCGAAAGAACGTTGTTGCCTTGCACCTGGCCAATCAGTGGCAGACTAGACTGCTGGTATATCGAAATGCCCTCAGTGTGCACTGCCAATGGCAGTACTAATATAGGGCTTATCGAAAAACCGACAGTCTATGCAAACAGATCCACTTCGCCTTTTGGTCATTTTCACTAAACTCCATGCACGTACAGGTGACTGCATCAATGTTTGGGGCGCTGAGGGCTCCCAATAGGGGAAGGGGCATCGGGAAATCTCCCGGTGAACAATACGGCCAGTCCGCCAGTAAGAATGCGCATGGCTGCGAGCAAGAACCAATTGGCATCTAAGACTCAGTCCAGATAGAAATGTCCCAACTGGACAATTACTGGAGTGGGGCGGTGATGTCACACCCCAAATGTTCTGAGTTGTTTTAAACTATAATTCTCACTGATAAATATTCTAACCATATCATCAAGGCGAGAGAAGGCAAGCCTTGATGAGATAGTCGCAATATTTCATCAGTTGGGACTTGAGTCATGACAGTCGGGACATACACAGAACGACACACGCGTGTGGATGGGTTAATCGATATTGCACGAGTGCCAGAGCGGAAACATAAAACGAGAGGCCGCAGACCTCAGGGCCCCAAACCTTCCGCGATGGCATTCGTGCCATATCGATTAACCCATCCACACGCGTGTGTCGTTCTGTGTTTATTACACGCCTTCACGTCTACAAAAGCAATTATTAGAAGGACACTCAGCAATTCATTTGGCAACTCGTCCTCTGAGTTCCAATGTGTTCTATGTGCCAGTAGGCACATAGAACACATTGAACTCAGTGGACGAGCTATCAACAAGAAGAACACATTTTATCGCCAACCAAATTTACGAAAAGATCCCTTGTTACTATACTTAGCTATCGCTAGAGATTCAGATTGTAATTGTGGTGCACTATTTGTAGAAAATTCCGCTTCTATTTAAACATAGTCCATCAACGATTTCCGTTTTCATTTTCCGCTTGGTTTAGTGTTGCTGTAGATGAGTATTTCATAGAACAGGCGTGTAATACAAATTGGGTTACAACTCCCCCCCCCCCCTCTCCTTATTCGGTCACCTTCGCGACGCCCCAGAGTTTATAGTGAATATTACTAAACTCGTTCAGCCAGTTATATCTGTACCGAGCATTTGGCGCCATCCAAAACTAATTTACTGAACTCGTTTCTTAAATCTTCATATAACGGCGAATTCCTCGATTCAGACAAAGGCATAGAATGGTTTAGTCAATCTAACGAATTTTTCTTCAGAATTGAACCACCCCAAACTTTTCTACGTAAATGACGAAAGATTGCAACCATAATGAAAAGAAATATACCACGTGGAAGCTTGCTAATTCATTGACTGAAAAATGAATGAGCGTTTTCGGCAAATTCATTGAAGAATGTCCGTGGTATCACCCGTCACGTGCACGAGTGGTCGGTATAAAAAAACCCAGATTTTTACTAGGTAGTGTCGGGTCTGTACACTCTGACTTGAAAACACGCTAATCACCACAGCCTCATATTGCGAATGATAGTAAGAACTTCATCCTGAACAATTTGATCTCATTCATCGACAGGAATGTTACACCAACATTTCTAGCCACTTCTTTATTACACCAGTGCACATACCAGCTGAAATTACCCGAGACAGGGGCTCTCTCTTGAGCAGATAAAATTCTACCCAGTCGATTGTCGAAGTGGTAGAATAATTGTCCAAAGAGTTATTGAGTTATTGTTCAGGTTATCTCGAAAATATTTTTGGGGTTTGTTTATTTTTTCATTTATACGTTTACCTGTATGGGCAAATAATTCGTTGAATTTCTGGGATATTTCAGAAGGTTTATTTATTTGTATACCATGCTCGCCTATGTTACTACTTGTGAAAAGTCTGTATGTTAATTTTTAGCTTTTAACCCCACTTCCGGTGTAAAGCTTGTACTGCAGTTAAAAGAGTTTACACCTACAGTTGGAAGATTATCTAACTTGACCTTTGACATGACGCAATTTGTGACGTTTCATTCAAACATTCGGCGTTTTGCGGTACTGTCTACTACGTTCAATGACTTATTAAGTTTAAAATACGTACAATTAAATATTTAAAATAAAATTTAAGGATTGTTAATAATAATCTGACTGAAAAAGCAAGGTAAATTCAATCAAGTTTGACGACGTGTCTAGTTGTCAATCAAGTATTCACGTGCAGCCGGTAGAATGCCCACCGGCGCAGATGTAAACAAAACAAATACGTGTGTTTGCGATAGAAAGTATCGTTTTTTCGCCACTTCAAGTGCCAAAGTCGATTATTTTATTAAGAGGATGGTATATATAAAACAAATAGGTACTAGGACCGGTAATCAGATTTAAACCACTTGTAGAATAAGGGTTTTAACCACTCGGTAAGCTGAGAAGTTAAAACCCTTATCCTACTCGTGGTTTAAATTTGATTACCGGCCCTAGTTCCTATTTATTCTATATTTTATTTATTTTTTATTATCGTCACTGACAGAGAATGTTGGCAAAGTTACTGTAAGTTTTGTCGTATTTATAGATTCACATAAAATTTTCCAAGTTTTTCGCACTCATATTTATTATTTTAAAAATATTTTGTTTTCGAGTTTATTTATTAGTTATGATTTTTCAGCCCAGAATTGCCCATTATTGAGCTCGACTGATATGACTTCAAACTCGGATGATATGACGCTGATCTTGACCAATATGAACCAAGATATCCCCTTGATGTGTTACTAGCCGCAGCCATTTTGTTTACAGTGAAATCGTTCACCGTCATACGTCGAAAGCAATCAAACAGCAAAATTGGAGATACCATGCAAAAGGAAGTAGTTTTTCTATGGTGAGGACTCAATGACGGCAATAAGTAAGGATTTGGTGGATGAATGAAAAAAACAGAATTGCATACAAACTTGAACGTAAGCTACAGTTAAAACTAAAAGTCCTGTCATGAAACGCGCACTAATAGCACATCGATCTGTGCATTAATCTACGCGTTATGACCATAGTAAGGCTATCAAATTCTGAACATATGGCCTGTGCACAAGCAATGTTCCAGCCAATGGACCTCCGGGTAAACCGGAAACCCTTGGGAGAAACATTGCCTGTGTTTGCCACGAATAACCAGGAGAACCTGCCGTGCTTTGGATGCCATTCGATATGGCAATTGCGTGGAATTCCTACGCGCAATTAAGCCTAGATAAGCGCACAGTTCGTGAACAGGAGTTCTAGTTTTAACTGTAAGATGCAGACCCGGAAGCGGAGAATCGTCGAAGAGAGAAAGAAAAGAGAGTTCAGCTTTTCGAACATCATGGTTCCCCCACAGACGTTCGGAGAGTTGAACGAAGACAATTGGATACGTTGGACTTCATGAAAGAACGAGAAACAATAACACTGTCAGAAAACTGTACCATATCTTAGAACATTTTTTAAATTATTTGATTTGATTTAATAAATAAAGAGGTTATTACGTGGTTAGTTTCATATCGGCCGACCGAGATATCAGCCCTCGGTAACCTCACATCAGCTTTTGCCCTTCGATCTAAGGCTGATATGAAGTTATCTCGGGCAGATATTTCGGCCGATATGAAACTAACCAAGTAATAACCTCCAAATATTGTTCCACTTTGCTTTTTAATCTTGTTGAATATCCTGCAGTAATTTGTAAAGTTTTTAATAGTTTTTTCAAATTGGTGTCTCCGTTTTTCATTATAGAATCGAGACTTATTATTTGATGTTATTATAAGTCTATCCTTCATCCAAGGTATTTTGTCTCACGACTTTTTCCGTGGTCAGTTACTTGTGAGGGAAAAACTTTTTCATAAGATGACATTTAAACTTGAATAAAAGTGTGGTATGCCACCTTTGGGCAAAACCATTAAAAATGAATGAAATGTTGCAACCAGAAAGGTTGATGTTTAATATGGTAACACTATCTGTGTGGATTTTATGCTTGAAAAGAGTTGATTTCGCGTCTTTTGAATTGCAGTGTGAATCTATATTAAAAGAACCAAAGTTGTCGAAGACATCTGTTCTGATTGTGCCCGATATTGATGAAGATAAAATGTGGTTTGAGAAAATACAGTTAAAACTTCAAGTCTTGTTACGAATAGCCCGGAAATAGCACGGCACTCTGTGCGTTGATCTGCGTGCTATGACGCCAGTAACGCTATCAAATTCTGCACATATGTTTTATGCACAACCAATGTTTAGTTGAGGACCTCCGGGTTTGACACGGAGGTCCATTGGATGAAACATTGACGGTGCTTTTTATTGATAACCAGAATTATTCGTGCTTTGGATGCCATTCAATACGAAAATTACACGCAATTCCTACGCGAAATTATGTCAAAATTAGCGCATTAGTTTTAACCGTATAATTAATTATGGTGGCAAGATAGTTCGTTGCTCTTGTAAGTTTAGTGATGCAAGTCAGAATACGCTGACTAGTTAGTTCGTCAATATGCTTCATTAGTTTTTAAGTGGAAACCGGATTCAGCAAATCGATATTAAAGTCACCAATTACATAAGATTTTTCGTCTGTACTGTTCATTATGTCAGCTATTTCACCTACTTTAGACAGAAATAGAACAATATCTGCATGCGTTAGAGTATTACGTCAGTAGATAACCCCAATTAATTTTGTGGTCTTATTGAATTTACTTTCATCTAACCATTTACCCAACGAATCGGCCGCCCGCGTAAAATGCAAATTCAGCAGATGAAAAAATATTATTTTTCCACAAATTTCAACAAAACCATATCAAGTGACCCCTCGTTGGAACGAGCTCGTCGAGCTCGTTCCAACGAAGGGTCACATGATATGGTTTTGTTGAAATTTTTTGAAAAATTTGAAAAAATGATATTAAAAATAATAAATTTTGATATCGTCTGCGTTGGGTAAAGGATTAAAAGGGACCCAATGACACGTGTAAGGAACACATATTTCGAAGGCTATGTCATCTCTGTTGTACAGTCTGACACCACCGAATCCATCGTCCCCATTGCATGTTTGGTAAGAGCATGGTAGCCATTCAAAGTATAATTACAGCTTAGAGGGATTTGAAATATCATAGTAAGTCCGATAATGTCGAAAGTATTTTTGATTCCTTGTGCTTCTGTTGTGGTATGCTGGTATGTTGCTGCTTGTTGCCCCCGGTAGGAAACAGCATTGATAGCCTTGCTAGCATGTTGCTATGCTGTTGGCATGATAGAACCATGCTGCCTTTGGTGGCCCATCAGATATATTTCTTCAGAAAGAAAGGAGATAATGGCACGAAGCTTTTGGTCAGCATGTTGCAGTGGCAAAGCATGCAGTCTGTTCCTGGTAATAAATAACTGTGCTGTTTGTGGTGGCCTTGTAGGATTTTTGTTCTGGGCAAGAAAGAGACAGCCATTGTTGTTAATTGAGCGATCGTGCTGGTCATCAGCATGTTTATTTTTAATCACCTTCTCTTTTGAGGAAATGGATATCTTCATTTGAGAAGGAAGTCATTGGTTTGGGAGGTATTGGTATAAACTTCAGTTTTTCCGAGGAGGGCAGAACAAGTAAGATTGTTCAACAGAAATCGGATTCTGTGTTGCCTTGTGGGATTCAACATCTCCATTGTGGAGTGTATGTATAATCACTGATAGGGATGAAGCGGAGGAGAGCTCTTAGTGTATCCCTCTTGCAACTGCTGGATGTTAATTCTGTGCAATCCAGCTTCTATCCTGCAACTACGCACAAGCTGTGACATTGGCTGTTAAGAGTAATAAACCCAGCAAACGAGCACCACATTTGCCTTTTTTATCACTTACGGCTCCACTCAGTGGCGTAACTATGGGGCATGCAGGGGGTGATACTCTTCTCCAATAATTTCCAGCTGGGACATTTTCGTTAGAATTAGAGTATAAGATATCTTTTGTCTCCCGCTAGTACTCATGTACTTTCTTAAAAGACTAGATTTGATACTGGCACCTGTGTACCACACGCACAGTCGATCATACACATCGAGGCCTTTAGTATTCGATTCGGGCAGTTGTTTGTCGTAACTATGGGGGGTGCAGGAGCAATACTCTCCCCCAATAATTTCCAGCCGGGACATTTTCGTTAGAATTAGAGTATAAGATATCGTTTGTCTCCCGCTAGTACTCGTGTACTTTCTTAAAAGACTAGATTTGATACTGGCACATGTATACCACACACACAGTCGGTCATACAAATTGAGGCCTGTAGTACCCGCTCTGGGCAGTTGGGGCGAGGGCATGACTAATTGGTAGTATCGGTACAGAGTGCGATAACTGAATACGACCATGCGTCATGACGGCTATTTTATTTATTCACTGATAATTAAAATTTTCCAGGAAGTCTTGAGTATTTTAAATATAATTCCGACCGACTAATATTCAAACTACATCATCATCATCCTAGGCAAGCCTTCGACATGTAGTTGACATTTTTATCAGTCCGGTCTTGAGCCATCGCAGTCGGGACAAATCAGGTTTATTCCCCCATTCGGTCATCCTCGCGACAACCCTGCCTTGACTGCAGTAGATTGATTTGTTCAAACAAATATATGGGTAATCACTCACATGATTGGAAATCAAGTTTACCAAAAGCGCAAAACCCAACTTGCAGTAGCTTGTCAAACTGAACCATACTAATAAAATTATAAAACCAATTTTAGGCTTCATCTGGATTAAACATGTAAGAATTGCAATTAGTTATGCCTTCTTGTGCAATATCCACATGAAAAGCTTCTAAATCCCCCGGGAGAAGTTTTCTGTGAGAAATGGATGAAATCTCCGTGTTGATATATCGCAGCTTCTGAAGTTACTATGAATTTTATTTCCTCCAATCGGGATATTGTCGTCAGGAATGAAATCTAAGATATCAATTCCCTCTTGATTGTTATCATGTACTTTCTTAAAACACTACATTTGAAACCTTTTTATTTAATCTTATTTGTTTTACAAGGATTGGCGAACAAGTTACGGAACTTATATTAACGCCTCTCCTTGGCCCAATGGCGCAGTTGTGTGGGATGACCTTCGTTGCGGCAACTTCGTGGCCCCGCTCTTCTCGAATACTACGAAGGGATCTTTAGCCTGGACGGAGTGTGTCTCTCTCCGCACAGAGGACAGCCAGTTTACGTCCCCACCCGATAGAACGGTACGCTGTGACAGCATCAACTACACAATTGATGCTGCAGAGAGTGTTCGGTGACCTCGAGTACTTTCCCTGACCTGGGAAGGATCAATACCGGGGCCTCTAGCATTAGAGTCCAGAGCACTTATCCACTCGACCACCAGCCTCTATTTGATACTTGACTTGTATCACACACACAGCCGGTCACCAAATGGAGGTGTGTAGTGCCTGATTCGGGCTGTTAGGGCCCTGCATGACCAATATGGAGTAACGATCCGGTACGTGTTAATTAAATACGCAGTTGCGTCATGACTACTATATCTATATTTTATTTCTTTTTGACTAATAAATTTTCAGAACCGTGGCTGCAACCTTATTGCCTAGATTGCCATCTTATAGTGAGAACAAATGTTGTCTCCGATCGTATTAACTGTAGTGTTCAATTCTAGATGTGGAGACAGCTTACATACGTGGTGGATCCCATTTCCAATTGATAATCTTTGTCGATGCAGTGTAATCTCAGTTCTGTACTCTACATGTATATATTTTGTGAAATAAATTATTGCCAAATCAAATCAACAAATATCCAAGTTGTCTTGACATTTTTAACTGTAATCCCGACGGACTAAAATCCCAACTACATTATCAAGGCATGCCTTCAAGGAAGGCATGCCTTGATGATGTAGTTGGAATATTAGTCAGTCGTGACTTCACCCATCACAATCGGGACAAATCAGGTCTACACCCCCCCCCCCCATGTGTCATCTTCACGACGCCCCTACATCTGCCTCAGCGTTTACCCAGCTGAAAAAATGAGACCTGGCGTTGTGGTCAGAAATGAGAAATGAATGAATTGTACGTGTTACTATATCTTTAAAAACTCTATTGTAGCATTTTTTTTACGCTATGACCAAATTCGACCGAATCTATCACAAAATCGCCTTTCAAATTTCTTTTTCAATTTTCCCACCAAAACATCGCTTATGGCACCTAATTTACGAGCTTGTTTCAGTGAGTAGTGAAAGCGGGTGATATTGGTACCAGCCTTTTGAAGCTATCAGGCGAAATGGATAATGCGGCAATCCTTGAGTGAATTTTGAAGTCGATCATTTTTTGTTTTTTTCTCAAGAACATAGTTGAGTCGTAAGCTATGTTTTTGAGACAAAAAAAAAAAAAAAAAAGAAAAAAATAATAAAAACCAAAAAATTGAAATATTTCAGTTATTCAAGTTATTTGTTTTCGTAAATGTCATCTGCGCATGCTATTCGGGGTAAGAGGTAAAAACAATATCCCCCAGCGCAAAACAAAAAGTAGCATTTTCATTTTCAGTATTTTTTTAACGGAGATAGTTTTAAGACAAAAAACCAAAAAAACCAAAAACAAAACAAACAAAACAAAGCACAGGTCTGTTGGTTATTCAAAAACTGCTTTACACGTGACCTTTTTCTACAGTCATGTTTGGTAAACGGTTATGAGAAAACGACCAACACAGTAAAATAGATTGTTGATGTTTCAGAAGAGAAGAAAAGGATGGTTTATTCCCGTTTGTCCCACTTTCTGAATTTCCAACCCACTGATTGTACTTTCCGCTTCTCCCACTTCGCTAAAGACAATATGTTATAGTCGCTTTCATAATTTGGACACCACTAACATTTGACAGAGGTGCATTCGTTCTATCATCTAGGCCACGTGATTCAATTTGGTTGCATACGTATAGTTATATTGTTTGCATTCAGAAAATAAATCATAGTAAACAAGCTTACTTTATCTTACTTTAGTTCTGTCCTTTTAACTTTAACGTGATTTTCGTTCTGCTATCTTAAAACTAATGTGACATTAACAGACATGTCAAACGGTACGTCACCAAAACCACCGATACGGTGTGGTTCTGTCAGATTCACCTCGAAGCAGATGGCATTCTTCCACGGAAAGGATAAAGGGGAGAAACACTGACAGAATTGTATTTTTATTTTTTGTCTTGAGTGCATCAAGGTACCATCTGCGATGCAAATGCATTGCAGATGGCTCCTTGATGCACACAGGGGGCGATTTATAAATAAGCTGTGGCATTTTGGATATATTTTTCAGTATTATCAGTATTTATTTTTATCATATTAGATGCCATATTTTCATTATTTACATTTTGTTCAGTTTTTTTGTACTTACGTAGTTTTTGTGCGAACTTAAGTTTCTTATTGATTAGATATCCAATTTTCAATGTAAATATTGTATGACATATGTTTAGTTTTTTATTGCCAAATAATTAAATGATCTATTCAGTAACTTGCCTTACTGAAGCCAACTGGACTATAAGTGCTAACCGTTCATCAAGCTGACAGAGAATTAACAGTTCCCCATCGTCCCCCTGTATTTCCCTTCTTAAATCAAGAAAGTGGAACAAATGCGATGTCGGCGATAAGAGCAGTGCAGGGCAGTATAGTGTTCGATATGGGAATGTTACATCATTAGGTAATAAAGGCGGATATACTATCACTTTGCACATGTACGTGTACAACATACGTACACGATGCGTTCACCAACGTGGAATTCGGTGTTAAATCACACGCTTGTTCACAAAAATGTACATTGATCTTGAATCCCCATGTTTTTTTGTGACTCCTAGATCGCACTTTTAATGTTCAAATACTCATGGTGAACGCGCGTTTTTTAAAAAAAGGCGAAATTGTACATCGTCACTTTTATCTTTCACTTTAAAAATTTTTGTCAACGTTCCCATCGCAGATCAGACCATCGATCCATCATTGACGAACGCGAGCAAAAAATTCTGGGCTAGATAAAAAAAACGGCCTGCGGATTCTAGACCAGTGGTCCAGAACTCTCAATTGTTTTGAGGCGGTGGGTTTTTCCCATTTATGACGTCATTAAGGGAATTCCCCACTATGGGAATTCCCAAACTCAGCTAATCGACCGATCGGATCGCTCAATTCTCCGCCAATTGACCGATCGGATCGCTCAATTCTCGTAAACTCGATCATACGGAGTTATCTCCCTTCGTCGTGGGGTGGGAGAATATCCTAGGAAATAAATAAAAGTGATCGATATATATAGGAGAGAGAGAAAAAAATATAAATAATAGTTATTTAGAAAAATAAATATATCAAATCAAATAGATAATAAAAAAAATACGTAAATCATGAGCGATTCTCAGACTATTAGAGTGAGGTTTCTTTTAAACATGCTGATGAGAGCATACGCAATCTGCGTGAACGAAGAACTATGTCCCATCTTGTTAGAACGATGCGTCGGATGTCGGGATCATCTAGACTTCGATCACGAGAATCATTCGTGTCTGACGATGGAAAGGGAAGATATGGTCGTCATGTATTTCGAACCAGAGTTCGAACGCGTTAAATTCAACGATGTGATCACGTTTTGGAAGAGATTAGTCTTCTGTAAGAATCGAGACAAGCCTACAGATTCGGAAGAACTGAAATTGGCGCGTAGACGTTTGACTTTAGAAGACAAGGGATGCATCAAGAAATTATTGCTGAACGAAGCATACGTCTAAGTTTTTTTCGTTGATATAAAATAAGGGAGAGTAGAAAATAAAAAAAATAAATACACACACAAAATTTTTATCTAATATTAGAAGAAAAAAACAAAAAATGAGAACCAGAAATAAATTGTATCCGACGTTAGTGGACGACGAGGACGAGAAGCCGATCGACGTTTCGCCGACGGCGCCGTCGCTAGAAGAAAGAGAAAAAGGAGAGAGGTATCACATCGATCAAATCAATAGAATCCAAGAGTATCTAATTCGAGAGAGAGATTCTCGTCATTCCCTCAAGAAGAAGTATTCGCGTTTCGTGACAGTCGTCAATGCAATCGAAACGACACTCATCACGATTTCCCTGGGTTTACACGCGGCCGGCATCGGATTTTTGTCGACCGCGGTTGGCATTCCGATCGTGTTGACCGTAGAAGGAGTGGCTCTCGCCGCCGGATTGTTTAGCACGCTCGGAAACTTTTTGAGTAGAAAATTATATCTGAAGGCGAGAAAACACGACAAGATTCGCGTCTTGGCCGACTCCTAGATCGACACGATATCCGAAATGATCTCTATGGCGTTGAAAGATGGTAGGATATCGGACGGAGAATACTTCGCGATATTGAGCAAGAAAACGAAATACGATGCCATGAAAGAAGCCGTGAGAATCAAGACTCGTCAGATCATCAAGGAAGAGATGAAGGATTCTCTCGTGGAAAAGGGGAGGAAAGAGGCCAGGGAGGAATTCAGTAAGATGATAGAACTCAAGAGCAGCAATTGAAAAAAAAAAATATATATAATAAGAACAGAATTTAAAAAAAAAAAAAATATTAAATTTATATTTAAAATAAAAAACGAAATTAATTTAAATAACTCTTAAAAATGTATTGCGTAAAGTGTAAGAGAGTTACCGAGATGAGTAATTCTCGAGAAGTCCGAACTAAAAACGACAGACGGATGCTTCATGGAATTTGTGACATGTGTGGTTCTGTCAAGATGCGATTCATCAAAAAAAAGAACGCGAGCAAAGGTAAAGGCATCGTGAATAAAATGATCAACAATCTTCACCACGCACGCTTTAACTCCTTTGCACTTCTTGATCTCTTCATCATCTTCTAGACGATAAGCATACAGTTTGGGTCTCAAGCCCACGAATTCGACGATCTGTTTACCGCCGCTCTCATCTTTAAATTTACCCAACACCTTCTTGTTGTTGTTCGATTGAATGTTGGATGGGTGATCAATGGGATAATTGCTTGTGTCAAACCACTCAGCCACGTCTGGAGATATAGCTTGGTAGACGTCTTTCGTCTCTATCTCGTAAACTAAACTGTCCATGTTGGTGAACAGTAGTTTGGCTTTATCGCCAAATTTTCGTTTGACGTAATCGTAGTGAAACTCGTACATCAATCGCTTGCTGATATCTAAGATGATCGGTCTGAGATAATACGGTTTGTCGAACTTCAGGTGCGTCTTTTGCATGTGAATGGCCACTAGATTTTCGTCGAATATGGTTCAGACGTGACGAGTCGAACGTCAGTTCTCTTCCTGATGTTTTCCATCGATTTACCGTACATGCAGTTGTTCATGAGTTTGAAGAAATCTTTTTCGAAATCGTTCTCGGCTTGAGTTCCGAGATTCGTGTTGAGATCGATGTATTTTTTCATCCAAGGCTCTTCGTCGAATCGAATGATGCGATGTATGTCGACTAATTTCATCCCGTAATCGACGTACTGTTTCAAATTCTCACTGTAGACGACGTAGTTACGTTTGTTAAATAAATTGGGAATGAGTTTTTCCTCGTCTCCTTCGTTCGGTTCCATTCGTTCGGGAGCTAGCGGATAATCGTTGTGTGTATCGTGTAATTCTTCCAGATAGTTCAAATCGACTTCTAAAATGCAAGGATAGTCTCTCCATTTTTGCATCTCTTCCGGTTCCTTCACACATTCGAAATTTCTAATCGGTAAAGGATGACTCATAGCCCAACCGTACAGATTATTGGCGTCCCAATACTGTATGTATTTAGTCGACCGTTTTGAATCGAAACCTTCTTTCATGTAGGGATTGTTAGCTTCAGAATATCTGTGAGAGATCATCGAGACGCCACCTCTCGCAGCCCCTTCGAACATAAGCAACATGTCCACGTAGGATAATAATTCCAATTGGACTTCGGTGGTCTTCAACAGAGCATCCCACGCCAGACCGGGTGTGGTGAAATACCAAGCGGGATCCAGATCGTAATTTCGACAAAAGACGTCTCGAAAATTTTTGAACACGTCTGCCAAGAGCAGAACGTCAGTCTTCAGATAGAGATCATGATAATCTCTCATGGTTTTCATATCAAATGATTTCCACACGTTTTTGGCGTGTTCGTAATTCTTGTCGGAAATGTCGGATTCGTATAATTTTGAATAAAAATCTTCTTTCGAAGGTAGTGTGGTGTCTTCGAATCTCTTTAGATCATTCATGTAATCGTAAGGATAGACTCCTTTCCTCAACATGACGTCTACTCGTTCTCCGAAATGTTCACTCATGATTTTAAATTTATCCTTGCCCATGTTATCGACTAATTTTTCCAGAGCGGTCGACATGAATTTAAAACTGTCGATGAAACATATGCATCTATGAATGGATTTCGTTTTTTCTTTCAACGTCTCTCCGTCGATTACTCTTTTCTTCTCCATGAGCTTCCATTTCGTGAAGGAAATGTATCTTTCTTCGCTGTTCGCGATGCAATTTAATTCTTCGTGTGAGGTGCTGAGATTTTTCATGAACAGATGACTGTCGTAACCCGAGACACTGTGAAACATCACCAGATAGAAAGCAGCATCTCGATATTTTAAATTACACTTGCTGTGAGCCGGATTGCGATACAGACCCGTGTAATGATCGTGGTTTCTGACCTTCTTATTTTCCTCCGAATTCTCGTCGAACGATTGTCTGCATATGTGACATTCGATGGCTCTGTTATTTTCGTCCTGCTGCTCTCGCGTGATGATCATTTTCGCCAGAGTTTTGAATTTGTCGTATAACATTTGAATTTTCGATTCTAACTCTTCCACGAACCTTTGAGCCATGTCATCATCTTCACACTGTTTCGTGTAGGTGAAGGGACCCATGTCGTGTTGCGAGTCAAAAGCACATTTCACATAAATGCAATAGCCCGAAGGTATGTGTTTTTGATATCTTTCGACGTAATTTTGTAGAACGTTGGGTTGACAGGAACTCATTTTCACGGTGAAACATTCGAAATCGGCGTACACGACGAATGGTACTTTTAACCTTCTATTGTGATTTTCAAACTTCACGATGGTGTTGGGTTTGGGCATTTTGACTGCAACACCTTGATTTTCGTTGCAATATTCCTGATGTTTCGCTAATGATTTTTCGCTCTTAAATATGTTCATGCAATTGTAACATAAAGATATCTTTCCTTTATGATTATTATTTTTTTTCGACAGTAATCGGGTCGGATGTTTAACCCAACAATAATGACGATTGTCACCATTCGAAATCAATAATAAAATAATCGTCTTTTCTCTTCCGAGATTCGAAGTCTGTCTGAGAGGATAGATCTTTTGATTTTCGTCGTCGTATCCCAAGACGTTCACCGCTACGGTGGGATTTTGAACCTCGAAATGTTCGATGTGTTTTAACTCTGTTGGAAAAGTCACTCCGGTCCAATCGAGATTTTTAGAAGTTTCCTCGTAACGAGAAACTCTATCGGAGTTCATTGCGACAGGGTATAAAGTGGAGGTGACTGCCCATTTAAAACACTAATCATCTTTATTTCTCACGTTGACCACAGCGTGTTTCTTAGTCAAGAAATACGGTAATTCCAAGTAGGAAGATCCTTTCAACAGATCATTTTTATTTATGTGAATTTCGAGTTTCAACACCTCATCGAACGTCCAATTACTACCTTCATGTTGATAATTCGCGAGAGACATCAGCATCTTGTCTTTCATCTTTTCGAAAATGTCCGATAAATCTGAACCTCGAAATACGGGTTCGACATTAGATCTGAAATATGCATTTTTCACGATGCTCTCGCCGGACTTCACGTCGATTTTATTCATTATGCAATGGAGTATCATCTTAATTTTTAGTCCCACGTTCATGTATTCGTGAAACAAATCCAATACTTTTTCTTCACCCATTCCATGAACAATTTCGGATCGATTTTCTTGAACGAGGGAACCACGTTGAAAGTTTTAAAAACATCTTTGATCGCACTCTCCTGTTCTATGGGTTTCGATTGGAATAGTTCCACAACGAGTCATGTTACATATTCTTCTCCTTTCTCTTCGTCGATTGCTTGTTGAATTTCGCTCGATATATCTCGTTTGTCTAGAATCTGAAGTGCATCACTCGTTTTCATTTTAGTTTTTCTTTTCTTTTCTTTGGAAACTTGATGTTCTTCAACGGCTTTTCGTTTAGTCGTCTTCTTATTTTTCACAATCGAAACGTTTTTGGTTTTTTTCGACGTTGGCATTTCGATTCCTTTTACTATCTTCTCATTTTTCACAACCGATGCATCTTTTGACGTTGTTGCTATTGACATTTGATTTGCCTTTCTAGCGTTTCGCAAATATTCTTGTATGACTTTAATTTTTTTTTGATTTAGTTCTATGATTTCTGAAATCTGAAATTTGTAATAGTTTACAAATCTCGTTTAACTGAGGTATGGTTTTCTCTTTTAAATTTACCATTGTTTTATCTGTTTGCTTCATTTGTAAGAATATTTTTTTTAGAATTTTGTATTAAATAATTTGTTAAAAAAGTTTTGCTTTTTTACTCTTTTTATATATATATATAATAAATAAAAAAAAAAAGAAAAGTTTTTTAATACAAAATTTAAAATATACATTATTTGCAAGAATTCATAAAAACCAAATAATCGATCATGACAACAACACCTAAAAGATGCGAATTGAAATTGAAACGAGATGAAGCGTATGAGAAATTCGGTTTTAATATCTATACATTACAACCACATGATCTCATCGAATTGAATGAGGTCGAGATGGTGGACTTAGAGCACTACTACCACAAATATCGAATGTGTTTGAAATTGGATGAAGCCGCGCTTGATTTGTTTTACGAGTACCAAAGCGATCTGCTGAATAATATCATCGTCGCAGAAGACAGAGAATTCGACAAGGGTGATTTATTGTTGTCCTATGGAAGTTACATATATCCAATAATCTCACTCGAACTCGTGAACAAATCGGGTGGTGAGAGCGCATTCACCTATGAAAAAAAACTCAAAAGAGTAAAGATAAACATTCACACCATTTTCGTAAGTGGAAAAATGATGAATGTCAACATGCTAATAATGGACTTGGAAATATAAACAATAGAGAGATTGAAATTTTAAAATTTAACTTTTTATGTATATATAAAGAGAAAAAAAACTTTTACTAAAAAATTTTACACTAAATAAAATTAAAAATTAAAACAACAACTTTTTTATATATATAAAGAGCAAAAAAAAAACTTTTTAAACAAATTTTTATTTAAATGCAAAATGTAAAATATACATTATTTGCAAGAATTCGTAAAACAAAAAACTAAATAATCGATCATGAAGACAGCAACACCTAAAAGATGCGAATTGAAATTGAAACGAGTCGAAACGTATAAGAAATTTGGTCATAAAATCTATAGATTACAACGACACGATCCCATCGAATTGAACGAGGTCGAGACGAAGGGCTTAGAGCACAAACGATAAATATCGCATGCCTTTGAAATTGGATGAAGCCGCGCTCGGTTTGTTTTACGAGTGCCAAAGCGATCTGCAGAACATTGTCATCGCCAAAGATAGAGAATTCGACAAGGACGATTTGTCGTTGCCCTATGGAAATTACATATTTCCAAACATCTCATTCAAACTCGTGGAGAAATTGGGTGGTGAGAGCGAGTTGACCGATCTAAAAAAACTCAAAAGAGTAAAGATAAACATTCAACACGTTTTCGAAAAAGGAGAAGACACGAGTGTCAACATGCTAATAACGGACTTGGAAATATAAACAATAGAGAGATTGATTTTTTAGCGAAGAAAAATGAAAAAAAAAAAAAAGTAATGAGATCATCTTTTGATCTCATTTTTTTTTTGTTTCTTCGCACTCTGTCTCGCGATATTCGTCATTATCGTCTAATTGTTTCTCCACCTTTTTATCCATTTTAAATATATTATTTTATACTTTCTATGATTTATATTTTATACAATTTTATATTATAATAACATATTCAAAATTGGTATGTTCTTAAACGGTGAATTCTCACTGAGCAACAAACCCTTGCCGAGTCGTTCGACATTCCATCCACTCTTCAGATAGAGACCATTTCCTCTCAGAGAGTTGCCACCTCTAACGGGTTCTAGATACAATCCTTTACCGCTGTCGTCTACGTGGACGCGATACACGGCTCCTCCCTTCTTCAAAAACAGTCCGCTGCCTCCCATTAATTTCTCAACCGCCGAACTAGCGAGTCCCGTGAGAGCTGCCACGCCGAGAGTCTTTCCAGGAAAGGGTAGTGCCTTTGTGGCAAAGGGTAATGCTTTTGCGGCTATTCCTGCCAATAGCGGTAGGAAACGACCTTTCATTCTCAAATTGTATCTCAATTGAGCGGGACTCAATCTTACCGCCAACCCTCTTCCATCGCGAATCACATTCTCCATCCTTTTGATTTGACTTCTGGCCCAGGCGATCGAATCCTGACCGCCTCTCGTCAGATCTTCGTGAGTGAATTTGAATCTCACCACCTCGCCTCGAGTTGTTAACGCTCTCTTAAGTTTCTTCCTCTGTCCTGCGGATATGTTCACGTTTTTAACCACGTATTGTGTCATAATTCTGTTTTTAAAATATATTTACTTCAATTGTTTCTTGTTTAATAATTATATTAAAATAATTTTGTAAAATTAATATTGCGTTTATTTTATATATATACACAATATTTTTTTTGCTTTTATATTTCTCTTATATGAAATCGTATCATCACACTCTCTCCGCGAAGATCTAACAGTTCACCATTTTGATCCGTCAACGTGGTTTTGAGACTATACAACGTGTCCAAAATCACTGGTAGATAAACTAAATTTCGAGGTCGCTCCACGATCTTATAACCCGGCGACACGTTTGGAAAGAAAGAATAGATCGTCGGTTGAGCGCTACCATTCATGTAGCTTCCAGCAATCACGTCCACGTTCACCAGAATGCTATTGACAGCGAGAATGTCGACCGTATTTTCAGATGCCGCGTGGCCTCGATACATCTTTCGATCGAATCCCAACATCCTGCCTATAGAATCGTCCGTGTTGAAATCCACTCGAAAATTATCTTCCGAATCCAACATCGTCTGTAAGGTATTAGGATTGGGAGTGAGTCTGATCTTGTTGCTTCGCTTTCCATCCGTCTTCATTCGTGTCTGAATGTAATCGTTCAAATCGTCTATGTCGTAACTCCCTTTGGGGATTCGAATCTCCAACCAATCCATTCCGTCGGAATACTTGAACGAGTTATTCTTTTCGGTGACGTTGGGAAAGGAATAATAAGTCTCCAGATTCACCAAAGCCATCTCGTAACTTTTCTCTCTATTCAATTCGATGGAAGGTTCGAATTTCGTAGCGAATCGAGTCGAATCGCCACTCACCACGATTTGAATGGATTGTTTCGCAGCCGTATTCTCGGCTATCCGTTCTAACAATTCTCCATGTTCAAACATTATATTTAATTTTATTTTTATTTTTTCAAAACTTATTTGAAGATTTATTATTTTCTAATTTTTTTTTATTTTCACGCTCTATCTTATTATCATCAGAAACATAAAACTTGTCGAATTTGCACCGATATTTTCCGCGATTAAATTCGCTTGTCAAATCGATCACAACGAAATTGTAAAGTCCACCATCCCAAACCCTCTTGCAGAATCTCCTGAATTCCGCCGCACTCATGTCGTTTGCGACGTGATCGCCGTAGATGTGACTGAAATTCTTGAGATCTTGGCGAAAGAGACATAGAAAATTAGCGTTCTCCCTTATCGTCTGTCTGGGCAATCGAAAATAATTCTGCGACAGGTAGAAACAGTCCACGTTGCTGTGTCGACCCCTAACGTAATACGATTCGCATCGGTTCTGTCTCTCCAAAAGCAGATCGTCGAAAATCATGAGATTCTTATCTTCCGATTTCAGTTCCCTAGGATCCGGAACGTCGCTAGCGTTCTCATAAAATCGACACTCGACGTTCGAAGATGCATTTCTCTTCATCAGCTCCATCGCCGCACCGTCCAAAATGGTCGAAAGTGGAGCTCCGCATTTGTCGAATTCCTCCCTACTGTCAAAGATTCTGGCTATGACGTCCTTGGGCAATCTACGATCCATGCACTCTCGAAGCAATCTGTATTCGGGTTGAAACAAGCTCTTGCCAAACACGAACAATCTGTCGTAATCCAACCAGTCGGGTCGAGACAACAGATTCATCAACAGATTGGTCTTTCCACAATTCGATTTTCCCACTATCAAGCCTCTTATGCTCTTGGGAAAGAACTCGTTATTCGACCTCTTGGTCGCTGCGTCGTTCCAAGACATATCTTTAATGTTCATCTTTGTTTTATTTTGTTTGTTTGTTATTTTAGATTCTTTTCAAACGCAATTTTTTTACGTTTTTCAAACTCTGTTTTTAATGTTATTATTTATTTATATCGCGCCGTCGCGAGTTCTCTTCAATCCGGATCCACTCGTCATTTTGGCCAAATCTTGTATGGGCACCACGGCATCCTTAAAATCTTTCCAACTTTTCGGCGTTCGCTCTAACGCAGCTCGCTTCGCCGGCGGACTGATCAACTTGTCGATCAACGCGTCGGCTGCCCTCTTGCCAGCCACAGAAGCTATCCTACCACTGGCTTCGGAAGCGGCTTTCTTACCAGCATCCAAAGCCGTCTTCTTACCGACCTCAAACGCGGTCGATGCGAGTTTTCTACCCGCGTCGCTCGTGAACGCTCGCATTATAGAATCGACGATGCCAGAACCGCCTTGAACGTAAGTTCTGACGTATCCCCTGTTCTTTATCACCAACATATTTTTTATGATATATTTTTGTTTTTTTTCACTGGTAAATCGTTTTGTTGTTTTAAATACTTTTATTATTCTAGTGTAAAAATTTACTGTTTTATTTTTGTTTGTTTGTTTGTTTCTCTCTACTTATTATATACACATCAATCCTTCAATTCGTTCATCAGCCTTTTATACTGGTTTTTATTCAAAACCTTCTGTAACTACCTGATTATCTAATCCTGTGTTACCAGCCCGTCTGCTCGCCATCAACAAACTCAATCTCTGAGACAGAGCGTCGGAATCGCTCGGAAGAAAAGTGGTTTTCACCTCTTTGCCAGTCACCGATTCGACGAACTTCTTGTTCATATCCCATATGGGTTTCACCACTTTCGTCCACTTGTAACCTCTGTTGGCTTTGGGTCTCGTCTCTCTGGCATCGTTATTTCTCTTCATGGCGTGAGTTTGAACTAGAATGTCGCCGTAATTGTCGAAATCCTGATCCGTGTAATCGCCGGGCTTGTCGTAAAGGAGCAATCTGCGCAGCCCATCGGTCAATTCGTATCTGTTCGAACCCACGATCAATTCATCATCGCCAATATCTACTTCTGTGTCTCCTACAAAAATCCTTCCCTCCGAATCCTTATAAAATCCATACGACTGATCTCTCTTACCGCCATCATCATCAGACGATGCGACGCTACTAGTGGTGATAGTCGAAGCCGTATCATCAGACTCGCTCAAATCTGTTTGAATTCCCGTGGGAACGTAATCCGGTGTAGATTGAACGGAATACCGATTTCCAAAACTAGGAGGCAACGAACCCATTCTCAAAGAAGTCTCCTATATAGGTCTCAATTCTTCGACTATCTCCTTCCTGCTTCGCTCTTGACCCCCCGTCACGGGTTTAAATATTTTTGTGGCTTCGCGTTTGAGTTCCATCTCACCAAGACGTCTGCTCCTATCAGCCGACTGAATCCCCTTCTTAGCACGTTCATACTGGTCTAAAATTAGATCTCGGCGCCTAGGATCCATCTGTAAAAACATCTTTCGTTTTTAATTGTTAATATTCCTTTGAGTATGCTAATATGAGTTATTTATTATTTTCAAAATTAAATGTATAATTATTTTTATGTTTTATGTTTTAAGTAAATAAAAATCTTCCGTCTTTAATATAATAACTAAAACCAGTTGAGAAAAAAACCATTTACAAAATGACACCTCGATAAATAGTTAAAAATATTAAAATAGCATCCGTTTCAAACGTGTTAATAATCAGAAAGAAATAGTTTTTCAGATAAACCATTTAACTTGACAATTAATGTCATTTGAATAAAAACCTGTAATACATCTCAGGCGTGACAAAATAGCGTTCTCAGTAAGTGTTTATACAGTAAATGTCACTTTGACATGCGACCTGCTTGTCAGTTTTGATAAAAACACAGACTGATGATTGTAGACTGACATTCGAATGAAATGGTTTAACACGTCTATTTATCACTTTTATTTATTTCCTAGGATATTCCCCCACCCACGACGAAGGGAGATAACTCCGTATGATCGAGTTTACGAGAATCGAGCGATCCGATCGGTCAATTGGCGGAGAATCGAGCGATCCGATCGGTCGATTAGCTGAGTTTGGGAATTCCCATAGTGGGGAATTCCCCTAATGACGTCATAAATGGGAAAAACCCACCGCCTCAAAACAATAGCGGATTCTGGATCACTGATGCAGAATCCGCAGACCGTTTTTTTGATCTAGCCCAGAATTTTTTGCTCGCGTTCGCCAACGATGGATCGATGGTCTGATCTGCGATGGGAACGTTGACAAAAATTTTTAAAGTGAAAGATAAAAGTGACGATGTACAATTTCGCTTTTTTTTTTAAAAACGCGCGTTCACCACGAGTATTTGAACGTTAAAAGTGCGATCTAGGAGTCACAAAAAACATGGGGGATTCAAGACCACTGTACATTTTTGTGAACAAGCGTGCGATTTAACACCGAATTCCACGTTGGTGAACGCATCGTGTACGTATGTTGTACACGTACATGTGCAAAGTGATAGTACATCCGCCTTTATTACCTACTTACATCTTTTGGAGCGGTTAGTTTTTCAAGAACAAAACAATATGCAAAGTGGAGCGGATTTGAGTTTCAAGCAAGAAAATAACGATGGCCACGGAGCAGCGGATTAGTGTTGCAAGACAAACTGAGACAACAGTGGAGCGGATTAATGTTAATCCTTTACCCAGCGTAAAAATATCAAAATTTATTACTTTAAATATTATTTTTCACCTTTTCACACAATTTCAACAAAACCCTATCATGTGACAACTCATTGGAACGTTCTCGACAGCTTATCCCAAGGAGGGATCACATGATACAGTTTTGTTGAAATGTTTTGATTTTTTTTTTCTACCTACTGCTGAATTTGTATATTACGAACGCGGATGCGACCGATTCGTTAGGTAAAGGATTAAAGAGAAAATAAATATAATGTTGCGTATTGGTGTTTTGAGAGAAAAAAATAAACATAATGCGCAGGATAGTTTTTTAGAGGAAAGCAACGAAGATAGTAGATAGGATTAGTGTTTCAAAAGAAAACAACAAACAAAGTGGAGTAAAAGAAAACGTTAGACATTTTGAAGCGCGTTAGAGTGTGGAATACTCACGCCTCTTTTTCCTGTCATTCTTGGGAAACTCATTGCCTGAAAAAGAAAAAAAAAACATCATGATTATTTTAAAAGCCACAATTAATACTTCAGTAAAAGGCAATTTCATATTGGTATTGTGTGAGCCTTCTTTGTTGCGCCCTGGTTCTTTAGCTCTGTGGAAGCGATTTGAGTCGGAACCTGCATGGTTGTTTCACTTAATCATTGTCCTCCATCGTTTGGAGAAGCGAGGATGCACCGTACAGGCGGGGGCTTATTGATTTTCGCGCAAAAGTTTGATCGACGAGTCGGTCGCGAGTTCAAATCTTAATCTTGTTACTTTTGTGGGTCCTGAAGAAAACATGTAAAATAAGTTCATACAGTGGCCTTAGCTTGCTAATGCTTAAGTCGTGATATATGTATGCTTTCCACCTTGATCCTAAGCCATGCTTAAGGTCCGTTATTGAGTTGGAAGGTCTCACATTTTTTTCTTAGTTGGTTCTCTCCGACGTTCTCCATCCTGAAACTATGACATTCATTCTTTTTCCTAAAACGAATAGCAGTCACAACTTTCCGACACAAAATCTTGAATAATTAAAAATGTTCACACTGCGCGTCAAAAACGTAGTCTATTATCCCTTATTGGAACGAACGATAATCAATATGTACAACTGCTAGACCAGTGTGCGATGTACATTGGATAGCTTCAGATGTAATACAGTACGTGGAGAGTGTATTATCAGTAAATCACCCGCAGAGTGGAGATTCCACCCAAGCAATAATTGCAAATTTGTTGCAAAGCATAATCAGCACAAGCAAAGTTTCAGCCAATGGATCTCCGGGTTAAACCCGGAGGTCCACTGGCTGAAACATTGCTTGTGTTTTTTGTCGATATGTACACAATTTGAAAGTTATAGCTTGGGTGATATCTCCACTCCGCGGGTGATTTAGTTACAATCCACTCTCCACGTACTGTACCATTCAAATACCTTCATCCCGATAACCAATATTAATATTTGATGGTGCAGTCCATGATGAATTGGACGAGGATTACACGCACGTAAAGTAATGTTTACCTTATTCAAATATCCCCCAAATTTATGACCGGCTGACAATTTCCCAAACTTCAGGCATTTTTCTGTAGTGTGGTGTAAAAATACAGAAGTTGGCTTTTTACTATGTTTTCTCAATCAGTTTGAACGTTTGACTATTATTTTCTGTTGAAACCCATTTAAAAATAAGATAACGGCGATTTTACCATCTTCCGATGTTCTGTAACTTTTTTCTGCTCATTATATCAACTGTGCGCGCATCGTGACATATAATACATACACTGTCCTGTCCATTAATATAATAAAAGTCTAGGAGGTGAGATTTGCTAATTTCTTTTTCTTTGAAGAATATTACTGTAAAAGCACATTCTTTGAAAAAAGAACCACTTACATTGTGTTAGATGGTGTGATGCTGATAGATATTCTTAACTGGTAGAGTGCTGGAAGCCCATATTTGGGCTTTATTCTGAAGTGCAGGTACTGCAACTTAAAGGCTTCAAATTCAGCAGCTGTGTTTCATATTATCTTCGAAGTGATATTATTTCGTCCGTTAAGATTTGCCTTGTTACAATTTATAGGAGAGTGCCCATAGGCACTCTCCTATCAATTGTAACAAGGCAAAGACATGTTAATAATTTTTGGTGGTCGAAAATAATTTAGCACTCTACCAGTTAATGACGGATTATCTGTGAAGTATCTGTTTCTAACTAACTTGCCATCAAAAGCCAAAGTGCGTTTTGTAACCTTTAATAAACGAAGAAACTGACAGATCCGAGAGCTTTCGGAACTGTCTGTTTATTGGTTTTTAAAAGTTACAAAAAGAAACTTGGCTTTTAATGGCAAGCTATTTTTTTACTGATGCCATAAGTGTTTTCTCCACAATTACTTTCTACTGAATTGGACCTTCCTCGTTCATCCAACAATTTGAAGGGAGATAACTTATTGAAAGTCGGTTTTCATGTCATGACGATACAAGTCAGGGATGCATTTGAGAAGTTAATTCCATCAACCTTCTACCTGTCGAGACATGTATATCGCAGGTGAGAAACGTAGGTGGCAAGACTATCTCATAACCTTAAACGATGTCACGTGATGTCAATGTCAAAAGCACTGTTACGGTGAATCTGTGCATAATATCAAAGCTTCGGCTCTTGAAGCCTCTCTTCACAAAAAGTGTAGTTTCTTCTCTCAGTATATGGGTTTGGTATGTACTAAACTTTTTGTCGATCCTTCGTGATAGTTAATTAAATTTTGTCAGTGACCAACATGTCTTAGGTTAGATTAGAAACACATGATCAGTCACCATAAATGATATCATGTTGGCATTTTTGTGGGATAATACTTACTAACGATTGAGTTTGGTGGGAAAAGTCTCTCTTTTACTGCGATTTAACGACAGGTTCGACAGCCAGGATCACCTCGTGCCGGATAGTTTGACGGGTGAAGGATGCCGGAGAACCACAGAGCAGCGGCGAGCAATGTCAAACTCCTCAACGTACCTACTCTCCAAAAGCACGGTTGAAGACAAGTGCACCATCGACATACAGTACGTCTTAGTATACAGCGCCACCGTGCCCCCTCGTGGGAAATCGGGAATAAATGCCTTGCCCAACGACACGTCGCAGTTGCCCCTTACGGGGATCGAAACGTGGACCTTTCGGTTTGAAGTCTAGAGCCAAAACCACTGAGCCGCCGCACCCACGGGCTCCCGGGAAAAGTATCATCCTTCAGGTAAGATATTTGTGCCAGATATTAGGAACCCCAGTACCTAATGCAAATATCTTGCCCGCCGTGTGAGATTTCCCCATCCAATACCTGTGTAGTTGTCATAAACTACGATGAATATTATATTCATTGAGGTTTATAACAACCACACGGGAATCGGTCTAAAGCATATTTATTCCGATTCCACAGCGGGAAGAATGTTGTGTATGATATGAGAAATACACAAAATTGAACTCCACCACATCGTTAAGCCACATGTCGAACGGGGGTGGGGGGGGGGGGTGTCTCTTCTAGTTGCCACCAGATTGTTGGGTCATTTTCGTCAGTATTGGGGGCTAATTTATCATGCTGTTCTGCTCGTAAGCAAGTACTTTCTTAAAAGACCACATTTGATACTTCAACTTGTGTCACACAGTCGGTCATACAAAGGCGGGTGTGTTGTATCCGATTCGGGCTGTTCGGTACCCTATGAGCTCAATTTGTAGTTCCGGCCCGATTTGTGTTAATTAATTAAGAACTTGCGTTACAACTACTACATGTATATTTTTTATTCACTAATCAATTTTCAAAACCGTGGCCATAATCTTATTTCCAAGATTACCACCTTATAGTTGTGATGCCTCCTTCGGTCGTGTTAACTCCAATGTTCAGTTCTAGATGTGGAGACATCTAACATAAGCATCAGCTTGCTACTGGGTCCTTTTTCCAATTCATAATCTTTGTCGATGTTTTGTAATCTCAGTTCTGTACTTTATAATATTGTCAAATCAAATCAATAAATATCCAAGTAACCTTGAGTTTTTTTTAAAACTATAATCACGACTGACCAATATACCGACCACATCATCAAGGCATGCCTTCCCTGAAGACATGCCTTGATGATGTAGATGGAATATTTGTCTGTCGGGACTTGAGCCATCACAATCGGGACAAATCAGGTTTACACCCCTCCCAATCGGTCGTCTTCACGACGCCCCTGCATCTACCTTAATTGTACCCAACTGACAAAGGAAACCAGCGAATAAGTCATTCTGGCATTGCGGTGACGATCAGCTCGACCTCTAATACTACCTAAGTACCGACGAACGTTCTTGAGAAGATTATAAAACCCCAAGAGAGTTTGGCAAAAGAGAGGCAAGGCGCAAATGTTAACACCAATGGAAACTCACAATATCTAATTAAAATGTCATCAAGTCAATTCGTTCCCCGAGAATGAGTTAATGAAACGAGCTGTGATTGCTATGATTAGATTGGGATAGAAATGCCCATGGGCCAATGTAAAAGTTAAATATGAAGCGTGTATGGATATTGATTAGTACGATAATTGAGTTGACAACCAGAGAAAATTAAAGATTTGTATTGTCCTATCAATTATGGATCAGACAACACCAACCTCTGTTGGTACTCGGACATTCATGGACAGATGTGATAGTTAATGATTACATGCATTGTTTTAACCCATTTGATACGATTGTAAGTAGCCGCATGCAGTTGTAATTCTAATTTTGTGGAACTTGGTTGCCGAGTTGACATGGAACCCTCATAACTACGGTCGAAAGAAGTTCATTCCTCGATCGCTAGATATTCTTATACGACTGAACGCTTTTTGAAGCATCTGTCACAACCAGAGGCGGATTTAGAACAAGTCATTCGTGTCACAGGACACGGTCAGAAAAAAAAAACAATTACTGTCTGCTGGCGTGTTTCGCAGCCTCGCTTTTAGTCACGGATGAGAGTTTTCGGGGTACTTTGTCCTGTCGTGGATTTCGTCAATAATTACAAATACACAACGGTAATGGATTTAAGACGTTGCATTAGTGTTACGCGGCACGGTAAGAAAGTTAATTTTTCTTACAACAGGACGTATTTCCACCAATACAAGTGAAAACGTCTAGACAAAATACAAATCTTTACTGAGGATAGCAACCGCACGTGCGATCATTCGATTCAGAAAAAAGAACATTGTTCTACCTGAACTTAATTGGCATCGACTTATTGCAAACGCCGAGGACAACGTGTTTGATAACAGTACTTAAATGATAAATAAATCAACAGCTCAATAAAGTAACGTAGACTAAATAATTTTTTGCCATGGTGATATTTTTATATAGGCCTACCATGCGTTAGACCTAAAAATAAAACAAAGAAATACACAGCTGAAACACTACTAGGCACTTCAGAGATTATAGTACAAGTAGAAACATAAATGGGAATTACGGCATGCATAGCGCAAGGACGCAATACCATGACGTCACGATCTTCATCCATTCATAAAAAATCAATGCAGAGACTCTAAATGATTGTCAAAGTGTATGCGAACAAGTCAGGAAATAGACGATTATTGTAAGATAAATTGGTTATTACCACCAAGTGGGTTTCCGAAATGGTGTCTTGAAATCTCGATCTCGCATCTGAGTCAAATATCGACTCGTCCTTTGCCTTTAAAATGTTTCTTTTTAATACTTTCATTTAAAAAATTTCAGATTGAAAATTAGCCTTCATGTCCCATCTTTTTTCGGGTCGGACAAAAATATTGGAAATGTGTTCACCCATGTAGTGTGATGTAGCTGGTTTGATTACCTCTTTTGCTACTAATTAGGGAATTTCTTCGGAAATGATCTGATGTTCTCATTTATTAAACGTAACCGTACTTGGAAAGGACTGATAAGTTTTAGATAAAAACTCAATGTGAATACCACTGAGGGTATTTAATATCCGGTCAGCTATGACCTTTCGCCAATTGTGGACATGAAATTATTGCTCTCGTGCCTTAAGATTATTCACGATGCAGTATAACTTTGATGTAAGTTGATAAACATAAGAAGTCCGAAAGAAACAAAGAATTGCTTACATGATGTTGATTGTCCTGTTCGGCAAATCTGTGCATTGATGTGGGGCGGTCAAAGATTGCCCCTTCACCATGCTGTCCAGTACTTGTAAAGCAGCATAGGTGCCCAGTGTTAATTTTAACTGGGCCCTTTGAGGTTTTACATCTCTGGACCGGATGGATGATTTGACTTTTCCCTATATTTTCTTATTCACTTTGGAGACAACAAGATTATGAACGTTTTGAGTCCGAGTGTATCGCTGCTGAATCGTTTTGAGACGTTTCTCATTAAGGCCTTTTTCTGTGACCCGTACCAGTTGATCGTTGAAAGCCGGACCCGGTCCCTCTTCAATCTATATTTCCATTTCCTAACTCGATGACAAGTAACTTTGACAGTTTAGCTGCCGCAGTCCGTGCGCCCCATTCCCCTGAAACATTGCAACATGGTGACGACGAGGAAGAAATGAGCACCGTCGAAGCGTCGGGAGACGAACGCATGTCGGCGGACGGCATCAGTGAGTTGCTGAAGTCAACAAATGTTACGAAACGACACCGGGATAGTAGCATGGACCGACACGAGTCGAATGTATGCTGAAGGTCTTTAATTGCTTGAGTGAGCTGATTCAAAATGGCGTAGTTGGGGAATTCCTTTGTGTTCGACCCAGATGCCGTGCCTTTTAGTTTATTAGGGCTAGAAGCCACATGCCCATCAGCCACTTGCTTCCTGCTTAAGGAATGCTTGTTCAGGATATATAGCGTGTTTGAAAGTTGACCCCTGAAAACCCACGCACGTCAATGAGGCCAAGCCGGCCTCTTTTGAGAGAGGCATGGTATGTATTTGGAAGAATTGCTACTCTCGTTTTCCGGTGAGCCAGAATTGTTGTGCAAACTACTAGTCGTGTTGAGGAGCTATTTTTGTGTGTCATATAATAAATTAAGTGTACAGTTCCTTTGCAATAAACTCTTATGTAAGGTGCTTTTTCACTTCCACCCCCACCTGGTAGCGTTATATACACCTATTCGCCATTTTTGCCAGTTCTTAGAAGTAGAGACTGTTTGAAAAATTCAAATAACAGTACTTCACTGGTAGCGTTCTAACTGCCGTACTTCTATAAGTGCTATACTTGTCCAGAATTGTACTGAAGGGCATAATGAATGCTGAAAATTGTCCGGCACAACCGTAAATCAACCCAAATAAACTGGGTTGAGTGAATGTGAACCCAATTGGGTTCATACACTCAACCCAGTTGATTTGAGTTGATTTCTGATTTTAGGGTGTATAATGTCGAAGTTATCCTTACTGTTCTTCCCGAGACGTTAGAGTTTTATTGCAAACGGAAACCTCCAAGAAATGAAAATCGACATCCTTAACACTAGGGCTGCACGATATTCAAAACTGAATACCGGTATCGGTATTCAAAAACATACCGTGGTATACCGGTATATCGAAAACTGTTCAGATATATGAACACAAGTACCACAATCAAGACTTGAGGCATCACAGTCGGAAGGAATTAGCATGCCTTGATGATGCGGTTCGAAAAACCATTACCTAATGCAGACGATATCAAAATATATTATTTTCAAAATTAGTTTATCAGATTTTCCCCAAAGATTTCAACAAAACTATATCATGTGACCCCTCATTGGAACGAGCTCAATGAGCTCGTTCCAATAAGGAGTCACATGATATAGTTTTGTTGAAATTTTTGAAAATTATTTTTTCAACTGCTGAATTTGTGTATTATGAGCAGACGATTCCTTGGATAAAGGAATAATATTATTCATTCGGGGCTACGGTTAAAAAACTGAAGACATCTTGAAAATTAAATTGTGGGGAAATAAATAACGACGATAAACCGATATTTTTGTAATTACACCGGTATTCAGTCGATATTGGTTTGAATACCGGTATATATCGGTTTATCGATATACCGTGCATCCCTACTTAACACTATACATTTTCCTCCTCCACCCCTTTCTAGTTCATTAGTGGCGAGATATAGTTTGGGTAGGAGCGGCCGATTTCCCTCTTAAGGATTTGTCTGAAAATGAGTATTCTATCGCATTTCATTTTTACTTTCAACGTCATCTGTTTATGCTAAAAACAATAGCCACCTGTCAAATGGGAGTAAGAAGGGTTACCCTTTTAAATATATTTTTTTTCGAAACGTATCTGAGGACTGGGGTGTGGATGAAAACAACCTTATGCATTTTTTTTTAACTTTTGGACAGAATTGCAGAATTTTGTCTGCACACGCGGCACGTCTGTGCATCATTACCTTCTGTTGGACACTTTACGGCGGTTTTCTATTCCTCATCTGAAAAAAACTCTCTTCGCCACTACATTTTATGGCCGAGGCATCAAAATTAATTTACTTGGAATGTCATCTTGCCGTTGTGTAATCTGGATTCCACAAATCCACACCGATTGCAGTCATGTGAGAAAGATGTCTACTAAAAGAAAACGTCGGTATCAGGCTATTTAAGATGAATCTGGTTTCTCAGACTCCTTCCTGTTCATTGAAAATCTGCCCCATCACTATTTTTTACCTGGAAATCTCTTCGATGGTACCATTCTGCACTTGCAGGACTAAACATTTAACCAACTATATCTTGACAAGTTCATAAGCACACCGGATATCCCGACAACTCGGCCTGCCGGAAGATAAGTCGGCCTTTTTCGTAGTTTCGCGCGCGCGTTAGATACATGTTTGTTTAAAAGGTATTTGACGGAGAAAATGGCGGAAGAGAGTGACGAAAACGGACGTTCTGAGTCGGTAAGTGTTCATTCTACGTAAATATTTTCATTTTCACCCCTAATTTATTGAGCCAAGGGAATAATCTCCGCGAGAATCTCTGACTGTTCATTTTTTATCCCCGAATTTCCGTTTCAACCGGCATATTTGTCCAAAAATAATTAGTAAACCGCCATCAACTAATACCCCTTTCAATGTCTGGCACCTACGGGACACTTCCATGACCACGAAATGTTTAAAATTTCAACCTTGAATCTTCAATTCTGAATTTTTCATAAGGTGGGTATTGAGGAGAAGGATAAGTCGGCCTGGTTGGAAAATCTTAAATTGGATAGATCAGGTCGACCAATCATTTCTCCCCAGGCCGTCTTATCTTTATCAACTGACATATCGTTATGAAAAATGCATATTTAGGGGTATTGCTTTCAGACATTGAACGGTTTTCTGGCATGAAAGGGGCGAAAAGATGTTAAATATTGGTAGGAACAGTGATAACTGAAGGCGTGATAAATATTTGTAGCAAAATATGCCAGTTGAAATTGAAATTCGGCGATAAAATTTAGAAAATCAGATTTCAAGTAAAGAGTATTCCACTTCAATGACATTTTGCAACGTAAAAAGGAACAGACATGGAAAATAAACACTTACCGACTCAAAAGGGACCTGCGAACCTCCGATTTCGAATCCAATCGAATCTTGAATCCTGGTGTCAACCAGTGGAGTGAACTGTGATAGGTAGACATGCCATCGCCTGAGTGCTAGAATGTCTATGTCCCATAGGGGACATAGAACATTCTAGCACTCAGGCAACGATACTCCAGCATACGCGTGGTGGTATAAATTAGACGAGCCCAAATCTGTTAGAATCGTGAAGGGAACGGTGAAAATGATGAAATGACTATATTATCTGTTGCTTTTGGTGGTCGAAAGTTCTCTGTTTGATCCTCGTTGATCCGTGCAAGATAGAAATAGTAAGAAATTACGTGAACGTTATTTTCTATCATGAAAGCGGCGGGGATTTCGCACGTATTAACTCCCTACATGCTGCTGACAGATATTACTGCCCAGGAGAGGATTTCTCTTGCCACTGATATAAGTATAATTTGAACACAATCAAACTGTCCCTCTTTAAATGGCATGATGTTTTTCACCAATGATTTCTTGAGTTAAATTTAGTTGAGTTGTTCATCAAATCTAGTCATGGCTGCTTCATAGCAGCCATGACTAGATTTGATAAAACATATTTTGGAAACACTTAGCGGGTTAAAAGTTAACGATATTCATGTCTAATATAACGGATGTACATTCTTTTAAATGGAAGTGGGCTTGGACTCGAAAATGTAGAACCTCGGTGATTGATTTCGAGCCGAATCGATTCATCGCTGCGGTTTTGAGCCGAATCGAATCTCGAACTGTTCGCAGGTCCCTATTCATGAGTCAACATAAAAAGAAGAAAAACGCTTCCCTCCCTCACCAATCATCATAAAATTGAGGGGAAATTGCTGAGAAACAAGAATTTGTATAAGCCTTACAATGAGAGCATGCCATGCAAATTATGGTAATTACGTCAAAGAACTAGTGTTTCTTTTTGTTATTCAAAAGACTAATTTACAAGATCTGCTTTTGCATGCTGTGTGAATGGCACACATTATAGTATCATAATCATCCCTTCAAAATCTATTTTTATTTTTATTGATCCACGATTTAGATTGTCATTCATGGGTACAAACAAATTTCGTTCTTTTTATTCATTTCTACGGATTCTTGAAACAAGCCCAAAACAATTACATGAGTGTTGGTGTACTAATACGACACTAATTCAACACGACCACACATGCCAGTGACGAAGGAAGTATTTCGAACTTGAAATGACACAGTCATACAAGGACACATAGGCACTGATATATATATCGGTGGTAGTCCATGTGTCTTAGTGTTATGGTACGAATACAATACACAAAGACCGTATTTGGGACTCACGGACCTCTGGGGAATTTGCTAAATATACAGAAAAAATGTGCATTTTTCTCGACTTCAAACGGTTTGTAGAGACAAATCGAACCTGTGAATCTTCGGTCACCGAGTCTTTGGACACCTTCTTGCTAGCTCCCAGTAAGATTAAAACGACGGATTGTTCACAGCAGGAGGTTTCAGAGGGTCGACCGCTTTCCCCCTGAAGATTTGGACGGGAATTTAATGTTTTTCCAGATTTTAATTTTCTTACACATTGGCCTGTTAACGCTGAAAATAATCTGTTCCCTGTTGTTAGGCACAGAGATTTCAGACCATGTTTTCAAACTATCTCAAGTTAAGTAAGAAGCTTTCCTTAATGTTTGTGTGCGGCGGGGAATGGGTGAGGGGTTCGAGAGCAGACAAATTCCCACAAACACTAGCAATACGAACAAGTAGTATGTTAGAAACAAGGCGGGGTTGAGTCCCGAGATGAGGTGTGATTGTTCCGGGATGCGTAATGAGTATCACGGGGAATGTCCTGTGGACGCTCGAGTCATGTTGGGACGTCAATACTACACTGCTGAGGGTCGTAACTGCGCATAACGTATTATTCAGGTGACACCCTTTTTCGTTGTCTATTATTGTTGGTTGAAGTCGACATCTTGGATTTTTAAGCTGACGGATAGTTTATATGAGACTTTAGCGCATTTGGTTTCTTTTCCGATAGGTACCTGCCGTTCTATCGTAGTCCTCTCTACACTCTAAATTCAGTTGGGTTAAAAATCAACCCAAATTAACTGGGTTGATTTAAGAACAACTGGTTTTAGAATGTAGATATGAACCTGTTTGGACAAGTAACGTACATTTTATTGTGAAAAATGCATCAGCAAATAACTATTATGATTAGTTGCAGAGACGTTTAATTTTCCGATAAATAAAACATTCTAATATTTTTCTTCTTGTTCATACACAAAAACCCGATTAATGGGTGCGATCTCTGGGAACAAATGTTGTTAGGTTGACAAAAATGGATTACTATAACTCTCAATATAACCTGCTGCTTCATTAATTAAAATTTTGCTTCCTGTGATTTTTATTACCTAGTAAACGCATGCGTGGACATCACTGTTCACGCGTGGATTACGACCAATCCACGGCGACTGCACTGCACCTGACTGAATTGGTTAAATTCCTAGTCCTATTATGGGAATAATTTCTAAGTTGAAATTTTGATATTTCCCAATCTGTGCGTAGGGAGGTAAGTGAAACTCAAATGAGACAACGATGTCAATAATAAACACTGAACATGTTTCTTGGGAAATCATCTCAGAACTTTAATATCATTTTCTTTATGTTTTTTTTCCAAAAAAATGGGACGAAACATTCGCACATCAACTATAAAAAACACTATTGTATGCAACTGAGTTTTACGCGTTGGCCTCTGTTGGATCGGTGCCTTCAAGAGCAGGCAGAGAATGTGTAGTGAAGCATTTGAAATACACATTTACATGACATGTAATTATGTAATTTAGCTGCATTAAAGTCAGTCAAAACATGAAAAAGAACAGAAAGGTAAAAAAACGGTTAGTGAGACAAACTGTCTTTTGATTCTGTCAATATTTCGAATAACGAGTATTTTCCCTTGGTCGAAACAGTGAAACAATTGTTCATACCTCTCACGGCCAGGATTGCCTGTCTAGAGAGCTACTTATGATGCACCAAAAATTTAGAGAGTTATACATATAAACCCAGACCACACTACACATCCAACATTTTTCTGTTGGGAGTAGAAAAAACTTGTTTGTTACGCCCATCGGGGGTGGAGCAGGACGGTTTGCATGTTTTAGTCCCCCATATATTCTTCTTTGCCAAATAAGAGTCAAATTATTTGGAAATAGTAAATAAATTAGTTTAACCCTTTACCTAACATGAAAAGCAGACGACACTTGCAAAAAAAATTCTTGAATAACTAATTTTTTTCATTTTTTGTCTCAAAAACATAGGTTATGACCCCTCGTTGGAACGAGCTCGACGAGCTCGTTCCAACGAGGGGTCATAACCTATGTTTTTGAGACAAAAAATGAAAATATTTTGAAAATTAATTGGCGATTTTTGAGAATAGCGCTGGCCGATTTTGGCCGTTACGTTGGGTAAAGGGTTATGAGAGCACACACGATTATCATAGCTGATGTGTTTACGCTCCAAATTCTTTGTTTTTCTACGTGTTTTGATATTAATTTTCAGTCGGTGATTGCACTGGTTGATGCCGGAGTAATGACCACCCCCACTCCAATGATGTGTCAAATTAAAGACTATAAGCCCAATGTGCTTTCTAAAATCTGTTGGATTAAACTGTAACCCAAATCAACTGGGTTGAGTGGATATGGGCCCATTTTGGTTTCATATTCGCTCAACCCAGTTGATTTGGGTTGCTTTTTAACGCAACTGAATTTAAAGCGTGCGATCTGGACGATTTTCGTGTATTTGTCACTGCCGGAAGTCCATTAATGCCCTTAAATCGCCACGGTCGTTTCTGTTTACCCTGTGAAAGACTCGTATAACGACCTTTTTATACTGAAAAGCTATTGTAAACACAGTAAAACGAAAATGGGTTAAATATTCCGATTGCAGTGATTTTATAAGCTGGGCCATCTTCGTCCCTTGCATCGAAGCGAAAGCGACCGAGTATTGCTCAGATCATACTTTTGCAGTGTTCGCGTTGTCGGGTTCAAACGGTGTCAATTGTATTAAAAACATAGTGATGCTAGTACGCATGCGAAGCGTGAGTTATTCGGGTAACAAGTGTTTCTTTCGTCCATTTTGTTTACTGGGGCCCGTCATCTTGGTTTGCGGGACGTGGTTGTGCTGTGATCCAAAGTCCGCTAATAGGATGAAATATGTTCGGCGGTTGTGTTCGATTGAACGGAAGTACATCTAATTACTCAAATGGACCCGATGTCTATCCAAAATCACCAAAATATCACCAAAATGGACTTGGGGAAACTGCAATTTAGAGTTTGTTTGAGTAGCCATAAATAGTGTGTGTGTGTGCATTCTAGAGATGCGTTCCACTGTACAGAAGTACGTTTGGTGGTTCGGGTTTTCCCCAAATCCACTGTTTCTCCACATAATCACCACAAGCAACCCGACATTTTATCGCCAAATTTTTAACGGCAAATATCCTCGAATGGTACTCTATATTTTGGCTCGGAGTCTCCCAGAATCCTTGTTTTCTGCGTATCCCTATTCTCTCCATTTATTGACCTGTTCTATATATGCTAGACTTTCTATGTGTGTCTATGTACCAGTACACAACCTGTAACAATGTGTACACATCGCATGCAGCATATGGGCACATGCTAGATGTGCCGATGTGTGCTTATGTGAAAATGCACGATGTTCTCACAACACATACGACCTTTTCCTCACCCTGGAAAATAGTGATTCTATAATCACAGACATTAGCTAAAAAGGGATTCTCTCAGTTGGATTCCATAAAAGGGAGTCCATAAGTGAGATTCCAAGCACCTCAACAGCTCCTTACTCCTAGTAGTCATACCGTTGGCGTCGACGACTTCAGGTATCTATCCTTTGATTGGCCTCTGTTGTATACACTTTACGATAGCGATCTACCAACATTGCAACATTGTACCATTACTAATGACTTGTGAGACTATGACTCTCGGTACCTATCATTACACTACTATCGCCTGACGAGTCCATACCACTATCATACTTGGTATCTAGTACATACACTTGTGGACTTTGGGTCACATAGCAACCATGTGGTACCGTAGAAACCAACATGGCGGCCTCCAGTAAACAAAACGGACGATGAAAACACGCGTCACTGTGCATACGCACTGACATCACGTATCACTATGGGGATGGCGCCACAACATGGCCGCTCACTCAGACTACCATGACAGACCCACATGACGTCACTGGGTCACGCGAATATCACGTCACCTATGAGATCCACAATGAAATCCACCGGATGAGGGACGAAAGGTGCGAGACATACTACTTCCCAATCTACTTTGATTCCGTTGCAGTGTCAATAAATTGAAAAAAGGCGAAAGTAGGTTCGAAATCTCTCGCCTAATTGCGTTCGATTTGAAATTTGGGATACGGGGGCGCTATTTACTTTATGATTTCTGAATAATTTAGCATTGGGCCAGTTAATGTTGCCGGTAGTCACTGCTAAATAAAACTTCTGCTCTATATAGTTCTTTATGTTGCTCCACAAAGTTTGATGGCATGTTTTTATGGTCTTAGTGTTGTTTTTTTTATCGATAAGTGCATTGTGAGTGGCTGACGTAAAATGTTTGAACCTATAATCAATATGTAATATTGATATTGTACGTGGAATAATTTAAATGAGGCTGTACTTTTTTTCGTCTGCTGCGACATTGTATTCTATTCTATACACAGCTCCAAACCCATCTAAACGAAATGCATTCAGGGACACTGTACGACAACACACCACATGACTCTGTTGTGTGTGTTGGTTACCTAGTCACGTTCTCATTTGCTCAGTTATTGTTGATTTTGTTGCTGCAGTTGGGTGGTTATAAAAGTGGAATTTCGAAAATTTCACCACTCTGTTCCAATTCGATCTAAATCCTTTGTAAGATTCCTCTCCACAAAACGGCAGAATCCCATCGTAGAAATAAAAGTACGAGTATATCGAATCACGGGTGCCATTTTCATTTATATTTCTTAATCCTTTACCCTACGGAGACGATAACAATTTTTTTTTACTTCAAATATTATTTTTCAAATTTTTCGCACCGTTTCAACAAAACCATATCATGTGACCCTCAAAGGAACAATGTGCTCGTTCCATTGATGGTCACATGATATGGTTTTGTTGAAATGTCTTGAAAACTTGTTTTCCTACTGCTCAATTTGTATATTACGCGGGAGGATGCGGTCGATTTGTTAGGTAAAGGTTTAATTCAGTCTCAATTTCGCAATAGTTTATTTATGAAACATGAACACCCCTGGTGTAAGTGTGTAGCAACCGGATCACGATCTGATCGATACAGCGGTGTTTTAACAAGTCCTTACTATTCCCATTGACACAGGCACCATTAATTAATTGATTCTTTATTCAGCAGTACACTGGCAACGTACATATATAAGTACTGCATAGTAGTTGTGTAATAACGTGTATACTACAGGGAGATGACATAGCCAGATTGGCTGTCTACCTGTTGTCTCCCGGAAAGTTGAATTGTGCAACAAACGAATCAGACTGCGAGGCTTCTTATTAACTACTTGGTCACTGGTAGCTCGGTGTCACTTACACTCTTACCTACCCACCGCCCCTGAACTCTCAGTTAAATTGCTGTGTTCGGTAACATTTGTAATCCAAATTATGGTCCACATAGTCGCGTTTAAGAGGTCTACTCTATTCCCAATTTAATTTTTCACCTAAAGCCCAATGAGAAAGTAAGCAAACAATACAATTAACTTGCCGTTATCAATTTATAATTAAAATAGCTAATCTATTCCAATTAATCGTGATTAATACCATTTTCCTATTTAGTTATAAAATTAATTCTTTGAGACCTAACCAGGGGGAAAGGCGAGAGGCGCGGAAGAGAGGGACCATTACTTCCTTTTTACTTATCTGACACAGCTTTTACGAGATGCCCAGAATCAGGGGTCGAGAGACGAGGTATGTCCAGACGTATATCTATTCTTGCAATGCGTTTGAACAGTATTCTCTTGAGCATTCAGGCCCACCCAATTACTCTTGGAAAATTCTGTTTGTCATGTAACACAGTCAGGGCAGTAAGGATTCTTACATTCGATATTATCCAAGTAAAGGGAAAGTAATTTTAACGTGAATTGTGTTTTGAAAATATTCCTGTTGATAATGTTACGTAAATACGCGTCTGAGTTATACCAGATTTTGGGTATATGCGTTTGAACTGTATTCTCTTAGGCATTCACGCCCACCCAATTACTCTTGAAGTATTCTGTCTGTCATGTAACACAGCCAGGGTAGTAAAGATTGTTACAGTCGATATTATCCGTGAGGAGAGAAAGTAATTTCAAAGTTAATTGTTTTTTGAAAATATTTCTGTTGATCATGTTACGTAAATACGGGTCTTAGTCATTCCAGATTCTGGGGTATATGTTAGTTGGGAGATTATCGAGCGATCTTGTTCTAGTTTTACCGATTTGAAGAAGGTGGTCTGTCCGTCTACTGGCTCTTCCCATACGATTAACTACCGTCTGAAAAAAGTCATTGAACGATACTGACAATTTATTGTGGTGCCAGTCAAGTACGAACAGACACGCTTGGAGTTTAAAGAGGTCATTTACTTTTAAGAATCTTGTTGTCCAAAGAAGGGGATCCGTATGGGCATTATATCTCTTATTATTTATTATACGGAGAGAGCGTTTTTGTTGGAGCATTAATCTTTTAATTGTTTTAGCATTTCCACATATATTTATTCCATACATTAGTTGGGAGTGTATCAGGGCATAATAGAGTGTTTTCATAGCTGCACGAGGATGTAAAGATTTTACTCTATTCAATGCGAAATTTATTTGCACGAGCAATTTTGGATGAGAGGTAGGATATATACGGTATTTGTACGACAGACTCGCGTCAATATGTATCCCTAAAATATTTTGATTGATTTTTTTTTTCATTTAGACCTACTCTTCCAGTAATCTGCCCATTGATTAGTAAATCGTGGTGTAGAATTAATCTTCTCCTGCTTGATGGATTAATTAAAATATATTTGTTTTTTGTAGCGTTCAGAACTAGACGGTTAGTGTAGCACCATTCAAATATTGTCTTGTGCTCTTCGTTGATACGGAGAGCCAGTAGATTTGGATTGGGACCCGAGGAGTGACCAGTAGCATCGTCAACAAAAGATAGAAGATTTATTGATGTCGCATGATATATATCATTAACATATATTAAAAACAGAATAGGGCCGAGAATCGAACCTTGTGGAACTCCATGTGATATATCAACACTTGTGATCACCATATACAGCGTACTGAAATCTGTCCGATAAATAACTTGTAAATCAATCATTACTTATTCCCCTGATGCCATTCTGTATAATTTATTCATTAAAATGTCATGATCTTTTGTATCGAATGTTTTAGAAAGATCCAGAAATCTTGCCAAAGTGCTGTTTTTACTTTTTTTGTTATTTTCCTCTGATATAGGTTTAAGCAGTTGCATGACTGGATGCACCGTACTGTAGTTTTTCATGAAACTATATTGGTTTGTGTGTAAGATGCCGAAGCGATCTTGGTATTTTGAAATTCTTACCGACATAAGTTTTTCTAAGATTTTGGAAAATGTGGTAAGCATACTAATTGGTCTATAGTTTGTAAGAAGGTGCTGTCCACTAGCTTTAAATATAGGAATGACTTTTGCAATTTTCATTCTATAAGGAACATCATTCTATCAGGAACATAGCCTTGTGTGAATGAACAATTAAAAATATGTGTTAAAGGCGTGACAATGGGCTCGATTATTTGCTTCATAAGTTTTGAACTAATATCGTTGCAGTCTTTTGTACCTTTTGACTTCAAGGCTTTTGCAATATTTGTGACTTCGAAGACATGTAGAAATTATTTGTCGAAGTTACATCGAGGAAGTCGTAAAATGAATTGTCAATACTGGGTATTTTTTCACTCGATCGTTTCCCCATATTTGAAAAATAATTATTAAATTCTTCAGCTATTTCAATTCGGTCATTAATTTCTTTATCATTATAAGTGAAGAATTTTGGTAAGATACCAGCACCGTTACGTTTGTCGATGACGTCATTTAACGTCTGTCATATTTTACGCAAGTTATGTTTATATTCATTGAGAATGTTTGTAAAATAGTGAGCTTTGCACATCTTTTTTACTTTGTTAAATATTTTACAGTAATTTTTATAGTTTTTTTATGATGGATTCGGTTGGATGTTTTAACGTTTTATTGTAAAACTTGCTTTTATTTTTAGATGAGACTATTAGACCTCTGGTCATCAAGGGTTGTCGTTTTATAATTCATTTTACGAGTACCGACCCGTGTTCGATGAAAGTCTATGTCAAATAATTCGAGAAATATATTTAGGAAATTGTTATAGGCAGTATTTGGATTATCCGATCCATAACTATTGAAAAATCACATTGTATGATATTTAATTCGCACTTAAAATACCATACGATCACTGTGCTCGTCGTCACACAGAGAATATCAATTAATTGCACCGTTGCTAGGATTGTTGATTTATTTTCGGGATTTCTAAATTACACAACTTCGTAACAATATCTCGCGAGCTTTTCCAACTGAGGGGATAAAAGCTACAAGCCTGGAGAGAAGAAATGAAAAACTGTACATCACGTGTTGATTGTTGGTGTTTTCTTTTTCCTGGCGTTACAGTACAGTAATATACAGTACTCGGGGGGAGAATTCCCATCAACCACTCGCCGGGGTTGTGAAACCAAAATACACCATAACGCTAAAATTCTCCAACACAGCGTAGTGCAGTAAGTATTAGCATAGTGTCAACCAATGGGCGTCAGGATAAAACCCGGACGTCGAATTCTTTTTTTTCATAGAATTACAATCATAAACGAGGGTTTATGATTACGCCGCGTCCTCTCTAAAATCAGTTGAGTTGAAAATTAACCCAAATCAGCTGCGTTGGGTGAATATGAACCCAATTGGGTTCATATTCATCCAACCCAGTTGATTCGGGTTAATTGTCAACCCAACTGATTTTAGAGTGTAGTTCCACAAATTATGTTTATTTTCAGGGGAAAATAAATACTTATTGACTGAAATATCAGGAGGGAATACGTTTATATCTTTGCAAGTATCGGCACATCACATTATATGAACGTTCGTCTGCGCGGAAATTTTTACAAAAAACTGCATGGACAAACAGCGCGTAACAGCGTCGAATCCCCTTCATAATTAGAATAGAGAGTTTGGGTGTTTAGTGGCAATTCACCCTCCACAAATTGCATCTATTCAGTCGCTCGATACCCAAAACCGTACAGAAACAAAGAAAAGTACCCGACACAAAGAGAAAAAAAGATACTAATGCTACCAAATTCCAAATCGGATGATCATGAATTGTTTGGTGACTTCATTAGGTTTTTTTTCATGGAAATATTTATTTATTTATTTATTTATTTATTTATTTATTGGGGTTTAACGACACTTTCGACACTCAGGGTCACCTCGTATCGGACAGTTTACGGGTGGAAGAAGCCGGAGTAACCGGAGAGAACCACCGAGCCGTGGCGAGCAGTTGTCAGACTCCCAACATTCTAAGTCCACACAAGCAGGGTTAGTATTATTTGAAGACAAGTGCACCTTAGACGTGCAGTACGCCTTAGTACACAGCGCCACCGTGCCCCCAAGTGGGCAATCGGGATTAAGTGCCTAGCTCAAGACACAACGGCGGGGATCGACCCGTGGATCATTCGGTTTGAAGGCCAATGCCGTAACTACTGAGCCACCGCGACCCCGTTCATGGAAATATTTCCAAACAAGTACTGCGATACTGGTACGACAATGGAAAGTAAATGGCACGGTATATTACTGTTGTCTCAAAGTGGTGTTGTTCTCGATTACATCGCGACCTGGAGCATACTATAGAACCTTTACAATTGTCTTTTCTAGAATTGTATTTTCTACCTATTAATATAACTGACTAAAATCAACATGAAAAGCAGACGACACTTGCAAAAAAAATTCTTGAATAACTAATTTTTTTCATTTTTTGTCTCAAAAACATAGGTTATGACCCCTCGTTGGAACGAGCTCGACGAGCTCGTTCCAACGAGGGGTCATAACCTATGTTTTTGAGACAAAAAATGAAAAAAATAATGAAAATTAATTGGCGATTTTTGAGAATAGCGCTGGCCGGTTTTGGACGTTACGTTGGGTAAAGGGTTAAAAGATATGGCAGTCTGCCATGTGGCAAACTGCCTCATCTTTGAAAAAGCTAACGGTTCATTTCAACCCATTTAACCCTTTACCCATCGTAACGCCCAAAGACAGGTCAGCTCTATTCTCAAAAATCGCCAATTAATTTTCATTATTTTTTCATTTTTTGTCTCAAAAACATAGGTTACGACTCCTAAGTGGAACGAGCTCGTCGAGCTCGTTCCAATGAGGGGTCAGAACCTATGTTTTTGAGACAACAAATGAAAAAAATTAGTTATTCAAGAATTGTTTTTGCAGGTGTCGTCTGCTTTTCATGTTAGGTAAAGGGTTAAAGTCATAACTAGAAAATACAATTTATAAAATACAGTTGCGAAGGTTTTATAGTATTGGCCCCTGATCGTAACACATCTTCACAAGCTGATAGAGATATCAAAAATAAAAAATTTTGAAATCAAGATTAAACGAGAAAAAACAATCGAATATAGAATCTAGGAAGCAATGCTTCCGACCTTCTCTTTTTTCGATAGCTGATACTCTAGGGCGTTGTAGCCTGGAAAGCGGACAAGTGGAGCCATGCAGATGTTCATAGCTGGTATTAAGTAACTTCCTTTCCGTGTCTGTGTCAAATAAATTTAATAAAACAAATATGTCTACAAGGTACGAAAACAACGAGACTGAGAGTTAGGACGGTGGGTTTAAGAAGTAAACTTACTGATAATCAGTTTTGTTTTATACTTTAGAATGATTTAATTTCAACTTTGTTCATCTGGGGAAAGCATACGTCATCTGCTCAAATAACTTGACTCACGAGTATCTCAAAGAGCTGATTGATCCATGATCTCATTCTCACGAGATTTTACCAATGTCGATTCATTGCAGAATGTTTCGTTTATCTGAGAAAATAGACCCTCTGGGATTACCGATAATGGAATGGATTGCATCTTGTAATAGTCTTATTATCTATGTACTGACGGCTGTTGGCCAAATCGACGACTTTAGAGCAGAGTTTGCGATAAAATACCCACGAGAACGTAATATATGAGATCCCACACCAAAGTTATGAGTTGTTTGATTATGGTTGGAATGTACGTAACAGACAATCGAGTCAGAATACGAGATGGCGATGGTGATTGCTGTCATTTCGGTAGAAGTTTACTGTAAATGGTGATCTAACTCGTCGAAATCTCAGCCACATTTCACCCTTCACTTTCGAAAATTCCAAAAGAATTTTACCGATATGTTCACTCATCCCTGCATAATGGGATTACTGGAACGCTGATTGGTCACAAAAAGAAAAGTGTTCAACTGCCGCCACATTAAAGAGCGGGGAAGGGACAGATGTCGTTATAAATAAACGGTGCTCAACAGCATAAAAAAACATTTCTAGAAGGTTTTCACTGTCTCGACACCTCGCAATCTCCGATCGCTTTTTAAAGAATACAAATTGATGTCTTTGGCAAATGAACATGTTCAATGTGCGCTCATTTTTTTTCGAGGCAATTCAGATGGAATTTTCACATAATATTTTAGATATTATTGACGAAAACAAGTGCCGAGATAGGAAAATTGATACAATGTAACTCGTTGGCGTGTTAATTAAACACTATGACGTTTGGTGAAGTGAAAGCTGTTACGCTGTGAGTACAGTCACAGCGTAGAAGCTTTCACGTCATACAACGTCATCAACGATGAGAGAAGTTACTGCATTGATTGACTTGTCGCCATCTTGTGGGGGTGCGGGTTGAGTTGCGAGTTTTTTTCGGTGACCTTCTAGCAATTCAGTTGTATAGAGAGCAGTGTATACTTTTAAAAAAAAAATATGGATATTTGAAAATAAGGTAACCATAGGTCAAGATAGTACAATTTTACTTATATTTATTTGATATTTATTTGTTGGGATTTAACGACACTTTCGACAGCTAGGGTCACCTCGTATAGGACAGTTTTACGGTGGTGGAAGTCGGAGTACTCGGAGATAATCACCGAGCAACGGCGAGCCACTGCCAGGCTCCCCAACGTACTAACTCCACACAAGCAGGCTTAGCATTGGTTGAAGACAAGTGCACAATCGACGTGCAGTACGCCTTAGTACACAGGACCACCGCGCGAACAATCGGGATAAAGTGCTTTACCCAAGGACACAACGCAGTAACCCCCGGCGGGGATCGAAGTGTGGACCTTTCGGTTTAAAGTTCAATACCATAACCACTGCGCTACTTACTTATGGTAAGGCGGTTAACCCTTTACCTAACCTGAAAAGCAGACGACACTTGCAAACAAAATTCTTGAATAACTCATTTTTTTCATTTTTTTGTCTCAAAAACATAGGTTATGACCCCTCATTTGAACGTGCGCGTCGAGCTCGTTCCAATGAGAGGTCATAACCTATGTTTTTGAGACAAAAAATGAAAAAATAATAAAAATTAATTGGCGATTTTTGTGAATAGCGCTGGCCGATTTTAGCCATTACGTTGGGTAACGGGTTAAGCTTTACATAATATAACGATCGTATCCGGTCAGCGCTATTTACAAAATCGCCATTCAAAATTAATTATTAATTCAATTTGCTTCCAAAACATGGTTTATGATTCCTTTATTGGAACGAGCTCGTTGTTTCTATTTTTCTTAGGCAAAAGAAAAAAGAAAAGAAAAAGTTTTAGAGTTCCTTTTAGTTATTATTTTTGGGGTTTGGTTTTGGAAGCGCCAAGTGGCGCCATCTACTCGTGTTACAGGAAGAACCACGTGTGTCACCTTGACGACAGAAACGTCATTGTATAATGTTAGCAATGCCAAATGGTAAGAGGTGGTAATTTAAAGATGTCACCCAGTGTCAATTTGCGAATCTGCATGTGATAGTTCCTCCCTCAAGTATCAAATGAACCACCAATGAGTCGCCAGACAAGCCCATGGTTTACATAGAACATGCACGCTTATATCAGTTTGGTTAAAAGTCATTTGGGTTCATATTCACTCAACCCAGTTGCATTGGATTAATTTGTGACCAACTGATTTTACAGTGTAACATTCAATTTCAAACAGTAAAATTACTGAGAATAGGATAGACACCTTCGCTGATTATACGCTGTTTTTTTTTTAACTTAAGTGAAAAGATATTATCGGAACGATATTTTTTAAGTTTCAATGCAAAAAAGTCTGTCGATCAATATTGAAGTGACAGGCGGTTCCTGACATTAAGTATTCAGAAAGGTTGAGCAGTACTGGAAAGTCTGGTACAGAATTTAGCAAATTACTTAAACAATTCACAAAAGCCTTGGGGATGTTTCAATTTGTGGAAAATGTTCATAAGTCACGATTCTTCAAAATTTATTCTTGCTTCCAATTGCGCTCAGGAGTCACACCACCATTAGACTGCCTCCAGTTTCGTTACAAAAAACAAACACGCGCCTTTTAAAAACATGTCTGTGTATGTTTCGAAGATTAAAAGAGACACAGTGGAGCAACATGGGATTATTGTTTTAGAATTTGCCCGTCCAATTACTCAACGTAATTCTCTGATGATTTTTAGAACATCACCAGAATCATGATGTACTTCACATACTCTTATTTTTAGAAACCTTTCAATTTACATGCACTCTTATTCAAAATTTTCAGAGACTGTATTTAGACAAGATTTGTTTACCTCTCAAACGAAAAACCTCAGTTGATTATTACCTAAAGTATATACTTTTTTCCCCTTCCTTTTAAAAAATAATGATCTCTTAATGCAACAGGCTCGTCGCTCGTTGTGCTTGTTTCTCAGAGAATTCATGCGTAATGTTTTTGAAAAATTTATTAATATTAAAGAAAAAGAGAGAAAAACACATTTTATCTCATATATTAATGCGAATGTCTGTCTCTATCGTCGTTCCGGGTGAATTCCCCCGTTTCTCAACCAATCGATCTCAAAATTTTGTACACGGGGGTAATTCATCCCTGCGAGTAACATGAGATGGGTGCTGTGCCCATGCGAGGTGACCTTGACCTTGAAATTGATGACCATGACCTTTTATTTCGAAAACGGCTGGGCCGATCGAACTAAAATTTCATATGTGATGGTATATTGATCCATCGATCATTTTGACTTTATCGGGGTGCCCGTGCGGGGTGACCTTGACCTTGAAATTGGTGACCTTGACCTTCTATTTCGAAAACGGCTGAGCCGATCATATCTGAGGGTATATTGATATAACCATCTTCTCCCGTGCAACGCCAGGTATTCACCCGCTAGTGTTCTATAAATTCTGCCTTTGATTAAAAATGTTTCATGAATCAAACCGACCATGTCCTAATTCTATGTTAAAACGTATTGAACACTAAAGATGATGTCATCAACAAGATAATATCATGGGCGCATCTATCACCTATTTTTTTGACTCAATTGTTTTCTTCTCATGCACCGAGACCAGGGGACAATGTATTGTCCGCGATAACACGTGCATATCCTTTACCTCCCAGTGCAAGTCCATGCGTTGACCCTTTACCTAACATGAAAAACAGACGAGACTTGCAAACAAAATTATTTAAAAACTAATTTTTTTAATGCTTGGAGTCAGAAACATAGCTTATGACCCCTCATTGGAACGAGCTCGACGAGCTCGTTCCAATAAGGGGTCATAGGCTATGTTTTTAGTGTAAAAAATGAAAAAAATAATAAAAATTTAATGGCGATATTTGTTAATATTGCTGGCCTGTTTTGGCCGTTACGTTGAGTAAAGGGTTAATACGAACAATACAGAACACCATGCATACCGCTATAGCTCCTGTGTCGGTCTCCTGTACACCTTTATAAACCGGCTTCCCCTTTCAAAATTTAAATGAGTCCATATTAAAATAGAAATATTTTGGCTGGAAAACATTGTCATGAAAGCAAACGTTTGAAAAACAACTAAATGTTAACGAAGTATACTGTTGTGGAAGCAGAGGTTGTGGAGGCTGAACAAAATGTTCAGCACTCACCGGATCTACCATGATTCGGCCCATTGAAGGATGCTTGAAAATGGATACACAGAAATACCAATTTATTGATTCGCGAGTCTTGACTGGTGCGGGGGAAGGTATTAGGGTGCCTATATTATACTTATGCGCGATCGGGCGTTCTCCGTGGCGAGTCCCGTTCTTTGGAATAGGCTGCTCTATAACCTTATTGCATCACAGTCGCTAGAAAGCTTCACAACAGCACTTAAAAGCTACCTCTTTACCCGAGTTTTCGGTGTGAGTTAGAAGTGTATTCTCCTCGTGTTCCATATAACACATTTGCTATATACTAAGAGAACATTGTAAAGCCTGAGAACGCATAATATTTGCGGATGCATGGCTCTAAACTTTATTTATTTATTTATTTATTTATTTATTTATTTTATTTTATTTCAGAGGCAAGAGAAACCCTGTGCTGAGCACGAATATCCGCCAGCAGTACGCAAGGAATTAATCTGACTGTGGAAATCACGAAGCATGTATGTGGAAAAATGTGCGGGCACACATATCGTAAGTACCGCCCCCTCCCCAAGTCACGCGGTTTCACCGTGCCTGGTTGGGATAGGGGAGTTGGAGGGGGGGAGGGGTGCTGGTAACTCCACTTCTCCTGAAAAAAAATGTTAACGTTGTATACATTCATTCCTGAAAACTCCCCCGATATGTCTTGGATCATTTTGTTATGGTTATTCCTCTAATTTCTGGGTACTCGCGCCTTCAAACAGCACCCATGGTGCTATAATTGAGAAGTTGAAATCAGAAGTTATTCTTCCACAAGGAAGACTCCGGTCCTTCACCTATGGGGAATACACAATCACACAAGCTAAACCTAGAACGAGGTGAAAACGAGGTGGCAGCAGAAAATCATTTTGTCCACCCCCCCCCCCCCTCACTTCTTCGGGCCTGGCCACTCCCGGAACTCGGGCAATTATGAAACGATATTTTCTAACTGACTGAGCAGGCCACCGTGTTCGCACGTAACTCAATTTCAGACAAAAGGTGGGGAGTGCCCTTATATCTATAAGTAAATGTTTGGTCTGGCATGCTCTCTTAATCCTTTGAATCCTCGTTTCCTGGAATGGTATCGCCTTTGTGTACACTTACAGTGAGATGGGTCAGTCTCATATCAATATACAAGGAGGATAAAATAATAGCTGCAGTCTGCAGCCACCTGGCTGCAGATTGCAGTTATTAGTTTATCATCAATGCCCCGTGTACAGACCTCTTATAATAAGAAACAAATGGGACGAAATTATGCCTTGGACCGAAAAATCGGTCTTACAAGTTCAAAGGGTTAAGTGCCCTTCCTAAAATAAGGTCGTACATGAATATGAAAGAATAACGGATAAAATAAGAACGGAAGAGTAGCAGCTGTCTTCAGAAACATGCTCTCGAATAAACCTATTTCAGTACATTCAGTTCGATTATATCTGCTTCGTTGATTTTATTACAGGTTATATTGCCGTTTTTGCCACGGTATTTGAGGTACAGGTCCGCTGATACTAGGGAAATGGATCTATTTACTGATGCAAAATTGAAATTTGATGACGATCCCTAATTACTCCGAATGCTGCTGACAAGTAGAGATTCACTGTCTATGAAGAATTGGCAGTAATTTTTTCCATTTCTAAAATGTGCTTATTCAATCTGTCGGTAAATCTCTTGGGGGTTATTTCTATGAAACATACGGCGGCACACAGTAATATAATAAACTGCAGAGCTTTTTCTTCATTACGCGTATTATACGAGCCCGATTATAATGACAATGACGGAGATATAACGAATAAGTGTAACTATAAAATAATTTACATTCCTCTCCATGTGATCACAAGGGAAAGCATTTCTTAACCCCCTCAAAACTCAACTTCAACTCTGACAAAATAGTTTGTATGATGTGACGACAATCACGAATAAATTGTATAGAAAACTGTTGAAAGTTCCTGACAGATGTTTTAACCCTTTACCCAACGTAACAAACCCAAACCGGCCAGCGCTATTCTCAAAAATCGCCAATTAATTTTCATTATTTTTTCATTTTTTTTGTCTCAAAAACATAGATTATGACCCCTCATTGGAACGAGCTCGTCGAGCTCGTTCCAATGAGGGGTCATAACCTATGTTTTTGAGACAAAAAATGAAAAAAAATTAGTTATTCAAGAATTTGTTTTGCAAGTGTCGTCTGCTTCTCATGTTAGGTAAAGGGTTAACTCAAGTCTTGGCTAGAAATCACCGCCACGTCACTGAAATTACAGACTGTGTTTTACCAGAAAACCTGTGAAAGTGTCGGGCCTCTAGGGTTAAATCTTAACCGCTACAGACCTGAAAATATCCCTTGAGAAGGTCATAGATCAGCAAGTCCAATTTTTATTTTTAACTCTGCACACTGATGTCGGAATATCAGCATTTCAAACTGCAAATGTTTCTCATAATGCAACTGAGAATTTAACCAATGCAATCTTCTTTAACAGAGCTCTGTCAAACAAGATTGAATTGGTTAAATCTCGAATTGCAGGTACTTCTTGAAATTCCAGTATTTGATTTCAGTGTACAAATAGTTAACTAACTTTAACCCTTTACTTAACGTAACGCTCACAAGCAGCCAACGCTATTCACAAAACCCGTTTCAATTTTTTTTTCAATTTTTGCCACCCCGCCCTCACTCACTGAAAAGAGTTCGTTCCAATAATGGATCATAAGCTGTTTTTTGGGGCAAAAAATAAAAATATTTAGTCATTACAGAATTTTCTTTCGCAAATGCCATAACTGGTTTGGCTTTTGACTACAGCCACATCTGACCTATTAGAAGAAGTGAAAATCACTTACAGGCTGTCAACGTAATGGAACAAAGGGCTAAATGGGTAGCGCGGTGGCCCAGTGTTTACGGCATTGGACTTGAAACCGAAAAGTTCCACGGTTCGATCCCCACCAGGGGCAGCTGTGTTGGATACTTAATCCCGATTATTTATTTATTTATTGGTGTCCGCTCCACAACATTCTAACTCTGTTCAAGTTCCGCTCAAGCAGGGTTACAGCAGTTGAAAACAAGTGCACCATCGACGTGCAGTGCGCCTTAGTACACGGCGTCATTGTGCCCCCATGTAAGCAACCAGATAAATTGTCTTGCCCAAGGACACAACGCGGGTCGTCCCGGACGCGGGTCGAACTCGGGACCTCTAGCATAGAAGTCCAGCAGTCTCTCCACTGAGCCACCGCGCTCCCCTTAATCCCGATTGCCCACGTGGAGGAACGGTGGTCCTGTGTACTAAGGCGTTCTGCACGGTCAATGCTCACCCTGCTTGTGCGGAGTTAATACGTTGGAGAGTCTGATAGTTGTTCGCCGCTGGTAGGTCGTTCTCTCTCAGGGTATTCCGGCTTTCTCCACTCGTAAAACCCGTCCGACACGGGGTGCCCTAGCTGTCGAAAATGTCGTTAATCCCCAATAAAAAAGAAAAACTAATGTTATTGCCCTGATTCAACAACAAAAAAAAACCTGTTTTTGTATTAATTATGACCTTGACCTTTTGATAACAACGATGAAAAAATCGTCAGGGTTCTATTTGTTACACCCGAGTACCTGCCCTATAAGTTTGCTGCATATGTGTAATTGTAATTCATCAGTTAAATTTGACCTCGTTGTTTCTTCTGAACCCGTAATTTTATTTCCCGAGAGCCGGTTGGCTCCATGCTCTCGGGTGAATTCAATTTTACCGGTCTCTAATTGCCGGAAACGGGTCAAATAGAACATGTCTGTATGCACGCTACGCGCGATCACCTTTCTCTCTTATGAACTCGTACGTCACCGAGTCACGAATCGAACACGCCCTATAAATTCGATCATGGAAAATAGACCGAGATCGAAAATGACATTTTTTGGATTGTTTTTCTTCAAATAAAACGGGTTCGGAGATTTCTTTTCACTTCTAACTATGACAGAAATTACAATGGAGATAAACGTCTCTTATTTCGTTAGACATTCGAGAATATGACTATGGAAACCCTTCGGGTCTCGTTAACAAATGGTTTTCCATAGTCAAATTCCCGAATGCCTAACTCAACAAGAGACGTTTATCTCCTAAGTCGACCTCAGGCTATTACCGGGTAAAAACTTCCCAACAAATTATTTTAGAAGCTGACCTTGGGCCCTTGCTGTCACAGCTTCAGATGCCAATGACGGTATGGTTCTTCACCTTCCATGCTGGTACCTCGTTTGTAAATTAGGTGGACAAATGTCTCATCAAACTGAAGATATGGGCCGGTAACCAAATTTTGAAAAGGAGCTATACAGCAACAATCTATTGACCTTTGAACTTATGGCTGCATACTCCAAACTCGTTGGAGTTCTTCAAATTCAAAATGTAAAAATATTTTCGCAATTTTATATTTGGTCATTCTGATTAGAAGTATGGGAAAAACAAAAAGTGTTTTTTTTGTAACAGTAACCTTGACCTTTTGGCACCTCAAACCTGAAAATCGACAAGGTGCTTCTAGTTCCACTGGGGTTTCTACCCTGTAGATTTGGTGGGCACGTGTTAAATATAATTGTGGCGACCGAAAAACATTTCTTGCAAAATTAGATTTTTATAATTATGACTAGCTTGAATAGTTCTTCAACACTGCCATATCTGAGTCGCCAGAAAACAAGGATCTAATGGAATATTAAATTGCAGATGGCTAGGAGGAGGGGGATGTCGGAAAAAATCTCCAGGAACATATGATGATTTTAACTTTCGACATGTTAGACCACTCACCCACCCCTTTCCCCCATTTTTGCAATTTTTGCCAGCCAATTTCTGACACCCACCCCATTTGCTGGATATTCACAGCCCTACTTATTATTCAATACAGTTTAAAAATGGCGAAAGGGGTGGTCTCTATCTGTGATTGATGAAAATACAATCGTTTTTCAACATCTGCTCAACTGCAGGGCTCAAAATAAGCAGTGTCGCCTCGCATTTTGCTATGCAAAACTTGCAAAAAGCTACACAATGTCCAATTATGTATAGCATTTTGCGATACAAGATAATCAACTGCAGCCTATTAGGCTGCAGTTGATTATCTTGTATCGCAAAATGTAAATGAAAATTTGCAAACAAATTTGAAAACTAGTTCACTGATGCTTTACTTCTGATTGTGGAACATTCCAGGCATCACTCAGATTAACTCTCCATGAAGCATCATTAACAACTTCATATATAAGATAAATTCTATTGGTTTAAATTCTTCCTGTTTTTACAACATTTTGCAAAAAATGTCCATTAAAAATAACTTCAAGCCCATCAAATTAAAAATCCCAACTTCCATTTTGAGAACTCTTTTAAACTACCAAGACGCCATTTGAAAATATCCAAGTCCATGCAACCCTTAAAGGCAGTTCAGTTAAAAAAAAACATAGTAAATGTTTCATGTGTTGCAGATCATTTAGAAATGCCCAGTAATGGATGGAAACTATTCGATCTACTTTGAAGAATTCAATACAAAACAGCATAACATAACCCTGGTATACAAAAACAGCTATGTAATTTTTACAAAATGCTTTTCATTTTTTTGGAAATGTGTAGCATTTTGCTACGCAAAGTAAAAAAGTTGTTTTGAGCACTGCTCAACTGCCATCACTTGATTATAGCGTGATGACGTTGATTAGATGTTGAAAAACAATTTTATTTTCTCCAATCCTAACTTCCAGAATTGAACATAGAGTTGTCTGCTTCTTTCCATGTTAAACAAACTTGGACTATGAGATACCAAAACACACCAATGTATTAATCAGGTTGCCCAGGTAGTGTCCCGTTACATATTTTTGACAGGGGCGCGGTGGCGTCGCGGTAACCGGTTCTCGTCAGATCACCGAAGTTAAGCAACGTCGTCGAGCGCGGTTAGAAGTTGGATGGGTGACCATTTCAGCGACTGATTCGCGCTCCCGCGTTGTGTCCTTGGGCAAGGCACTTCACCCCGCTTGCCTACATGGGGGCACGATGACGCTGTGTACTAAGGCGTACTGCACGCCGATGGTGCGCATGTCTTCAACCAAGCTAACCCTGCCTGTGCCGCGGTGCAGAGTTCAGAGTTACGATGTTGGGGAGCTGACAGCTGCTCGTCGTTGCTCGGTGGTTCTCTCCGGGTATTCCGGCTTCCTCCACCCGTAAAACTGTCACCGACATGATGTGACCCTGGCTGTTAATGTGTCGTCAAACACTAATAATAATAAAAAAAACCCCCAAAAAACCCCATATTTTTGACAGTATGCTACTTAATCCTCTGCACACTGATGTCGAAATACCAAAATTTCAAACCATACATTTTTCCCATAATGCAGTTAGGAATTGAACTAATTCAGTCTTGTGTGACAGAGCTCATTGAGCTCTGTCACACAAGATTAAATTGGTTCATTTGCTACTGGTATTCAGGGGAAAAATGGGCCTTGAAAGTTTAGTATTTTGACATCAGTGTGCAGAGATTTAAACAATTACAATTAGAGCATGCGATCACAAAAATACATTAACACTTCTATTCTCTGGTATTCTGGGGTTGAATGACTTCTATTTTATTTAGTTTATTTGACAGAGTATATCTTTTTCATTCTTTAAAGTACTTTTATTATTTTATTTAAGAAATTAATGGTGAAAACGAGTGGAGTTACAGGAAACAGTTTGAAGAACAAATCTATTATCAGTTTAGGACGAATTACTTTCAATAATTTTGAACTTATAACCAATGACCTATCTTTAGTCCATGTCAGTGCACGGTCATGTCTCAAGTCAAGAATGTCAGTAGAGAATAATCAGCCTGAAAGTGCACTGATATATATATGCTCCCTTGGTATGTCTGGATGAAAGTCTCTTCTGTTTCCAGCGGTTCTATTGGAGATATGTATCAGATGTCGCTTCTACTAATATTGTTGTGTAAAAAAAGCTAAAAAAGTTCAAACTGGTTGGAACAAGTGACTCGTGACCCATTGAATGATTGCTGCAAATCTATAAAAATGACAAAATCAACATTTTTATGGATGAACCTGTCCTAAAAGACTATAAAATCATTGAAAGAATGAAAGGAAAAATAATTTTAGATCATATAAAGTTGATTTCTAGCCACTCCGACCACCCTCCCACCTCGTTATACGTCCTTGGAAAAAAATTGACTACCCTCCCCACCACCCCCCCCCCCCCCCCCTCCTGATGTGACAAGAATATTTCCTTATCTTTTGCCGGTTGTTTCGTGGTGGTTTCCTTTCGTGCGAGATGCTAAACTCGCGTTTCATGTTATCACTATAGTTATAGACCTTTCAGATGGAAACAAAGACATGCCAGAGCATGCCCGCTTCAGTCCTTTTGTCCCATTACAAGCAATGACTTTATATCGCAGTCTCTGAACACACCATTCTGAATGACAGTATATTTACTCGGGAAATCATTCATAAACAAGACTACAATGATAGGTGATACTTCTAGTCCATTAATCGATCACATAGAGACGTTAGCTTGACATACGTAAAGAATAACTCATTGGAAATTATATGAGGAAGCTAAAAAGTTTACAAACATACGGTCACTGAACAATAGCAAATGTAGATAACAAGATTTTTTATTCTTTCAAAGCAAGCATTGTACCAACAGTCGCTACATCATTATTGACAAATTGATATTACTTCCAACGTCAAATTCACTCTGTTTTTCACTCCTGTGAATTATTTACTCAAACTCTAATAGCAAATAGATTAGAAACATTATATAAGTCATTTCGATTTTTAACCCCTCTATCCAAGGTAACAGGAAAAACCGGCCAGTGCTATTCGCAAAAATTGCCATTCAATATTCAATATTTTTTCTCATCTTTCGTCCCAAAAACGTAGCTTATGACGCCTAATTGGAACGAACTCGTTGAGCTCGTTCCAATTAGGGGTCAAAAGCTATGTTTTTTGATGCACAAAATGAAAAACATTTAGTAACTCAATAAGTTTGTTTGCAAGTGTCGTCTGCTTTTCATGTTAGGTAAAGGGTTAACACCACAAAAAACAACGCTTTATATTTATGTTGCATCTATAGATATCGGATGAAAAAATATTTAGTGGCATGTGGATATATATCACACACCTGGACCCGTCCATGCTGAATGTCCAATTCAGACACACGAAAACAGAGATTTGTTAATGTACACATGTTTTATTAAAATTTAATGGAGAGTGCCTCTGGGTAACCCCTCCCCTCCCCCGCCCCCGATGAATTTTGATATTATGAATAGTTATTAGCCAAATCCGAAATCATACTTCACTTTGTGCTATTGTTATTGCATATGTATTGAGGTCATAATGCATTTTGGGGGAAAAAAAATATTTAGTGGCAGGTGGATATATACTACACATTTGGACCCGTCCATGCTTGAATGTCCAATTCAGAAACACTTAAACTGAGATTTGTTTATGTACACATGTTCTATTAAAACTTATTGGAGAGTGTCTCAGGGTAACCCCCCCCCCCCGCCCCCGTTGAATTTTAATATTATGGATAGTTATTAGCCAAATAAGAAATCATACCTCACTTTGTTCTATTTTTAGTGCACATGCACTGAGGCCAAATGCATTTTGGAGGAAAAAATATTTTGTGGTGTGTGGATATATATTATACACTTGGACCCGTCTAAACTTGAACGTCCAATTTAGGCATACGAAAACAGAGATTTGTTTATGTACACTTGTTTTATTGGAATTTATTGGGGAGTGTCTTTGGGTACCCCCCCTCCCCCCCCCCGATGAATTTTAATATTTTGAATAGTTACTAGCCAATTCAGAAATTATACCTCATTCTGTTCTATTTTTGTTGCATATGTACTGAGGTCAAAATGATTTTTGAGGAAAAATATTTAGCGGCATGTGGATATATTTAACACACTTGGATCCATCGACGCATGAATGTCCAATTAAGACTCACGAAAACAGTGATTTGTTCATGCACACTTGTTTTATTAAAATTTATTGGAGAATGCCTTTGGGTACCCCCGATGAATATTAATATTATGAATAGTTATTAGCCAAATCAGAAATTATAACTCATTTTGTTCTATTTTTATTGCATAAAAACTGAGGTCAAAATGCATTTTGGATGAAAAAAATATTTAGTGATATGTGGAAATATATTACACACTTGGAACCATCTGCGCTTGAATGTCCAATTTCAGACACACGAAAACAGTGATTTGTTTATGTACACTTGTTTTACTAAAATTTATTGGAGAGTGCCTTTTGGTACTCACCGATGAATTTTGGTATTATGATTAGTTATCAGCCACATCTGAAATCATACCTCACTTTGTCCTATTTTTACCGCATATGTACTGAGGTCTAAATACATTTTGGAGGAAAAAATACTTAGTGGCATGTGGATATATATTACACACCTTGACCCGTCAACGCTTGAATGAACAATTTCAGACACACAGAGATTTGTTTATGTACACCTGTTTTATTAAAATTTGTTGGAGAGTGCCTCTGGGTACCCACCCCCACCTACCCCACCTCCCCCCCCCCGATGAATTTTAATTATGAATAGTTATTAGCCAAATCAGAAATCATATTTCACTCTGTTCTATCTTTATTGCATATTTACTGAGGTCAAAATGCATTTTGGAGGAAAAAATAATGTGTGGTATGTGGATATACATGACACACTTGGACCCGTCTACGCTTGAATGTCCAATTCAGAAAAACGAAAACAGAGATTTGTTTATGTACACTGTTTTATTAAAATTTATTGGAAAGTGCCTTAGGGTTCCCCCCGATGAATTTTAATATTATGAATAGTTATTAGCCAAAAACCAACATAAAATAATTCAGCACCGAAACAGTTACTAAATTTTGTTTCTCAGTTTCAGTTTGCATCTCATGCATTGATTTTTCACTCTTTTCATTTTTGCGCTTCCATATCAGTCCTTCCAAGCTACTACGACAACTTATATGTTTTTAATTTTCAAAGTTTTTTTCAAACAGTTTCAAACGGTTTTTGTAATAACAAAACGAATAGCTTCAATTGAATGCAACAACCAAATATAGATAACAAAACCTGTACACGCTAAAATGAGCAACATGTGGATTAACGATCGGCCACTCCTGACTTCATCTCCATGTTGTGCCATGATTAGCCAAGGTAATATATATGTAATGTTAACCACACCAAGAAGCTAACAAGCTGATAATGTCATGTTTAGCCCTCCTCGCTGAAACCTTCATTCGATGTCCACTTTCTCTCGAAGACTGATTAATAATTCTTTCGTTCGATTCCGCAGTGACATAATCCCCGTAGATACCTATTTAGATACATTGATGATTTTTTCTCATCAATATAAACAATTTACTTCTTATGTGTTGTTGTGCCGTAAATTCTACCTTGTATCTTTATCACTAAAATTACCACTGTCTTCAGTTTACCAAACACAGTCTTATAGTGAGCCCAGTTATGGCGAATTTTAACCCTACTTTGGATGAGATACAGAATAATGATCATTTCAATTTTGTTTCTATGTATAACGAAAAAACGAACGTCACGGATGACTACAGCCCTGACGTGTCCCCATTCTCTATTCATAATCATTCATGTAATTATTATTCAACCTCAAACTTTAAAAGAGATTTCTACGACAAAAAGATAAAAACTAGTTTACTAAACCTAAACTGTCGAAGTCTGAATGCGAACTTTGACTCGCTCACCAACTTCTTGTGTGACATTCAGAACGACAAAAATTTATTTGAAGTGATTGGCTTGACAGAAATATTTAATATCCATGAAAATTTGATTTATAAAATCGAAGGATATCACCCGATTGTTTACAGGGTCCGACCTAGCGACGATGATGGCAGAGGAGGTGTTGGCATCTTCGTTTCAGAAAAACTCTCGTTTAAGGTTAGACCTGACCTAGAGATTTTTATTCCACACGTCATCGAAACAATCTTCATTGAGGTAAATCCGGGATGTCAAAACTCTTACGTCGTCGGGTGCATATATCGACCGAATTCACCTCCTCTGGCGAACATTGACACATTTCATTCCTCAGTAACAGATATTGTAACAAAAATTTGCTCTGAGCATAGTAAAGCTTTTCTACTGGGAGATTTCAATGTGGATCTACTTAGTTTCAACAGACACCAAAAAACTAATACATTCGTAGATAATATGTTCAGTCATGGATTCATGCCGGTCATAACAAAGCCAACGAGAGTAACAGAACACTCAGCGACCTTGATTTATCATATTTATTCCAACAATGTCACCGATAAATATCATGCTGGTATTATTATTACAGATATCTCAGACCATTTTGCGACATTTTATGTACAAGAAGGCACCCACGTTACCAGTAGTACATCATCCATTTATAGAAGGTCTTTCAAAAGAGAAAATGTGGAATTATTTAAAAACATTCTCCAAAACAGCTCCTTTGACTTGGTATACAACGGTACATGTGTTGAAACTGCATACGAATCTTTTATAAATATATACCTCACTGCATTTGAAAACGCATTCCCCCTAAAACAATTAAGGGTACATAAGAAACATGTGAAACGTAAGCCCTGGATGACGACCGGCCTTCTGCAATCATCGATCAATAAAAATAAACTTTTTCACCTAAAAATGAAAAAACCAACAGAATTTAACATAAACAAATATAAAAAATTTTGTATAATTTTTAATCAAGTAAAAAGACAAAGCAAAGCCTTATATTATAATGATATAATAGAAACAAATAAACACGACATGAAAAAACATGGAACATATTACGCACTATAATATCCAAATCTAAATCAACTGCCAGCTTCCCATCGAGAATATCTGTTAATAATGAAGAAATAACTGACCCCAGTGAAATCGCCTCAAATTTTAATGACTACTTTGTGGGGATTGGTCGGACAATAAACGAGAATGTTCCATATACAACTAAGAATTTCCGAGAATACTTAAATGGCAATTTTAGCGAGACCTTCTTTATTGTCCCAACAAATGAACAAGAAATTATATTGACAGTAAATCAATTAAAAGGAAAACTGAGCTCAGACTACAATAACTTATCAACAAGAGTTATGAAAGAGGCAATATTGCAAGTGGCAAAACCCCTGACACACATTTTTAACCTCTCCTTTACAGAAGGAAAATTTCCCGACAAACTCAAAATAGCTAAAGTGATACCGATACATAAAGGTGGCAACCCTCAGATGCTAGGAAATTATAGACCCATAAGCTTACTTCCAGTTTTCTCAAAAGTACTAGAAAAAATAATGTATCGTAGAGTCATCAGTTTTTTAAACAATTTCGAAATACTATATAAACACCAATATGGCTTCCGCAAAAGTCATTCCACAATTCATCCCATCTTACATCTTCTTCAGTATGTCGCGGATAGCAATGATAAACCCACAAAGGACTCAACCTTAGCAGTATTCATAGATCTATCGAAAGCCTTTGATACGATAAGTCATGACATATTGCTTAGCAAACTAGAATTCTACGGAATAAGAGGCAAGGCGAACGATTGGTTCAAAAGCTACTTATCAAATAGGTTACAATTTGTCGATGTTAAGTCGCACCAGTCCTCAACGCAAACAGTTAACTGTGGTGTCCCACAGGGCTCCGTTCTCAGACCCCTCTTGTTCTTGATCTATGTCAATGATATGAGCAACTCAACAAGGCTAAATCTACTTTCATTTGCTGATGATACAACCCCTTTTACATCTGGGCATGATCTGGAGAGATTGGAAACTGAATTAAACGCAGAACTTACAAATATTTTTATCTGGTGTTGCTGTAATAAACTTCAAGTAAACGCTAATAAGTGCAAATATATTATGCTGCACCCACCAAATAACCCAAACAAAGCAAATATGCTACGTATCTTTCTGAATAACACTAAGCTTTCACCGGTCGATAACTCCCAGTCTGAAAAGGTGGCTAAATTCCTGGGAGTTTATCTTGATGAAAATCTCAGTTTTAAACACCAGGTATCTTCTATTTGTTCTAAAATATCGAAAATAATATATTGTTTGAACAAAGTAAAAAATATACTACCACATAAAGCAATGAAGTCGTTATATTATGCACTTATACATAGTCAGGTATTATACGCAATCCAAGTATGGGGCCTCGCATCTTCTTGTTGTAAAATATACACTCTGCAGAAACGAGCCATTAGAGTAATCAATCGCAAAAGACTTAACAGTCATACAGATCCTTTATTCAAAATGAACAATATTTTGAAATTTAACGACCTTTACAAATTAAACGTTTCATTATTTATGTATGACTGGAAATATATGAACCTACCACAATCGTTTGAAACGTTTTTTAATGTTAGATCCACTGGAACTCTTACTAGACAAGCAGGATTAATACAGATTGATAAACCAAGAACGCAGTTTTCTGCAAATCTGCCGAGACATAGCTTTCCAAAAATATGGAATGCAATTGAGTCTGGTATTCGAGGTCTCCCCACCAGAAGCCTATTTAAAAAACAATTAGCCATGAAATACATACATAACTACTCTTCGAACATATCATGCGCATATCGCATGTGTCCCGACTGCCACCCTAATATCTAAATATTACTATTTTTTAATATTAGTATTGTGAAACGTATTGGATAATGCCTTATGATGGGTATTCATCTTCTCTTACGAGAATGTGCACTCCACTGACATTTCCCCTACACTGACTCACACTAATTTACTAAATAATTCTTAATCGGTCGTCATTTCAAGCAACAAATTTATAAATTTATAAAGCCTTACCTTTATCTTTCTGAACTGCCCTTTGTAAAATCTGGACCGGTAACTAATTGCTTAACACTCATTCATACTTCGAGAATGCATCTTCCTAGGATCCAACTCACCAGGCAAATATCTCTCTCCCTTTGTTTGTCTCCCACACCCCAAGGCAGGTATATACTTGTCAACTGTTATCTCATCCTAAACGGCCACTAATGTCTCATATGAGATCATTTTATGTGACAGCCGGTGGCCCTCGCTATAACTCTCTACACCCTATACTGAAGGCGGTGGTGATTATGTTTTAACGATGTCTACTGCATGACTATTGAATTTGTACGACCATACCAAGGAGACAACAGGAAGACAGCTAAATTTGCTATGTTGTCTCCTAACAATATATCATGTTGTGTTTAATTTTGTATAGTTGTGTCTTATGTTTTGTTATTCAGTGATATATTGTTGAATAAAGTATATCTATCGCCAGAGTTTTCTTGGTATAAGTGACGTAGCCATGGGTGTGGCAGTGAGAATTGAGGGGGCTCATTCGCCCATTTTCCTGAAATATGCCAGAAATACACATTCATGACTGGAATCCCTAAAACTGTTTCACGTACTCTTGCCCCAATACTTCTTGGATCATTTTGCTCAGGGTGCTCCAAATGGTATAAAAAGTTAATTGTGAGCTTAGTCTGGGTACCATAACAACAAAAAGTTTGCCTATGGAGATAGGCCTACGGTAGGGGTGTATTCGTTCGCCTTTTCTTTTTGCACTGCACATCAAAGATTTGGGAGATAAACTCCTGCATGGCGACGAGGAGAGTAGCAGGTGGGGCCTGAAGATCCAAGAGCTATTTCTCACAGATGATATGGCACTAGTGTCAGAAAGCGAAGAGGAAGAGGGGGGCTAGAGAAAAGAAAATGCTGGCAATTGTTGGGAGACTAGGGAACAAGTGGAGACTCGGACTAAATGAATTCAAAAGCAAAGTTATGCCCGCGGGTAATAAAGTGGAACCTACTCGAAAAGAGAGTAGGGACTTCTGTATTATGGAAAGGTAGCAGCCCACTTCGAAGTGTAGGAGAGACATGCGACTACGAGTATTAGGGGTAAATATATGCATTACGGGAAGAGACATCTACCGAAACCACACGAATAAACTAATTGTGAAGGGGATGCGAATCCTTAATCAAATGAAACTGATAGGGAGAACCAGCTTCAATAAGGTTTTCGTGGGGAAAACGATTTGGGGAATGGTGGGTATTCCATGTGTAACATATGGTACGGAAGTGATACCTCTAAATCAAATAAATGGCTTTAAAGACCTTAGAAATCCTGCAAAACGATGCAGGTCGGTGGATAGCGGGTCGAGTAATGTCGCAGCACTAGGGTTAATAAGGGGGTGAACTTGGATGGGTGAGGATTAAGGACAGGATAGACCTAATGAAATTCTGCTATCATAACTATTTAGTAGATGGTGTAAATTAATGCTCCAGAATATTTGGATTTCAAACATAAAGTCAGGGTGGATAGATCAAGTGAGAGAGTTCATGGATAACTATTCAATGAAGATCTCGGACTTAGAAGTGGGCACAAACCAGGGTATAAAATCGTCAGAGAAAGCGTCATGGAGGATGTGATACGCCGAAGGGTGACATCATTGGGAAACTGCTGAGGGATATTCCTCGTTATCCATCAAGTCCATGGATATCGAGAAATAATTTTTAGATAATTTGCGATAATTCACAGGCTAGTATATAATAAAGAGATATTCTACTCAGTGGCAAGACAAATTAAATTATTGTATAATTATATCCATGTTTCTTTCTTCTGATTTTATTTTTGTCCGCCACAAAGATGTACGATATAGTAAAACTGATCATGCTGAGCACCCAACTACCCGAATCGGGTACCACAGCCGTCATTTGTACAATCGACTCCGTGTGTGATATAAGTCCATGCATCAAGTCTAGTCTCCTGAGAACATGATTACACCAATCGCGAATCGATATCCAAATCTCCAATCGTAACGAAAGAGACACAACAGTTACTGATAAACATATTTGTGGCTTTCGCACCTACCCTACGCCCTTTGTCTTTGCTACGCCACGGCGGCTGGGTCTCTGAGTTGTCGCTACTACATCCGGAACTAAACGCACTGAATCGGGCCCTCGTTTTCAAAAACTGCCGTTTTAATTTTTCTATTTTATCCCGTAACACATGATTTTAGCGGTGGGAGATATGGACAGATAGAAATATTACGGAAAAGCAGGTGTTTGATACCTTCCAGCAAGCGTCTAAAGATTTGTTTTACACGAATTTGAGGAGAGGCTATTATCCATTACTTTCATCGCCATGAAAATCGACTTTCGATGAAGTTAACTCTCCTGAAATTATTAGTCGGGCGACGAAGGTCCAATTAAGAAGGAAGTAATTGTTGGGAAAGCACCTATGCTCTACGACATCTGTAGAAAATAAAGCCAAGTTTCCATTTGTTACTTTTAATAAATAAAGTAACAGACTCGGGGCTGTCTGTTCCTTTCGTTTATTAAAAGTAACAAAAGCATTCTTGACTTTTATGGCAAGCTAAATAAAAGAAACTAGTTCACAGATAATCCGTCACTGAGGTAAATGTAAACAGAAACATTACGACGAAAATTACTAAATAGCAGACTTTACAAAAGGCTATTAATTCAATTTTATGATGCATTTTCAATTCCTTTGAATTTTATACCATAAATAACATACGTCAAGAGCTGCAAAGGTATTTTGTTTAAAAAGAATTTAAATGCGAACTGTATTTGTATGATATATATGAGTTGAGACCTGAAAATTTCTTTTATTGTACCAATGAAAAATAAGGTGTAAAGGTTTTTAAAATATGCTTATGAAGCTGATGTGAACAAAAAACTTCCATCTTGATGTGAGGAACAGATTTTGTCTCGAAAGTATAGTGGGTCACTTTTGTTATGTTTGCTGCGAGAGTTTTTTTTGCTCAGTCCAAGTACCACTGTGCTGTAAACTACAGAATTCCAGGAACACTCAAATATAATCCTAGGGGATGTGGCAAACAGTGTGACTCTAGTATATCCATCAACTGCATTTAGATTGTTCCAGTTGCATGCAAAGAGAAATGTTGCAAATATAGTAATATTTTAGCTCACCAAAGAAAAGTCCTATGAACTGTACCTGCCACTTTTGTTTATCGTGTGACCATAGCTTTACGATTTGTACCATACACTGTCAAGTGGAGTGTTTCCTGGAAACAATTACTGAGGTTTCTCTACAATGGAGTGTCGATCATCCATGACACTGACGAGGCACTTTATGAAACTACGTCAGTTTTCCCTGGGTATTCGGGACAAATACACTCTATAGAATATCACTGACTAGTACGTATGGCTTACCATACTTTTTGAGAAAAAACTTCCTAGTTATTAACATAAATCAAGATGGTTGGTGTTTGTTTACACAACCATGATTAACATATTTACAGAAAATTTATTAATCTCTCTTTCATGACACAATATATCAAAATTGCCGCTATCAGCTCATATGCAATAAAATAATATAGAACTGTCATTATACTTTTTATGAAGGTAGGATTGCACAAGAATGAGAATAATTGCCTCGAAAAAGACGCTCCTTATAAATGGGATTATCAAATATTTAAATATTTGATCTATCAGTGTCACACTTCCCAACACGAAACTCGACTTTGGCTCGTTGTTTAGCGGATGTTTTTTTACAGTAATATGCAAGTTTAGTTTTTTTTATTCTTCCCAGGAAAATAAGTTAGCAAATGTCACCTCCTAGACTTTTATATTAACCCTTTACCCAACGTAACGGCCAAAACCGGCCAGCGCTATTCTCAAAAATCGCCAATTAATTTTCAAAATATTTTCATTTTTTGTCTCAAAAACATAGGTTATGACCCCTCGTTGGAACGAGCTCGTCGAGCTCGTTCCAACGAGGGGTCATAACCTATGTTTTTGAGACAAAAAATGAAAAAAATTAGTTATTCAAGAATTTTTTTTGCAAGTGTCGTCTGCTTTTCATGTTAGGTAAAGGGTTAATTCAAATGACACTTTATGTATTGTATACTACTCAAAGTTTGCTAAGCACCAAATATTTGGCACATCATTGTGAAATTTGCTTGTGACATATTTACAACATTTTTGGTGGATAGGATTGAGGAATGTATTGAGATGGTCCCCCAGTGTTTACATTAGCTCTCTTGACAGGCACACTTTTCGTGACAGTCATGGAAAGCATGTACCCCTTGATTTACATGATGTTTTCGTGTACTGTCTACATGGATATGACATGTGTAGGGTATTCAATATTCATCTCAACACAAACCTTTGTGATTTGATGAATGAATATGGCAAATGCTAATGTAAGAAGACAGTTGTCTGAATCAGAAATGTGGCTGGCTGTAGGGATGGTGGAGCAAGGGGCTACCCATCGTCAGGTTGGCGAAGCCCTTGGTGTGCACCATACGGTGATCACCAGAGACTGGGTACGATTTCAGCAGCATGGCACACCAGTAAGACGACATGGTGGTGGCAGAGACAGGGCAACATCTGCAACTGAAGACCGTTTTTTGATCATTCAGGCCTGTAGGAAAAGCTTCGACACAGCAACCCAGCTTCGCAGTGACCTTCAGAATGCATCCGGGGTAAATATTTCGACGCTGACTATCCGGGTAAGGTTGCAAGAAAGTCGTCTCCGATTGAGAAAACCATGTATTCGCATTCCGCTGTCCCCGAGCCACCGCCAGGCACGATATGAATGGGCCATGGACCATGATGGATTGACCAGAGAAGATTGGCGACCTGTTCATTTTACAGACGAGTCAAGGTATTGCTTAGCACACACAGATAGGCATTCTATGGAATGGAGAAGACCCGGAGAGCGATTCCATGCAGCCAACATTACTGAGCATTACCGCTATGGTGGAGGGTCAATCAGGGTCTGGGGCGGCATCAGCTGGGATGGACGTACAGAGGTGATAGATTCATTCTGATGGACGATAATGCCCGTTCTCATGTTGCCAATGCTGTCGGGGAGTACCGACAGAGGGAGGGGTTTGAGCGTATGGACTGTCCAGCAAGATCCCATGACCTCAATCCAATCGAACATGTCTGGAATGAGTTGCAGCTTGCAATTTCAGCCCGTCCAGTCCAGCCAGGAAGTGTCCAGGAGCTTGGTGCCATGCTGGTCCAAGAATGGAACAACATCCCACAAAGGACCACCAGGAACCTGATTGGGAGCATGATAAGGGGTTGTCAAGCTGTAATTAACAGTAATGGGTCTCATACTCGATTTTGAAGCCATACCAGTTCGCTCCGTCAGCTCTTTGGCAATATCGAAAAATCTCCCCTTTTACCAAAAATATCCATTTTCAATGGTGATCGTATTCAAAAGCTAAAATATAATGTCAAACACAAATAAAATCTTAATTTCTGTACTTAAAGCATTAAAGATATAATTAAATAACAAATATATACACTTTTCATTACAATATTTCAACTAAAACGTAAAACAGGTGGTTGGATGTACTTGGTGCTTAGCAAACTTTGAGTAGAAAATGTCACGATGTGCATGCTGTTGATATAGTGAACGGAAAAAAGGTTACATGACATCAAAAGGCTATGCCTGGGGTCCATTGTTCGAAACACAACTCGTGTTGCTCCCACTTGTCCATTTAGCTTGGGAATTATTGTGTTGGTTATTAGTCTGTGTGAAACACACAGACTATTGTTTTTGTTCAGTTTCTTTTTCTTTTCTTTTTCTTCTTCTTCAACTTCTTTTCTCTTCTCCTTTTCTTATTCTTCTATTTTCTGTCTTCTATGCACCTCCTTATTCGGTCGTTAATTCGAAAACGAATTGCCCTATCGCGCTGATTTTTTGGCATACTGACAGATGGTCATAAGTCCTCAGGACTCTATGTTTTTCAGGCTGCTAGGGCTCTTGAGTATGGCCCAGTCGACCACATGGTTTTCAGAGCCTCTAATGTCCTGTAACAGTAAATTCTCCTGAAGAAATACTATGTTGTATTTATTCACAGTGGAGACAATGTAAGCAGAAGTGGAGGTAGTTGTCAAACATTAAATGTTATCTGCTATTTCAACCAGCTGTCAGCTCCTTAAACCAAGCTTGCTTGCTTTACAAGGAAATAAAGTATAAATCATTCGGTTCAATGCTTTTAACTTTCTCAAGACTTCAGTATGGGTTTCAAAGATTTTCATGCAATGTGAGAATAATCATAACCCTTTCCATACTCACATTACTGCTCTAAACATCATTTAAATAAGTGTCAGAGCAAAAAACTTCCATTTCTGATTCCTTGATCGAGCCCTTTGAATGTTGTGCACATATATGCTTTTTCTGGTTTCTTGGAAAAAAATATCTGATTCCTGTATGAATATCTTTAAATACTATTAACGAAAACCTATTTCTGTTTTCTTTAAAAATATTTCACCCCCACCCTCAAAACTAAGCCTCCATAAATTCTCTATCTATTTTGTTTATTTCTGATATTCCCTTCACACAGACTTGAATTTACTGGATGCAATAAATTCTGTTTCTCTCGTTTATGATTAACTTTTCGCACTCTGTATATGTTAGTACATGGGAAAACACAGTTTATTTTGAGCGGCGGAAAAGATTGATTTTTAGCGGTTTTCCCGATGTTTTCACGATATTTTGAAATATATGACCAGTCGGAAAATGTCTGACCAGTTCCTTCCAACGATTCTGCTCACTGTCGACTCCATCAGCGCGGTTTGTGGTCATACATACCAGCCTGTCGCTGAAAGTAGACAGCGAGTAAGATATTTCTATCTAGCCGTTCTTTCTGCAGAGGACAAAAGAAAACGACAGAAAGAATAAAAATAGAATCTGTATAATGTTCTTCACCGGACAAACACTCTTTCTTAACCGTATTTGCCATCGTGATAGGAAAAATAAATCTCGATATCAGAGGCTTAAGAAACTATTCGACTACGTTTTGAGTGTCCACTTCAGACAGACATTTGATAAGAAATAAGTCAAGGGGAATCTCAGTGAGGGCGTGCAGTGATTGCTTTATGTACAGAGGATCTCCAACGAGTCCTCGGTTTATGTAGAAGTTTACAAAACAAGTTCTGCAAATTAGGTCTGGACCGAGCTTTAGCTTTAGCTCGGTTCAGACCATATTTATTGGACGAGTTTTGCAAATTTCGATATACAGTAAGTGGATAGTGTATTATCACTAAATCACCCGCAGAGTGGACATTCCACCCGAGCAATAACAAGCAAAGGCAAAGTTTCAACCAATGGACCTCCGGGTTAAACCCGGAGGTCCATTGGCTGAAACATTGCTTGTGTTTTTTGTCCATATGTACAAAATTTGAAAGTTATAGTTTGGGTGCCAACTCCACTCCACGGGTGATTTAGTTACAATCCACTCTCCACGTACTGTAAATTGGGGACGAGTTGAAGTTTCTATTTATTGTATGATCCAAATAGTCCACACAAAACAATTAAATACATAAAAGTACTCCCGACACTATTTCTGGCAATACATGGCCATGCATTAACATTTTTAATGAATGGACTTAATAACCAGAAGAAGGGTCAGATATATGAAAGGAAAAAATCATCAAAGTTCAAAACAAATTCATCGAAATTATTACATTTATTCCTGCTAACTCTTTCACTGCTCTTTGTATGGATCTTCAGGCAATTTTACTCTTCGAAAATACGTTACAGAAATATTTACAAAATAACGTTATGACATAAACCCCTGGGGTTGTGTAGATGGATTGTGTAGACGTTGCCAGAAAATGCAAAAAAGGTTCCGCTCTACAGTTTCGCACTACTGCACAGGGGAGAAACTCTAAACATAGGGCATATGTTGAAACTAATGCCATGTAAATTGGAGATATATTTTTAGTATCAGATATATGATTACATTAGGATATTTGTTGGACAAGAGAATTTGAAGTTTTGGTTCTAAAATTGGAGCCTGATGCATTACGGTAAATTATCAGATGTATTATGGGAAACAGTGCCTTCGAAAAATCGGCTATTTTTTAAAATGTAATTTTTACACGGGTTTTTACCAGGCATGCAAATAAAAAATGAGAAGAAAACCTGAGGAAACATGGAATTTTTTTCTCACATTTTAGAAACAGGGGGTTATATACTCCAGGGTTAGGTGAGTGGGGATGGTCGGGAAATTCTGCTTTTGAGGCTGCTAGGTGGCTGAAAATGACTGGTATCGGCATATTTTCATGCAATTTTACAGTCTTGCCGTTGACAATAAATTATTTCACCCACATTCAGATTATTTATTTCTACTTAGTCAGATAGTGTTATATGTTTTTAGTGGATTTGGGAAATGTAATACATGTTGTGATTTAGATAACTAAGTTACAGAATATTTGCATTTGAAGAGAGTGTATGGCATGTCATTTTAGGAAATGCCTGTAAAATTGTGGAGCGGAACCTAAAAGAATTATTTCATACGTTTGAACTGTAACGTGTTGATCCTTTATCCAAAGAAATTATGGGCAAGAACTTTTCAATGTGCTTCTGAACAACGGGAGAAATATAGCATTGCCAAAACAATGACACCACGTCGCAGCGGGCTGAATGAGCTCGCTCCATTTAGTATTCCCAAGCTTCAGTGTTATAAGACAAGGTGGCGCCTATAAATTACGGACCGGTCGCCTAACCTCTCTGACGGAGGGAGGGGTTTGGTTGGGTTGGTTGGGGGCTACACAAAAACTCACTAGCTGGCCATGTCTCGGTCTAGTGAAGGAAAAAGTTTGGAAACATAACCTATAAAACAACGATGTTGCTTTTATACTACAAGTTAAGTTATAAAGGTTATGGGCTCTGAAAATGTGTTTTATAACCATCTATATATTTTTTTATTGATCATACCAATATCTCTGCATAATTTGTGGGAGTGAACGCCTTACTCCGACTCCAGCTCGACCCCACGAGAGTGGTAAACACTCTCGCGGAGTCCAGCTGGACCCAGAGCAAGCGTTATTGTGCACATAACTCTCTGACGGAGGGAGGGGTAAAAGGTGGGGTTGGTTGGGCGCTACACATAGACTCACTGTGCCGACCATGTTTTGGTCCGATGAAAGAATTTTTTTAATTTTTTTTTTTAAAGTTTAAAAAATTAATAATTAAAATAATAAATTTTGATGTTGTGTGCGCTGGTAAATGGTTAAATACGTATTCCACAGCCAGAGTCATATCGTGTCAGTCAGTTTTACGATTGGGGAAGCCGGAATTCCCGGAGAGAAGTGGAAATCTCTCTGCAGTGATGCTACATTTAGTGGTATAGATATCTTTTTCCAAATGAAGGGGCAATACTATAAACATTCCAACACAAAAATTAGCGATACAAAGTCACAAGTGGTATGCTGCTCTGCAAAGCGTAACTAAATTTAAATCGAAAGTGTATGGTATCAAACTTCCATGTTGACAGATAAAATATTGTTTTGAAAATGGATATCAAGGGGCGGTAATCAACCTGCCTTTGCTGCCCGCGATCATGTTCACCGTGAACGAATCACCGTGAATATAAAAACAACCGACACATCTAGCAATCGTCTTAACCCTTTACCCAACGCAGACGATATCAAAATTTATTATTTTGAATATAATTTTTTAAAATTTTTCAAAAAATTTCAATAAAACCATATCATGTGACCCCTCATTGGAACGAGCTCATTAAGCTCGTTCCAATGAGGGGTCACATGATATGGTTTTGTTGAAATATTTTGAAAAATGTATTTTTTCAACTGATCAATTTGCATATTACGCGGGCGGATGCGGGCGATTCGTTAGGTAAAGGATTAAAATAATATTTGGGAGAAGAAGGATCTGTCGGCCCGCCCACGTCTCACACCGCTGCTACATGTGCTCATTTCTGATACAGCCATTTCTTTTTCCGGATCATTTGTTTTGATCAAACAAAATTATTCTCAGACATTTTTTTCAAACCGAAAGAGGGAGGGCGGTTTTTATTTTTATTTTTCACTCCTGATGCAATGGTCGCCGATGCCTAAAATCCAGTCGTGAGAGCCTAAAATTAAATACTAGAGCTTCCATGTTGATTTCACTAATAGATTTTTGTAACAGTGATCATACAACACAAAATCAATATATAACAACTAAATAGGAGATCAAAAATAATGAGTTTTTTCTAACTGGTTGAGTGCTAGAAGCCACAATCAGGCCTTTCAAAAAAAAAATGAAGGTACTACTGCAAATGCCAACATTTTCCTTGCCCATGTTTCGTATTCAGTCAAACTTAAGTAATAGTTTGTTCATACAAATTTGTTCCAACAGGTACTCTCCAATAATTTGTAATAAAACTAGTTTTGATGAACAGCTTCAGAGCACCAAAAATAATCTAGCCCTCAAACAGTTAAATAAACATGTATTTTGTACAAACATATGAGAATTGCGTCGCATTTCGCGAAGAGAATAATAATACTGCAGCAATGTATACGACATATTGCATCGCAAATCGCGATGCGATACCGCTAAAATCACACCCTATGATAGTTTTATACATTTTGAATTTGGTCTCTGAAATAAATATGACGAACGCGGGCCGAAAAAACGAATGCATCGCTGTCTGAGTATCAAAAGATTAATTTTGTTTAGCCTTACTTATAATTTATTTCTGAAAAGCGCCCCCCCCCCCTTCCCAGTTTGTTTGATTATAGCAGTTTAACAACACTTTCAACAACAATTCATAAAATATTTATCCTGTCATTTACGCCATTATTTGGAAAGATGCAAGATGCAGGGGTGTCACGTGGATGATGAGACAAAACGACTGTCTTTGAGTTATGAATAACTGATCATACTGATATGTCCCGGCTGTGGTGGCACAAGTGCCAACTGATAAAATAGTCCAACTACATCATCAAGGCATGCCTCCGTTTGATGATGTGGTTTATATATTGGTCACTCGGGATTATAGTTTAAAAACTCAATACTTTTTAGAAATTTATTTGTGGACAAATAAAATATTCATGTAGTAGTCCTGACGCAACTGCTTATTCAAATAACATGCACCGTACCGGTACTCTGAATTGGTTGTGCTGGGCCCGTGACAGCTGGAATCGAATGCTACAGACCTCCATTTGTATGCACGACTGCGAGACATTATGTGAGACATAAGGCCAAGTATCAAATCAGGTCCTGTAAGAAAGTACACAATTTATTTATTTATTTATTTATTTATTTATTTATTTATTTATTTACTGGGATTTAACGACACTTTCGACAGCCAGGGTCACCACGTGTCGAACAGCTTTACGTGTGGAGGAAGCCGGAATACGGAGTGCAACGGCGAGCAACTGTCAGACTCCCCAACGTACTAACTCCATACAAGCAGGGTTAGCATTGGTTGAAGACAAGTGCAGTACTACTTAGTACACAGCGCCATCGTGCCCCACGTGGGCAATAGGGATTAAGTGCCTTACCCAAGGACACAACGCAGCTTTCCCTGGCAGGGATCAAACCGTGAAGTGCATGATTACAAGCCCGAGCCAATCAATATCATGGACTTCAATCCAGACAAAAATGTCTCGTCTGGAAATGTTATTGGGGCGAGTGGGTGTCCCACACTTCCACAACCCCGACAACGACGTCCTTGGTGAAAGTTCTGCCAAACAATATATCATTGTATGATGATTTTCTACCTGCTTACAAGAGAACCCTCATTTTATCAGCGACTCGAGAATTTCGATCCCTGTGTTAAGATATGATAGTTAAAAGTGTCAGTTCGATAGAAGCTTGTAAAACCAGGAACAGCAGGAGGTATTGGGCAAATCAAAGAATTCCGCACTTACATATAAAAACCGTCTCTTTCGTTGTATTTCGCTGTTCGATTTACCTAAGTGTTTTCGCCAGAACCAAATGAGCCTAATAATGAGGAAGTTAATGAGATGAATCCCCTGCTCTTATCGATTAATTGGCGAACAACTACCATCCTAAAGGACCAACATCTGAAAAAGCCTACCTACGCGTCGAGAATCAATTAAAACTAACAATAATGAGATTGATTATATCAATTGACAGCTTGGTGTTTTACCAATATATGTGTTATCCACCTCCAACATGTTGATTTATTTGGTGACCATCTATGAAAATTGAGTCTCAAGTGATCGTTTTCTGCCCACAAATATACCAGAGCCATTTTTGGAGCTGGGACACCAAGCTCTCAAGCCAGCAGTCAATTCTGTAAGAAATTCGACGCTGTTATGGCCTGGAACCAGTATAACCCTTAAATAGCCCATAGTCTATGCTTTCGATTCAATCCTCTGGAAAATTTCAGTTGGTCGGAAAAGCGACCCAAATGGGTCGCTTTTCCAACGAACTGAAATATTCCAGGCGATTGAATCTAAAAGTATACCATAAACATTCATTTTCATTGAATCAACACAAGATATGTCTCTCCAACGGTACTTGCTTTGATCGAATCTTTAATAGTATTGCAACATTATTAGACGTGTGTGAAAACTAGTTACTTAGGAATGAAGATTCACCGTTTTATGATTACGCAGCGAAGTTCCATTAATTGTTATAATATCTTGATATTTTAAAGGCAGGCGAAATAAATACTTATTGACTGGAATATATGCATGTGTAGCAGGAAAGAATATATATTATCTTTGTGAGCGAAAGGACATCAAATTACACCGACAGTAATCTGCGCGCAAGATCCACGAAATGTGGGTAAAGGAACTACCCATATCATCGTCGGATTCTTTACAGAATTAGACTGGTGGCCTGAGAGCCTACTGACACACGCGACAATTGGACGAAATCAGTTCTGTAACACACACAAAAATTCGTTAATCAAATACTGTATTTGTTTTCGTTTTCCTTTTGCCAAAGCATATTTATCATAAGAAATGCAAACACTGAATTCGACCATTTTGCGTCTGTTCATGTCCAGCAGTTATCTTCAAATTGATGGAGCAACGGTCTGGTTAACTCGCCTGAAACTGTCGTTTGATTTTGGGGTTTCGAAATTAGCATTACGGAGATTGGAAAGTTTTACAATTCCTAAAATTAATAAAATGTTCAAAAGTTACATTATGGAAGCGCATGGCTTCTGAAAGTTGAATATATTTTGTTTAGAGTGATCGTTGAATGTTGCCAGTTTACCATCTGAGTTTTGTTCCCTTGTCATTTATAAAATGTACTGTTTTCTCCTGTATAAGAATGCAAAAACTGTTTACAAAACGGTGTTTCCATTGACTTTTGGCCATCTATGTTCGCTTTTTGGTTTGACAGATGACTGGAAAACGCATCAATTCGAAAGATTTGTTCTTGTGTCTACTGTCTGGTAAAAATATCTATCAGACACAAGTCGTGACTTTTGTTCCTTTGATGTCAGTTCTGTAAAATCTGATTATTTTTCTCACAATTTGGCCGATTATCCGTGAAGCAATTAACTGATGGGTTCAGGTAGTCGATAAGGGGAGATAACCGTCCACGTGAACCAGTCAGTGGAAGTGGAAAGCTGGGTATGCCGCCTTTCTGCCCAAAACAGTGCAGAATCACAACCGTCGGAAATAAAGAAGAACACAAGACATCTCTGATACTATTTTCGTTTATTTTTGATCGTACAGTTTCAATTTGGCAATATTTTATTTATGAAATACCACAGGATTGCTGGAGCGCCCCTTGATCACAAATAAAAAAGTGTCTCCACCGCCGCCATCTTGGAGGGGGGGGGGGGGGGTTGCTATAAATAAACAACAAAATGCCTCGAAGGTTTTCATGTTCCCAACGCCTCGCAATGGCCGATCACTTTTTAAAGAGTAGACTTCAAAATCTGTGAAAAAATGTTGATGATGTGTTCATTTGTTTGTTTTGGATTTTTTTTGTTTTTTTTTCATATTTTTTTTATTAAGATCTTAGTTCTTATTTACAAGCAAAAGTACATTTTTTTCTAAGATTAAATTTCACAAAAAATTATTTTACATAACACAAAAATAGCAAAGTTAGTGATTCCTTTGTAGTGACATGGGGTTTCCTTTGTAGCTGCACTATAGACAATGGGGTCTCTAAAATATGATGTTGCAAGATACTGCCGTGTGTGTTTTGCAAGCGATTCAGGGTCCAACATGCATATAACATAAACACACAAGTACAAATATATGATTACGTTTGTGCATTTCTGTCGTTGTGTATAAGCTCCATCGTCGCAACCTCTCAATTTCGCCAAAATTGAAGGAATGGTTGACTTGCGACCGTATAACGATGTCTGTAATGACTGCTGTAAATTGGTTATGTGACTTTTTGTGGAGGGAGACCTCATTTAACTGGTTGATTGCTAGAAGCCACTATCGGGGCTTTCACAAAAACAAGAGAGTACCGGAGAAAAAGCCAGCATTTTGCTTTCTTATGTTTCGTAGTCAGTCAAACGCAAATACTATTTCGTTTGCATAATTTGTTTTATTACAAGTTACTGCTGAGTGCACGTGGAAACTCACCAATAACTTGTCATAAACAAATTTTGAACACCAAGTTCAGACCACCAAAATAATCTAGCGCTCAGCCGGTTAACACGATCAGAAATGCACCGACCAAGCCATTCTGAACATCAGCTAGTGAATTCCACGCATTTACTTTTCAACTTAACGTCTGATCGAAAAGAATTAACCAACAATTACAGAAGAAGCCTTAACCCCTTGCCCAACGTAATGGCTATGTGCAAACCACTCTACAATTCCATGATTCCTTTCAATCTCCCTGTCCCAAACAACATACCCCCCCCCCCCCCCTCCCAATAAAACACGCGCGTCGCGTTCGCTCCACCGAGGGGAAGAAATGCGCCCAGGAGGAAAAAAAGACAAAATAACTAAAAATAATTTGACATTTTTGAGCAGGCGTCATTATATTTTCAAAACGTTATGCAAGGTAATGGGTCAAGGCGACTCGATCCACAAAAAATATAAAATGGGTTAACAAGTTAGCAGAGAACTGATTGTATCCCGTCTTAGGTTTATTTCTTTTGGCCCTTTTTTTCGAGTATGAATATTTGGATATGAGTTCTAAGTTTCCGTAATTTTTTAGTTGTGCAATAAATCCTGTGTAGGTTGGTAGACTCTTTTTCACTTTTCAGGAATAAATAAACTTTCTGTAAACATTTAGAAGTCTATTGTGTTATTAGAAGGGGTATGGGTGTTTTTGTAGCATAAAATAACATATTCTGCGGTTAAAGGAACAACATCGCACTTGTTCCGCAAATGTTCCGAAAAATTTAGAACTGTTTTCACAACAGAACATTAAAAAAACAAGTGAAGTATTGTTTCCTTTGGTATTGCAACAAAACGTGCACAGTTCCGTTTCAGAGAGTTTGCATTTATAAAGTTTTGAATTCGTATATAGAATTTTATGGACTATTTTGAGATGCAAACTTTGTAGATATGTATCGGGTGTGTTCATTTTTCGTGGGAATGCAAACTGAATATTTGCAACATATTTTAGTAAAAAAAAAAACAAGTGCCCAAACTGGAAAGTTGATAGAGTGTTATTAGCTTTTCGTGTTAGATGAACACCATTTTAATGAAGTGAAAGCTGCTACGCTGTAGCTACAGTCACAGCGTAAAAAAGCTTTCAATCATCAAACGTAATGGATTGAGAGGAGTAGCGTTGATGTGTTTGAGGCCAGTGGTTCTCGAAGTAATGGTCACCGAGGAGGAACAGTTCACATACCGGAGACGCATGGACTATTCTTCCCCGAGAACAACTATTTTGGCATAGTCAACGACATGTCGTACAATAATCATTATATTATATCGAACAAACCGGGGAGGACTCTTGCAACTCATCAGAGTTCGAATCCTACGTTCACTCCCCATTGTCAAGAATCTTGCGCATGACAGGCATTTCCACGGCTAATTTTAGGAAGTGTAAAGGATTATTTTTAGAACCATCGATACGTAAAATTCGTAGTATAATACCTCTTAGTCAATCAGATGTTTGTTTGTTTGTTTGTTGGTGGTTAACGTCACATATTTATGCACAATGGCTAATCGTGACACAACATGGCGATGAAGTCAAGAATAGTCAATCGTTGATCAACATGTTGCCCATTTTAGAGGACTTTCACCCCAAGCATTGGTGACTGGGTCCTATTTTACTAGTAAAGCGGAACTGGTTTACCGCAGTAAACAAGTGCTGCTTACTTCCCGGGGTTCCCACGGGGATAGTCAATCAGACGGGGGGAAGTCAAGTGAGATATATTATAAAATCTTTACACCTCGGGGTAAAGATGGCAGGTCAATAGTTTTTTTAGTAAATTGTCCGTTGTCAGTACAGTTCAATTCAATTTTGTTTTTTATGTCTAGGCTAAATGAAGTGTGTGTGTGGGGGTGGGGGGGGGGGGGGGTGGTGTGTATTTTCCATTCTCACTTCATTTCACTTCGTTCTGGGTTACGAGGGTGTATTTCCCATAGGTACAGGCGCGAGAAAAAATACCTTTTAGGCCTATTGTAACCCTACGAGTAGTTTTTAAGCTGATCCTGCTCTCTATGCCCATGAGCAGATCCAGTCAATACTGTGATGGCAAAGGCGTTCTCTTTCTCAACTAGATCATAAAAGGATTGAGATCTGCTTGTGACACATTTTAGAAAGTGACCCACGAATCAACTTGTTGGGTCACCTTGTCAAGTAACAAGTTGATTCAACAGGTTACATCGTTTGTTGTATGTTGTTGCTCTCAAAATGTTTCCTTCAACGAGTTGCTGGAACACAGAGTGATGTGATGCGTAAACAACGAATGAAAGACGACAGTTGAGTCATGTGATGTCATGGTGGTTTTATGGTGAGTATAAATACACGAGACATTTAAAATTAGGAATTATTCCAATGGTTTTAGGAACTTAGAGTGCGATGAACTGGTACATTTCTGCCAACAGCAGCCATTGATGCACTCCCACCAGTTGACCAGTGTATAAATACTGGAATAAAAAGGCACAGTACATTAAGGAAATAACGAACGAATTAATGGAAAGTTGTTGTTTGTGTGTATTGTAACATGCGAACTAACACTTTACCCAACGCATACGATATCAAAATTTATTATTTTAAATATCATTTTTTAAATTTTTTCAAAAAATTTCAACAAAACCATATCATGTGACCCCTCTTTGGAACGAGCTCGTTCCTAAGAGGGGTCACATGATATGGTTTTGTTGAAAATTTTCGAAAATTTTTTTTTTCAACTGCCGAATTTGCATATTACGCGGGCTGATGCGGGCGATTTGTTGGGTAAACTCAGTTCTCGTGTATTTTGTCATATCGATGCAACGATTTTTTCCGCAACATGTTGCTTCTACAAGTTGCTTTCTCGGCATTTGAAAATCTATGTTCTCGCGTTGTTTTATCAACAGGTGTGATTCATTTGTATTTTGGATAGAAAGGAGGATATAGAATTTCGACCAAATCGCGACCCAGCAGCAATCGGGTGAGAATTTCAATCCGCTTTTATGATGACAGTACAGTGGTTTTGTAAGCTTTGGTATTGTCTGTGGCCTATGTTTCAAATATCGCCCTAAAGCTGGATAGTCCCCGTGGGAACCTCGAAAAGTGAAGCAGTGCTGGCTTACTATGTGTGTTAAACAAGCTCTGTTTTACTGGTAAAATAAGACTCGGTTACCAATGCCTGTGGGGGAAAGTCCTCTAAAATGGGCAACATTGGGTATAAACTACTGGCTGGACTTGACTTTATATCAATGTTGCGCTCGCATTTCGCCTTGGTGCAGAAATGTATGACCTTAAACTAAATAAATATTAAATAAAGCTGCATCGTATGCCTATTAAGTATGACGAGCGATCGCTCGAAGCGGGATGATTCAGAATCCAACTTTGGAACTCTGCTTGCATTGTGCATTATACTCTTTATCACGCTACACTCCATCCACCCCTAACTTAAATCGTCATGAAAGTCGACTTTCGATAATGGTACCTTACTTGAAATTATTATACGGACGAGGAAGGGCCAATTAAGAAGCAATACTTCTTAAGAAAACATCTATGACGTCAGTACAAAATAAAGCGCGGAGCTGTCTGTTGTTTTCCTTTAATAAAAGTTACAATAAGAAAACGTGGCTTATATAGCAAGCTAATTTGAAGCAACTACTCCATAGATAATCCGCCCTTAAGAACATCTATCAGTAGCACACCTACCAACACTTAAGAACGCCCATTTTGGCTCCTTGTTTATCGAATGTATTTTCAAAGTAATTTGCAAGTGTTATTTATTTATTTATTTATTTATTTATTGGTGTTTAAAGTCACATATTTATGCACAATGGCTAATCGTGACCGCGGCAGTTTTACGAGTGGAGGAAGCCCGGAGTACCCGGAGAGAACCACCGAGCAACGGCGAGCAGCTGTCAGCTCCCCAACATTCGAACTCCACACAAACAGGGTTAGCATTGGTTGAAGACAAGTGCACCATCGACGTGCAGTACGCCTTAGAACACAACGCCACCGTGCCCCCGCGCGGGCAATGGAGATGAAGTGGCTTGCCCAAGCACACAACGCGGTTGCCGCTGGTGGGATTCGAACCGTCGACCTCTCGGCTTGCAGCCTGCACCTCTACCCACTGAGCCACATTTGCAAGTGTTTATTCTTCTCCGAATAAAATGAGCAAACCTCACCTCCTAGACCTTTATATCAATGGAAAGGACAGTATCTGTATTATTAATAACGATACACATACTACTGATATAATGAACAGAAAAAGTTATTAACCCTTTGAAAACGGAAGACTGGTCGATTTTTTGGTCCAAGGCATACACTGCAAAAAATATAGGTTCTCTTTAGAACCAAAACTGGTTCTAATCTCGCCCCTGAGATGGAACCAGTTCAGTTTAAACAGTATTTATTTCAAATCAAATAAATTTATAAAGATTAACATTAAAGTTTAACAGAATTAAACATAAATTGAGGGGGTTTCAGCCATAAGTTTAGAGCTTATATGAGGTTGTCTCAAATCATTATTAAGCAAAGGAGATATGAACAGTTGGCATATCGAAGCAGTTTTGGTTCTGTATAGAACCAAAACTGCTTCGATATGCCAACTGTTCATATCTCCTTTGTTTCAAAATGCTTGGCGACTGCGTTGAATAAGCTCCAAGTTTACTGCTGAATCTACTTCGGTTCATGTAATATTCTGTTATGCTAATCTTGGTAAATTTATTTGATTTGAAATAAATACTATTTAAACAGAACTGGTTCCATCTCATGGACAAGATTAGAACCAGTTTGGGTTCTAAAGAGAACCTATATTTTTTGCAGTGTAATTTCGCACCATTTTTCTTTTATTATAAGAGGTATATACACGGAGCATAGTCCACGCCAAACGCTTTACAGCAGGCCGGAGCAATGCTGTAAAGCGTTTGGCGTGGACTATCAAAAGTGGTAGGAAAGGGGGGCCAGAGAAGCAGGTAGATAGGGGTGTAAAGTCCAAAGGCAGTGGGGAGTGCAGCACCAGAAACAGATTTGATGTGCTCGATTCGGAAGAGTTAGAGGAGGAGATGGAGGTACTTGCAACAGATAGTAGGTTGGGGTCTAGGCCAGGAAAAAGGAGGAGGGATTCGGTAGAAGACCAGGGGAGTAGTCCAGGTAGTTCAGGGCCTGGAAAGAGACGGAGGGACAAGGATAGGGGTAATCCTAGGTCAAAGATACCGATACCGATATTGATTCCGAGTGGGGCTGTTGGAGAGGAAGAGGACGCTGTAAACAATAGGAGACTAGAGGAGATAAATAGGGCGAGGGACAAAAGTAAGTTGGTGGTTGCGGGAAGTAGCATAGTTCGGGGGATCGACAAGGTTGTCTGTGGTCCGGACAGTAAAAATAGAACAGTTCTGTGCTTTCCAGGGGCTAAAGTGGAGGACCTGAGGGATAGAGTGGACGGTATTGTAGCTGGGTCGGGGCCTGATCCGGTAGTGGTATTACATGTGGGGTCCAATAACATCAGGGAGAGGAAATCAGTTCGTTTGGTGGACACATACAAGGACCTAATTAGTAAGCTACTTAGCAGGAATGCTCGGATCATCGTTTCAGGGGTGCTCCCCGTTATGGGTGGTGGGAATGAGAGGAACTCGCGGATTATGGCACTAAACGAGGAGCTGGAAGAGCACTGCAAAGACTTGGGAATACATTTCATTGACCACTGGGACTCATTCTGGGGACAAGGAGAGTTGTATGGGCGAGACGGATTGCATTTAAGTAGGATGGGTACAGACCTGTTGGGCCAAAAAATTTTACAGGTGGCTGGGCCTTTTTTGGAGAAAAGGGGGGTAGGGGACCACAGCCGATAACCCAGAGGGGCACAAATGCTGGGAACATAGGAAGAACAACAAACATGCACAACACAGGGACATACCAGGGTTATAATAATGTGCCAGTGATGACAAAGAAACAAAGATTCATTAAGTTTGGATACTGCAACATCCAGGGTCTGCACAAGAAAGTAAGCGAAATATCAACACTGATGGACGAAGGAGACTTCGATATAATGGGTCTAAGTGAGACGTGGATACGACGGGATGAGCGGGCTGATCAGATGAAGGGTTGCGTGTGGATAGGAGCTGGGCGAACTGAGGGTCAGAAACGGGGTGGGGGTGTTGGCATCTACGCTAAAGAGGAATTACAGCCCTCATTGATTACAGATCTCACAGAAGCAAGGACTCAGATTCCAGTATCCAACGAAATAGTCTGGGCAAAAATCAAGTTAGGAAGCAGGAGTGTTGCCGTTGGTGTTGTATACTTAGCAGTGGAGGGAAGTAAGCCCGAGTGGAATGATTCAATATATACAACTCTTAGATCGAATATCACAGAGCTTGAAAGCAGAGGGTTCAGTATTGTCCTAATGGGGGACTTCAATGGGCACATCGGGGATAAGGAGGAGGGCATACAGGGAGGTGATAGGAAAATTAACACGAATGGGAGGAAGATGTTGGACCTATCAAAAGAGCTTGGTTTAAAGATCTTGAACAGGGATGCGAAATGTAAGGGTAAATGGACCTGGGAGAGGAACGATAAGAAAACAATAATTGATTATATACTCACTGACATTAGCGTATGGAGGGAGGTTATAGATGTAGAAATAGATGACGAGGGAAAAAATGACTTGGGTAGTGATCACAACCTGATAACAGTTAAGATTATGGGCAAAAAGACGAATAGAGACAGAAATACCTTCAAGGAAGTTTGGGGACTAAAACAAGGAGCCGACTGGAAGCAGTTTCGGGAAAAACTAAAACCAAGTCTTGAATGTATACCTAGGGATGCAAATGTCCAGAGTATTTCAGATGGCATAGTAAATAGCCTAACAGAGGCAGGGAAGGATTGTATAGGAAGGGTGAGGGTCCCAACGAGAGAGCTTGGATACAGGGTTAACGAGGGACTGAAAAAGGCTATAAAAGAAAGGAAGGTAAAATGCGCTGCTTACAGAAGAAGTAGGAAGCTTAAAGGGGTGGATAACAATGACACGAGACTAATGAAAGGAGAATATGAACTGGCACGGAAAAAGGTGAATGAGATAAAGAATAATAATAGGAAGGAGCGCAATTGCAGTCTTGCCAGAACAATAAAGAAAACGGGGGGTTCGAGCTCAAACGTATTTTGGAACTGGGTAAATAAACGGGGGAAAAGTAGTGTGCAGAGTATCAAAGTGGATGGGGAAAGTACAGAAGATAAAGGCCGTATCGCTTCAGAGTTAGTCAAGCACTGGGAAAAGATAAACGATAGGCGATGGGGCAGTGGGTCCCCACCAAAAAGAAATACACTGGTGGAGGAGAACCTATCCAATCGTGTATGTAGCGAAATAACGGCAGAAGAAGTGCGGAACGTGGTCTCGAAATTAAAAAATGGTAAAGCGGGAGGGACTGATGAAATTCCGAACGAATTCCTCAAAAATGGAGGGGAGGCACTTATTGAAGTCCTGACAAACCTTTTCAACCTGGCTCTGCGAAAGCAAGAGGTCCCCAGAGAGTGGAGGGAAAGTAAGGTGTCGTTCATACACAAAAAGGGGGATAAGGAAGTTCTAGATAACTATAGGGGGATATCAGTTAGTAGTAACATCGGAAAAGTATTCTGTAAGGTCATATACAGTAGACTAGAGGAAGTTATTGAAGGGAAAGGTTTTCTAGGAGAAATTCAAAATGGTTTCAGGAAAGGACGAAGAGTCACTGATCACCTATTTACACTCACCCAACTGATAGAATCAACAAAGGCTGAAAAGAAAAAGATGTTTCTGGCATTTCTAGATGTGAGAAAAGCGTACGACCGAGTGTGGAGGGAAGGTATGTGGCGAAAGCTCGAGGGCATCGGACTGGGGGGTGACTTTGTGGGAATCATGAAAGCACTGTATACAGATGTGCAAAGCCAACTCAGTCTAGGGAGTATCACTACAAAACGAGTCCCTATGGATATAGGCCTCAAGCAGGGGTGTATCTTTTCACCGATTTTGTTTGCATTGTATGTTAAAGATTTAGGGGACGAACTAATTCAGAGTGCGGAGGGGGTAAATGTTGGAGACATAAAGATACCAGGCTTATTCTTTGCGGACGACATGGTGTTAATGTCTAGAACTGAACAGGGGCTAGAGAAATTGCTGGAAATTGTTGGTAGTTATGGGAACACTTGGCGGCTCGAACTAAATGAAAATAAAAGCAAGGTAATACCCGTTGGACGTAAGGTAGATATGACGAAGAGATGGAGAGTGGGGGAGTTCTCAGTCCCCGAAGGGGAAAGCAAACAAATCACTGTAGGAGAAAAGGGAGAGTATGAGTATCTAGGGGTAAGCATAAATATAACGGGAAGAGGGGTGTACAGAAATTACTCAGCCAAACTGATTCTGAAAGGGAAAAGAATTCTGAACCAACTAAAACTTTTAGGGAAAAATAGTTTCAACAAGGTCTTTGTGGGGAAAACACTATGGGAGAGGGTGGGTTTACCAAGTATAACGTATGGCACGGACGTGATTCCATTAAACCAAACCGTTATTAAGAAGTTGGAAAGTACTCAGAATGATGCCGGCAGATGGATAACAGGGTCAAGTAATGCTGCAGCTTTGGAAGCAGTAAGGGGGGAGCTTGGGTGGATGAAAATCAAGGACAGGGTAGATTTGGGAAAACTGTGTTACTTTAACTACTTGAGAAACCTGCCTGACAACCGGTGGTGCAAATTGATGCTCGATACCATTTGGAATTCTAATATAGAAACGGGGTGGTCAAAACATGTGAGGGAACTAATGGACAATTACTCTATAGAGGTCACAAACATAGAAGTAGGAATGAAAGAAGGCAAAAGGTTTGTCAAAGAGAGAGTCATGGAAGATTGCAATCGAAACTGGCGAGCAGGGGTTAGCGTGAAAAGATCACTGCAGGGGTTACAATATAAAGAAAAGCCAGCTTTTGAGAAGTACCTAGATGGCACCTTTGGAGGGTCACTGCTGTTCAAACTGAGATCAAGATCACTGGAGCTTCGGGGAAAAATTGGGAGAGATGGGGAAAAGGGATGCCAAATGTGCCACTCTGGAGTAGTGGAGACCCTGGAACATTTTCTCTTGGAATGCCCACAGTATATACCTCATAGAATAAAATTTACTGGAAGAATAATGCAGAAGTGGGGTGAAGAAACAAAGGATAGATGGCTGAAGGCGGACACGAGGGAGAGGGTAGGAATGCTTATTGAAGAAATTGAAAAAGAGGAAGTGAGGGACACTATTAAGCAGTTTATATCTGAATGCTGGGAGGAGAGGAGGGGAAGAGGGGGTGGGGTGCAGGGGGAATGATGGCCTTCTCTTATGAGGACCGCGACAAATCAGCGGCTGGCCAAAGAGTTATTATTATTATTATTATGATGATAAAATAATAACTGCAGTCTGCAGCCAGACGGCGGCAGACTGCAGTTTTTATTTTATCTTCACTGCATATTGATATTGGGCTGACCCATCTCACTGTAAGTGTACACAAATGCGATACCATTCCAGAAAAACGATGGTCCAAAGGGTTAAAATACACCACCATTGATGGTGAAGCGCCGTGTCCTTATTTTCAAATGGTTTTCAACAGAGAATAATAGTGAAACGTTCAAACTGATTCTGACTGATTGGAGAAACATTGTAAAAAGCCAGCTTCTGTATTTTGTTCTCTCTACCGGAAAATGTCAGAAGTTTGCGAAATGATGCCATCATCGATAATACAACTTCGCTAACATATCGAAATTTCTATTTTTAAATGAAATTCCCACACCCGTATTATTAAATTTACTAACAGCTTTAGAAAATTAAGGGGAGCTAACTTTCCGGAAAATCTCTTCCGGTGACGAAAATTGTCATCCATGGCTTCATCGTGCAATTTGAATAGCAATTCAACTGAGCTATGGAGCATATGATCGCCACAGAATACCTTAGTCATCGGACACTCTGCGATTGATCACGTCTTAAAGGGTGTTCAGCATTTCAGTCGGTTTGGATCTGTCGTGGCACTGAAACACTTAATTAAACTGACTGATAATTAATACAAAAAGCGACGCTTTCTAATTCAGTATGGCTGTCCATCCAAGATTTTCAAACCACACGCAAAGAATCTGATATTAAAGTCAGATACATCTCTTGCCGAGCATTTCGAAAAATATGGAACCCCGAGGTTCATCTTCGTTTCTATCTTACAAAGGCAATTCCGCAAATGTATGGCCGTCCACATAGGGGGCGTCAAGAGGGAAGCACTCGTCGGCTCCTCTCTTATGATATTGATGTTTTTGATGCCTATCAATATGTTATATAACACACGTTTATAACGAAACGTTTTGTGACTTCTTTGACATTATTAACCCTTTGAATCCTGATGGTATCTTCCACGTCAGTTCCATGGTAGGAACAGGACGAGTCCATATTAATTATTTGGGGGTAGACCAATTAATATTTTCAACGTGCAGTCTTAGGGCTGCACGTTGAAAATATTGATTGGTCTACAGCACACATTTATCTTGCAGTTATCCCACTTAATGGCATTATGACGTAGCTTGTGACCCTGTCGGAAAAACGGCCTCTGGTGTCCAAAGGGTTAAAAATCCAGCTGACCCCAAATAATAGCATCACGTCTATCTCCAACGATCGATGAGAGAATGCTCGCTTGCACTATTTATGAATTGTTACATTGTTCAGCCAACATTGAAGGGAACTGACCTTTGTTTATTGTTTTCTTCACGAAGAAGAAATTTTTTATCAGTTTAAAAGTGCTGGGAATTAGTCCAAAATCACTGTTATGTGAATTTTAAAATTGATATTTTTTATATAATTTCTGATAAGATGCAGGTCCTATGCATCAAATACAATTCAGCGCATGGACAGCAGGGTTTCACATGGTGGTCGGTGAGCTGACAAGTAACTATTCCTTTTGTACTTTTTTTCAAGAAATTTCAAATATTCCTCGAGTGAGTTTGGCTATTTCTTAAACTAGGGAGCGCGATGGCTGTGTTTAGAGTATCCAACTTTAAACTGAGAGGTCCACTGTTCGGTCCCCGCGAGGGGTAACTGCGTTGTGCTTAACTGCAGCAAGGCACTTAATCCCCACTACCCACGTGTGGTCACAGTGGCGCAGTGTACTGACGCATACTGCACGTCGATGGTGTACTTGTCTTCAACCAATGCTGACTCGTATCTTGGGGAGTCTGACAGTTGCTCACCACTGCTGGGTGGTTCGCACTGGGTATCCCGGCTTCCTCGACCCGTAAAACTCTTCGAGGTGACCTGGCTGCCAAAACTGTCGCTAAACCCCAATAAAAAATTGGTCTAAATTCTGCAATCGCTCATGTAGATGGATTATTTTCTCCCACCCTAGGGTTACGAGATATTGAATTGGTGATACAATTTCAAATTAATAATGTACCGAAAATATTAACCTTTTGAAACCGTAAGACCGCTTTTTTTCTTGGACACATTCATAAGGTCTAATTCCATAAAGTAAACGGCTGTTCGGTGAATTTGTGGGGATACTACAGTACGTGGAGAGTGCATTATCACTAAATCACCCTCAGAGTGGAGATTTCACCCGAGCAATAATTGCAAATTTGTTGCAAAGCACAACCAACACCAGCAAAGTTTCAGCCAATGGACCTCCGGGTTAAACCCGGAGGTCCATTGGCTGAAACATTGCTTGTGTTTTTTGTCTATATGTACAAACCTTGAAAGTTATAGCTTGGGTGATAACTCCACTCCGCAGGTGATTTAGTTACAATCCACTCTCCACGTACTGTACAATCAATATTTTTAACGTGCAGCCTTATTAAATTGTTCCACTCCCAAATAATGAATATGGATATTTCGTTCGAACTGAAGCAGTTAAACTGTCTTGGAAGGTGCCATCAGGATTTAAAGGGTTAACGCCAGATTCATATATTGTGAAGTAAACGCCGGCCGCCGTTTTTCTAATCCTGATATCTTTTTAGTTAATAAAGATTGAAAAGCCAATTCAATGGGTGCGTGACAACAAAATTGCAAAAAGTATTTAAAATGTTACGGAACGGACGGTTCATGTGACGCGCGAGACACGCGTATTTCGGCTAGTTGCTTCATGTGCATGTGGTAGTTGGTGAGAGGAAAACTGTCCACGTTATTTATGGAGTTATAGATACTTATAAAATTGTATTATGTTTAACATTTTATTTCTTCAACACCAGTTTTTCGTTATGTGACAGATCATTGGAAGGTTCTTCCTGAGGCCATTCTAACATTGTACCATAAAACAGCCCGCCATAAGCTCAACCCTTTAAACCTAACGTTCCCTGAAAACCCGAAGAGCACTCTTCACAAATACAACGTTAAAAACGGATATTTTTCAGTTATTCAAGAACTAATTTGCCAGTGTCGTGCACAATACATGCTTGGTAAAAGGTACATAATGGAAAGTATAAACGTGCAACGTAGACGACTGCATACTTGTAAAACTCATGACTGGAACTGGTGTAATAAAAGATGACATTTCCACCCGGTGAAGTACACATACACCTTCAAAAGAGAAACTAGAGAAAACTTGTTTTCGCGAGAATACGAGAAAACAACGAAACATTAAACCAATTTAATGCAACAAAAATTGGTAAAACAGTGAAAAACGAGGACATCAGTTTCCAATAATTAGATATAACTATAAAATATTTATAACTTAAAGACGTGAATAATGTAGCCTATCGCTCCATAAATCTTTATCAATTTTATTTTTAATTAGTATAGCATCCCATTTGTTCTAATATCGTTTGCACATGATCGAATACGCGCCGACCAGTAGTGACATTGTGTAACGCTGAGATATATTACAAGGATAATTGCTACGCAATTCACATTGCAAACAGCCAGTTGGAGGTCGACTGGGATTAGAGACGGCTGACACTCTCGAGCTAAAACACAAAAGTTACTGGATACATAGGGTTTTTGTTATCAGTACTGAGCAAAGCCAAAAGAACGGGGGTGGGTGATGGGTGCGCACGGGTCACGTCTCCCCCTTTCCATAGTTCTCTTACATGTTTGTTTGTTTATTGGGGCTTAAGGACACTTTTAGAAATGGTCATATCATGTCGGACAGATTTATAACGGATGCAGTCGATGTACCCGGAGATAACCACGGAGAGCAACTGTCAGATCCTCCAACTTACTAACCCTGGCAAAAGCAGTAGCTAAAGTTAAGTGAGCCATCAACTCGCAGTATGCTCTTGTAGACAGTGTCACCATACCACAACGAGGTCAATAAGTGCCATGCCTTAGTATACAATGCAGATGGCGCGCGTCGGGATCGAACCTTCGTCCTATTGGTGTAAAGTCCAATACTCTAAGCAATTTGTGATCTCGCCCCAGATATGTTATAAGTACACTCTGATGTGGAAAATTAAATTAAGTTAAATTAAATTAAATTAAATTAAATTAAATTAAAATTAAATTAAATTAAATTAAATTAAATTAAATTAAATTAAATTAAATTAAATTAAAATTAATCCACATCCAGCTGGGTTTAGTGAATATAAACCCAGGTGGGTTCATATTCACTCAGCCCAATGGAATTGGGTAGATTTCTAACCCAACTGATTTTAGAGCGCACACTCTTAAAAAGTTGTGTTCTTAGAGGGTCCATATGAAATCGAATGAGTAGGTCCATGTTCTAGAAAGAGCCACAGATTCTACTGAAAACCCTCGGTCCTATGCAGGTTCTTCGTTGTTTTTCTGGGGTCTTGATTAAAAAAGTATTCAACTTCTGCATGTGGGACACAAATATTTTATGTCACCAAAATCTTCCAAGACTGTCAGCTTATCTGTCGATTCAAATCGTCGGGGAAAACTGATAGGTTTGATTTTGCATGGATGTTATCAAGTGAAAGTATATAGAATTTGAATGCATTTACGGTACGATACAATAAAGAATTGCAGTTTTATGAACCGGACATATATACTGGAAGTCATACGATCTTTCTTGGATGCTCAGTGGACACTGCGTTATACGTTCTTGTGAATTTATAAAAACTTTATTTGTTGTACACTCATCTGTGAAATATCGAAATGGAGTGTTTTCATGGTCGCGCGACGTTGTCCAGATTGTTGCCTATGATAATTTAATAAACTGTTGAACTTTTATTCTTGAGCGTTTCTCTTGTAATTAAATTCTTCTTCTGAAACAATTTGACCCATTCGTGAACGTAGGGGCCTGCGAATCTCAAATTGTGGGTCTAATTTAATCCCGAATCGAATCAGACAGAAGGATTCGAATGCAATCGACTCTCGTATCGGATCTCAACGCTCTTCAAGTTATCAATATTGCAGCTTTTTTCATCAATACACTCAAGAGAGGCTTTAATATCAGTAGTAGGAGAGGCTTTATGTGTAAGAAGTAAGGTAGGCTTTAACACAAGTAGTAGGAGAGGCCCTAATATAAGTAGTAGGAGAGGCTTTAACCCTTTACCCAACGTAACGGTCAAAACCGGCCAGTGCTGTTCTCAAAAACCGCCAATTAATTTTCATTATTTTTTCATTTTTGTCTCAAAAACATAGGTTATGACCCCTCGTTGGAACGAGCTCATCGAGCTCGTTCCAACGAGGGATCATGACCTATGTTTTTGAGACAAAAAAATGGAAAAAAATAATTATTCAAGAATTTCTTTTGCAAGTGTCGTCTGCTTTTCATGTAAGGTAAAGAGTTAAAAAAGTACTACAACTTGCTCGTAATTCCTTGTACAATAATTAATATAAAAAACTTACAAATACACAGACAAACATGCACCCTCAGAAAAATTCTTCAGTAAGTTTGATTACGTACAGTGAGGATTGTCGCCAATGACTCAAAAAGAACATTCATTCCGATGGTCATTTAGCTGAAACTTTGCATTGTTTCTTATGCTTTTTACAGAATTTAAATTATTGTCTGAATGAATATTTCATTCTTCGAGTGTTTTGGTGTTGATCATTACATAACACGATCAGAAGAGGAAACTGACAATACAATATTCTTGAACAGCTGGTGGCGCGGTGGACCATTGGATGGATCAATAAACATTAAACCGAAAGGTCGATGGTCCGATTCTAGAATGCACCCTCTGTGGTGTGTCCTTGGGCAAGACACTTAAATTGTGACTGCCCATTTGAGGGTATGGTGGCTCTTTTTATTAATGCGTTGTGCATGTCGGTGATGCACTTGCCTTGCGGCTTAGTCTGCTTGTGCAGAGTCAGTAAGGTGGATAGTCTGACAGCTGATTGTCGCTGCTCGGTGGTTCTCTCATGGTGTGACCTTGGCTATTGAGAGTATTTGAATTCTTGAACAACTAAGTATTTCATATTTTGGCTTGAAAACATGGCATATGACCTCTTTTCGGAACGATCTCGTTCCAAATAGGGGCCGTAAGCTATGTTTGGTGGCGAAAGATGAAGAGATAAGATATTAGAACTGGAATGGTCATTTTTGTGAATAGCGTTTGCCTATGATGGCCGTCATGTCGGGCAAATGGTTAACCCTTTAACCAACGTACACGATATCAAAATTTATAATTTTAATTGGTATTTTTTTTCTTCAAATTTTCATTATATGTCAACAAAACCTATATCATGTGACCCCTCATTGGAACGAGCTAAAAACTGAAGTTTTTTTTTTCAACTGTCCAATTTACAAATTGCGCTGACCGATGCTATCGATTCGTTGGGTGAAAAGGTTATTACACCATATTACACCATTCACTTCCAAAATAAAAAAAAACACTCTACGCGCTAAAAATGCTTCTGGATGGACAGAAACCGTAAGATGCGCCAGTGGAATTTTTAAAATGCTAATCGACAGTCGAGCGATGGGCATTTTATGGCTTCTTTCTCAGTTTATTGATTTCACAGAAAGGCTGAAATGTTCTGTTAATTGTGCAATTGGGATGAACGAATCCACCGAGAAAAGACACATGCGGTCAAAATAGTACAATATCAAAATCCAGTGTTCCGTTTGATATGAGGAACAATATCGCTCAGCTGGTGACCTGTTGTGTCCATAATTTCTCGGTATGTGATGGAATCGTGTTGTCAAAATAACACACTTTTTGGAAACCCATTATTCATATCACAGATTTGACAAAAGTACCATTCTGTTTTATTGATAACTTTGTGATAAGGTCATTTGATAAATATCAATTGGGAGTAAAATGATGATTGAGGCGGCAGTCTTCATAAGGTTGAATACAATAAATTAATAAAATCGAAATACTCCTCGTACTTTACGTTAGAGACAATTGAAATAAAATCCACATGAAAGAAGCCGACAGTAAATTTACTATTATCTATGTAGTTTAATAGGGTGTTCCCCAAAAATTTAGTTTCCATCAGCACTCTACTAATTATACACTTAAACACATCCAAAACTATTAACGAAAATGCATTCAAGTTTCAGACAACAAGCCCAGATTTCAAGCAGGGACGTCGCGAAGATGATTGATTGCCTTGCGTCGTGGTAGTCGGGTTAAGTTGGGGTTTACACTACAAGTGTAAACTCGAATTTAACCCGACTATCATGGCGCAAGTCCGGACTGAAGAAATATTCCAACTACATCATCAAGGCATGCCTTGATGGTGCAGTTGGTATATTCGTCTATGGAGATGGAGTCTATGGAGATTATAGTTTAAATAAATACTTAGTATATTTGTGGATAAATACACGCAGTAGTCGTGATGCCTGGGATTCCCAACTTTCTTATTAAATTAGCACATACTTGACGCAAAATTGGTCATGATTGGACGCCAATACTCCCAAGCAGCTCCATACATCCAACTGCATACGTCCACGAAGAACACATTGTCCGTAAGAAAGTACATGAATACTTGCAAAAGCGAAACTGTATCTTAATCTCCAATCCAAATAGTTACGCCCCTGATTCCCAGGATCGGAAAAAATACTCGAGAGAAATACAGAATCAACTAAAGAAACAAAATTTACTGCCACCAGTAAATTCAAGTCTGTGTGAAAAGGGTTAAAGTATCAGGAATAAACTATAAAGAAAGAGAATTCATAGAGGCTTATTTTCGGGAGTAAAATATTTTTGAACGAATCAGAAATGGGTTTTCGTTAGCAGTATTTACAGATATTCATACTGGAATCAGAACATTTTTATAAGAAACCAGAAATGGCATATATGTGAGCAGCATTCAAAGGGTTTGATACACGAATCAGAAATGGATATTTTTGCCTTTGCCCACTAATTTGAGTGATGAAATACATTCAGAAACTTTAGAAATGCTTTAAGGTGTAATAAAATGCTTTTCCCAATCTTTCTGAATAATGCCCCCATATTTAGATCTTCAGAGTGTTAAAAATATTCCCTTTAAATACTCAATTTTAATCCTTTAAATGGAGGCGCAGTGTCTCAGTTGGCAAAGGTGCAGGCTGCAAGACGTGAGGTCCTCACTCTGTCCTTGGGCAAGACACTTCACCCCATTGCCCACGTGGGTGCATGGTGGCGCTGTGTACTGAAGCGTACTGCACATCGATGGTGCACCCGTCTTCAACCAATGCTAACCCTGCTTGTGTGGAGTTATTATGTGGGGGATCTGACAGTTGCTCGTTGTTGCCCAGTGGTTTTTCCCGGGTACTCCGACTTCCTCCACCTGAAAAACTCTCGTGGTCATGATTAGCGACTGTGCAGAAATATGTGACATTAAACACCAATAAATAAATAATCCTTTAAAAAATGAGCTCAATCCAATAAAGGGTCATAAGCTATGTTTTTCAAGCAAAATGAAAAGGTAATTAAAACTGAATAGACGTTTCTGTGAATAATGTTGACCGGTTTTCGCCGTTATGTTGGCTAAAGGGTTAAGTATCCCTTACTTTGGAAGGCACACTGAAAAGGTGTTCCATTCCACATAGAATTAAATGTTAAGAAAATAAAGCGAAAAACATTAAGTTTCTCAGCTGATAATATCTGCTTTTGCACTCCGGAGAGATGGAACGGCACAAATCAGAGACATTCTCTTAATGGCACTTTGGCGCCAGAGGTTTCTGCACTCTCGGTGAGACCGAGCTGAGTGCAGTGAAAGACTATAGAATTCCTCTAACAAATGAGTTTTAAATAGTCATAGCACTGACACAGTTAACACTACAGTCGACCATGTCAGTATTGCATTGTTACCGGCACCCTGACAGTTTTGTGATAGGTTTCAACAATTATTCAGTGCAATTTTATGGAAAGGGTTAACTTTATTCTGCCTGAAATAAAATATGTGTAATCCACATAGTCGTCTTGAGAGGGTTAAAAGCAATGAACTGAATAATTTATAATTTATTTCCTTGCAAGGCAAAGGGCTTCTCTCAACTTAGTTTCAGGAACTTACATCCCATTATAATGACAAGGTCAGATTTAATTTTGACAGCTAACTCCACTGGTGTTTACATGGTCTCCAGTGTGAACATAACATTGTATTGCTTGGGGAGAATTTACTGTATCAGGAAATTGGAGGCTGTGAAAACCCTGTGGTTTACTGGACTATACTCAATGGCTCTAGCGACCTGAAAAACATAGGTGACCGAGAAGTTGTGAATGTCTACCAGTATGCCAAAAAAAAAAAAAAAAAAAAAAAAAATAGCGAAATAGGACAATTGGTTTTCGAGTTACCGTGAGGACAAGGAAGTGTATAGAAGATAGAAGACAGGAGAAAAAGAAGAAGAAGAAGAAGAAGAAGAAGAAGAAGAAGAAGAAGAAGAAGAAGAAGAAGAAGAAAAAGAAGAAGAAGAAAAAAAGAAAGAAAAAGAAACCGTACAAAAACAATAGTCTGTGTGTTCACATAGACTAAAAATGTTGAGAGGCTGTAACAACAGTCCGTTGTCCGTCGAATGAGTTCAACAGTAATTTGACCCGGGTTATTATAATCTATCGAGAGGACGAGACCAGATCAGTAAGATCAAATGAGACGCTATATGCGTAGTATTATTTATTTTTATTTACTTATTGGGGTTTATAATGACACTTTCGACAGCCAGGATCACTTAATGTGGGACAGTTTTACGGGTGGAGGAAGCCGGAGTACCCGGGGCGAACCACAGACCAACTGCCAGACTTCCCAACGTACTAGCTCCGTTCATTCAGGGTTAGCGTTGGTTAAAGACAAGTGTACCATCGATGTGCAGTACGTCTTAGTACATAGCCCCACCGTGCCCCCCGCTTGTGCAGTCGGGATTAAGTGCCTTGCCCAAGGACACAACGCAGTTGCCCCTGACGGGGATCGAACCTTTCGGTTTGAAGTTCAATACCGTAACCACTGAGCCACCTCGCACGCAGGCGTCGTGTTTGATCTGGCCTCTTAACCATTTACCCAACGCAGACGATATCAAAATTTATTATTTTAAATATCATTTTTTCAAATTTTTCCAAAAATGTCAACAAAACCATATCATGTGACCGAGCTCGTTCCAACGAGGGGTCACATGATATGGTTTCGTTGAAATGTTTTGAAAAATAATATTTTTTCAACTGCTGAATTTGCACATTACGCGGGCGGATGCGGGCGATTCGTTGGGTAAAGGATTAAACAAAACGGAATATGACTACCTAGATTAATTGAGTCTTGTAATAATTTGTTCCGTATATGACATTGGATATTTAAAAATTAAATACACCTGACGTTAAAACCTAAACTGAATGATCGAATGTTTATCAAGAGTGTTCAGCGCATAGGCCCTCGAGTTTTTATTTCGCCTTTGTAAAATTGCTTCTTCGAAGATCTGGGTACATCAGTAACTTCACGCAAGCATTGTTTGAGAAAGGCACGATTCCGGTTCGAAAAAGTTGAGATTCTCGTTTTCCGGTGGGCCAAAGCGGATGAGCAGCAAACTGTGGCGGTATTCAGGACTATTTGCGTTAGTTATACAATAAATAAGTAAAGTTCTTGAGAAAGCACGCTCATTGAAAAGTTTTATTTCACCTGCTAATAACTTTTGAAATAATTATGGTAACTACTGAAAAACAAATGTATTCTTTTTATAATATGCGTTGCCTGTTCTGAAACAAATCTACACGTATAAACCGAAGGTAATGCAAAGTCATTGCTTCGAAAGCAGCAAACATTTGAGTTTAAAAGCCGTCGGTGGATAGGCAAGGAACCGCCTTCAGCGACGAAATTAGTCGTCCGCTAAACAAAATAGTGCCGTCATCTTTTTACTAAAAGCTATTCAGAAAGTCAGAAACGTTAGTGAATATTAAATTAATATCCCAAATCAATATTACCCCAACTTTTCATCATGAAATAGTAAACTCTCGTTCATGATATTACATCAAGGTTATTTCATGTTCGTTCATACTATTTACACTGTGATTCACCGGTTGAACCTACAGTCAAACATATGATTTTTAACCCTTTACCAAACCGAAAGGCAAACGACACTTGCAAATAACTATTTATTGAATAATTATTTTTTTCATGTTTTACGTCAAGAGCATAGCATATGACCCATCAGCTATGTTTTTGAAAAAATTAAGAAATAATGACAATTTAATGGCCATTTTTGTAAATATCGCTGGCCGGGTTTAACTGTTACGTTGGATAAAGGGTTAAATAACGTAATGGTATGTCAAAACGCAAAATACGACGTCTGTGTTTTCGCTATTCCCTTAAATTTTTAGCTGAGGCATATAATAAAATGTTGTTATATTTTGTTTCTTCTTTTTACAAAAAAAATAAATACAATTGATATAAAAATTATCTTTGGCGAATGCTGAAAAATGCCAATGAAATAACTCATCAACTGACTTGAAACACTAACTTGTCAAGCGACTACAAGAGGTTCCAATTCAAAAAATCATTCCCTTCCATATTGTCAGAATTTGGAAGTAACAAATTTGGTTTTAGTTGTTGCTCATGTCACCCGGCTTTTTGTCACACTATCTTAATTTAACACTTTAACCAACGTAACGGCCAAAACCGGCCAGCGCTATTCTCAAAAATCGCCAATTAATTTTCAAAATATTTTCATTTTTTGTCTCAAAAACATAGGTTATGACCCCTCGTTGGAACGAGCTCGTCGAGCTCGTTCCAACGAGGGGTCATAACCTATGTTTTTGAGACAAAAAATGAAAAAAAATAGTTATTCAAGAATTTTTTTTGCAAGTGTCGTCTGCTTTTCATGTTAGGTAAAGGGTTAATAATTTATGAAGACAAGCATGAGAACTGCCAGAGGGTTTTCAGTTAATGGATCACCGTCCTAATTCGGTAGCCCACCAGTAAGTGGCCTCTTGTGATCCTTTAGCTTTGACCAAAAAGGTGAATTTTTTGTCGAGAGGGAAATGTACCCCTTGGGTGCCTTATATTTTCCTGGCTTGGCGTTGTCATATTACTCTTGCAAATCTGAATTCAAATACACATAAATAAACTCTCCTTCATTCAAGATATCTGCTTGTTAAGAAAGAGCACCGAACCCGAACTTTTCATTGTCGAACGAGAGTTGGTGTCGGTTCGCCCGTAGGTGGTAAGGCATATTTACATATTTTGCATTTTAATCGATTCATGTGATGCGTGGATGGAAATCACCTGTTGTGATTTCCAGCAGGGCATTTTAAGTCTGAATCCCCACCTGTTATTTTCGTTCCTAATTTTCATAAAAAAAAAAACACAATCCGGAGACAAAATTTATTTTGCAGAAAAACAATTGACAGCATTCAGTCTTGTGACGCCTGGTTGGAAATTAAGCTTAGCTCTTTCCAACCGGGCGTTGCAAGACTGGATCTTGTCCCCTGATCTATATTTTTGAATGAGGATTCTATTAAATGAGCTATCTCTGACGTAAAGCTAATTTAGAAGTTCTTACTATGTAGCTCCAGGCTGCTGACAGCCTATGTTTTCTAATGTATCCGGAGCCCGGGTTTTCAGACTTTGTAATGTAATACGGAGGTATATTACAAGTATTTTACATATCATCCAGGGATAACATCTTCTTGCCCCTTTGTGCTCTATGCAGTCCGGAGACAAAATTTATTTTGCAGAAAAACAATTGACAGCATCCAGTCTTGTGACGCCTGGTTGGAAATTAAGCTTAGCTCTTTCCAACCGGGCGTTGCAAGACTGGATCTTGTCCCCTGATCTATATTTTTGAATGAGGATTCTATTAAATGAGCTATCTCTGACGTAAAGCTAATTTAGAAGTTCTTACTATGTAGCTCCAGGCTGCTGACAGCCTATGTTTTCTAATGTATCCGGAGCCCGGGTTTTTAGACTTTGTAATGTAATACGGAGGTATATTACAAGTATTTTACGTATCAACCAGGGATAACATCTTCTTGCCCCTTTGTGCTCTATGCACTCCGGAGACAAAATTTATTTTGCAGAAAAACAATTGACAGCACCCAGTCTTGTGACGCCTGGTTGGAAATTAAGCTTAGCTCTTTCCAACCGGGCGTTGCAAGACTGGATCTTGTCTCCTGATCTATATTTGTGAACGAAGATTCTATTAAATGAGCTGTCTCTCACGTAAAGCTAATTTAGAAGTTCTTACTATGTAGCTTCAGGCTGCAGACAGCCTATGTTTTCTTATGTATCCGGAGCCCGGGTTTTCGGACTTTGTAATGTAATACAGAGGTACATTATAAGTATTTTGCATATCAACCAGGGATTACATCTAATTGCACCTTTGTGCTCTATGCTATTATCATCGCTTTATCGTTGGACACCTAACTGATATATTTCTGTTGAAACGTTCTACAAAAAATCGATATACAGTTCGTGGAGGATGTGTTGTAGCTGGTTCGCCGGCGGTGTGGTGTTACCACCGAAGGTGTCACTTTCTAGTTATGTAATATGGACAGAAAAACGGGCAATGTTCAGCCGGTGGACCTCCGGGCACAGCCCTGAGGTCCATTGGCTGAAGCTTTGCTTGTGATCGTGGTGCTTTGCAACAAATTTGCAGTTATTGGCTGGGTGGAAACGCCAAGGGGTGATTTTGTTGTCGGACAATGTCCACGTACTGTATTGGAAAGCACGAAGTTCCGTGCTCTCACCTTACTAAATGGCCTTGTAGGTAAAACAGCAGTTGAAACTGGTGCCCAAACTAGGCAACTCGTTGATAAACGAACTTCTGTAATACTTTTCTCTTAGCCGATATCCCCAGGTTCGTATCACACGCCATAATGTGGTGTTTTATGGTAGTTTTTGTAAATACGTTTTATTTGATTGTCTGTTTCTACAGCGTTTCCCTGTTCCCTCATTTCGTTGATACCATGTCACCACATAACACCATGTCACCTGACTGTCTCTCGCTAGTCGCCATTCGTAGAGTTTCCGCCGTACCCCAAATTCTAGCTGCTCTGCCACCTCACTCTTCAAATAACTGCTGACACAACTATGGCGATCAGTATAGAGCAGTACAGAGCGGCTATTGGATATCACTGCAACGTTCTTGCATTCAAGAGTAGTCTCACTGTTAAAAAACATCCTGCTAAAAAGTTATTCTACAATATACCGAAAATCGAGGTCCTTCTGAAGTTGCTTGCGTGTATTTTCTTCTGTGTTCTGTTTATATCAGGTGACATAGAAGTTAACCCAGGTCCCCCAAACCCAACCCAGATAGCAACGCTCTCTGTTATTCACTATAATATTCGAAGTATTATTTATTTATTTATTTATTTATTTATTTATTGGTGTTTAAGGTCACATACGTATGCACAATGGCTAATCGTGACCGTGACAGTTTTACGGGTGGAGGAAGCCGGAGTACCCGGAGAGAACCACCGAGCAACGACGAGCAGCTGTCAGCTCTCCAACATCGTAACTCTGAACTCTGCACCGCAGCACAGGCAGGGTTAGATTGGTTGAAGACATGCGCACCATCGACGTGCAGTACGCCTCAGTACACAGCGTCATCGTGCCCCCATGTAGGCAATCGGGGTGAAGTGTCTTGCCCAAGGACACAACGTGGTTGCCGCAGGTGGGATTCGAACCGAGGACCTCTCGGCTTGCAGCCTGCACCTCTACCAACTGAGCCACCGCGCCCCCATTCGAAGTATTAGAAACAAACTAAGTTTAATAGTTGATGATGTTGATGATGCTGATGTAATCTGTTTCACCGAAACTCACCTAGATCCCAGTTTTAGCTCCGACAACGTGTTGATCCCTGGCTTTTCTCCACCAGTGAGAAAAGACCGGAACCAACGCGGTGGGGGAGTGGCAGTTTATTTTTCTAAACAAGTCAAATTTAAACGAATGCCTAGGTTAGAGTTTGATCAATCGATGCTTTGGTTCGAAATCACAACCGAAATGAAACTTATGTTATGCGTAGCTTATCGCTCAATTCAGTTTTCTACCGAGGGCTACTGGATGAAACTTGAACGCGCAATTGAGGACTCATTTTGTACTAACCCATCACTGGTAATTACTGGCGACTTGAATAGCGATCTACTCGATCCATCAAGTGCACTCAACGAGGTTATTGATACATTTAACTTAAGAAACACCATAACCGAACCGACGCGGACCACTTCTCACTCAAGCACTTTACTTGACCCAATGATAGTCAGTGATAATGTCAAAGTCTTGAACAGTGATGTACTGGACCTCGGGGTCTCCGACCACAAGGCAGTTTCCATGACAATTCAGACTGGTATTACAAAACAGAAATCAACGACAAGACAGGTCTGGAATTATAACAAAGCCAACTTTGTCATATCCCAGACAGAGTGGCAAACAATCATTAATAGTAACAACAGCCTAGACACTTCACTTCACAACTTTCTGACACGGTTTCTTGAAATTGCAAAAGAATGTATACCGTGCTACGATATTACTGTTCGCCCTTCTGATAAGCCATGGTTCGATTCTGCACTGCGTCGGGAAATTCGGAAGAGAGACCGCTTAAGGCAACGAGCCCTAAAAAGTAATAATTCCACTACTTTTGAAAAATATAAACATATCCGTAATAAGGTAAATAATATGAAGAAAAAGGCTAAATCTACATACTTCTCTAAATTAGACACTTCTCTCTCTATAAATCGCGACCCGAAAACGTTTTGGCATACCGTTAAACAACTATTATGTAATTTTGATAGTAAGTCTCAAGTTCAGCACCTTGAAACTGTGACTGAAGCTGGAAATTTGGTAACTATATCCAGTGATCAACAAATGGCTAACTTGCTTAATACAAATTTTCTGAAAAATAGCGAAATCCACGACGAAGGACATGACTTGCCCATGTTCCGTTCCAAGAGCCAAGAAATTCTTTCCGACATTAATGTTACGGAAGCAGACATCTACGAGATACTGTGCTCGCTAGAAATCAATAAAGCAGCCGGCCATGACGGCATCAGTAATCGAATGCTGAAGGAGACACGGCAAACTTTATGCAAGCCACTCCTATTATTATTCCAGCAGTCACTTACTTCTCGCACGTATCCATCAGACTGGAAGCTGGCGACAGTTATACCAATCTTCAAGAAAGGCAACACCCACGACCCTAACAACTATAGGCCCGTTTCTCTTCTTAGTTGTGTGAGTAAAGTTATGGAAAAGGTTATCTTCAAGAAAGTATTCCACCACTTTCACAACAATAATCTGTTCTTTAAATACCAATCTGGCTTCCTACCGAAACACAGTACTGTATTCCAGCTACTAGAAATCTACCACAACTTATGTTTAGCCTATGACAACCGTCTCTTCTCACTAGAGGTTTTTTGTGACATATCAAAAGCATTTGATAGAGTCTGGCATAAGGGGCTTATTTTTAAATTGAGGCAATACGGTATTACAGGATCCATCCTGGAATGGTTCGAAAGCTACCTGAAAAAACGTCAACAACGAGTAATAATAAATTCTGCTTATTCTGACTATCTCCCCGTTAAGTGTGGAGTACCGCAGGGATCAGTGCTGGGACCGCTACTCTTTTTGATTTACATCAACGACATTTCTGAATATATGTCCTCTGCAGGTTCGTGTAGGCTATTCGCAGATGACACATGTATAACAAAAAACAATTCTGATCTTGATCAGCTCAGTATAGATATTAACCTTGAACTTAATGTTGTATTAGAATGGGCTCAGCAGTGGCTCGTAAATTTTAACCCGTCAAAAACCAAGGTTATGCTATTTACCAGGAAAGCAGTAGCCGTGAGTCCAGGTGTGAGATTTGGGGGGACACTTCTGGATCTCACAACTGAACACACACACCTCGGACTAACATTACATTCAAGCTGACTTGAACTGGAAAACACATATTTCCAACATATGCAAGAAAGCTAACTCAAGGCTTTCCCAGTTGAGAAGACTTAAATTTACACTGAGCAGAAAAACTCTAGAAATAATGTACAAGTCTTTTATACTTCCAATAATAGAGTACGCAGACGTAGTATGGGCCGGAGCCCCCGATTACTTACTTTCTAGACTAGATAAAATACACACGGAAGCCGGGAGGATAATAACTGGACTCAATAGGTCGGTACCATCTTCGAGAGTACTTTTCGAACTCGGCTGGGAAACCCTAGAACAACGACGAAAATTGCATAAGATGGTGACCTTCTTCAAAATTATTCATGGGGATGCCCCAAAATACCTCCTGGAACTATTGCCCCAGTCATTCCAAGACTACTCGCCATATAACACACGTGCTCGTTCGAATTTCAAAATTCCTCTGATGCACACTGAATTATTCAAAAATTCTTTCATTCCATCTTGTATCTCAGAGTGGAACTCCCTTACTATGGATATAAAGAACCTGGAATCTTTAAGTGAATTTACTACGTATTTCAAAAGCGAGGTATGTAGGCCACCATCGTATTTTGGAGTCGGTTCAAGAGAGATGAACATACTGCATTGCAGACTACGTAATGCATGCAGTGATTTAAATTTTGACAAATTTCAAAATTATATTCACGACACAGCAAACTGCTCGTGTGGCAACGGCCTAGAAGACGCATCACACTACTTTTTTGTCTGCCCAAGGTATACCAATGAAAGATTAATACTACAACAGGACCTGGCCAACATCACAATTAATTCTGTTACGGATATCCTCTACGGTATCCCTAACATGTCACCATCTGCAAATGACCATCTATTTCGAGTAATACAAAAGTATATCAAAGCAACCAATCGATTCAATACCTTTGAGAATATTCATTCAGGAGGTAGTTAGTTCTATGTTTCCAGGCCCCCGGAAAATAATGTAATGTAGAGCTGGTCTACTATGGTGGACAGTGCCGCATCTTTGGAAAAATTGCTCTGGTACCCATTGAGTGGTGTGCAGGTCGCTTATAGTGACTGGCTTGATTAAGCCTTTGCCGGAAGTAGTGGTCTAAATCTGCCAGCGCTTTTCATATAATCACTAATTTCTCTTTTTTTAACCTCAAAATATAGCTTGCGTCTCCTAATTGGAGCGAGCTCGCTCAGCTCGTTCCAATGGGGAATCATGAGCTGTGTGTTTGGTACAGAGGATGGAAAAGGGGCAGTTATTCGAGAGGTTTAGTTGCAAATTCCCTCTGCCTTTCTTGATGGGTAAGGTGTTAAATACGATTGGAGGAGATCTTGACTTACCCGTACCGTGTTTATGAGATAGCTGCACACGTTGGATCTGATCATATATATTAATGTCACGAATATACTATTGTCACGTGAGAACCATGGGGTTCTATCTTCCGGTGGAAGAGAGAGCATTGTGGTTGTCAGATGACGATATATCGCTAGACGTAGCTTACCTTCTTTATATGTGATGACAAAACATTGCATGCTCCTTGCAGTGATGGGGATTTTCTGGAGCAATGCGGCCTGGTGAGATGGCTGGAGACAGTTTGATATTTGATATTTGATATTTGATATTTGTTTGATGAGTACAAGGTATCAGTCCCCCTCTTTTTTTCCTTCTCTTTTCTTTCGCTGAATATCTACCATATTAACACCATTGCAATCTTGAATAGCGTATTGTTTATTATGATGTGTTTATATTGAAAAAAAAAATGCTGCATTTACTTGTTAATCGTATACAAAGGAGAGGACGTGTTTTAAGTGTTGAGCACTTGTTGTCCAATCCTTTTTGTTTATTTTGACAAATAAAATATGTTTAAACTAACTTGTCAACAATGTCTCAAGGTATTAAGTGGGGTCATGTTAACTGGACCTCTGTATTGTTTTGATGGTTGTGTCTTTCAAATTTCCCGGCGCGGTCCAATCTTGGGCGATAAGGCTAGAAGTTATAAGTATTGTTGTGATATGTCGTAAAGGATGTACCACAGCAAAAAGTGTCCAATGTTGGACAAGGACCTCACCGGATAAAATAGTCATGTCACAGGTCTGTCAGTGTTGTTTTAATGGATGCATCTTTCAATGGATATATCTTTCAGATTACCCAGTGTTGTCCTTGTCCTCTCCTTGACACTAAGGCCCTAAATTATAAGTTTTATTGTGATACACCGTAGAGGACGTACCACATCAAAAAGTATCCAGGAGCCTTACCGTCCAAGATTAGACGAGTGCGGTGAAAGCGTTCCCGCGTTTCATTTTTGTTTTTCTGATAGGCGTGACTCATAGGGTCTAGTTTCCTATCTTTCAAATTATCCAGTGCGGTCCTTGTCCATTCCTTGACACTAAAGCCCTAAATTAAAAGTTTTGTTGTGTTACGCCGTAGAGGACGTACCGCATCAAAAAGTATCTAAGAGCCTTACCGTCCAAGATTGGACGAGAACGGTGCAAGCTTTTCCCCGTTTCGTTTTTGTTTATCTGAGAGGCGAGACTCATAGGGCCTAGTTTCCTATTAAAAGGCCATATTCGGGTTTATTGGACATTCCCTTGCTAAATATACATTTTAGGTCTTCATTTTATTTTGGTACAGTGCAGATTTAGTAAATATTGACCGTAATGGATGGTATGGCCAACACGATCTGCTATAGGTTTGAATTTTAATTGTGCACAGTTATGTGCCTTTCAGTTGGTGGTCAAGGCCATACCTGACTGTTGGCAGTCTAACTCAGTCTGTTTGTGAGCGGAAATCTTGCTGGTGAGAAATGAGACAAGTTTTTAAGAATTTCTTTGGAAATGCCGGTTTGAAAAAAATGATTAGGACTCGCTGTTTTCTTTATCAGCATGTTGATCTGATATTGTAAACGTGTCGGGAGTAATAATGAATAGAATGATATAACATAGTTATTTTGTAACTGAAAAAGGACGAGTGGTCTATTTTGATCCATGTTTCAAGCAATCAACTAAAGGTCCTATCATTCAGCTGAATGTGATCGATTTTTTCTGAACCCAGAGCTTCACACGACAAATATATTACGCCTTTGCCTTTGCATGGGAGATAAGATTATAATACCGCCGTGAATTTAAGCAAAAATTCCAATTTTACTCATGTACTCAATTTTGAAGTCGAGAACAATACACTCACCCACTCGAAGCCCACCAGCAGCAACATCACCACTTCCATTAATGTGTTGGTCTCCGGCTGCAAAGTCTTCTCTTTTGTGTCCCCCTTCCTACGACGTATCATCCGTGCTATTGCATGTCTTTTAATGTATCTTCTCCTTCGAGAATGGTGATAACTGTTTTGCCGTAACGCTATGTATAAGGGAAATATGGGGAATGCAAGGATCTCTGCTAACTCTCTGGCCATCATTTCCCTAGGATGGGAAAAAGGAGGATATCTACAGGTGAGTTTCCATTCTTTCCTTTTTCAAAACTGTCATTACAATAGTTGTAGACAGAGGGGCAATTGTTATACAAAATTCAGATTTTTCAAAGTTGACCAGAAGGCGAAACATATCTGGTTTAACTTCGTCTTTTTTGTTTTAATTCAATTTTAACCAATTGCGTAACACAATACGAATATCAGACGAAACTTGGAAAGGCAATTCCCACAGAATCATTAAGCTAAAACTATAGCTCCTGACGCATAACTGAGACGAGCTCATTGGATTTGTTCCAATGAGAGGATCATAGGCCAGATGTTTGAGGTAAAAATTCATATAATAAAACTTGAAAGGTAGTCTTTTGAGAATAGCGTTTGTCGATTATGGGGTTGCATTGGCACAGTGTTCAGAAATAGGGTTTGTTCTCTTGTCATAATAGTAGCAGAAGATGAAGACCCAGTAAAACTTAGGTAAAATCTTTCATCATATTTTACGGTTCGGATAAGGTTTACAATAGTTTCAAAATAGACTACCATGAAAACTTCAATAGAATGAGGTTTTTACAATACATGCGATTGGGGCCTTGCGAAGTGCAAGTTGTCCTCATGCAGGAACGGCAATTCCGAAATAAGTTACCGATTGGTAGTTTAAGGTTTCACACTTTCTGAAGGGAGACCCTGACAGTTGTGATGTCATATTTGCCTCTAACTTAACACAAATCAATATATGTATGAACTTCCACCGTTATCCGCAGATTTTGGTGTCGCAGGTGCTCGAAACAAACAGTCAAATGTGGTATTACGTAATAATAGGTTGTCTTTGCCGCTGATCTGAATTTGTGATTCTTTTCGCACGACTCTTTATTACGGTTTTGCAAATTATTCTCTTCATATCCAGAATTTTGCTCGTTAATTTGGTTACTCCATTAATGAATTCGTTAAAGGTTGTTCATTTGAACTCATTTGCTTGATGTGTGATCGTAAAGGAAAATTCTTTTGAAGCGATTGGGTGCGTTTTTTGCGCGTCATTCATCAATTAAATTGCAGTCGAATTCCGTTTGTCAGCGACGGAGTACTGTTGCTTTTATCGTGAGAGCAATCGATTGATTAAATTGGGGTTTCATGTTTTGTCAACTACAACACTGACAGTGTCAGAGATTAGGCCGATATTATCTTTTCCTGAATATATTTTTCAGCACAATGCAACCATCGGAGAATCATTGTGGTATAAGTGTGTGTGTGGAGGGGGAGAGAGGAGGACTCACGAAGGTGGTGGTACATGAAATCCTACTTTTTGGATGTGCCTGACCAGTCCGTCGTATAAATTGTCTCTTTTACGGCCTTTAACCCCTTACCCAACGCCGACGATATCAAAATATATTATTTTAGATATCATTTTACTCCTCATTGGAACGAGCTCAATGAGCTCGTTCCAATGAGGGGTCACATGATATGGTTTTGTTGAAATAATTCGAAACATTTAATTTTTTCAACTGCTAAATTTGCATATTACGCGGGTGGATGCGGGCGATTCGTTAGGTAAAGGGTTAAAGTAGAAAGAAATTCTTATTTAGCTAAAATTATAGTAAAGTTGCATTTTCTTAACGGAGAGAGGCGTTAGTCCCAATTGTGCATTATATTCTTACCATGTCACTGAAGCACATGGGTCACCACTGATATATATCAGTGTGTGTGGAGCGCTTCTGTGACTGTGTCCTCTTAAGTTCAGGATGCATTATGCGCCCATGACGACATCGATCAAACACACTGAAAGACACACGCGTGTGAATAAACACATTTTATCGCCAACCAAATTTGCGAGGGGAACCCGTGTTGCTATTTCGTCCCCTGAGTTCCAATGTGTTCTATGTGTTTACTGGCATATAGAACACATTGGAACTCGGGACGATTTTAGCTGTCGCTAGCGATTCAAAGTGTAATTGCGTTGCACGATTTGTGGAAAATTTCGCTTCTTTATAAAAATAGTCCGTCAACGATTTCCGTTCCTCGCGTGTGTGCGGAACAGATTTTCATTTTCGGCTTGATTTAGTGTTACTATAGATGGGGATATCATAGAACAGGCGTGTAATAAAAAAAGTCTTGATTAACTAGAAAATATGTATTTTGTGCTGCATACTCAATAACACCTTATTGGAACGATCCCATAAACCTCGCTCCAATAAGGGTCCTTAGCTATAATTTTGAGACGAAAATTAAACAAAAATTGAATGACGATTTTTGTGAATGGCGCTGGTTGGTTGTTGCCATTACATATGATAAAAGTTCAGGAAATGTGTATTAGACATTTAATTTGCATAATACTTGTCACCGAGATTGCTGACAAGCTTACTTTCCGACATGAATGTTTGTTATATCCTTTTCAACTGGGGTGCTGACGGGAAATAATGTTGCACTTCATTTATCGCAAAATAAATTCTCATAATAAAAGGCTTTCGTCTCACTATATGTATACACCAAGTAAAAAGTCAAGCATCACCTAATAACTTAATTCTGAAATATAAAAACCAGTGCACTGACACATGAAAAGTGGAATGTATACCAGAACCTTTACTCTTTTCTGCAAGAGGACATCTACGGCGAGGACATCTATGGTGTACCCGTCCGGGACGACCCGCGTTGTGTCCTTGGGCAAGGCACGTTATCCCGGTTGCTTACACGGGGGCACGATGACGCCCTGTACTAAGGCGCACTGCACGTCGATGGTGCACATGTTTTCAACCGCTGTAACCCTGCTTGAGCGGAACTTGAACAGAGTTAGAATGCTGAGGAGCAGTTGATCGTCGATGCTCGGTGGTTCTCTCCGGGTACTACGACTTCCTCCATCCGTAAAACTGTCACGGTCACGATTAGCCATTGCACATAAGTATGTGACCTTAAACACCAATAAATAAATAAATAATAAATAATCTATGGTAATAGAGAAAAATTATTCAGTTTATTTGCATGACATTATAAAATGAATGTGTTATTGACAAAATAAGTACAAAAGTTATGTATGGGGCTCCAGGACTCCCAGAACAATTGTGGCAGTCTTGTTATGCCAGTCAAGTACCCACGACGATATTCTGTGACCAAGGCTTTAATAGCGTGTATCGGAACCACGTGCTTGGATGAATGCCTCGATCCTACTTTTCATACCCCATGTCAAGTGGCTAATGCATACACCTGTTGGGTTTTTTTCCATTCTCGATGAAAGGCTTGTTCCAGCTCCAATTGACAATTGGAGAGTCCAGCAGTTGTACGTTGCGGTCCAGGATGTCCCATATGTGCTCTGTTGGATTTAGGTCCGGACTCATGGTCCGGACTCATTGATGGTTGTGATGGCATTCTGCTGTAGAAAAGCTCTCGCCTGTCTAGAAAAGCGTGGTCTCGCGCTGTATTCCATCTAGACAGGTCTTGTAGAAAGAGAGGGATCATCAAAGTGTGGTACTATGGTCGTATTCAGGATTTCCCGTCTGTAACTCTCTCCGGTCATTCTACCCTGCTCAGTGATCAAGTCCATTTTAGTCACATGAGAGGGACCCCCAACAATAACTGATCCGCCACCAAATGGCAGTGTGGGTCGATGTTCTTTGTCGTGCATGCTGTGTTTCTATGGCGCCACACCCGAATACACCCGTCTGGAACATGCAACAAACACCTGCGTTCATCTGACCAGTGGATATGCCTCCAAGACCTCATGTTCCAGCCATGTCGCGCTAAACAACATGCCAAACTGTTTCTGCGATGGTGATTGAGCAGCCTTGAACGTTTTTTTCTCCATTCTTGCTCTCAGACCTGCTGATTTGTGTCAGTTTCTCACTGTTCGTTTTGATAACCGTCCGTGTGTTATCCAGGTCTCCTTCAGAAAAGTGCTTGTGGCAAAGGGTCGTCATCTTACCAATCTAAGCAGGCCTCGATCTTTACGGGCTGATGTCACCCGAGACTTTCCAGATCTTGATGTGTCCTTTTCCTCATTCGTTTCCCTGTATTTCCGTACCAATCTGCTGATCATTGAATGGTGGCACCCTAGATGTCGACCAATGGCCCTGTAAGACATTCCTGCTTCAGCCATACATATTATTCGCCACCTTTCACTATCAGATAAGTTTCTGCAAGCCATAGTACCAAGCAAATGATAATGTAAGGTCAGTACTTGTTCAGAGTAAGCTCAATATGACCTGAAATGTTAGTGCTATTATAGCACATAATGGTTGGCCTGCTCTATACAAGACCTACAGGAGCGTTGCCCGTCATAGCTGAGTACACACATTGATATTTTGTCTATGGATAATTGTTTAGGTCTTTACAAACATGATTGTAACAACTACGATTTTTGGTCGCAAATCAGTGTGTAACTGTTTCAGGTGTTGCTTAACTTTTTTCAAGGTGTATAATAGAGGAGAGTTGCAAACGGTGTTACTTGGAAGAAACGCACAGTCTGTAATGTTCTGGTGGTTTAGGTGTTCAACGCCTGATGGCCAGGCGGTGTTGCCGGTGGTTCGACTCCCGGCAGGGGATCAATCAAAACACCCCCTCACACACACATAAACACATGTTCTTGAAAAATTAACAATTTTTGCCTAAAAATATATCTTGTGACTATCTTGTTGGAAATAAGCTATTTTTTCGAGGCATAAATTGGAAAAATAATAAAATTTGACAGGCGGTGTTTGTGGATATCATTTATCTGTTATGGCGGATATGTTGTATAAAGGGTTAATGAAAAGACGACGGTTAATTCGGTTTGCTTTTACACAAAATAAAAACAAAATATCTCCTCTGACGGCTCAAAACCGAACAGGGAAGGTATCATGAGGTGACATGTTTTACAAATATCACAATTGTAGACCGTTGATGTTTAGTAACATCCTCCGAGACAATTACTCCAGGTAACGAAGTTTCCTTTGTCAGCGCTTCGACTTTGATACAGTAAATGTAGATAACTCACCAACGCAATTTTCACGATTAAAAGATTAAAAACCTATTACAATTGTTGTATTTGTTCGAAGACCTGTCAACGGATCTATTCACCCGTGTTTCAAAAAAACACAAACAGTAAAGAAAAACCGCCGATATAAAAGCAATATTCGATAGTTCACATAAAGGACTGCTTAGTGACAACTCAGTGATAAAACGCATCCCCGATATGTTTCAGTGCATCTTATTGAGTATATTCCAAAGATGCGAGGTGACTGCACTCAACATCCTGATCTTCGTTTAACTCTCCTGACTAACACTCAACGTTAGCAGGTCCGAATCTAAGATGGACAACATGCGGGACAATTCCTGAACACTGGAAAAAAAAACATGCCAGTTTTGCTTACAATTGAAGTGTCGTATTCATTTTTTAACCCTTTACCCATGACAGAGAATATCAAAATTTATTATTTTATTTCTATTTCTTAAATTTTTCAAAAAACTTTCAACAAAGCCATATCATGTGACCCCTCACTGGAACGAGCTCGATGAGCTCGTTCCAATGAAGGGGTCACCTGATATCGTTTTGTTGAAATATATTTAAAAAAATATTTTTTTCAACTGCTCAATTTGCAAATTACGCGGGCGGATGCGGGCGATTCGTTATGTGAAGGGTTAAATATACACTGTTAAATAATAAACAAATTATTACAACCGTCAATTAATATTTGTTGGCGCATTCCGGCTTGTTGACGAGACTATAAGCCAATACTATCAAACTGTTACAATTGTATTTTCTTGAATTGTATTTTCTACCTATTAATATAACTGAATAAAATGAATTATCAGTATTTTAAAAGATATGGCAATTTGCCAACTGGCAAATTACCACATATTTGGGAACCTAGAACAGTGGCGTAGCCGGGCTATTTTTTTATTTTTATTTTTATTGTTTTTGCCATTGGCAGAAGAAAAGTTTTTTGGCCACCTCCACATTTCAATGGCAAGTAGAAAATAGTGTTTCCCTCCACTTCATTTCTACCTCGTGTTGTGTCATGAATGTGTATCTCCTTTTGGTGTAAGTACGGGGTCTTACCCGGAGACAACAATTAACTTTTCATGCCACAGCCTCTGTACTTTTTTAGGCTTAAGTACACAGAAAGTGATTGTGTAACTTTAGAAAAAATGACCCAAGATGTATGAGGGTGAGAGTAAACGAACCAGTTTGGGGATTTTAAGCTTATATATATATGTGTGTATAATGTTGATATTTTCCAGGAAAAGTGAGGAGAGAGCGAGTCTCCCTCAGTCAACCACCACCCGTGGTTAGGTCGCTGACCCAGATCAGCTGACTGTTGTAATAATCCGTATTTTCTTTTGCCAAAAAGAAACATTATTGGTGTACAGAGACGGGACAATATTGAACAATAAAGATCTTTAGGTAGGATTAGTAATACCCCACGGCCGTTACGGCATAAGTGTGCTATTGCTTCACCGGAGTACACACCTGTGTAAATCTCCAGTCTGTTATTCTTCTGTATCATGCACTGGAGATGGGCAATATACCGAAATCTGAACCGAACCGATATCATGGAGACACCGAAAAATCGACCCAATCATTGAATTCCAAAACCGTCTGAATTTTCAAATTTTCCTACATTCGCTATTTATAAGGCCTTGTTGATGCTTGATAGCAGTTGACGGGCTCCTTTTCATGAAAGAAGGGCCTGGGCAGTTGTCCTGAATTCCCACGAGACTATAAACTGTACATGTCCAGTTGCTTAGCGGTGACTTCTAGCCAAGTCTTGGCTGCCTATTAAGGCAGCTAAGACTTGACTAGAAATCACTGCCTATGTAATATGTCTATTGTCAACAGGATCCCACAAAAATGGCATGCTGAGGTCACATGCTCTAAAATCATGAACACCTGAAATAAGCCTTTAATGGTTAAGGTGTGTTTAAAACACGTCACAAAATTACAGTTGATATGATTTTGTTGGCAAAAAATCCCATATTGAACTCATTGACAGAGGCATCTGTAGCACTGTCGTAGAATGATCCAAGAACAACTTGTTCTGAATTTTCCTAATGTGAATACCCTTGGTACTATCAATAAATCTTAGTCATGTTAGATAGCGAATACCGAACCGATACCGCGGTATGTCCCCCTAAAAATTACGAAACCAATACCGAACTCAAAATTCCAATACCGCCCATCTCTATCACACACTCTGGCTTATGCAGTATAAGATATTCGGTGGGTTGTCAATTTAAAGGGACGGTTTCTGTTATACTACAAAATAATCAAACGTGCCTAAAATAAGTGACATGTCTTATCCTACAACCAGGGGCGTAACTAGGGAGGGGGGATTGTGACACCCACAATAATTTTCAAGTCGGAACATTTTCACCTGGATTGGCGTCTTGGATATCGATTCTCTCTTGCTGGTAATGATGTACTTTCTGACGAGACTAGATTTTCATCTGTGACTTTTGTCACAGCGCAGTCAGCCTCATGCAAATAAGGTCTGTGAGTGATTGGGGATGTGGGGGTGGTGTCAGCAGGGCAAATGTTGAGTGCGGTACATGCTGAGTAAATAAGAAATCGATAAGTCTAGGTATCACGACTACCACATTTATTTATGCAAAAATGTCCTGAGTTTTTAACGATAAGCACCATTGGCAAATATTCCAACTACATCATCAATAAAGGCATGCCAAGATGAGGTAGCTGGATTATTTCTTCACTCAGGACCCGAGTCACGAAAGTTGGAACAAATTGGGTTTCCACCTCCCCCCACTGTCATTTACTATCTTAAAACTTCCAGATGGCAGCCCCATCACCCAGGATATATACTACGAAACGTGACTTCTTAATAACTTACAGTAATAGCAATGGTAATTAGGCTTCAACAAACGTAACACCTATCATGAAATGCCATGTGACATCGCTTTCTATACTCTCCATTCACTCATTCAAAAACGAGACATCCACGCTCATGGCATTCCATTGGTGCCATCCCCAAAGGTCTTTATTGCACACCCATTACTCCCCCACCCCGTTTCATATTTACGAATCCATACGGAACACGTGTTCCTTACGGAATTCCGTTGAGGAACTATTTTTCCACTTGACGTCATGGATCCACAAATCGAGTTTGACAATCATACCCGATTTTTTTTTTGTATTTCAAGCAGACGCAAAAACTGCCGATAATTATCATAGAGGTGTGTAATATACACAGAACGTCACGAGGGTGTTATGCTTTCGTCAGTTCGGCACCCGCGCCATGGGGGAAAGGATAGAACTCGAGGCTGCGCCTCTCCATCTATCCTTCCGGGTTGGCACTCGTGCCCTATTGACGAACGCATTTACACATCGTGACGCTCTGCAGGCAAAGACGGTGAGACTGAGGTGGGGGCGTATTCACCTTGGCGCCACGAATATACTACACCTCTGAATCAGGTGACGATGTGTTTTCGTTTCACTCCAAGTATTATAGACGAGTATCAGTAAATGTACGGATTCTAGTCGTACTCGTTTGACATATCACCACGAAAATCGATATTCGATAAAGTTAACTCCCTTGAAATTTTTAGCAAGGTCCAATTAAGAAGCAAATAATTGTTGAGAAAACACCTACGACATCAGTAGAAAATAAAGCCATGTTCCCTTTTGTTACTTTTAATACACGAAAACAACAGACAGCTTTCGGAGCTGTCTGTTTTTTTTTCGTTTATTAAAAGTAACAAAATGGAACTAGGCTTGTTTGTGGCAAGCTAATTAGAAACAACTAGTTCATAGATAGTCCATCATTAAAAATATCTATCAGTAACACACCTTCCAATATTATGTGTCCTCTTTGGCTTTCGTGTTTCGCGAATGTATGTTTACAGTAATTTGCAAGTTTTTAGTCTTCTCAGCAAAAAAATTAGCAAATCTCACCTCCTAGACTTTTTATATTAATGTAAAGGACAGAGTCTATATTATATGTCCCGATGGGCAAACTATTGGTATAATGAACTGTAAAACAGTTGAAGACCATCAAAAGATTAGAAAAACTCCGTTTTCTTATTTTTTTTAAAATGAGTTTCCAGAGAATGGTAGTCAAACACTCAACTGATTGGGAAAAATCGTAAAAAACAAGCTTCTGTATTTCTATACTTGTCTACAGGAAAATGCTTGAATTCGCTAGCATTTCCAAATTAAAATTTTTATCTGAAATTCCTATGCCCCTAGTGTTAAATTTAATGATAGCTTTATGGAAATTAAAGGGTGCTAGCTTTCCTGTAAATCTCTTCCAATGACGGAAATTGTCAGCCATGGTGAAAAAGTGTGGGATTTCTTCTACTTCATCCATCGTCCAATCCGACGGCTCTGTGTTGGAGAAAGGGTGATGAAAAGAAAACTATTGAACCATAAAAATATAACAGAACATATCAATGAAATAAAATAAAAAATATCACTATCCGATGCACATCACAGAATGCTCTCTGGAAAATTATAGGTTTGCCAGAAAAGATTTACTCACTTGATATTTGGTTTCAAAAAGCATCTCCTTTAACCCTTTACCCAACGTAACGGCCAAATTCACAAAACGCGCCAATTAATTTTCATTTTTTTTGTCTCAAAAACATAGATTATGTCCCGTCATTGGAACGAGCTCGACGAGCTCGTTCCAATGAGAGGTCATAACCTATGTTTAGTTATTCAAGAATTTTGTTTGCGAGTGTCGTCTGCTTTCTAGGTCAAGTAAAGGGTTAGTAGTGCATGGCATTCCACAACATCCATAATGTATAACATTCATAATACATGGGCGGCCTGCAGACAATCCATTGAATCTCTTTGAATATCTCTTGTATAGGGGGTGGGTGTCCGAAAATGAAATGGTGTTGAGAAAAAAAAAATAGAAATAAAAAATTTGGCGCTAAAATCAGCCAAAAGGAAAATATCGCCTACATTCCTGGAACCTCCGCCACCCCCTCCCGTCCTACATCCTGTTTTTGATAGAATAAATCCTATGATCTTATGATAAAAATACAAGTGCGATATGTTTGCACATTTGAAGTAGAATGGGATAAAGTAAAGGAAATAGAGTGAAAGGTGAAGATAATTATCTATTTAATGCATATATCCCACAGATAGAGTAATGTCTCGTCGGCTCTCTTCCGGACAGAAAATAAAAGTTCCTGCACATCACAAATCTAAAGATGTTCATGACTAGCAGTGTCTTAGTTTATGATACATTTGTCTTAACCACTTAAACCCTGTGGTATCTTTCATGTCGGTTCAGTTGCAGCAACTGGAAGAGTCCTTATTCATTATTTGGGGGGTAGAGCAAGTAATATTTTCAACGTGCAGCTGTAGGGTTGCAAGTTAACCGTTTACCTAACATGAAAAGCAGACGACACTTGCTAACAAAATTCTTGAATAACTAATTTTTTCATTTTTTGTCTCAAAAACATAGGTTATAACCCCTCTATGGAACGAGCTCGACGAGCTCGTTCCAAAGAGGGGTCATAACCTATGTTTTTAGACAAAAAATGAAAAAATAATAAATATTGATTGACGATTTTTGAGAATAACGCTGGCCGGTTTTGTCGGTACGTTGGGTAAAGGGTTAAAACTATTAATTGGTCTATCCGACTCATTTTACTAAGCAGCAATCGTACTGGATGATATTATGACGTATCATGGTCCTGGGCCAGAAAAGCGGCATCATGGGTTCAAAGGGTTAATATGAGCAGATGAGGGCAATGAAGAACACGTGAGAACAACGTCTGTCTATAGATATCGTTTAAAATAGACGTCTTCACTTGTCGTTTAGTGATTGAGTAAACTGTGACGAGAAGTGTAGTTTAGTGTAAACATATTTTATTTTCCATTAGGAAAAGGATTAGAGGGCAGAAGCGGACTGGCCGTATGGTCCATCGAAAAATTTCTCGATGCCCCCTCCTCCTATTGGTAGCCTACCACGGTCCCCCAAATTTACGCAGCCCAGCACCTATTGGTGCTTGAAATTTCGTGAAAATGACCAAAAGGCGAAATGGATCTGATTGCATAGACTGTCAGTTTATCGAAATGCCCTCTATGTGGACTGCCATTGCTAGTCCATATAGATGACATTTCGATATACCAGCAGTCTTTGTCTGCCATTGATCGGTCAGATGTAAGAAAACAGCGTTTTGTAGGTTTGAAAAATCATATTATTCTCCAACTGGCCTAACTATGGTCGGCCTGATGAGTCCGGGGGAGCCCTTTGTTGCAACCATTTTTGCCAATTAGCAACAAAGTTGACACAAAATACCATCACAATTCCCTCAATGTGGACTGCCATTGATCGCTCAGATGCAAGGAAGCAGCGTTCTTTCAGTTCGAAAAACAAAAATTTTGCTCGGGTGTGCCGTCCGCTTGGTACTTTTCCCGACAACTTTTTTGGCCCAGTCCGCCCCTGTTGGAGGTCAAGTACTCTCCACTTAGAAGACCCTGCACCCCCCTTACAATAAGCAATAAACAGAGTACACAGAAGACTGGCAATACGCTTTTAAAAAAAAATATTATAATGCGTGGTTATGAGAAAAATATTATAAATAAGAGACACCATGAACAAATACAATAAGAGGAATGAAAACAAAGTTTTCGTTCATACATCTTACCCAGTATTTAGTTTTCGTTGGATAATTAGTTCACATGACATGACTCTTCACCCAACGCACAAGATATCAACATTCTTATTTTAATTATTTTATTTTTACATTTTTCAAAAAATTACAACGAAACAATATCATGTGACCCCTCACTGGAACGAGCTCAACGTACTCGTTCCAATGGTGGAATCACTTGATATTATTTTGTTGACATTTAAAAAAAATATTTCAAATGATCCATTTGTAACTTACGCGGAAGCATGCTGCCATTTCTTGAGGAGAGGTATTTAACCCTTTGTATGCTGCTGATTGATTTGCTAACCAAGAACAAAATATTATTTTACTAGAGGCGTTATATTATTGGCTTTTGTTAACACAATTTGGTATTACTGAGTCCGAAATTATCCAAAATCCGCCATGTATCAGCGAGTCCCCCAATACAAATTCTGTATCTTGCACTTGCATTATACAAGTGCGTGTTTATATGTTTCTATATTTTAAAGGAACCGAAAAAGTTCTTCTCGCAAGTGTAACTATTAAAATATGAAACTCCATAACTTTTACTCTATCTGAATCAGATCCGGGTACAGGGAAAGTTCAAGACATTCGAATACAGTTTCGACCGACACGACCAAAGTTTTATGAGTCTGAAACTGAAATCTGAAATTGAGATGCAAGTTAATCAAGTTATGGCACTAGATTTAAGAATTATGGATAATCTACCATCACCATTATGTTTATGTACAAAGTGTTGTATCGCAGTCGTCGATTTGTCCAGATATTGCCCCAAAAACAAAAGCTCGACTCCAGTGTATAAACCCAGTAGTGATAGCATATATACCTCTACAAGAAGGATGAGTCTCATTAACAATCCTTTCGTGATGTCGCTTTCTATTAAATTCTTTATCAAATCAATTTATGGCTGCTTTGCAGTAGGCATTGCTTGACTTTATGAAATATTCAAGAAATTATCCATCAGGTAAGAGTTAACTCTTTCATTAACTCTTTCAACCTCGGTGCCTTGAATGGACTCGTCTTATACACTTCTGCATACAGCGAAATGGGTGAGTCCATCTTGAATTTGTGGGAAGGTTCAGTGGTAACTTAATCCTACAGCCTATAGGGCTAAAAGATTAAATTATTACTGATCTTCCAGTCCTTTTAAACCTTATCTACTCATGGGCTGCCAACACTTGCCTTATGCATACCCGGTTAAAGGGGTTAAAAACCTCGTGCACACCGTCACCTCAGATTCAATCGTGTGCTTTTGTATGTGATTCAATAGATTAACATGCACCAATGGTCTTTGCTGCTTATTGCGTGACTGAAACTTAATAGTGAGCATATCAGAACTCTAAAGTTATTAAATTAATGTGCCTTTAATCAAAATAATCACACTACTACACTGAAATTGTGATGAAAATGTAATTATAGGAATCGAAGTTTATAGAAATGGTGTTTGGTCTGGTATACATTTCCGGAATTAAAAACTTCGTTTTCATTCAGACAGATGACTAACATTAACCATTTCTGCACGTCGAGTCGTGATAATAATCAATGACATGCTCATTTGTCCTTGTGCAAATTAACATCTGTTACTATATTATCTTAACCACTTCCTACACCAGTCGGTCCGATCCAGATAAGGTTCTATAAACTCCCTCCCACACAAATACATATTACAAATACATCCCCGTTGCCCAAAATTTAAAAAAAATTCAGCTCTCTCTTCTACGTTTCTGCTCGGATCAGATGGGGTCTACTTTCTACTGCACTGCCCGTTATCCAACAGTGCATTTCCGTGTACAAAATAAATCCAGTAAACATGTAGGAGAAAGTGCACTGACTGGGGTAGTAGTATTAACGGTTGACAACCGATTTACCCCTGGAAAACAGACTTGACATGCTTTTGCACCTGTATTAAAACAAAAATTATGTTTTTAGCCATGAATGTTATTAACCCTTTACCCAACGAATCGTCCACATCCGCCCGCGTAATATGCAGATTCAGCAGCTGAAAAAATATTATTTTTCGAAAAATTTCAACAAAACCATATCATGTGACTCCTCTTTGGAACGAGCTCGTCGAGCTCGTTCAGATGAGGGGTCACATGATATGGTTTTCGAAAAAAATTTCGAAAAATTTCGAAAAAAATTAAAATTCGATATTTCAATTAATAAATTTTGATATCGTCTGCGTTGGGTAAAGGGCGAAATGAGAGTAGTTGTTAAATTATGATAAGGACACTTCTCAGTCATTGCTGGGTTTACAAATCATAATATTTTGCCTCGTGGAAACACCGATGATAAAAAATAAATCATTTTTGTCATGAATATTAATAAATGAGGGCAGTTATTAAATTGTTTTGTAAATACCGTGGCCCTTGTGTGATTGCTTGGAAAGCTCAATTCGGAAGCTTCACAAGAAATGATGGCAGAGCCTGATATTATCGATATAGGTTATTGTAGCTATCCTACGGTTTGGCCGTACACTTGTATATCGTCCCCTGGGTGCGACAAGGCGCCATCTGCAATGCTCTAGCATTGCAGATGCGACCTTGTAGCACTCAAGGGACGATATATATTTTAATATATTTTCATATATAATAAGATTGATCTATTATTTAAATGATTCATTTTATAAATGTGCTGCCATTTAGTCAATGGTGCAATCCATTTTCCATTGGGCAGTCAGGTGATAACTGTTAATACCACCATCCCAATCAGTGCATATTCGCCTACACTTTTACCCAAGTTATCTTGTAGGCGGAATGCACTGTTGGCGAAAGTATACCGAAGCAGATAAATGAATGAGTTGACAATAAGGGTTTTATGTTAAAATATTCAATGCGTTATCAACGTGTAGGGTAATGACGATCATTCTTTCGGATAATAGCAAGGTAAAACGAAGGGTATAGTCGGCAGAGGATATTAACACACACTAAACTGTGAATTATTCACGTTATAAAACTACCGATCTATAGAGTAGTGATATACATAATTTGTTTCCCTATTTTAAAAGTGAACCTTCCAGACAGACGATTTAGTTATCCAGACTATCGCTATGATAATTCAAAAAACAAAACTGTTGAACTTCAATCGAAAATGTTGTTAAATGGTGTTTTCCTAATAGTAAATTACTTTTTAACGTTTTACCCAAGGCATTCGTTATTAAAATTTATAATTTACGTATCGTTTTTTTTCAAAGTTTTGCCAAAAACCATATCATATGGCCCAAAATTAGTACGAGCTTGACGAGCTTTTTCCAACGAGGGAAACACATCATATGGTTTTGTTTAACGTTTTTGAAAAATATTTTTTTCAATTGCTCATTTTGAAACTTTAGCGGGCTAATGCGACCGATTCCCTAGGTAGAGGGTTAAAACAATTTCAACTGTTTTGTGAACTCTGTAAAAATACCGGGAACTATAATTTTGTTGAGGCGGTTCAGTGAATGAAGCGAGGGAGTGGTTAGACAGCAACTGAATCGCTGTTTTCCAAGCGATTCCCTCGACCGCAAATGGCATAGAATAAGCTTCGCCTCCCATCACCTTGCTCAAGAAAACAGTCTGCGAATGAATGGATGATGGCCAAGCGATTTTCTCGGCCCTAAAAGGTATATGGCATAGAATAAGTTTGGTCTCCCACCATCTTGCTTTTGAAAGTAGACAGCGGGTGAATGACTTTTGGTCAACTTTGGGGGAATATAGTGCCTGCTCGTAGGGTTGATGGGCATTCCTGAAGGGCTTTTCTTGGGGGAGGGGGGGGGGGGGAAACAATAATTTCATTTCACTCATCATGGAACTGGGTTCGGCGAATAGACATATCCGACTTGAACGCCGAACCCATACAATTAGATGTACACTGTGTAAGTAAAATTGAGGTTACACATTTGACAAAAAAGAGTCATTTACCATAAGCCGAATCAATTTCATTTTATTTTATAAGGTAAAAAACTTTAACCCTAACCAACGCAGATGATATAAAAATTTATTATTTTAAATAATATTTTTTTGAATTTTTCAAAAAAAATTCAACAAAACCATATCATGTGACCCCTCGTTGGAACGAACTCGACGAGCTCGTTCCAACGAGGGGTCACATGATATGGTTTTGTTGAAATTTTTTGAAATATAATAATTTTTCAACTGCTGAATATGCATATTACGCGTGCGGAAGCGGGCGATTCGTTGGGCAAAGGGTTAATAATAGGTAGAGTTACTGTTACCCCCATATTAGGACTAACTCTTATCGCTTTGGCCTGTTTAATGAATACCAGCTTAACATGTTTGTATTCACAGTATTCACAATATATTCCTGAAAGGCAAAACAATATAAACGTATTCTCCATAATAGTTAGTACTAGGTTGCCTCGTGTTTTTTATTGGGATTTAACGACAACATCGACTGCTAGGTTCACATCGTGTCGGACGGTTTTACAGGTGGAGGAAGCCGGAGTACCCGGAGAGAAGCACCAAGTAGCGGCAACTCTCAGACTCCCCAACGTCCTAACTTAGTACAAGCAGAGTTAGCATTGGTTGAAGACAAGTGCACCATCCACGTGCAGTACGCTTTAGTCCATAGCGTCACCATATCCCTACGTGGGCAATCGAGATTAATTGTCTTTCCCAAGGACACAGCGCAGTTACCCCTGGTGGGGATCGAATCGTGGACATTTCGGTGTGATGCCCAATGTCGTAACGATTGAGCCATCGCGCCCCCAACAGGTTACCTCATAACAACGTGTCTAGAGTGAGATGGTCGGGTGTGATTTTATTCATAAGGATTTTATTTATGAGGGAAAAATAAAATCCAGGGAAGAAAGTAATGTTCTTCTGTACTGTGATTACAAAAGTAGACAGAGAATGACACTCGGATCGCGATTAAGTCGCGATCCGGCCAACATTCTCTGCCCGCTCTTCTTTCTATAACACTGTAAAATCTCACTTGTCGAAACAGAATCGCGATTCGTTGAATCTCGCGTGCTTTTTCGTTCGTTTTTGTGGCGTTCAGTCTTGATTTCTGAAATATTGAACCAAGGGGGTACATGTGTCGTGACAGAATAGAGATCAGATTCGAAAAGAGACCACTTTTGCTATCAAGGTAATGAGAAACCTAATGAATTACGATTTGTGTGAATTACGAATCGAGTCAGATATAACAGATTGCATGACCATTCCATAAATTATTTTTAAAATGATTTGTTTGAGGTTCGTGTGGTGGATAAAAATGCAACAGATGTCCGGCATACTTCGTGAAAATTATTCTGAAGTTCATGCCAGTTACTGTTATAGCCCGCAGTACACTGCGCCACCGTGTGCCAATTATTGTTAAACTTGCACGTGTCCATATTTTTTCAAGAAGCACTTTTGTGATAGGGTATAACAGGGTGATTATAGAGTTAAAAGACTTTGTCTTCGTCGATCCGTTAGTAATCACATAACATACTTTTTTGACTATTGTTAAAATGAGTAGGGCAGAAAGCCATCTGGGACAAAAGTCATACATGCAAGCCATACTGACAAAAATCCCACAGAACACAACAAAGATGGACAGATGCCCTTCAGTTTTTTTCAGCATTCTGTTTATTTTATTCGGTATTTGTTAAAATTATTTTTGTTTAACAATATTTGTTTACTCGAAATTCAATTTATTTTCATATTTTTGATAAAGGTTGCAAGTTACTTCCGTTTTGTGTAAAACTTTTCAAAAGGGATCATAGAAAGGGATCAATGCAGGGGCGGCGAACGATTTTCAAAGTGAGGGGGCTGGATCGGGCGATGGATGGTCGTCGGTATGACGGGCCGACCATGGTTCGACCGCGGCACGAAAATTGTAAATTCCAGGGTCCCCAAATCCCCATTTCCATGCATCTGAGCGGATAATTTGAGATATTTCAAGAGATGTATTTGAAAGATTTCACACTTTGAGAGCCGTTAAAAAACGTCGGTAAAGCATACAGGTGAGGTCTTTTTAACAGCTTTAGTATATTTATCAGCTTTGGTCCTAACGACCAAAGCTGATAAATATACCTCACCTGTATGCTTTACCAGACGTTGACGGCAATTATACTGTCTGTAGATTATCTTGTCTGGGGTGGATTCGGTACTTGTATGTCTGTAAGATTACGATCTATTAAAGTTAACCGATTTTGTAACAGACTGTATACATTTTAGCGTTTGCTGCCACTTGCTGCAAACAATGATCCGAAATCCATCGAAACGGAACCAGTTCGAGAGAATCATAGCTGGCAAAAATATGGGAGAGGCTCTGGATCTGCCCCTTGTTTCACCAGTCATTTGTTGTGTTAAAATATGTGCATACAAAAAAAAGTGGTGGGGCTGAAGCACCCCCTCCCCAGCCCCCCCCCCCCCAGTTCTACGGCCCCTGCAATAAAAACTGGAATTTTTAATATATCCCCAATAAATGCATGCTAGTCAGTATTATAAATATGAAAAATACGTGTATATAAAATACTAAACACTGATATGCCGTAAATAAAAATCTAAACGTTTGACTAAAGTTCCGTGTTTTCTTCTCCAGTTTTTGTGATATCTGTGTCATTCTACAGATATCAAGGGATAAAATAAGAAAAAATTATTAAATATATAATATCTGTTTGTTTTGTTTTGTTATGAAAGTACAAAATTATAATTTTCCAGAAAATTGGAAAATGTGGGGTATTTTTCTATTTTTATCATTTTACAGAGATTCTGGTCGCAAAAAAATGTTTCTAGAATAGTATTTACACACGTAAAAAGACCCAAATACGGTCAGCCAGTGTGGAAAGATGAGAAGATGCAGATGCATCAGAACAGTCTGATATTAGAGCTCATCAACTGTAACAGCACACACTAAAATACTTGAACACAGAATCAGTGTGACAACATACATGGAACTTCTCCCCAGTGTATCCACTTGCATGGAACTCAGTGTGTCAACATGAATGAAACTTCTGTCTTGCGTGGATCTCATATGCTCCTGTCAGTTAACTGTCATATCGTCATATTTAAGATGAATCTTATCTTATCTTATCTTATGTGTCACACTTTGCACTAGCGGAGGATAGGCGATCCGATCGATATTTTCTATCTGCTTTTGTTATCACAGGACTGTGTCTCGTCTCGCCCAGATGTGACTTCAGAAGCATAGGCTTTGATGCAACATTTTGTATATAAACACAATGGTAAAGATATATAGAATTTTCAGGAGCGCGGTGGCTCGGTAGTTTCAGCATTGCACTTCAAACCGAAATATCCACCGTTCGATCCCCATCAGGGGTAACTACGTAGTGTGCTTGGACGATATCAAAATTTATTATTTTAAATATCATTTTTGGAAATTTTTCAAAAAATTTCAACAAAACCATATCATGTGACCCCTCGTGGGAACGAGCTCGACGAGCTCGTTCCAACGAGGGGTCACATGATATGGTTTTGTTGAAATATTTTGAAAAATAATATTTTTTCAAATGCTGAATTTGCATATTACGCGTGCGGATGCGGTCGATTCGTTGGGTAAACGGTTAATCCCAAATGCCCACGCTGGAGCACGGTGGCGGTGTGTGTTAAGGTGTACTACACCTTGATGTGTACTTGTCATCAACCAATGCTAACTACGTGTGCAGAGTGAGAACGTTGGGGAGTCTGAGAATTGCTCTCCGCTGCTCGGTGGCTACTCCGGTTACTCTGGCCCCCACCCATACAACTGTCCGACACGACGTGACCCTGGCTGTAAAAAGTGGCATTAAACTCCAATAAATAAATATACAATTTTCAGCAGTAACCGTCGTTACCATGAATATACCGTGACAGAACCGATAGTTTCCGTCTTTTTAAAGATTGTGTGCTTCGATACGGAGAATGTGATTCCTATCACAGCTTGGGAAATATTTGAAAAATGAATGTTTGAAAGGTATCGTGCACCTGACGCTGCCAGTTGACAATTGCATTCATGTGAATGGACCATAAAATGCAACAATCCCAAACTCCGACAGAACTCCAGATTTCCGCTAAAATTCTTAGTGACGGAGTCGCGCAACATATCCTGTATCTATGTCATTGACAAAACACTTGAGTTACGGTGTAGCCAAAATGTATGCCTACACCGACAGGATATTTCATAAATACATCACGCTATCATGCGATTGTTGCTGAATAAACTGTGATTAAAAAACATTACACTAATGTAATTTCACGTGTTAAATGTTGCGGTAAATTACAAGCCATCAGCTCAGTGTTAATACTTAATGTCCTTTATTGAACGCAAAATCTGAATATGAAATTTCTGGTTTCATATTAATCAGATAAATCCCAATTTACAGCCACGGAATATTTTAATACAACTGTTAAAGTGATCTAAGTAAAAAAATGTAACATCATATTGTTGGAATAATGATTAAGCTTTGGCCTTGTGAACTTTTTTGTTCATGTTATTACTGTTTAAGACTGAAACACATTGGACGTGATGCAAACGTTGTGATTGATTGATAAACAACTATTTTTTCAGTTTGAAATTTTTTCAGAATTTGACATCTCAAATTTTAGTTTTGCAATGAAAATAACACAAAGGGTATGAGTCCTGTGATGCTTCAAAATTCGATTTGATTTGAAATAGTCCCAATGTTTCAAATCAATTCGATTCAAGTCGCGTGGATTCGGAAGTTAGATTCGTCAATATGTTCACAAAATCTTATTGAACTCGTCTTGTTTCCTCTTGAAATCGTCTTCTGCTGCCACGATTCCACTTTCGAAACTATTTTGATTCCGTTTCTATTATATTCCACGTTTTTATTGACTTACCCAAAAAGACGAGCTGCCGTGGAATACAATACTTGAGACACGACTGAAAATATTTACTATATTCCTTGGTTGCTAGACGGTCCGAAGCAGTAAGTAGGATCTGATCTGGCCTATTCTCCCACCGGAGCAGCCGATGACGTCATTTTAATTTTTAAAATTTTTTTAAAAATTGTTTTAAATTGTTTTTTTTAATTGTTTTAAGTTTGTTTTTTAAGTTTTATTTGTTTTTTAATTGTTATTTTTAATTGTTTGAATTTTTTATTTTTTTATTTGTTTATTATTTAATTGATGTTTTAAATTACTGGGGCCATATTGTGACGTCAGTCACCTGGTAATATGATGCATGATGGGTACTCACGTGATCAAAACAGTGCTACTATACATGCGCGGGTGGCATATTGTGACGTCAGTCCCCTGATAATATTTCGCATGCTGGGCACTCACGTGATCAAAACAATACTACTATCCCTGCGCGGGAGCCATTCTGTGATGTCATTCCCCTGGTAATATGATGCATGATGGGTACTCCCGTGATCAAAACAATGTTATTATCCATGTGTGGGAGCCATGTTATTACGCCATTGCCAAGTTAATATGATGCATAGTGGTAAACAGTATATTTAAGAAAACATTACCTCACCTATCCCCCTCAACAAAAAAATGAATGAATCCTTTAACACAAATTGTTCTGTTTGATGCTCCGCCACTGAGTAGATAATTTAATAGTACGCTTCAAAAGAAATAATTAAACCCGGATCCCCCTCCCATCTAATGATTATGCGAGTCCTCCGTATACGGAGTTTTCTAGTCCTCCTCACATTTTTTTAACAAATAAACGCCCTGTCTTTTCCTTACTGCTTGAAAGTGACACCCCACTCTTTCAACTTTCTGATCCTCCCATTAAGAAAATAACACTTTCTGGGGATTATCGAAATAAATATTAATAGAAAATATTGTTTGTAAATTATAAAAGTACTACCAAATTTCTGGCTCCACCAGTCTTAACCCTTTACCCAACGCAGACGATATCAAAATTTATTATTTTAAATATCATTTTTTCAAATTTTTCTGAAAATTTCAACAAAACCATATCATGTGACCCCTCGTTGGAACAAGCTCGACGCGCTCGTTCCAACGAGGGGTCACATGATATGGTTTTGTTGAGATTTTTTGAAAAAATGATATTTTTTACAAGTGCTGAATTTGCATATTACGCGGGCGGAAGCGGCCGATTCGTTGGGAAAAGGGTTAATTTGAATTTGAATTTAAAGTTTAATTTTCGATTTTATAATTTCAAACATGGCTTCCCCCAACTAACAAAGAATGGAGACTCCTCCAACGCCCACCATTTACTCCCCGCCCCACCCTTTTATGATTATAAAACCCTTTTCAAATTTAATTATCAAGTTTAATTATTTTTTTCATGATTCTTTATATGTTGGTAAATACCTGGAAAGGCAATATACATCTTTGTATCCAAACATCTGTCTGATAACTTTATCAACAGATAGGCTGGTAAGTTAATCCCCTTACGACCGGTGTTCAATGTAATGAGTAACCTTTGTCTAAAAGCTTGTTGGCACATCTTAGAAAAATATCTTTTTGTATCGAAAGTAGATTTTTGATCAACAATCAATATCCTTGTGAGGTATGTAATGAAAAATGTCAATAATATTGTTCCGCAAACATCTAAACCAAAGCAGTTACCCAAACTGATAAAGTGATAATGTTGTTTACAAGTTTGCACTAATAAAGTCAGCGACAATTCGTGTAATTATTGACAAAATTGCCCTCATTTACCAAATAACTGACCTAGGCTTTGGTCCGAATAGTTAAGAAGGAATTGTACGAAATCTCCCCATCGTATGGCATTCAAAGCAAGACACATTCTCCTGGATATGAATAGAAAGCTCAAGCAATGTTTCAGACCGAGGTCCATTGGCTAAAACATTGCTTGTGCATGAGGCATATGTAGAGAATGTGATAGTCGTATCATCGTCATATCATGGACAGAAACTCGCAGAGCGACATGCTATTTACGGGCAATTCATGACAGGACTTATAGTTGTTGCTGTATACCTCTCGTCTTGCTTCTCTTATTCTTCCTGGGTCTATGTCTTCAATACAAATACTACCAGTGTTCTTGGGTTTTCAAGTTCATGCATCTTAAGAGACTTACAGGGGCTGTAAGCTTGAGAGAAGCGCACATTCGTGTTCATCGACTGCGGCCACAACTTTAACCTTCGCGAGTATGGTGCTACGGTTGGAATATCCAACAGTCACTTTTACAAAACGCTCTGGTCAAACCAATGACAAAGGCAATTTTCAAGTATGGCGGGCTTTTCTAGGAGGTTCCACGATAAATTTACTTACTGACAGGCATGCCTGATCTGAGTATATTTTATGTCAAACTTCATTCCTTTGGTTCTATGTCAACATTATTATTCCATCCTTCTGTAAATGAAGTCATAATGCTTATACCGATAGTTTTTTTTTAAGAAAAATGGTCATAATTTGACCTCTCCCCTCTCACCTTGCCCTATTGTACTTCCAATATTGATGACTCTTGGGCGATTCACTTCCTCCATCTTGCTTTAACGAGTCGTCCGGCACAGGATTTTAGGTCGAACCTGGAAATGTTGCAGTGGACAACGATGTTTTTGACGTTTCGAGGGTAAGTCTAAGGTAACTTTAGTGCTGAACCCGAATCCGTTTGATGTCACTCTGTAAACCTTGAGAAACTCGTGATATTCACGATGGCGTCCAAGCTGGCAGCCAAAACACTTGTCTTTTACATATAACAATGAAACTTACACAACGTATATACCACTACCAAAGGATGTGTCGTGTGCAGAATTCATGACCGATCCACCAAGGTCAAGGTTACAGACATAGGTCAACACATGGAGTGAGCATGCACATCAATTTGTTCGCGCCAGGACCATAATATTTTGATAGGAAGAGGTATCACAATAAAACTTACACAACATATGTACCACCAGTAGACAATGTGTCGCATACAAAATGCACGTGATGGTACATACGTTGTGCAGGTTTCGTTGTAATATATAAACAAAGTTATGAAAATATTGTTTTTTGGCGGCATTTTGAATATCCCAAGTTGTCCAAGGTTTATATAGTGGCATCAAACGGATTTGGATTCAGCCCAAAAGGTTACCACAGAAACGTCAAACATTTTTATTTATTAAAAAAAATTCGCAATTCAAAGTTTATTATTATATCTTTTTATTACTTTCCAAAGTGTGATTTACTGGGATTTCCGGGTTTGATTATAACAAGTGAATTATGCAATCAACAATTATTTCATGTATACGTGCGCGCAAACGAAGACGCTTTGCCGTGGGTGTGATGGGGACTTCATTGTTTTTTCTTGTTGCTTTTTTAACCCTCTACCTTACATGAAAAGCAGACGACAGTTGCAAAAAAATACTTGAATAACTATTATTTTCATTTTTTGTCTCACAAACATAGGTTATGACCCCTCATTGGAACGAGCTCAACGAGCTCGTTCCAATGAGGGGTCATAACCTATGTTTTAGAGAAAAAAAATGAAAATTAATTGGCGAGTTTTTAGAATAGCGCTGACCGTTTTTGGCCGTTACGTTAGGTAAAGGGTTAAATAATATAATTATCGTTAATAATGAAAAGTAATAAACAGAGTAATCGCTTGACTGGACTGGTTACGTGAAATAATTCATTCGAGGCGAGGGACTATATTGTAAAACACTCGTGCGCGTTTGCGCACTCGTGTTTGTACAACGTCCCTCACTTCTCATGAATTATTTCACGTAACCAGTCCAGTCAAGCGATTACTCTCTATTTCTTCTCCGAAACATAGCTTTTGACACCTCGCCGAGATCGTTCCCATGAGAGTCAAAAGCTATGCAAAGCTTGTCTGGGAAAAAATGAAACTGTTTAGTTGAATAAGAAATGTATTCTTTTGTCTAAAACTATTTAAAGTTGAAAAGACGTATTTTATTGTGTTAAACTATGTGGGCTGCTGATGTTTTAAAACCGATATGCACTGGCAACAAATGAGAAGTGCTGTATGTGGAAGTTAATATGAAGCGTGAAAGACATAATTCTGTCAAGATTGTTTGCCAACCGTCAGAATAAACGGTGTGTAAATTGCATCACGTGATCTTATGCAATGTTTATGGTGTCTGCTAAAGCGGTCATAAATATATATGGATTTCAACAAAGAACATCTCGTTGATTACTTTCTGATATTTGAATTATCTAAGTATCGAATAATTCCCCCGGTGAAGTAGTTTATGGGAACGAAGAAGCATGCAATGCACGTTTATTGAATAGTTCTACCAGGTGTCATATATCGACACGTCTGATAAAGGCATTTGCATTTTCACTGTGTGACAAAATGTGACTTCATCTGTTGATGTGGGAAATACCGCTTTTTCGGACAATATGCAATACTTTCAGGGCAAGGGTGTCGCGAAGATAACCGACTTGGGGGTGAGGGGGGGGGGGGGGGTAAACCTGATTTGTCCCCACTGGTGAAATATTTCAATTACATCATCAGGGCATGTCCTGATGATGTAGTTGGAATATTCGTCAGTCGGGATTATAGTTCAAAACCTCAAGAATTCTTGGATATTTATTTAAAGATAAAATATATTTGCATTTAGTAGCCGTCACGCAACCTCTTCCATGTATTCAGATAACATATGCCGTACTGATACTCCAAATTGGTTATGTCTACCCCACCCCATGCCACCCCACACCAATATCCCGAGTCGGATATTATAGACATACATTTGTATGACCGATTGTGTTTGTGACATTATTCCAAGTTTCAGTTCTGGTCTGCAATTGAGGAGATCAGCATTTGCCATGTTGGATCACGTCACCTTTGTGTCCAAAACAAAATCACACGTGGATTAATTAACACGCAGAATCCAGGTCAAAAAGTGGCGTACTTGAACTCAATTCCGGGTTAAATAAATAGATAATGTATATTACGCTTTTGAGAATTTGTGTTAAAATTAACTTTTATAGTAAGTATCAATTGTAATATTATTAATATAACAATAACATGAATTTGGAGGGCGTTACGATTTATTAACGGTCCGAGAGGAATTAATAACAGCCCGATGGTTTATTACCGGTCCGAGACGAAGTCTAGGGCCTTTAATATGCCGTGGGGCTGTTATTCAGTCCACAAGGCTCGTTAATAAATCTGGACGCCTGACAAAATCTTGACATTACTATTATTTTTACTATGACCGGGAGCGGCCGGCGGACTGTTAATGAATTTTGTTTAAGTTCAGCATTCGAAATTAATTGTTATAAATAAAGTATTGTCAATACAAAGGCGTTTGCATAGTTAACCCTTTACCTAACCTGAAAAGCAGACGACACTTGCAAAAATAATTCTTGAATAACTATTTTTTTTCATTTTTTTGTCTCAAAAACATAGGCTATGACCTCTCGTTGGAACGAGCTCGACGAGCTCGTTCCAACGAGGGGTCATAACCTATGTTTTTGAGACAAAAAATGAAAATATTTTGAAAATTAATTGACGATTTTTGAGAATAGCGCTGGCCGGTTTTGGCCGTTACGTTGGGTAAAGGGTTAAGTTATAAGAAAGGAAATGAGTGACATATCGTCCCATGAGTTCCAATGTGTTCTATGTGCCAGTAGGCACATAGAACACATTGGAACTCAGTGGACGATACGCAGCGATTGACGATAATTGACGGTAGCCGCCACTGCTTGCTCCCTATTTCGCTCCACACGTTTATTGTTTTGGAAACAAATGTGACGTGTACCCACCCCCAAGTGACCAAACATGGGGAATGTTGATAAAGCTTCAGATGCGCACATTACGTAATTACGATAATTGCCAGAATGCTGCTTCAGATTTTTGTTACCCATTTTATGTCAAAAGAAATACTTGGATACGAATTGACATTTCTTCTTCGTCAATCGGTCAGTGGATATATAGACGATGATAGAAAAGTCTTTGTTCGAAGGAACGCCAATCTATCTCCGATCAGCTAGTTTGCCAATCGCCACATGAAACCGAAACATCATAAGTGGCAATCAAAAAGTAGATATTGTTGAGATATTATCAAGAAAATAGTACAACAAGGTGTCCCATACTATTTTATAATAATGGCTGGTATTTTATTGGAATTATCCAGCGATAAGTGTAGACTGAAGTGTTGCATTTCCCCATTATATTGTCCACAAGTGTTTTTGTGTTTTTATTGCTCCATCGACATTGGTAACAAATTATACCCAATATTTATAAGGGTATTTACGTTTTTTATACAGTTGTAAGCTTGGATACAATGGACGCTCAAGCCGATGTTCCCGTGCTCGATCTTCCATCGGGAAAGCTCGCGATGTTACCAGACACGCGATGGCACTTTTTGTTGGGAGGTTAACTATATACGTAATACTCCCTGAAGAACATTTTCATTTTTACTTCCAAAATATTGCTTATGACCACCCATTGGAACGAGCTATGTTTTTGTGGGAAAAATTGAAACAACAATAAAATTTTGAATATCCATTATTGCTGTTACGTTAGGTGAAGGGTTATTGTTATTACAGCGGACTGTCACAATGTGTTACGATATGACTCGCCCGTGTGACTGAGAGATACACACGCCGTGCATGCTAAAGATCTCACGCATGGTCTTCATGAAGAGCAAGGCCACGACGTTGTCTCCATTAAAGACATCCAACAATTCTACTGGGACCAAGAAGATGTAGACGTTACGCGCTAATTCTAATTCTTGAAAACTAAAGTCTTTAACCCTTTATCCCAACGTAACGGCCAAAACCGACCAAGGCTATTTACAAAAATCACCATTCAATTGTCATTATTTATTTCATTTTTGGTCTCAGAAACATAGCTTATGACCCCTCATTTGAACGAGCTCGTTCACATGAGAGGTCATTAGCTATGTTTTTGACGTAAAAAATGAAAAAAACTAGTTATTCAAAATTTTTATTTGCAAGTGTCGTCTGCCTTTCGTGTTAGGTAAAGGGTTAAAAGTTTCGTTATTGGTGTATTCATATCATCGAACTCATTCACGAAACCTCGTGACATTGAACTGAAGAAGCTGCAAAACCATTTTCATCCTTTCAGCGACGACATCCTTATGTCATGATGCAAGTAATAATCTCACGAGTTGAAAGGTAACTGGTCCTTGTGCCCACCATGAAGGTCTTCTGAACAAACGGTGAAAACCCGAGGAGAGTGAATCGTTAATAAGTAAAATCTTGTACCACCCAGGGACAGGGGCGTAGCAAGGAAATAATATTGGGGGTACTTTCTAGTGGACGAACGTCGTATACGTAGCGAAACGATAAGAGAGCCTTTTTGTACTCTAGTGCCCCGCGGGGAGAGCATGGGAAGAGATGTCCGGGGGACCTCCCCCGGGAAAATTTACTCAAAATCTATTGTTAAAACAAGCAATTTGATAGCTTTGGTGGTAGTTTCAAACAGGATTTCTGTACACCACCAACCCATCCAGTATTGAATACTACCACTCAAACTTTGTGACGAAAGGATTGTACCACACGCAGTAGGTACGTCACTGCGTTCCCTCCCTTATCCCAACGTTCGGGGACTACTGAGATTGGAGAAGAACGTTACGCCGATGGTGTGTCACAAGTTTGTTTGTTGTTGGAAAATGTTCGAAAACTCTATTTTGTATATAGCGTTTTACGACCAATTTACTTTATTTCACAAAATATGAGTTCTTACCTGGGTGGGTTAAACTATTCCTTAAAAAACCCCAAAATATTAGGATATTTCGAAAACATGCTTTTTGTGCCAATTTAATATATTTGTTAGACAAGTACAAATGCTCTTGGAGTGACATTTAAAATCTTGGTATCAGCTTGCGACCATGATCCATAAAATCCAATTTTGAACTCACAAATCCCTCAGTTTACTACTTTTACGACCACTACTACTGCTACTACTACTACAACTATTACTTCACGTGAATATAAGACAAAGCATCTAAAACATATTCCTCAAATGATGCGGGCCGACACATAATCAATTATCGCGTGAAATTGTATTTCAAGTAAAATTACTATCTATATTCCCTCAGCATGCGGGCATCTCAACATTTATTCTAACTTTATTGCAGCCATAGCACCCGTCACAGCACCTGTACCGACTGGACACCAGTTATGCATGGTCAAGTCCGTAATTATCTTCAAACATTGTAAGAGATGTGACCGTGTTTGCTCGACCATGACATACATTTTCTCGACGGTTCTATTGTACACACTAAAATCAAATCAGTTGGGTTAAAAATTCACCCAAATCAACTGGGCTGAGTGAATATGAACCCAGTTGAGGGATATACCCAACTGTTCACCGGAAAAACCAAACCAAACCACTCAGTTTGAAATGTAAATACGCTCCAAAAGTAATAAATACATGGCCCTGCAAAGTATACAACAAGACCAAAAAGTAATAAATACACCCCCTGCAAAGTATGCCATAATGTCAAACGTGAAGTAATTTTTAACATGTTTGAAACAAAAAATAAATAGAGTACAACCCACAAAATTATATATATAAAGTTGAAAGTTTACTTGAATAAACTCTAACTCCGTGTCCTTCGGCAAGCCTTAGTCTTGGTTGAGTTAGATGTGAATTTGGTGTCACTAAAACTTTTGAAAGACTGAATCAAACGTTTTGAAACTTTGTTTAATATGATAATGTATAAACTATTTCCACACAAGTTTTGGCAAGAATCTATATATTCATTGTCAATGCAGATGCGATACTCAATTCTGTCTGTGGTGCAACAGAATTTGAATGCCGAATTTTACAAACTTACCAGTTGAATAGGGAGTGCGGTGGCTCAGTGGTAGTCTGTTGGACTTCTGTGCTAGAGGTCCCGAGTTCGATCCGCGTCCGGGACGACCCGCGTTGTGTCCATGGGCAAGGCACTTTATTCCGGTTGCTTACATGGAGGCACGATGACGCCGTGTACTGAGGCGTACTGCACATCGATGGTGCACATGTCTTCAACCGCTGTGACCCTGCTTGAGCGGAGCTTGAACAGAGTTAGAATGTTGAGGAGCTGACAGCTGCTCGTCGATTCTCGGTGGTTCTCTCCGGGTCCGGCTTCCTTCACCCGTAAAACTGTCACGGTCACGATTAGCCATTGGGCATAAGTATGTGACCTTAAACACCAATAAATAAATAAATACCAGTTGACTAGATTGGCGAAGTGAAAAACGTTCTCTTCTGTCCTGCCTGGTATTTACAGATTAGGGGTTTTATTTTCTAGTGACACAACAGAGCAGATAATATGTGTACCCTCCAGTTGCAAAGCAGCATATTTAGTGTTTGTGTTTGTTCAAGTTAGAACTATTTGACAAGTTGGCGACGTCGGTCATACAGACGTGGTAATATTTGAGGGACAAAATCATCCGAATTGCGAAGTGTGTGTTGATCCAATTGTCTGAATAGCTCGAGTTAGATCTTCACCCAACACGAACAGTAGATGATGTTGCAAAATAATTTGAATAACTGAAGATATTCTGGTTTTGTCATAACCCTTTACCTAACGAATCGCCCGCATCCGCCCGCATCCGCCCGCGTAATATGCAAATTCAGCAGTTGAAAAAATATTATTTTTCAAAACATTTCAACAAACCCATATCATGTGACCTCTCGTTGGAACGAGCTCGTCGAGCTCGTTCCAACGAGGGGTCACATGATATGGTTTTGTAGAAATTTTTTGAAAAATTAAAAAAATGAAATTTAAAATAATAAATTTTGTTATCGTCTGCGTTGGGTAAAGGGTTAAAAACATACGTTATGACCCATCATTGGAACTATAAGGTATGTTTGCAAGGTATAAGTTGAAGAAAAAATTGTGAAAGGCGATTTTGTGATTTGCATCGAAAGGTTATGGCCGTTACCTAAGGTAAAAAATTTTTCAATTTTGTAAAGATGTGTAAAACTATGAGCAACATATAGGTTCCGAAAAATGTTGTTGGACTACATGTATTATTTTCTTCGAGAGAGAAGTCAAGTTAAAATTAAGGTTTAAATCCCTTTTGTGTTTTCGAACTGATCTCCATCTATGTATTTCACCAAATATCAGTCAGTCTTCACGAAGAATGATACGATTTTTTTCTAAAGTCAACGTTGCAAGCAGGTAAACTAGCACCCACATAACAAATGCCAGTACCACGAATGAGACCATGTTGCACTCACGGAACCAGATAAGAAGCAGCCTTTGACATACGTACCACATAAAACATGACGTATATTCTTTTATCAGTGCATGCTCTTTTGTGATTAGCCAAATCTTTAATTTCACAACGTCACAAATATTGATTCTGTGTAATTATTGTCAAGAGAATGCATCCGAATATGTGGTTGGGGCAGGACGTCAGTTAACCCTTTACCTAACATGAAAAGCAGACGACACTTGCAAAAAAAATTCTTGAATAACTAATTTTTTTAATTTTTTGTCTCAAAAACATAGGTTATGACCCCTCGTTGGAACGAGCTCGACGAGCTCGTTCCAACGAGGGGTCATAACATATGTTTTTGAGACAAAAAATGAAAAAAATAATGAAAATTAATTGGCGATTTTTGAGAATAGCGCTCGCCGGTTTTGGCCGTTACGTTGGGTTAAAGGGTTAAATGGTGTGATCGAAAGGGGGTAACGTGCTATTTTTCAGCGGGGTGAGAATTCTATGGCATATGGAGCTAAGTAGCTGGGGTTCCCCCCCCCCTGGCAAACACATATACACAAACGCCACCATACACACATTAAATTTATTGGATAAACTTTCTATGATTAAAGGTAGCCTTTCGCAAAAGTCTAATGATAAGATGTGGGACGTGTTGTACACGTAAATGAACTGATTCAAAATAAAGGGTTCCGAAACGTTCTACCTTTCTTGGTACTTTGACCGGCTGACAACGAAACATATCCATCTAGTTGTAGATCTCCCTCCTAGGGTTAATAATAGGTTCCAAGGTTTATCTATGAAAACAAGAACAGGCCAACACACTGTCCCTACCCAAATATATACAAACGCATTAACGATCTCCATCAGTTGCTCCTAACACAATCAAACTCCATTTATCTCCATTTATCAGCCCTTCGCCCAATAGAAGATTAGATCACTTTCGCAAATTTCGCTTCACTAACATAGCTTGTGATCGCTCATTGACTCGAGCTCTTCCAGTTCGTTCTAATGAGTGGGCACAAGCAATATTTTTTAAGAAAAGAATTAATTTGCGTAAAAACAATATTGTGAAATCGTTTTCATGTCGTGTAAGGTGGGCGAGTAGACTGCACTCAGACTTACCCTCAAAATACTCTGGAAATATTGATGGACTTTGAATACATTGAGAGTATAAACCCCTGCTTTTTATGATAATGTTGGTAGTGAACTTTAAAGTAAAATCGGGTCAGCTAGTGTAGTGACTACATCACCCTAGATGTTGTGGGATATCCTTTTTTATTATATTGTTCTCAGAAAACTAAATCAGAAAGGGATTATTCCGAATCAGGGGATAATTGATTCCATCAATAAAGGCTTAAAAACGAGGTTCTTCTGTCAACACATGAGGTTTGTATTTGTTTCAGACTAACCGCCCTCAAAGAGTAGGAATACACTGGGGAGGACATTCGGCTGGGTATTATTTTTGGCTGGTGCTCAACCAAATAATTCTAAAGATGACAAAAATATATTTTTAGCATGTATATTCATAGTTATGCTGACTTAATTGATACTTACGCCAATAATTTACCTGTAACACTTATCTCTAATTGTTGGAAAAAACGTTACGTCTCTTGAATGCAACACGGCGCCATCTGCAATGTTTTGGCATTGCAGATGATGCCTTGTTGAATTCAAGGGATGATTAGATTAATATATGGTTGTCGATGGGCTCATTCCTGATTGAGACCTGCTGCTGATTGAAGCCTTCTTGATAGTAAACCGGGATAGAATTGCATGCAACTTTAAAGGTCAAGTGGCATTGTCTTATACTGCGTAATATAGATTGTATTAGATATACATGTATCGCCAAAACTGAAAATCGCAATTATGCAAGTATAAAATCATGGCTGATAGTTTTATTTTTTGACTACCGCAAAATGCTTGTCAATGCTGCTGCAGTTTACCCAACAGCTCTGGTTCGCTGTAAAACGAGAGTCTCAACTTAAGACATGCTCGTCTTAAATCAGGCTCGGGCTTCGTAACTGACGTACACAGATTTTGGAGGCGACAATTTTACAAACGAGAAATAAAACTTGGAACATTTAATAATGAACATTCTGGGCATTCCTTAACTTCTTTTTGTTTACATAGATGTCGTCTTCGTTTTTTTTAAATATCCATGTTATATAATAACCAAATTATTACAAGAGTCAAGCAGTCACGGTTTTCAAGTTATACGAGCTCTTGTCAGAAAGATTAAAACGAGATGCCTACGATGGAAATACGACGGAATACGACAACCCAGATCAGTTGACTGTTGTTATAATATTTTATCGCTGTTTCAAGCGTTCTGTCCCTTTGAAAGGAAGGTAAATCTGCAGAAAACATCAACTGACTCTTTGATACCGGCCTCAGTGTAAACCCCTTCGACACGAAAGCATGCCAGAGTAACTCTCGTGTACTCAACACATCGATGTAGAACCTCATTCTTCAGACTCGCGATTTGTTAATATTCAGTTTAATTTTCGTTAAGAAAGTAAATAAACTTTACATGTTATCAAAACAACATTGGCGTTAAATGTTTTTTCCAACTGTTATTTTGACCAAAATTCCACCCGCCATAACCCCAATACACAGTGTGTAAAAATTACATCGTTACCTTTAGTCTCTGTAGGACTCTGGTCCACTTTTGCAAGGAGGAGCTCATGTAAGCCTTGGTGGGGCGGAGATTAACAGAGACTACGTTATTGTATACCTTTAAGCTTCTTAAACCGATTTTTCAAAATCCAACTGTTTCGACAACGGTATTGAATTTGATACTAACTATTGCCAGCATGTGGTGATACCACCGAACATTGGCTATTATAATGATATAGTAATAACCACACAAAAATACAGGCCAACGGTCGTCAGCATCACATGAGGTCTTTCTGTAACTTCCCTAAAATTAACTTTGTCCTAAGTTTCTAACCGAACGCGCAGTTGGATGATGGTAAATTAGCATGAATGGGAATTACATCAACATACAGTTGCACATAATTTTAGAGCTCTGTTAACCCTTTACCTAACCTGAAAAGCAGACGACACTTGCAAAAATAATTCTTGAATAACTATTTTTTTTCATTTTTTGTCTCAAAAACATAGGTTATGATCCCTCGTTGGAACGAGCTCGACGAGCTCGTTCCAACGAGGGGTCATAACCTATGTTTTTGAGACAAAAAAAGAAAAAAAATAATGAAAATTAATTGGCGATTTTTGAGAATAGCGCTGGCCGGTTTTGGCCGTTACGTTAGGTAAAGGGTTAATCTCAATTTGTAGCTCGAATCGAATCCAGAAGATCGAATCGCATCCCTTATAAAAAAATACCATGGTAAACCATGGTAAATCCCAAAATACCCTGGTAATACCAGGGTATTTTTGGATTTACCATGGTTTACCATGGTACTTTTTTATAAGGGACATATCACTGTTTTGTCAAGACAGGCAAGACTAAATGAAATTCCGCCACTTTCTGGTTTTTCTGGGCTCACAGTGGTTACTCTCAGTTTCCTTCTTGAGTTTTCAGAAGTGGTTTTTCAAGCTGTTACAGAACGTGATGCAAGTGTCGTGCATAATGTGATGAATGCAGATTATTAACCGACGTGACGATCGTTACTTATTCCCAGTTACCACTTATTCGACATTCGTTATCAACCGATTTTATTGGTTCATAACGAATGCCGAATAAGGAACTGGGAATGAAGTAACGATCTAATAAGGAACTGGGAATAATTAACGGTTGCCACGTCCGTGATTATTACAGCAGTCAATTGATCACGGTTACAATATTCCGTCGAGTTGATGATACCCGATTAAACAAGACCCCGCAGTTATCCAAGAAATTGTTTTTCAAGTGTCGTCTGCTATTCTTGTGTGTTAAATATAAAGAACTTTTAACCCTTTACCAAACGCTCACGATATCAAACTTTGTTATTTTAATTATTTTTGTCAAATGTTTCAAAAATTGTCAACCAAACCATTTCATGTGATCCCTTATTGGAACGAGCTCCAAGATTCGTTAGGTAAATGGTTTAAGTCGCGTCTTTATACGAATTTTATGAACCGAGTTCACTAACTTCGATTGATTCCAAGCTTTATCGAGGCTCCTTTGGAATTTAGTAAACATGGTTAATAAATTCCCCATACAATGGCGATGATCTTTGCGATCACGTTTATCACAAAAAGCGATGGGAAACATATCGTGATTTCAATCGTAAAGTGTTGATAACGACAAAATCGTTCCCACATTGAAGCCTCGCCAATGCGCATGATAGAATCACGCGTTCTACTGATTAACAAACACAACACGGCAGTTTGAACAGTGAATGTGTTATAGAATATTACGTTATTAATACTTTGGCGTCGAATTCATCTACGTCCAGCAGAAATGAGTAATCGCAGTTCCGTTTGACACAAAATGATGTGCGATACGGACAGGAAATCATTTTGGTTAATTTGTAAACATAATTACACGATAATTTTGTGAATAATACTTTCGGATATACAACCCGAAACGGAACTTTATGGTGCTTTGAAAACGAGATTGATTTGGTTCCAATTAATATGACTTCCCTTCTCTTTGACAGAAATTAACATTGTTCATCTGAGCGTAATGTTATAACAGGATCATGCTGTATATTTGCAGACATATAGCTTTTGTCACCGAGAGAGAAATTTATCGAATGAGTTGTGTGTTATATTTTGAGTAAAAAGTGATAAAAAGCGATACCCCCGCGATTGCACCATGACGTGCGTATGAGAATCGCATTGACGAAATTGATAAAAGCGTTCTTTATCAATTAACCCTTCCCCTGACCAAATCGATGAATCTGTCCGCCGCTATTCACAAAAGTCGTCAATTTGAAAATCTTTCGCCTCTTCTTCTAATATATGCATAGTATGTGATCCATCGTTGGAACGAGCTCGTCGAACCGGGTTGTTGCAATGGGGCAATGTGATCTACGCGTTTCAAAGACATTATCAAATCGCTGAAACAATCACCCGGACGAACGTTCGATTTCTTCGCTAAGAAGGAATAAGGTGACCGATTTTTCGTTCATCTATCCTTGTTTGCTTATCCTTCAACAACCAGAGTCACATCGTGTCCGACAGTTTTACTGTTGTAGGATGCCGGAGTACCTGAAGAGAGCCATCTAGCAGCGGCGGTCAACTACTGTCAGACTCCCCAACTTATTTACCCGGTACAAGCAGACTTAGCAGCAGTTGAACGTAAGTGTTCCGTCGACGTACAGTACTTCTCAGTACATAACCCTTTACCTAACATGAAAAGCAGACGACACTTGCCAAAAAAATTCTTGAATAACTTATTGTTTTGTCTTAAAAACATAGGTTATGACCCTCGTTGGAACGAGCTTAACGAGCTCGTTCCAACGAGGGGCCATAACCTATGTTTATAAGACAAAAAAATGAAAAACTAATGAAAATTAATTGTCTATTTTTGAGAATAGCGCTGGCCGGTTTTGGTCGATACGTTGGGTAAAGGATTAATACTATTGTGCCCATATGTGGGCAATTGTTTTTTTAAGTGTCTCCAACCCAATTAGACCTTGGGCGAATAACAGGAACTTTGTAACCATTGGTTAATTCCACTAGATACATGACCTATATTTATAATGATGATAAACCCATGACTTTGACGGTGTAGTGATGTGATGTAAAACACTGTTGGAAAGGGTTCTGATAGAGCCCTTTCCAACAGTGCATTACAACACAGCATAACATCGATTCAATGAAATATGTTCACAAAATAAGCCGCAGAATTTTAGTTTGCTCATGTTAGATTTTTCGCTAATAATAGAAACATATCAGTATTATTGTATCGTTTTTGTGTCTAAAAAATCACAAGAACAAGGGAACTTGGGAGGGGGCAGTTAAAAAATGCAGGAAGAAGGTTTGCAAAAATTTGCGCCGGGACCATTTTCAGGACCCACCACATCTCTTTTATTTCAAAAGAAAAAAATTAGCTTCAATTTTTGGACACCCGCCCCCTTAGAACTCTAAAACTTGTCTTTCTGAGAAACTAAATTTCCAAATGCTCCAAAATGATGAGTATTATTATAGTTCAGTACGTGTAGAGTGTATTATCACCAAAACACTCGCAGAGTGGAGATTCCACTCAAGCAATAATTTCAAATTTGTTGCAAAGCAAAACAAGTACAAGAAAAATTCCAGCCAATGGACCTCCGGGTTGAACCCGGAGGTCCATTGGATGAAACATTTCTTGTGTTTTTTGTCTGAATGGACAGAATTTGAAAGTTATAGTTTGGGCGATAACTCCATTCCGCGGGCGATTTTATTACAATCCACTCTCCACGTACTGTAAATATCGTAATCAATATAGATTACATCATAAAAAGGGATTAGTTTTCCATTTCAGCTCATATTTCCAAACTATCACTTTTTCCAACTATTGATTACAAAAAATGAATGAGTTTTTAACATTACACTTGCTCAAATACTTGCAAACTGATTAAAATGTCACATTCAAGCTCCAGAAAAAGACTAGATTGGGTTCCTTTCTAGTTTGTATTTACAACCTTATCAGTCTCTTACAGTATTGAATTATCTTCAAAGCAGTTTCTAAAACAATGTAAACTGAAGTGCTTGCATGGATCAGCAGCTTTATTTTTGTAAGTTTTAGAAAGGCTGTTGAAGTTTTGTCAGTTGATTCATTGTTTGTAATTTGCTCAAGAGGAACATGTCTCTATTAGAATGCCGAGAGAAGACTTCTGTAACATTTGCAGAAAAAATGAAGTGGTTGGGCTACTCGAAACTTGAAAATTAGTCCTCACGTAAATTCTTGTCACTGTCTTTTGACATATGTCTCTTTTGGGCCAAGTAAAGAGTACAGCAAACAACCAGAGATCGCGTGTTGAACTCATCATCTTAACATATCCAATGAACTTTTTCACAATTTAATGGAATAATAATTAATGGTAAATGTCCATACATGTATACAGATGGCTCTTGAATGAGAGATGGCTTTTGAATGAGAGATCACCCAAACAGTACGAGTGGGAGTGGATGACTTGCCGACCTGAAAGTCAAATTGGCTATATGAGGTGGCGTTGGTTATATTTTGCTGGATCAAGATAGAAAGTCTACTGAAAATATACTGTCATTGGTATTTGTATTCGCGCACAGCTTGGCAGGCTTTTTAAATTATATTACTTGGAGTTTAAATACGGTTCAGTCTGATTCATCCCAGCTTTTCTCCAGCCCAAGCAGTTTACAGATTCTCTTCTGAGCATGCACGATTATGTACCCTCATCAAAGAGAAGTTATGAACAATAAGGGGTGATAAAATAGTTGGCTACTGCCAATTAATGGTCTGTATTGACCTATACTGTTTTAATCAACATAAAATGCTGAATTGTGTCTCTAGAAGTGAATTTTAGACTGAAAGTAAAACGTTTACAAAAGGGTGTAAAAAAATTACTTCCGGCCTTCTCTAATACCCACCCACCCCGGCATAAAATTCCCGCATTTTTTACTGCACTCTCCCCCCACGGGAACTCTTCATTTTTCTAATTTCTACAAAACTTCAGGCGCAATCTACTGCGACAGTAAGAATCTAGGAGTGATTTCTCCCCGAGAGGTGGTTTCAGCAAACAGCAGCTAGGGCCAAATTAAAGGACCTGTCGCACAATGAGACTCACAGTTACATCGAGTTAAGACCTAGCTATTAAAAGCACTGTATCAAGAAGAAGATACATCGCGAAGTGAATCAGATATATCCGAATACGAAGTTTTTTATCCGGATAATTCTGATTCACCTCGTAATATTTTTTGCTCATGATACATTTTTGTTCTTCAAAAGCCATAATGTCCAGGATCATCTTTGGCTTCAAACTTGAAGATCGGTCTAAATTTCTGCGATATTGTTTTTTCGGATGCGATTATCAACATGGATGTGTCTTGGACTTCCTTTATTCGGAAACTGGCAGAATTTTGAGGAACAATTCTAAATAAATTTTATACCTTTGCCTTACACAAGTGATCGGTTTCTCTTTGACAAAACAATCTCTTGAACAACCCAAAACATTCATTTTTTGGCCTCAAAAAATTAGTTTATGACCTCTCACTGAATGCAGCTCGAAGAACTCCTTCAAATGTGGGATCAGGAGCGACGTTATTGAGGTAAAAAGTGAAAAAAATAATAAAATTTGAATAGCAGTTTTTGTGAGTATCCAGCGCACCGCACACGTGCGCTGGTAAAAGTCTGAAAGCGTTTGCTTGACTAATACTAGAAACATATCAGAATTACAGTACTGTTTTCTTGCCCCCCCCCCCCCCCAAAATCACTAAAAAGTAAAGGAACGCTGCAGTTTTCTAATTTGTACAAACCTTCAGACGGAATCAACTGCGGCATTTCTCCCCAGGAGGTGGTTTCAACAACCAGCAGGCAGGCCAGAATTAAATGACCAATCGCACAGTGAGATCCACATTTTAATGAAGTTAACGTGGGTAAAGGAATCTGTTCGAAACAAAATCCTATCACTACTCAAAAGAATTAGTTGATTGCTCAATCGCACCACGACTTATCCGCCATTTTAAGACAATGAATTTAAGCCATTTTAGGCCATCATGGACACATTAGCTATTAACGCGAACAAAACTGTGCGAAGGTCGGGTGCGTGGTGACTCAGAGGTGGAGGTGCAGACTGCAAGCCGAGAGGTCCTTGGTTCGAATCCCACCTGCGACAATCGGCGTTGTGTCCTTGGGCAAGACCTTCACCTCCATTGCCCATGTGAGGCGTACTGCACGTCGATGGTGCACCTGTCTTCAACCAACGCTAACCATGTTTGTGTAATGTTAATATGTTAGGGATACCACCCAACATTGGCTATTACAATGATATAGTAATCATCACACACAGCATAGCAGTTTTTGTGAATATCCAGCTGGCCGCACACGTGCGCTGGTTAAAGCGTTTGCTTGACTAATACTAGAAACGTATCAGTATTACAGTTGCTCGCCATTGCCTGGTGGTTCTTTCCGGTTACTCTGCTTCCTCCACCCGTAAAACTGTCGTGGTCATGATCAGCCATTGTGCAGAAATATGTGACCCTAAACACCAATAAATAATAATATGTACAAGATCAAGATACATCGCGGGATGAAGCAGAAGTATCCGAATATCGGAATAAGAAGTTTTTATTCGGAGGTTTCTGATTCACTCCGCGGTATTTCTTGCTCTTGGTACAGTTCTGTTCTTCAACAGTTATTTTATTCGGGATTGTCTCTAGCTTTTAACCCTTTACCTAACCTGAAAAGCAGACGACACTTGCAAAAATAATTCTTGAATAACTTATTTTTTCATTTTTTGTCTCAAAAGCATAGATTATGATCACTCGTTGGAACGAGCTCGACGAGCTCGTTCCAACGAGGGGTCATAACCTATGTTTTTGAGACAAAAAATGAAAAAAATAATGAAAATTAATTGGCGAATTTTGAGAATAGCGCTGGCCGGTTTTGACCGTTACGTTAGGTAAAGGGTTAAATGGAAGTTCAGTCTGAATATTTGTTTTTTTTTGCATTTGTCACTTTTCTGTTTTCTATTCCTGTCAATTGTTTTTTCGGATGTAATTTTCCTGGCTTATTCTTTAAACAAAATCATTAAATTTTACTTGGTCTATCCGGAATGTTTTGTGGATTATAGTTGTTTATTCCCGTTTTCGTATCGTTTTGCTGTTACACCATTTTCAAAAGAGAGCTTATAACATATAACGGAAAAGGAATTTCCGCAACAGTTAGCTATTCACGAACTTCTTTTATTCGGAAAGTTGCAGAATTTTGATGAACAATTTTAACCCGTGAACGCCGGTGGCATCTTCCATGTCAGTTCAATTACAGCAATTGGAAGAGTCCATATTCATTATTTGCGGGTAGACGAATTGATATTTTCATCGTGTAGCCTTGCGGCCACACGTTGAAAATATTGATTGTCTACCCCACATATTAACTTAGCAGCCATCCTACTTAATGAAAGTATGGCGTATCATGTTCCTGGGTCGGAAAGGCCTCTTGGTTTGAAAGGGTTAAATAATCTTTATCCCTTTGCCTCTTGTCAAATCAGTTCCGTGAACAATTAAAAACTACCATTTTAGGCCTCAGAAACTTAGTTTATGGCCCCTCCTCATTGGACGTATCTCAACGAACACCTTCAAATGAGAGATCAGGAGAGAGACTGACGTAAAAAGTGAAAAAAACCCAATAAAATGTCCATAGCAATTTGTGTGAGTATCCAGTTGAACGCACGTGTACGTTACGCTGGTTAAAACGTGGAAGAGTTTACAGGGAATGTTAAATCTATCCATCTGATTATACAGTACATGGAGAGTGTATTATCACTAAATCACCCGTGGAGTGGAGATTCCACCCAAGCAATAACTGCAAATTTGTTGCAAAGCATAACAAGGGCAAGCAAAGTTCCAGCCAATGGACCTCCGGGTTAAACCCGGAGGTCCATTGGCTGAAACATTGCTTGTGTTTTTTGTCCATATGTACAGAATTTGAAAGTGATACTTTGGGTGATAACTCCACTCCGTGGGTGATTTAGTTACAATCCACTCTCCAAGTACTGCATATATATACTGTATATTTCGTTTCCATTTTTTCTCTATCCGAAACAATAGCCAATTGGAATAAGCATGTATATAATCCATTTCTTGTGGGCTTGGTAGCTAGTGGTTATAGTATTGGACTTCAGACCGAAAGGTCCACGGTTCGATCCCCGCTAAGGCTAACTGCATTATGTCCTTCGGCAAGGCACTTAATCCCGATTGCCCTCGAGGAGGCACGGCGGCGCCGTGTACTAAAGCTTCTGCACATTGATGGTGCACTTGTCTTCAACTAATGTTAATCCTGCTTGAGTTAGTATGTTGGGGAGTCGACTCGCCGCTGCTCGTCTCTCTGGTGAACATGGCTGTCGAAATTGTTGTGGAACCCCAATCCATTTCTTAGAAGCTATGTTATTATATGTTTTTTTATGTTTTGAATTTTTTGTTTTAACAATAATTAAAATAACAAATTCTGATATCGTGTTGGATGGCTAAAGGGTTGAAATCGTCAATTTTTTAACTCTTTTGGCGCGACAGGCGACTAATGTCGACAAATGACAGGCCGCGGAAAGGTACTGCAGTAGTCATTTTAGCCAACTGTGTGTGTCCATTTCCAAGTGCTTTTAACCCTTTACCCAACGCAGACGATATCAAAATTTATTATTTTAAATATCATTTTTTTCAAATTCTTCAAAAAATATGAAAAAAAAATGTTGACCTTATGACAAAACCACAATTTTCATTATGCCATACTATCCTTATGGTTCATGTATCCTCAAAATACGAAAGCGACCGTTCGTTTATTATTATTAGTTTAAAGAATTACTTTCGTTAAACGAAAGTAATTCATTAAAATAATAATAACAAAGAAACGTTTTGTATCTGTTTCGTGACTTTTTTTTTAAAGAAGCCTATTGAGTTCAGTTCAATGTCGCACCGATCAGGGAACACTATCGAGAAAATTTAACTCTCGCCCCACCATGTCGGACAATTTTAAAATCTAAGCTTTGGGGCTGAATGCAACCGTTGATAGAGTGAGTTAGAAAATCGCAGAGTGCCACATTTTACTGACCAGTGACCTGTGTTGAATTTGATTCGACAGCGCCAGTGATCACTATCCAACCAAAGGTAACTGAACAATTTGTCATCACCAAATCCCAGTCTTATCTCGGTCATCATGAAGCCTGCGTATGGAGGTTAAATTCACAGCATTCGGTGTTTAGTGAAGCCCATATATGGACTTCCCGTACTTCACGGGTTAATAATAATCGACGTCGAATGCTTCTTAGAGTGCAGTATACCTTACTTTCATATTTATAAGGCTTCGATTTTCTTGGTGTGCACAAAAGAAAAAATCCTTCTCTGGAAATACCGTTCCGAGGAATCAAATCTGAATGATTCACGGCGACACTAAAACAATGAAAACAAAGAACTCAGCGGGATCATTCTATCACGTGAGATCTTACCGCTGGGTGAACACATGAATAATTTAACAATGTCACAGGAATGGTAATGGAAAGGGCCTATTCACACCACTTGGGTTAGACGAAACGGCAGACCCTGAATTGGTAGCTGGTTGCTTCCTGGTGAATTGAGCGCCGCTGTTTGTTGCTGTTAAATAAAGAGTGCTCTTCATGGGCGCCTATACAGTTACAATACCTGAAAGCCCTCTACGCGAAAATTCTGCAGGGAATATCAGGTTTGAACCCGTCCTTGTACGATCGACATTTCACCCTTTTTAACATTGATACTCGGGATACTCCAGATATTGATGGACAGGGTAACGCATGTACGCCTGGCCGTAACACAGAGGCGTAGATAGAGGGGCAGGGGCGATGTTCGACTCCTCCCCAACCCCATCAACACCACCACCACCACCAAAGGTTTTGGCGAAACTTCGTTTGTTCTGTCGGTTTTGTTTTCCTTAGAGAACAGTTACTTTTTGTTACTGGAAGACAGAACAAAGATTCTTAAGATCCCGACTCAAGGCAATTATACCTTTTAAACATCCATTTTGAAGTTTTTCAAACTCCATGTGGTTAGGTTACATCGCCTTATAATATTTCTCCTGCTTTACATTGCTGCTTATTGTCGGAAAATTATGGTCTTATTCCACCGCTGTAAAAAGCTATCTACATCACTACAATAACATGAAGTTGTCCATCTATTCTTTTGCGAGCTATTCATCGAAGGGGGGGGGGGGGGGTTCTACAAATGCCCGGCGTCGTTAAGGGGGGGGGGGGGGGGGGGGTATTAAGACGTGACAAATAAAGAGCGCACATTTCCGCCAAGATGAATGGCAACAGCTAAGCTCGGTCTCGCCCAAGCGACGCGCATTATTGGTTAGTATTTATATTTGCACAAGTTCTATAAGGATGTAAACAGCATGCCACTCTATTCAGATGTCGATGCAACGCGCAGCTTTTTAGTCGAGTGAATTCTTAAGGGTTGCCAGGTCTGATTGGAACAACATGCGGGATTACAAATTTTATTCATATTGTATTCTTTTGTTTAACTTGGTCGTACGTGTATTTAACTGTGGAAATAATCCACATGTAACCTAAACGATCGTTCGCAGGATATTTCATGGTCTAAGCAAGGACCAGGAATAGAGTTCACAACTCAGATAAATATCCCCTGGTGTTCTCGTGGGAATCCACTCTGATACTCTCTACGAACTGTCACCCCACTTCAGCTACTTTATATGTCTCAAAAGTCTTTCACTCAGTGTCCTTACCTTTTCCGGTTTAGTCAGAAAGTCAAAGTTATTTGCCGACAAAGCCATATAATATTCGACTGTTCATTCTGTGAAACCAAATCAACACTACACTTTCAAGTCATCTGTGAAAGCAGCAGCTATTATGTTACAATGACGAAAAAGGTAATGATTTTGTTTTCTTCTTTTGACCACCGTTACATTAAAAGAATAAAACAAACAGAAATGCTGTAAAAGTTCTGAAGTCCATTAGGTGGTACCACTTTGTGCATTTTAAATGAACTAAGGGGTCAATGTAAAAGAATAGCGTGCTCACGATGTTCTTCGTGATGCAAGGACAAGTGAGTACCACTCTAGCCTAAAACTGCCAATCTATAATGTGTAAATATGTTCCAATAAGACTAAAATCCCCGGCCTCCTCTGATTGGATGAGAGCTCGCGTAGTTTCTTCGATGTTTGCGGCTCCAGTAGTATATGTTACTGTCTAACGTCACCATGCGAAATATTTGAAATGACTCTGCCCATTTCGCAATTATTCCATCTACGGCGTGACTTGCAAGCCGCTTCTTTTGTCTGAATTTTTCGCGAATGAAGTTTGGTTTGAATTACAAGTCAGATGGAGTGATCTAGATCTTTATCTCTTTTATTCTTTATTTGCCCAGTGACGTCGTAGGGTAAACGAGAGTAGAGCTGTAGGTTTTTAAGTTTCTTGTTCGGTTTCGGTTTCGGTTTTTCAGGTTGAGTAAAACCTCGGTTCGGTTCGGTTTTCGGTTTGTTCATGAGGCCAAATAAAATTCAATAAAACTCAGTCTGGAATCATAACTGAATGGCAATGAAATTGAATGAAACTCAATGAATGCCCGAAATAAGCTATAATACATGAAGAATCAGGAAGGCCAATATAATAATTACCTAAATATACAGAACTTTTATTGTGCTTGGCCATTTGTCGAGGTCTGACACCTACGCGCAACTTGAGGAAAGCTGCGAACACAACTAAGCTGAAATGTCGGAAATTCACATAATGTAGCCATCCCAGAGTAGTGAGAGTACCCAGACACTGCCAATGGCAGTGTCTGGGTACCCTCACTACTCTGGGATGGCTACATTCTGTGAATTTCTGCGGCAAGAGAGTATTTTAATAAAAACGAAAAACCTTAGATTACGGGATGTCGACGATTTCGGTTTCGGTTTTTTAAAAAAAACAAAAAACCTCGGTTCGGTTTCGGTTAACCTACAGCTCTAAACGAGAGGTTTATTTCCTTAACTCGTTATCGATAAAAGTTGCCCTGTTCATTTCACGATGTGGGTGTTGGGTTGTGGGCTATTGAAACAGATACGTTATTGACAGTAACATGGTATGGGGTTTGCGGCTCGGAGTTTATTTTCACCCTCAACGGTCCATGTCTCGGTTGATCAGAAAAGATGTTACCGTCAATTCATCACAATAACTTATAATGTATGAAATTATTTGTTCAGAAAAAAGACGAAAATATATTTAGATTTTATTTTTCCTTTATCTTTTGTGAGGTTTTCTGGACGTGTTTTGTCATATATGTTTTGAGAGATATTTCACAACACATCCACCACCCATTGTTTAAAAATTATAATTTTTCCTGCTTTTTCTTTTTTTTCAAGCATAGCTCTTGATTCCTTGGATGATTCAAAGAGGTCATTTAAAATGAGAGAGCGTAAGCTCTATTCGAAACTCTAAAAGCTTTGTTAAAATTTATCTGCTTTTTTATTTGTTCAGTTGGTAGTTTGCTTTTACGAGAGAGTTCACTTTCCTAGGAAACGAGTGTGCAACTTACATTTTATTTTATTTTCTTGAGAAGAAATAACAAAAGTTGGGGTAGAATATCTTGGAGTTGTATACGGATATTCCCTAGGTAAAATTGTATTTAGTTTTGTATGTTTCTTCAAAGAATATCGGAGTCACTACCTGCGAGAAAACTCTCAACCGTGGGGTTTTTCCGTGACTTTTGTATTGGGGTTTTACGACAATTTCGACAGCCAGGGTCTCCTCATGTCGGGTGGAGGAAGTCGGAGTACCTGGAGAGAACTACCGAGCAGCAGCGAGCAATTGTCAGACACCCAATGTACCGCAAGAGCAGGGTTAGGATTGGTTGACGATACATGCGTCATCAACGTGCAGTACACATTAGTACACAGCGCCACTGTGACCCCACATGGGCAATCGGGATTAAGTGCATTGCTCAAGAAAACAACGCACTTAACCCTGGTGGGGATCCAAGGATAGACATTTTGTTATGAAGTCCAATACCGTAACCACTGAGCCACCGCGCACCCGGTTTTCGTAGACAGCATTTTCTCTGTGCTGCAATGGATACGGCTTCTAGCCACGTTTTGATAATCAATAGAGCACACCCAGTGTTTTTCAGAACGTACAAGAGTTATCTCCTGAGTGACTGAAAGGAAAGAACTTAGATTTCCTTGCATTCGCAAATGAGATGTTTTGGTTATCTATTCAACAACAGTAGGTATTCTTTCTTATTACATGCGTTGCACCGTTTGAATTGGAATTAAAGCATGCTTTAGCACCTATCCTGCCGAAAACGACTATTGTCACCTGCTTTATGATGATTGTCTGTACATTCTGGTATGCGTAGATAACACCTACCATCTACTTTATTGTTGGAATGGGCTCACAAAGCCCTTTCCAACAATTAATCATATGATAGAGTTTTAAGTATGTCATAAATCGTATTAAACTTCCTAGCATACAGGCGTACATAGAGGTCCTCCATATGTGGCTAAAGTGGGCGTGTCTGTAAAAGGGTTAATTGAAATTAATCGTCCAAACGATGAAAACACGCAGTGGTATCCATCTATACTTATTCCGAGATGCGCGTCACTTCCGGAGAAATAATTTCATACTTGTCGTGTCAACAGATATCGAAATAAATTTTTATTGGACATTTCTAGCTATCTTTGAAGGCTACTCTTTCGGTGTCAACTCTTGAACCAGGAAGTTCTTTATTTGTGTTTGAATGGAATACACCATTTTTCAAACATGGACGTAGCTAGGAGGTTTTCAATTGCGGTGGTGGGGGTGGGGGAGGGGTGGGGTGGGGTGGAGATGTGTAGATCTATGAAAATTCTAACTAGGGATGGAAACTTAAAGCGCTGCCCCTTATACGCCATCCCCAGAGAAGGGGGGGGGGGGGGGTGAAGTTTTCAAAATCGTGACTCCGAGTGACTGCACCAGTAGGTTTTAGGGCATTCTGAGAATATTTCCAAGCCGTTTAAATGACTGCAGCTAAATATCTCTATACATAATGTTGGGTTTTAAGGAAGCACAAAGTAACAATTTCTTGCAGTACTGTAGTCTGTAAGTAGCCCTATCATTAGGCATTGTGTCAATTACATGGATATACCTGTATGGAGAATGCTGACAAAAATCAGTATTCAACCAATAATTTATTAATTAATCATCTCAAATATGAGGTCATGCTGAGCAGTGAACACACTTATCTTGAAATGAACTCAATGACCAGTAACCATTCATTACGCTCACAAAGTATGAGTAATGAATTATCTAACTAACTCAGCCTGCGTGTCACAATATGTGTTTGATATTAATTCATCAGGCCAAATACAAATCAAAAGTTTTAGTCTGGCCATATCTGTCTTTCATGAGAGTACAGAGCCAAAGTAAACTGTGCACAATTTTGGTTGTAACTTTAAAAATTCCAGGACACAGAATGACAGGAGAAATATTTTGAGTCCTAATACAAACTATAGGCTATGAATGCATTGCATATAGGTCTCACAATGTGCCCTGTCTACTGTCTCATAAATCAACTGACAATATTAGTTACACAGTTTGTTGGTGGCCTAATATGGTATATGTGGTGTCAGTTAATTTCATATTGGACGAGAGCGAAGCTCGAGTCCAATATGGAATTAACTGACACCATATATACCATATTAGGCCATCAACAAATTGTGTAACGAATATATCTTACCGACTGCTGCATCGATGCACAGAACTAATAACAACAGCGATCAAAATTAAATGAGAGAATTCTCACAATGTGTTCACGTGTCTTTGCCTTGTTACAATTTATGGGAGAGTGCCTACAGGCACTCTCCCATAAATTGTAACAAGGCAAATTCATACATACCAAACAGTTTCATTTCGAAGGTAACATGACACACATCCACAGATTATGAAGCCTTTTAAGTTGCTAAACCTGCACTGCAGACCAAACATGGGCTTCCAACACTCAATCTTTCAACTTGAAGCGTTTATCGGCTGCCGCCATTTTGAATAATCAATGAACAAAGGGGAGATTACCCATAGCTGTCAGCGTATATTGATGTTGACAGGCAGTATATGGGTTTATATGCTGTCTGCATGTGACGTCTTTGAACCAATGGAATTCCCAGATGCTTGTAGGAGGTAAGATATTGACTATTGTGAGCACCAAATTGACAACTTGTTTGTATTTCTGCAATTTCTGATACAATTCAAGAAACGGTTTGCTGTAATGCTTGTTACAACACGAAACAAGTATTATCCAATAATCCAAACGAAAACTCCTATGTACATGTTGTTACAAATGTCTGCATACTGTAGTAGCCCAACGCGCTACAACTTAGACATACAAGAGAACAAAATGAGTAACACAACCACGGTTGTGGAATTAACCTCGGCGCCACTGAGTAGACAGAAAATCTTGCGATTTTCGATCATAATTCTGTCAATGAGAGTTGGTAGTTCCAATTTTCACGGAAATATAATAAAACACTCGGAAAGAACCTACATAATTTATAACAATGCTTCGAATTTCCAATTGTTGGAATTTTTGCCTGAAAAATTTCCAACTATTTTGATTTTTGGACAAATATTGGGGGAGAGGGGGGGGGGGAGACCCCCCACCCCCCGTAGCTACGTCCCTGTTTTTAAAAACAACTTTCATTATTTCTGGTGTGTTTACAGTTGTTAGAGAAAGTTAAAATTCAGCAAGTGGTATCTCAGCTCAACTCTCAACTTTTTGAATTTACGTCAGATTGCGAAAACACATTAAGACAAAGTATTGCATTCCCTAAACACTGAGCTCTGTATTCACCATAGATATGTACAATTATGAACAGCCTGATTGTTATTATTCGCCACAGAATAGCAGTCACGGTGTTTTCTTTGTCACTTTGGTCATTGGTGTCATGTCTGTATGGCCATTAAGCTGTTAGAATCTTTATATGTTAGAGCCAAAAAAGAAAAAAGAAAGTATAATAGAAGCAAATGTGAAAAAATAGCATAAAGGATGAAATATAATAGTTCTAATGTTGCATGTTTGTGGGCAAGAAGTCGTGCAAAGAGTTTCATGACATGTTGTTGTTGTCCACCCAACCGTATACAATTTTTCCACGGATTTCAAAATAGCACGTGCAACTCGAGAATGTCAAATTGAATGGGTGACCGCCGATTTGCTTTGTGTTATGTTGTGCTAGAGAGCCTGGGTTATTGAGAAAACACGCTAGTTTTTGTCATCCGACATTTTAAAAAATGCCAAGGCTAACCTAAAATCAGAGGTTGCGTGCCATTGGTATGCATAAAGCTGGGTTACCTCCATATGAGCTCGCTGCTGAGTTTGGAGTCACTGTGGCCACTATTTACCGTCTCATTGGAAGGTATAGAACCACTGGATCTACTGCCGACCGACCGCGTTCAGGTCGACCAAGAGTTACGCCCCCTGCACAAGACCGACACATCAGAACATCTTACTTGCGGGATCGCTTCCTTCCGGCGACGAGGACATCAGCAATTACTCCTGGTAGAACTAACAATAGAATCAGTGCACAAACTGTCCGCAACAGACTCGCTGAACACGGCATCCGAAGTAGGCGTCCATACCACATACCAATCCTTGCCCAACGCCATCGTGCCGTCAGAATGGAATGGGTATGTCAGCGTGTTCGCTGGACTCAGCAGCGTTGGAGCACAGTTCTTTTTAGTGATGAATCACGATTTTGTCTACGGCTCGCTGATGGTATGGCAAGAGTGTATCGCCGACGAGGAGAACGGCTTTATGATGCTTGCGAGCGGGAATCCGACCGTTTCGGCGGCGGGAGTAGTGTAATGGTTTGGGCAGAAATTTCCTTGTACCATCGAAAGCAGTTGATCTTCATCGATGGTAATCTGAATGGACAGCTATATAGAGACGAAATTCTTTACGCTGTTGATGTCCCGTTGTTCAACGCTAACGTCGGATTGGAGTTATTCCAACAAGACAATGGCCGATGCCACGTGGCGCGTATCTGTCGTGACTTTCTTGAGGAGCAGAGTATCGAACTTCTTCCCTGGCTCCAACTTTCGCCTGGGTTGTCGCCAATCGAGCATCTTTGGAATCAATTGGACCGTCGGGTACGACTTCATGATCTCCAGACGATAGGCGATTTGCTTAATGTTCTAAGACAGGGGTGGAACGCAATACCACAGAGTGCCATCCAGAGACTTATCAGGTCCATGCGCCGTCGATGTCTTGCCATCCAAAAGGCAAACGATGGACATACACGCTATTGACTGCATGTGTGAACTTTTCATTTCACCCCATGTCTGAATTGCGACGTCCTGGCGTGACGCCGGAAAGAGTAAGAACATGAAATTATGCAAATTCAAACAGCTAGACTCGAAATATGAATTTACAATGCTTTGTTTGGGATTAAAGTCGATAATGCTAACAAAATTGCTCCTCAAAGTGTTTTATACTTTTTGACCCAGTATATATAGAGAACACCCCAAAACCAGTGGTTGTTACTGCTTATTGCTTTACATTTTGATTGTATTTATCAGTACTCTTGACATTGAGATCCTCCAATGAGAGGTCATATTTTATGATTTTGTTGCATTTTTTGAAAATTTGAAAAAAAATAAAATTTAAAATAATAAATTTTGATGGTGTGCGTTGGCTAAAGGGTTAATTGTCCCAAAATGTCTAATACCGATGATCATATTTGTACAAAATATAATATAATATAAAAATATAATATATAAATAAATATGACCGCACAATCTATATACGAGCATGTTGAGTCTGTTGACGCTGCTGTGTGGAAGAACGGTTCAATTTTCAATAAATAAAAATATTTGTGCAAACACATATAACTACGGCAGCGTATTAGCGCCATTTCGTTTTTTTGCGTAATTTATGTTAAATTGTTAAATTGTAATTACAATTGAGCTAAATTGTAATTACAATTTATTAAGTTGTAATTACAATTTAGCTAAGTTGTAATAACAATTTAGCTAAGTTGTAATTACAATTTAAGCTAAGTTGTAATAACAATTTAAGCTATATTGTAATTACAATTTAAGCTAAGTTGTAATTACAATTTATTAAGTTGTAATTACAATTTATTAAGTTGTAATTACAATTTAGCTAAATTGTAATTACAATTTAGCTAAGTTGTAATTACAATTTAGCTAAATTGTAATTAAAATTTAGCTAAGTTGTAATTACAATTTAAGCTATATTGTAATTACAATTTAAGCTAAGTTGTAATTACAATTTATTAAGTTGTAATTACAATTTAGCTAAATTGTAATTACAATTTATTAAGTTGTAATTACAATTTAAGCTATATTGTAATTACAATTTAAGCTAAGTTGTAATTACAATTTATTAAGTTGTAATTACAATTTACTAAGTTGTAATTACAATTTAGATAAGTTGTAATTACAATTTAGGTAAGTTGTAATTACAATTTAAGCTATATTGTAATTACAATTTAAGCTATATTGTAATTACAGTTTAAGCTAAGTTGTAATTACAATTTATTAAGATGTAAATACAATTTATTAAGTTGTAATTACAGTTTAGGTAAGTTGTAATTACAATTTAGGTAAGTTGTAATTACAATTTAAGCTATATTGTAATTACAATTTAAGCTATATTGTAATTACAATTTAAGCTAAGTTGCAATTACAATTTATTAAGTTGTAATTACAATTTATTAAGCTGTAATTACAATTTAGCTAAATTGTAATTACAATTTAACATAAGTTACGCAAAAAAACGAAATGGCGCTAATACGCTGCCGTACTAATACAGAAAAAGTGTACTTATGCCTGGGATTTGTTTTAATTATCATTCAAGTTTATCCCAGTCACTCAACATTTTGCGCAAGTATGGTTACAGTTTATCAGTTTTATCAGTTCCAGACATTTGTATGAATCGTGAACATTATTATGAGCAAACGTGAACTGTTTCCAAAGTACGCTTTTTCTACAATGCACCCATTTTGAATATGCCCACCTGCAATCAGTTTACTAAAGGATACCCTCCTGTGATCTGGGATATACAGGTTGTTTTTTTACCCCTAGCACAGCGGTAGTGTAACAGAATTTTTTCCATTCACTCTGTTTTTATATTGTTTACCTATGAAATTAACCAAGGTATATTTGGTTAAATATCAAACTGCATTATCGGAAATATTTGCTGCTGAAAACTTTGCTAGAGTGTAGATGGGTAAACGATTTTCGAATAAGATGAAAAGTACCTTGACGATTACAAGATAAAGTATTTGGTATAGCATAAGAGATACAAGCAAAGGTTCAGTCAATGGACCTCCGGCTTCAACTCGGAGGTACACTAACTAAACACCTGCTTGTGCTGATTATACTTTTTCACGGCATATGAGCTGATAATGTCCAGGTTGCAACCCCAATCGTGTGTTGTGAATAATTGACAATGGTTCACTGCTCGGATTCGAGCACGATTTTTATCCTCGAGTGCGGCGTGCGGACGATTATTTCACGTGGCGTTATCCGTGTGAAATAAACCGCGCGGCCCACGAGAGGATAAAATCGTACTCGAATCCGAGTATTGAACTTTCGTATTTATTTTCTTTTCTTCTTAGTTGTTTTCCCAAAACAACCCTTTATAATTGATTCAACTCAACCGATTTGTAAGCAATAATCCCCCCCCCCCCCCCCCCCAGAAAACAAAACAATCTGTCATCGCTGAGAGTGCAATGCGATGCTGGGAGTGAAATACCATTTTCGGGGAGTGGGAGTGGGAATACGATTAGTTTTGGGGGAGGACAACGAATAAAAATAAAATAAATATCCCTAGCTCTTTTAATGATGTTTTGCAAGGTATGGCATTAGACGCATTCAGGTTAATATTTTTAATTCGTCATCAATGCGAAATACGTCAGTCAGGGCTTCAAACTGTTAAGTCTTAGTCTTGTTAATACAATATCAGCGTTTTACTATATGACCTGACCCTTCTATCGGTTGATAAGCTCATTCCCTGAAAATGATAATGCACGGCCCATCAAGCGCCGTGAAATAATCGTAGATTCAGACTCGGGGGCGACGAATGATAAATAATTGTTGTCTCTGACGCTAGCTGATGTTTATTTGAAAATGATTTCATTAAGTTTGTGTCATTAAATACTTCGCAATATATTCTTTATCGGGGACCATTTCCTGATGCGGACACAGCGAAGAAATAACCATGTTAAGTTTTAACGTAATCGCAAGTCTTATAGAAGCCGCTGCTTGTTTCTCGTTCCATTTAAGTGTCTTTTGTGAGGGTTTTGGGTGATATAATAAATAAACTCAACTCGTCCCCGGTTTATATCGATATTTATCATATGACTCGTCCGTTTTGTTCACTTTAAAACAATTGATATTTTGCTTTCATATTAATCAGTGATAAATAAAGCCTTCCGTCGATTTCATTGGTCAATTTCAAATAAGGACAGTTTGATTGGCTGAACAAAACACAACTGTGTCACATTTGCATAATTTGAGTAGGGAGAATTTACGTTATCTGTCCTATTTAGGTTGGGTTATATTGCATTGACCCTTTACCTAACATAACGACCAAAACCGGCCAGTGCTGTATACGAAAAATTTTCATTTTTTGCTTTCAAAAGATAGGCTATGACCCGTCATTGGAACGAGCGCATCAGTTATATGATGATGTTTTTTCCTAGTGTCGTCTGCAACACACGTTAGGTAAAGGGTTAAAAAGTCATACTAGTCGTTAATTTGTGCATATGTGTGTTATATGATAAATAGAATATGAAATAAGTGTTTTTCTTATATGATATTTATGAAACTCGTCCGAATTTTCCACTTGGGGCTCGCCAAAGGCTCGCCCAAACGGAAAATTCTTAGACTCCTTTCATAAATATCATATGAGAAAAACACTCATTTCATATCCTCTATTAACGAAACTCATCCAGTTAATTAGGTCTAATTTACTGAACGTGTTTTGTAAATTTCGATGTAAACTGGGGAATGTATTTACAGGATACAATCTTTTTGAGAATTAAATTTAAAACGGTAACATCAAAACTAAATGAGGCTGGAATTCAAACGACAAAACTGGAAAATGAATTGTATTCAAACGTTCTATAACAAACTATCTATGTTATTCCTGGTGGAATGATACGGTTTTGGAAACGTTTCGCTCTTCTGCAAATAGATGTCCCTGTAGGAAGATAAATCGGCATATCGGAAATCTGTCTTCATGTGAAATTTTCTTTCAACTGCCAACTTATAAATCGACGATGGTTGGTAGATAATGTTAAAATATTGGTAAATTATCAGGGCACCCTACATGTAAAAGGTGAATGAAGCGGACAGACGGCGTTGTCGCAGAATACTGTTCAAGCACTGCGACAATTCAGATGCCTCGTAAAAGTGTATAAAACACTGAAGAGAATATTTCTTTTCTTCTGTCCATTCCTGAGAAAGTATATTCTGTCGACTGAACACGATGAAAGAATGAAAAAAGTAAATGTATAAAACAAAACATTATTGGTCGTATTTTGTCAAGTTTTTCAAGGTTTGATTAATTACGGAAGACCGAAAGAACGTGATTCAGCACGGAATCGGCATAATGAGCATTTAGTGACAAGGAACTAACTTGTCCAGATTATACATATATTACATAATATATATAAGAGCATTGAACTTCAAACCGAAAGGTCGACGTTCGATACTGACCAGGGGTAACTATGTTGTGTCCTCGGGCAATACACTTAATCCCAATTGCTCACCTGGGAGTTCGATGACGCAATGTACTAAAAGGTACTGCACGTCCATGATGCACTTACCTTCAACCGCTGCTAATTTAGCTTGCGCAGAGTACTGACAGTTGCTCGCCGCCTGTGGTTCTCTCTGGATACTCTGGCTTCCCCCACCCATAAAACTGTCTGACAGAGTGCCTGTGGGAACTCTTCAATAATTTCTAATAGACAAAATTTTGAGGAATATATTCAGACCACCCAAAATAATGTAGCCCTCAACCAGGTAAACACCGAACCCACTTACCCTATATCGGTGGTACATTTTTGGGCCGTTAATTGCTCTTCAGATATAGAGCAATTCAACGTTGGTCGATACAAATGTTATAATCTAAACGTTTGCAGGGACAAAATTCTCCTCAGGACATTCAATATAAGTGTTTGAAGTGCGGAGTAGATACAGAGAACCGGAAGCAACGCCCCCTCATGCCGCAATCAAACGTTTTTATACCAGATTTTTTGGCTGATCAAAACATTTTAGTTGGGCTGAGCGGAGCTTCAAATTCGATTCGATTTGAAATCGTCAGGATGATTTGATTCAATTCGAGCCAAGTTGTACTCATTCTAGAGTTTTCGAATCTTTGAAACGTCCTCAATATCCTACCAAGTGTCTCATCTTAAACTCTTCTTCTTCCATCAGATCTCCTGGACTAGAGGCAATATGATAGAAGAAGAGTTCAGTGATGTTCCGCCTCCGAAACTACTTTAATTCCGTTTCTGGAACAAACAGCTTTTTTTGCTTGCTTTTGATTGACTTGCAAAATTAGAAGAGTCGACATGGATTACAATATAAGAGTGGAGACTGAAAATATGTGCTACATTCCAAGGTTGCAAGAAGATACAATAACTGCAACTCGGGGGGGGGGGGGGGGGGGGGGGTGGTGGTGCTGCGGTAACCGGTTCTCGTCAGATCACCGAAGTTAAGCAACGTCGAGCCCGGTTTGTCACTGGATGGGTGACCGTCTGAGCGATCGATACGAACTCCCGCGTTGTGTGCTTGGGCAAGGCACTTAACCACGATTGTCCACATGGGGGCACGATCACGCCGTGCACTAAGGCGTACTGCACGTCGACGGTGCGCATGTCTTTAACCAATCTAACTCTGCCTGTGCTGCAGTGCGGAGTTACGATGTTGCGGAGCTGGCAGCTGCTCGTCGTCGCTCGGTGGTTCTCTCCGGGTACGCCGGCTTCCTCCACCCGTAAAACTGTCACCGACACGATATGATCTTGGCTGCTATAGTGTCGTTAAACCCTAATAAATAAATAAATAAATAAATAAATAAATAAATAAATAAATAAATAAATAAAACTGCAGCTCGAAAAGCAGTGAGATTCGATTCCAGGTTAAATTCGAGATTCAATTCGATTCGTAATACACAGCCTGATTCGATTCGAGATTCGATTTGACTCGCAATTTGAGATTCGCGGCACCCCAGGACGGAGATAATCGTAAGTTGTCAGTTGGGGTGGCAGACATGGCCCAGGACTATCAATACAAGTTGCCCGTTGTATAGGAATAAATACGACGGTACTTAACAGACGAAGTTTAATCGTTCCATAGAGTTGCTCAATCTGGTACCTTCACGATTTCATTCACTTCGCTCAGAGATTAGAGGTAATGGTGAATTTTGCAGTCCAAATTCGGATATATTACCAAGAATGTTTCCGAATCTGGACTGCAAATTCATGAGTGTTTATCGTTGCCTTGAATGCCCCATCTCATCCCCAGTCTCTCGCTACTTCATGTGTATTGCTAGGCAAATGAAGTGGGGGACAAAGTATTTTGTCCCCCACAAAAATATTTTGTCCTGTCCACTTTATCTCAATGATAGCAGAAAAATAGTCTTCCCCCGCTTCATCTCACCCCGTATTGGGTTAATAATGTGAATCCCTTATAATAGAAGGCCCAGGGCCCTCTCCTGGGACAAAACGTAACTTTCAATGTCAATTTGAGCACCGTGAGTACTTTTTGAAGAGGCTTAAGTATCCAGATTCTGAAAGTAGAACTTTGGCAAGATGATCCAAGAAGTATCAGTACTTAAATCAGTTTTGAAATTGCAGGCATATATTTATGTATATATGGTTGAAATTGTCCAGGAAAGAGTGGGGAGGGCGACTTCGCGTCCTCTTTGTGTCAACGCCCTTGCACCACTTCATGTTCGGCACCATGAACAAGAGGCTATCAAAATATCCTGACAGAATTCACACATAGTCTAAAATTATTTGCGCCAACCCTGATAAAAAAGTACCATTTACGATATTCGGTTGTATTAAAAATTGTAGAAGAAAAAGTATCTGGCAATAATTTTGCTCTTTCACTTGACGGCACAAAAATTATGTTTAAATTAAACGAAACATAGTTGAGCGTTATTTGAAACGTCTTGCATACGATCACTTCAATTTCGTTTTACTCTGGATCTGAGAATTTTGATATTTCTTTTTCTTTTTCTCAAAATTAAAGCTATACGTTAAACGAAGAAGATGTAAACATATCAAATTTGAATTTTTTTTGTTCAGCGATGAACGAACTTGGTCTATACCCCAAGTAGAGGGTTAACAAAGGCACGATTATTACCAAAGACAAAAATAATGAAAAATGATTCACCATGAACGAAACTGACTGAACATACACACACACAAGTTGAAATAAGAAACATAGGAAGAATCAATACGCAAAAAGAAGTTTTGTAGAATATATTTTAGGGTAAAACGCGCCGAGCTAAGAACAGTTTGTGGCAAAATTTTTCATTGATGTCATTTTCATTTCCAAATTCTCCCTTTGCTTACAAAAAGCATGAGATGTGTCACAGCAGTTAAATATATGTCATAATATGTGTGTGAGGGGGCGGGGGCATGGGTAGAGGAATTGTTTGGAATTTTGTCGCAAATTTTTTTTTACAAATATACGAACTGTAAATTCTCTATGACGAAATTGTCTCCTTTACCACAAAAGCATATGATGTAACACTGAAGCTGCAGATACATCAAGGTATTTTTGTTCTATTTTAACTGGTGGAGGAACTGTTCGGACCTTTGTCGTAAAAACCGTACCAATTTATAAACTACAAAACAGACTCACCATTCCATCGATTCCAACAGCCAAACAGAGCACGCCAACTAATAATTTCCATTGTAAAGTTGAATCGGCCATGTTTCAAAGTTAAGAATGTTCGGTCAAACTTTTCAAAAATACAGTTGTTCGGATAACTCGATGAAGGAATAAATGTTCAGTTTCGCTTGTAGAGATTTTGCAGAACACCAAACGGAATAGTTGGTCGATGGATCAAATATGAAGACTTAACGCTTGGTTGCTCTGTGTCCACTAGATAATGAGAGACGGTGCGAGGAAATCTACTGGTTTTTATACCTCTCTAATGACGCTCGAGATGAATTAATAGATTGGCGTTTACAAGTTTCGCGATGTTTGTCTCACCCACGACTCCGTTGATGCAGTTTATCGATATCCCCTGGAAGCTGCTCCAAAGACAAGCAAATTGCGTCGATCGATAACTTCGCGTTTCGGAATAGTAAAGTCGCCAACCGGGTGTAATATTTGCCTGTCAGCTATGGATGCCATTGGTCAGGACTTATAAAGAAAGTGTGGGCGAAAATTAAAATGCACATCAATGAATATCTGAGTGGAAATGAAAAGTTAATGAACACAAATAGTTTGATGATAAAATCAACCGGTCGCGTATATATTAACGGCGATTCCTGAAGGAAAGGGATGTGGCATGTAAACTGTAGAAATTCAATAACAAATGACAAATTTGTGTATATTAGTGGCAGACTGAAGAAGGTTGTCTTTCTAACATTGGTATAACGAGCTGCCCTGAACATGTGGGAGAAACATTAAGTTCCTCAAGCTTTCTGTTCACTCGGGGACCTGATTAAAATTGATGCACTCTCGGTGTGTGTAGAATAACCAGCTCTTAACACTCTTTATATCTACATAGCTTGTAATAGCCATTTTGTTTCTAACTGGGTGGTCGAAGCCGTTACGTTTTATTTATCCAGAAGGTGACAAAAGGAAAAAAAGCTGTTTGGTTTGGAACAAATCAAAATTACGACTTAAAATTGGAAGCCAACGTTTGCGTGCAAATTATGACGTCATCTTTAAAAAATTTTACTTAGAGGTTACTAGTTGATTCAGGGGCGGCGGAATCTCGATAAAAGCGGAGGGTCACCAATTCACAATTCTAACATGGTTCGACCCAGTGTGAGAAAGGTAACAATCGTATATCGGTAAATGCAACATAACTAGAGAAAGTCTATCCTTTAGATGAATATGCCTCTCGGTGGTCACTATCCTGTCCGTTTCCTCTACTTCAACCATCTTCCAACCCGGAGGCCAGCCTTCGGGTTGGAAGATAGTTGAAGCAGACGAAACGGAGCGGAGACACCGAAAGTGGGATTATTTGGCTTAATATTGTTTGGATTTGCAAATAACGTTACAGGAATGCCTATATATTGACACGTTTGTGTGCGCCCATTTTAACTCGTCATGTAACTGCGAGACATATCTGTGGAAAAAATTGGAGGGGCACGTGCCCCCTGTGCCCCCTCCCCCATGGACCCACCGCCTCTTACTTTATTAGTTACATACCTGAGACCGAAGGCAGAGTAACCGGGGGCTAATATCTCGGCCGATAGGAAACTAACCAAGTAACAACCTCTTTATTTATTTATTAAACTAAAACAAATAATTACAAAATATTCCCAGATCTTTTACACTTTTCTGACAGTGTTGTTGTTTCTCGTTCTTTTTACCAAGTCGGATGTTTCCCGTTCTCCTTGTACAGCTAACCGGACGTCTCGGCTTCCCCACCTCGCTTCTCCCACTTCGGAGAATCTCCCATCCGCTTGTGACTCTGAATCTTAAGCGCGATTTACATGGCAGGGAATAAATTTTAATCCAGGAATAAATTTCGGAAAGTAATCTGCGTTCACATGTGATTTGAGAAATCTGGAGTATTAATATGACGAAAAGTAAATGTCCAGTATTATTTTTATTCCCCAAAACTAAATATTCCAGGAATATATCTCGTCATTTTAAATTAGTAATAATAATCCTAAATTATTTTCTCGTGCGATTTACATGAGCGCGAAGCCGCATCTTATTCCTGGGGTATTTGATTTTCGACAGTCTCTCGAGGTGGAGTATTTTTGAAAAATATATTCCCCGATGATAAATAAATATTCACCGAATAATTGCTTTCACATGACGAAAAATAAATATCCAGGATTATTTTTTATTTCTAGGAATTTAAATATTCCATGAAAAAATATCGTCATGTGAATGGGGTATAACTTTGCGTTGAATTGTCTGTAGAACTCTCATCTTTCTTCTCTTCATCCTCCTAATCCTTGCTTATTGCCATCATTAATTATCCCTTTACCTAACGTGAAAAGCAGACGACACTTGCAAAAATAATTCTTGAATAACTAATTTTTTTCATTTTTTGTCTCAAAAACATAGGTTATGACCCCTCGTTGGAACGAGCTCAACGAGCTCGACGAGCTCGTTCCAACGAGGGGTCATAACCTATGTTTTTGAGACAAAAAATTAAAAAAATAATGAAAATTAATTAGCGATTTTTGAGAATAGCGCTGGCCGGTTTTGGCCGTTACGTTAGGTAAAGGGTTATACACCATACAAACAGCAGCTTCAAACTACTCTATTAACGCAAATTACCCTGATTGCGTTCGACGAATAACGGTGAACAATTTCCTTGTAAACAAAGTGATTGCGCCAAGTAACGCATCAAGGGGGACAACGCTAGTTTGGCTCGCATCGGCCAGATATTAGCCGAGTTTGAAATCATATCTGCTGAGTTTGATAATGGGCAATTCTTGGTTAGATTTTGAGAAAATCTAAGCGATTCGAAAATTTTCGAATCAGCGCCACTGGGATCCGATTGAATCTGGACTATTTCGAATCAAATCGAATTTGGAAGCTTCGCAGCTACGGACATAATGAGGAGTGTATATAAATTGATGAAATTCCTCATTCACTTAGGATGTCTATATATATACCATGATTACCTATTCTACTATATATAAAAAGCCTATGACATAAATTTTAGCTTTACAAACCAACCGTGGTGAACACGCCACCAATAAGATTTCAATAGTTAAAACTTACACCTACAGTGGAACAACGTCCAAGTTGACCTTTGGTGACCTCGACCTGAATGCAAACTTGTCAAAATTTACCGCTCGTCGCCTCGCGAAGAGTGAAATGAAAGTGTAAATTATTTAATACGTTTTTAAATGAGTTTACCTCAGAAGATACCAAACATTAACAAATGTTTATAAAGCAACCATAACCCGAAATAGTATGTTATTTTGTTATTATAATGAAAAAGGCCTCGTGATTTGTGCGTTTCTTTTTCCATTTCGTTTTGGCGATAAAAATTGACAGCGAGAATACCGCCCACCGGTGCTCATGTAAACAAAAACAGATTCGCACGTGTGTATAGGCATTCTTTAGAATTTAATATTGAATATTGTATTATTTAACATTTAAACTCTTAATAATCTGACGATCATGGTATAAATAAAATATACCCAAAGTAGCTTGGTGTATCAAAGGTACACCACTCGTGGTAAAGTTGAGCTACCCGCTCGCCAAAGGCTCGCGGTTAACACCAATTCATCGCTTTTGGTGAACATTTAGTTCACCAAGCTACTATGAGTATATTCTATATGTTTACCAAAAAAGTCTTGGAAATGCAGAGATGATCTCCAGCGAGTGAAGTTTGGGAAAAATTTACGAAACGAGTTCTTTAAGTTAGGTCTGGTGTGAGCCTTTGGCGGGATGCAGACCTAATTTACTTCAGTAGTTTGTAAATTTTATAACAAACAGGGAATTGAGTTGAGGATTCTGTTTATCACTTGATCCCCGACCTGATAACAGATGCCTCAATGGGTTAAGAAACAAATAACTCTTCCCATAAGGCCTTCCGTTACGTTCTCAAAATCAAGGCCTATCGTCCGTTCCAAGAGCTGGGCACCAATGTATACATGTTTGTTTGTTTATTGGGGTTTAACGATATTTTCAGCAGCCAGCGTCACATCGTGTCAGATAATTTTACGGGTGGAGGAAGTCGGAATACCAGGAGTGATCCACCGAACAGTGGCAAACAACTATCAGACTCTCCAAATTACTAACTCGAAACGAACAGAGTTAGCAGCGGTTGAAGGCAAGTGCACCACTTACGTGCAGTACGCTTTAGTACACAGCGCCACGGTTCCCGCACGTTGGCAATCGGGATAAAGTGTCTTTCCCAAGGACAAAATGCAATTACCGCTGGTTGAGATCGAACCGTCGGCCTTTTTAAACTCCATCACTGAGCCACCGCACACGCAGCTAGGCACCAATGACGTAGTTGTTCTGAAGCATTAAGGCCAAATGAAAAAAAATACATTTGGTTTTCAAGCAATTAATTTCTCAAATCAATGAGGGCGAGAGGCTTTTATTTTTATTTGTTTGTCTGTTGACGGGTTAGATGGTGGGAACCCATATCTGGACTCCATTCTTTAGTGCAGGTACTACTGTGGTAGTAATAAAATTGCACTTCTTATTAATAAGGTACTATTCAATAACTTCATTGTTCATTATGGATTCCCACATAGATTACATTCTGATCAAGGTGGTAATTTTGAAAGTCTATTAATGAAAGAATTATGTCAGCTTTGTGGTATAAAGAAATCAAGAACAACACCTTTTCATCCTATTTGAAATGGACTTTGTGAACGGTTCAACAGGACTTTTCTCAGCATGCTTGGAACATTGGAGCCAGATAAGAAGATCGATTGGAAGAGTCATGTTGGACCACTTGTTCACGCATACAACTGTACCAGACATGACACAACAGGTTTTTCACCATTTTATTTAATGTTTGGCAGAGAACCTCGTCTTCCCATAGATGTGCTATTTGGTTTGAAGGCAGACGAAGAAATTTCTTCAGATTATGCATCTGACTTACGAGCACGACTTGAATCGGCATACATTCATGCTTCCTCTGCAGCCAAAAAAAACACAGTCAAAACGAAAAGAAGGCTATGACTTGAAAGTCCGTGGTGCTTCAGTCAAGACTGGTGATCTTGTCTTGGTAAACGCTTAGCTTTTGACGGTCGACACAAACTTGCAGACCGTTTCGACAACGATGTTTATACTGTTGTCGACCAGCCAAACATGGACATTCCAGTATTTGTTGTGAGGACTGAAGATAGCCTGACAAAAACTTTGAATCGTAATCATTTAAGTCGGTGCCTTACCCTTGGAAAATGATGCAAAGTCGTTACCTCTACCATTACTTACTCCAGTGGATGTTGTATCAACAGAATACAAGCCCATCCCTGCTAAACGACGCTCAACCAAGATGAAGGAATCAACAGAAAGTGCTGGAAATATAAGTTCAGATGAAGAATCCTTGGAACTGTACACTGTGCATCCTCAGTTTCCAACAGTTCATCCCACTGTTTCTCACGAGGATGAGATAGTCTCACCCTAGCTTGGTGACGACCGAAATATGGAGGTAGAGGCTGGTGCCATTTCTTCTGGTGATGACGATCACCATACCAATATACAGGTAAGTGGAGAAACTGTGCTCCAATATGATACAGAAGATAAAGTCTCTCCTGGCAAAAGCTTGGACTTTACTTGTCAGAGCAATGATGCATTATCAAGTGATAATGTTCCAGCTCAAATATCAGCATCATCTGAAGCTGATAGGGTTCCAAGTCGAACACATCGTAATAACAGCAGATCGGATAGTGCATCACTGGAAGCTCCATTAGTTTCATGTGAAAGTGCTCCGACACCTGCACCAAGAAGATCCCAGCGTGACAGAAAACCACCTTCTTGGTTACACAAAGGTGATTATGCTCTTAGTCAGTTGCCTAAACATGAATTATCTCATAAGTCGTCCACAATTGAAAAAACTGAGTTACTGAAAAAGCTCACTGATAAACAAGTATTTTCAGGTATGTCATCCGATATGTTACATGCAGTTTTTAGCAGTATATTAGAATAACTTGACAGTGAATTTTTTATTTACTTTCATCATTGCTTATATTTCAATCACAGTACCTAATTGAATGTAGTATGTTTCCTTGCTTGTTTAAATAATAAGAAAACTGTGTTCAATATATTGAAGTGTTTATCAAAGCACAGACTACCAGACAGAACATTTAGCAGTTTGCTGATTAATTTGCATGGTTAACTTGCATGAATTTTCAGTTTGTTTATTTTTCTTCAGTAAAATTATTGAATTGATGATGAAAATACTATTTTAAATTTTTAATATATTCTATGAAAACTGTGATATTTATATAACAATTACAAGGTTATGACACAATTATCATGACTTAACCTATTGTGTGTATAATATATTTATTTAGTAATGTATATATTTGTATAGCATTTCAGGAACAACAAATTTCTTATTTGATGCATGATGATGATGATTGCACTAATTTTGCTTAGAAACAGGTATTGGAACATTGGTCTACTTCCGGAATATTATTGTTTGACTGAGCTTTACCACATTTTAAGCATGAGTTTAACTTATTTAAAAATCTGAATGTAATACCCAGAAAAAGCGCCCGAGCCTGTAAAAAATCTATTTACTAAGATCTGTAGATCGTTTTTCAATGATTAAATGAAGTGGTTTCAGTGAATGTGTGAAAAAGTGGTGCCCATCCATGTTAGAGACTTTTGGCTACGGAGCTTCACAATTAATGGTTATGCGTTACACACTGAATGAGTAAATGAATAATTTTAGACGATAGAAGCCGTTTTAATTATTTGTTTTGGAGGTTTTTGATTTAGCCTAGCCGATCGCAGCAGCGACCGGAAGTGAACTCCTTCAAAAACAGGAGGGAAGCTAAAAGGCCGAGCAGCTAAGCACTAAGACACGAGAGTGCGCCACGCCATGACATTGCTAGGAGAGCTCATGAGTGCATGGTGAGACACAGCCGCCCGAGACAGATAGCCAACACCAGCAGATCACATAACCGCTAAACAAACAACTGCCGTCTGTCAACCAACCCATAAAGACCACAAGACCTACGCATCATCCCGGGAATGGAGCGAGGCGTGATCGTTGCTGCCAGATACTTTTATGAAATAACTTTCTAACTGCATGTTTGACAAAGACTGGGAGGGGAGGGGAGGGGACGGGACGGGTGGCAAATGCAATTTAATGAGGCCTTGATATAAGTTCCCAGTGGTATTAAACGAGTGAGGTCGCTAGTCTCTGTTTGCCCTTGATTTGAGCGGCGTTGTGTGAGTGTGTAGGTGATTGGGGGGCTGTTATGATCTTTCCTGGTTTGCGTAAGCGTTACACAACACAATTACATACTGAACTGCTCATCACTCACCTTCAGATAATGTGTTATAAAAGTAACAATCGAAAGAAAAGGTATCAGTCAACTTTTATTTTCCCTGAGCGTATAACCTTTAAGTCCCCCGACCTTCTTTTTTCAGCTTTTATTTTTATAGGTGACAGTGGCTGATTGGTTATCGTATTGGACTTGTGATCGAAAGGTTGTGAGCTCAGTACTGACCCGCGTCACCTGCGTTGTGTCCTTGGGCAAGCCATATCCACCTTGATTGGGCGGATGGTAGAGCAGTGGTTCGTCCATTGTGCCTTCAGACAATGCGACTTGGACTCGAGCACATATAGAGCCCGTTTAGTAGGTTGAGTGGTCTGACAGCTGGTTGTTGATGATTGGTGGCTCTCTCGGCTTCCTTCAGCCGGCCACCTATCTAGCCGAAAACAGAAAAACATAAATACAGCCAAACGGGAGTCGCAATGACCCAACCCGACACCTTTCCCCGCGTACGTACAACCCATGAAAACTCTTACCCACTCCTCCTCCATCAATGTATCAGCAGCTAAGTATTTATAATTTATATTTTGCTCAATTTGGCACATCTCACATTACCTACATGATTGACAATGATGGGGCATGTAGTGAAACAAAAATATGGTTTGTTAAATTCCGTCTCGTTGCAGAGACCAGGTCAAACGAGACAATTACAGCGTCTTGTTTGACCAAGCTGATGTGGTCTCGTCAACGAGACGCAATGCCTCCCCCTCAAATGATTGACTGTTGTAATATCCTGCATTTACTATGCAACGATATATATATGTTATTACCACCATGTGGGTTTCCGAGAAGGTGTATTGAAATCGAGTCAGTGAGTCGATATATATGATCCATAGACGAGACAGAGACTTCAATATATAACCTCTGAGACCCTTTTAATGGTGATAACCAATTTATCTTCCAATACAACCCCCCCCCCCCCCGCCCCCCACTTTCTTGATTTATTCACATATATTTTGACAATCATTTATCGTCTATGGATTAATGTTGTGTTCATGAATGAAGATCATGACGTCATGTATTGCTTTCTTGGCGTAATCCTCATTCATTGTTCCACTTGTAGGATACTATAACCGCCGAAGTTCACAGTAATGTTTCAGCTGTCCGTTTCTTTATTTTATTTTTTCCAGGTTTAACGCATGGTAGGCCGGGATAAAAATATCACCAATGCAACAATTATCTAGTCTAATTTATTTCGCTGAGTTGGTGATTTACTTATCAGGTAATTACGTTCATTAGAACGGTGGCTTCGACATGTGTAATCAGTTTTCGACAAGAGAAGGTAAAAAGTTTGCTTTCCGAATCGAATGATCACACGTACGTTTGCTACCCTCAATACAGATTTGGATTTTATCTTGACGTTCTAACCCTTATTTATGGAAACATGTTCTTGTTAGATGAAAATGTTTAATGTATTTAAGCCTTTGCTAATGAAATGCGTTTGTGCGACACACGCTGAAGGAAAGGACTGTCTGTGATCTTTCCTCCCATGTGCCAAGTAACAACACTTTGTCCTGTTAACCCATTACCCAAAGCAGACGATTTCAAAATTTATTATTTTAAATATCATTTTTTTTCAAAACATTTCAACAAAACCATATCATGTGACCCTCTTTGGAACGAAAGAGGGGTCACATGATATGGTTTTGTTGAAATTTTTCGAAAAATAATTTTTGTTCAGCTGCTGAATTTGTATATTACGCGGGCGGATGCGAGCGATTCGTTGGGTGAAGGGTTAATGGCAGAAGTGGCATGAATGATTATTAGTTGTGTCTCGGTCCCTTAGATTGATCTGCACCCTGAACTCTTTAACCCTTTACCCAACGTAATGGACAAAACCGTCCAGCGTTATTCAGAAAAAAGCACCATTCGAATTTTCAGTATTTTTTCACTTTTGTCTTAGCATTGGAACGACCTCGTTCTAGTGAGGGGTCAAAACTTATGTTTTTGACGCCAAAACAATTGTTATTCAAGAATTGTTTTTACAAGTGTCATCTTCGTAGCGTGGTAGGTGAGGGGTTAACCATGAGTACTTTCAAGGGCCCCAGGATAATAGCATAGCGCAATGAATAGATCATCTTTCTCATAACCTTTAAAACCTCAAGCAGGTTCTAAGTAGGTTTCAAAATATTCAAGTCCGTGAATTGTGTTCTTTGACAAAGGCCTGTAGCTTTGCTTGTAATTTTCAAACAATACCATATCTCATGTAATTCGCCAGTTGCAGTTTTTGATGCCAGAGGAAAAGTCTGTGATTCAAACGAGCAATGCCGTAACGCTATTGAAAAGTCTGTATGTCTACTGTAAACATTTTCCGGACGTCCCCGCTTTTTCGCCGATACGCCAGTCGAAATACTCCCTGAAGCATTCGTTGAAAACTGTCTATCTGTTGTGACACCTGTGTCTTAATTTTTCGAACAAAGTAACTCGACTGTTCAATGACACCTTTAGAAGACACTTGGTACATGTGTGGGCTCATTTGCATGGTTTTAGACACCTCCCTGATGAGAAATGACCAGGACAGTGAATATGTGGTCACTGGGGGAATTTTCATTTAGTCGTCTCTAAGTCTATCTTTCCCAGGAGGGTAGTTACATACGTAGATAGCAAGATCGGTAATTCTTCCGTCCGCCAATTCCAAAGTGTGGACAGTAAAAAAAAACTACGTGTTTTTTCACTTTTCTTTAGCCCACTTTCGTTTATTCCGCTGCCGGCAGCAGGTACAAAATATGATAGGTGGTCATTTAGTCAACAAACAACGAACTGATATTTCTGACCGTGCCAGGAGCGCCGGAATCAGATTTGGGTCGGTGTGGGGAAGAAATATAACAGGGCCTCGGTTATGCGAAAAAACAGACCTCACCGACCACGTTTAAAGCTGAAGCTTAAAATGAATGTGTCTTTGTACTTTTCTGAATTATCTCGTGACTGTTTTTCCTCGGTGATTCACCCTTTCACGCTGTATGCTTGGATTTTCGGTAAACGAAGCATCGATGTTAGATGAGCAAACTGCAAAATCTAGTTATTACAAAAGTGGACAGATAATTTCTGTTGAAATTCTCCGTTCCGTTTTTCCTCTCTACAGCATTGTAGACTCTGACGAAATCTCAAGAATGTCACATTAATTTTTTTTTTTGAAATATGAATCCACTTTTGAACAGGACCGTGATCACAAAATCGGGTCTTTTCGCCATCAGATCTCGATTCGATCGCGCCCACACTTTGAGCAGGGGGTCGACATTTTGTACATACAATACTGAATAAGCAAGACCACCTGAACAAAAACCAAACAATAAGTTCGATAATTTTAGAAAACAAAACGGCTGTATCTCGAAAATGAGTCAAAACCAATCTCAGCCATCATCATCTTTTGCAACAACACCAATAAAAACTTAGGCCATGGAAATATATTTAAATATTTGTTGCTTATATATACAAACAGAAGAAAAAAGAATATAAGTACAGAATTACTTTATTCCGTTTTTTGAGTGTATGGAGGCGCCATCTACAATGCTTTTAGCGTTGCATATGGTGCATGGATTCCCTCGATGAGCGATTTTCCTTGGATATTGCCGGTGGGAAGCATGTCTACAAAGTAATGGCGTAGAAACGAGAACAGTCGGCCGGTGTTTGTCTGTACAATATCCTGATGGCCTATGTTTCTTATTTTTCTATTTTTTGAGCTGGGAGGGGGTAGGAGTTGCAATTTTATTGTTCAATTCGTCAGAGTTAGCAGTAATTTGAGACGTACCGCGCATGGGAATGGCGGAATAAACAAGACCAACGGGGAATATAGAGAATCGTAATTTGTACAATACCACGTGAATTAATTACCACTCCCCTCCCATCCTCCAACTAGATGCTACGATGTTTGGCCGCTACTCCCCTGAAATCATGCAGGTGTCAAAAGAGTAACTTTTTGTTTGCTATCCGATTGATGATTGTGTCGCTGAAACTATGGAGCTAGCCTGAGATAGCAGATGAAATGGAATGTAACCAATCTATCTGTGTGATGGTTGTGTTTCGAGTTTAGTGATTAGCTGATACGAAATTACTAAAGATGTGTAATCGGGAAGACAGTTCAAAAGAACTCCTTGCTACATTCGTGCTCGTTTTTCGTAAGCCCTGCACTCGAAAAAGATTTCACATTACTTCGCAATAGATATAGACACACACGGCGTAGAAAACATGCGCAGGGGTTTGTTGGGTATAAAATTGCATCATAAAGGCGGTTGGTTACATACTGAGCGCGAGATGTGTGTTGCGCGGGATGCGATAAAGTAAAAATTAACCATTTGAACCATGGTATGTCATTTCATTTGCAGCGATGGGAAGAGTATATATTCATTATTTGGGGGTAGCGGTAGACCAATTAATGTGCAGACATCGCGATCAATAGTCGCACTGTGTCTTGTTTGTCACAACCGCAATACTCAACATGGACGAGTATAAATCTATGGAAAAATGAGAGTAGCTTTCCGTTCCAGAGAAAAATGGTAATCATCAAAGATAATTGGGGACAGACTAATCTGTATTCAAACTATATTCCATAGTACATTTGTTTTTTGTAAATTCTTTTTTCATTTTCTATGTTCTGTGAATCGAAATGAATAACCTTATAAATTATTTCTAGAAAGTGGCTAATTTATCCCCAAAACAACATACAAACACGTAGTATTTGCGTTATTTAAATATCATGACCATAAAAAAGATATTTTGATTGTGATTGTATTTAAAGTTGAGCTCTTATGTCTGTATGTTTGAAACCCTCACAGTTTAATCAAAGATTTATATATATTCAATTGTTTTGTTAGTGAAGATTTATCTATAGAGAACCCCAACTTCAAAAGCTATCACAGCTTTACATTACGCGTACTCACACAACAAAGTAGTTCTAAATTTTACTCTAAATACTCGTTTTAAAAAACCCGGTCTGCAAATTGCGCATGAGGTTATCCGCCAAGATGATTTCATAAGTAAAAGACTCTCATGTTTATGGCGCGTTAACCCTTTACCTAACCTGAAAAGCAGACGACACTTGCAAAAAAAATTCTTGAATAACTAATTTTTTTCATTTTTTGTCTCAAAAACATAGGTTATGACCCCTCGTTGGAACGAGCTCGACGAGCTCGTTCCAACGAGGGGTCATAACTTATGTTTTTGAGACAAAAAATGAAAAAATAATGAAAATTAATTGGCGATTTTTGAGAATAGCGCTGGCCGGTTTTGGCCGTTACGTTGGGTAAAGGGTTAAAACATTCTATATTTCTGTTTTAATTAAAACGACGATAGGCGATTACGAAGTCAAGTTTCGAAAAAGGTCCAATGAAGTTAACGGAACGTGTTATTTAAATAGTATTTAATAATAAACCAACACGAAAAGTGGCCACAAGACATGATAAAATAATGAGTAGACACTATCCTTGAGTCTGACAATGGAAACAAACATTTGTGTAGCGGAGAGTAACACCAAAAAGCTTCCATTGTGAATTTTTGGTCGTAACTCCCCGTTGTAATTTGGAAATGGCTTAGAATAGATGTCTGTAGGATCGGACCTACAGTTTTAAAAAGGAGCTCATTTTGGGCTGTTGGTGAAAGGTAAGAGGGTCCAAACTTTGACCGAAATTGTTTAATATTGTTTTAAACAAAGTAACTTTTACTTGCGCATCTTCTCCTTACAGCAAGTCTGGCATAAAATAATCGGGTCTGGAGCCAATACTATAAAACGTTTACAATTGTATTTTCTAAATTGTATTTGCTACCTTTTAATGTAACTGAGTAAAATAAGATGCCACATCTTTTACTATGCTAATGGTTCATTTAAACCCATTTAAAGTCATACCTAGAAAATATAATTATAGAAATACAATTATAAAAGTTAGTATTGGCCCCCTGATCAGCAGATCTGAGTATTTTATTCGAGGTTTGTCTGAGTTACTTTCTGTCTGGCTTGGGTATTTTGTGCAAGAATTTCAGAAGTTACAACCAGCGTTTCTCATTGTCTGAATCCACGAACATAAAATATTTCCATTTCTGTCCTGACTTAATAATCACGGTTCAACATCCTATTCACACTGAATATTCCCAAGAAACGAGTGACTGATCGTTAACGAAAAGGTTATACAAGAACGGTAGTAGAGTGTAATGTGGTTTTCGACCCTTTTTAGGGGATCTCGTCGGGGGGATCTCATTTGACATCATAGTCACAAGACACAGTAGTGCCATTTTGGATTGTCGTTGTATCCCTCGTGGCCATGTTGTGACGTAATTACCATAGTGATACGTGAAGTTACTGCGCATGCGTAGCGCATGTTGTTAGGGTGATACGTGATAAAATTCCCCAGTGAGGTATAATTTACAATCATTCATGGCCTCATACAGCAAAAATGGAATACCATAGCCATAGATGTTTCCAAAAAAGGGGTTCTTTAGGGATTCCAAAAAGGGATTCCAAAACTGGGATTTCATAAGTGGGATTCCAAGCTCTTATACATTTCTTATACAGCCCCTATACGGGTAGTCTGACCATCGGCTACCACCATGTCATATGCTGTCTGCCCTGTGATTAGCTTCCGATGTATTCACTTAATACTATAGTAGGGGGCGCGGTGGCTCAGTAGGTTGAGGTGTATGCTGCAAGCCGAGAGGTCCTCGGTTCGAATCCCACCTGCGGCACGATGACGCTGTGTACTAAGGTGTACTGCACGTCGATAGTGCACATGTCTTCAACCACTCTAACTCTGCCTGTGCCTCGGTGCAGAGTTCAGAGTTACGATGTTGGGGAGCTGACAGCTGCTCGTCGTTGCTCGGTGGTTCTCTCCGGGTACTCCGGCTTCCTTCACCCGTAAAACTGTCACCGACATGATATGGCCCTGGCTGTTAATGTGTCGTTAAACCCAAATAATAAAAAATAATAATAATACTATAGTCTGCTGACCGCCTTACAGCCTTGTACGATTACAACTGACATGTATCATTACTAGTAACTGGAACATGTATTGCTCGAACGACTCGAATCCTAACGAGCAAATGAGCTTTAGAGCATTTCGAGTGACTCCACATACTGCTTAACGACTCATCTCGGAGAAGAGGTATTCTGTAACCACAGACGTTTCCCAAAAACGGATCTCCCAAATAAGGGTCGAAAACCACATTACATACCACTAATGGTTAATGGCTGGCAAGTTTCGTCATTGGAAGAGATTTATGGAAAAGTTAGCTCCCCTTAATTTCCTAATGTCGTCAGTAAATTTAACACTGAAGGTATGGAAGTTTCATATACAATTTGAAATTTCGAAATGTTAGCGAGTTTGTATCATAGATGTGCGCATTATGTCGTAACTTCGAGCATTTTCCTGTGATGTAGTAAAAAAATACAGAAGTAGCCTGTTCACAATTTCTTTTGCAGTCAGTTTGAACATTTGACTATTATTCCCTGTTGAAGCCCATTTAAAAATAAGAATTGGGCGTGTTCACCATCTTTTTATGTTCTGTAACTTTTTGTCTGTTCATTATATGAACAGCGTGCGCATCGTGACATATAAGGCAGACACTGTTCTTTCCATTAATATAAAAGTTTAGAGGTGAGATTTGCTACTTTTGTTCCTGGGAAGAATAAAAAATTGGAAATTACTCTAAAACACATTCGCTAAACAATGAGACAATGTGGACACTTAGGACAAGGGTATGATACTAACAGATATTGTTAATGACGGATTATCTCTGAACTAGTTTCTTCTAATTAGTTTGTCATAAAAACCCAAGTTCTCTTCTGTTATTTTTTAATAAACGAAAACAACAGACACATCTGAGTTGTTTTCTGCTGATGTAATAGATGTTTTCTCAACAATTACTTGCTTCTTAACCCCCTGCACTCTGATGACGAAGCGCCTGATTTGTCATCCATGGTTATCCCCCCTGTGTTGTCAGAAATTCAGCAGTTTAGATTTTGGTTGACAGAGCTCCAATTGAGCTCTGTCAACCAAAATCTAAATTGCTGAATTTCTGACAACACAGGGGGGATAACCATGGATGACAGGGAGGTGTGGTGGGGCTTAGAGTGGGGGAGGTGTCAAGTATTCTTGACATCAGAGTGCAGGCGGTTAATTGCATACCCAGACATAAAGTAACACTAAGGAAAAATGATAAATCTTGGTTTGACTATTATCTTAGAAAAACAATCCACCAAAGGGATAGAACAAGAAGCCTTAGCATTAAAATTTAAGACCACTTCGCTTTGGGAAAAATACAAGTCTCTTAGAAATAAGGTTAATAATATGAAAACAAACAGCGACGAAAAATGTTCTTGATAAAGTAGATGAGTCCCTATCTATCAACACCAATTCCAACCAGTTCTGGCACGTAGTAAATAAATTTCTTAACAATTTCGTAGACAACTCAGGTATTCACTCACTACAATATACCAGTGAAGTGGGTCTGAAAGTTGTCGATGAGAAAGCGGATCTCCTCAATAACAAATTCTTAAAGCACACAAATTGGACAGTGATAGGAAAAAATTACCCCCTTTCGCGACTAGATGTGATAATATATTAACGGATATTGAATTCACAGAAATAGATATAGTGAATATCATAAAGACATTACCTGTCAAAAAAGCCAGTGAGCATGACGACATAAGCCATAGACTCTTGAGAGAAACCCGAAATACAATTTGTTTGCCCCTGTTTTTACTGTTTAGAAAATCCTTGTCATGTGGCACTTACCCAAGTGACTGGAAATTAGCAGATGTAACTCCAATATTTAAGAAAGGTAATCTACTCGATGCCAACAATTACAGACCAGTAACCCTCCTATCATGTGTTGGCAAAGTTATGGAAAAAGTAGTTTTCAAATACGAACTCACTCATTTTGTTGAGAATGATTTATTTTATTTGTACCAATCTGGTTTCCTTCCTCAAAATAGTACAGTTTTCCAACTAATCGAAGTCTATCACAATCTTTGTAACGCCGTTGATTCAAGGCAATTTACCTGTGGTGTCTTTTATGATATTTCTAAGGCTTTTGATCGAGCGTGGCACCGGGGACTGGTATTCAAACTTGAATATTATGGAACATCTATCATGTGTTGGCAAAGTTATGGAAAAAGTAGTTTTCAAATACGAACTCACTCATTTTGTTGAGAATGATTTATTTTATTTGTACCAATCTGGTTTCCTTCCTCAAAATAGTACAGTTTTCCAACTAATCGAAGTCTATCACAATCTTTGTAACGCCGTTGATTCAAGGCAGTTTACCTGTGGTGTCTTTTATGATATTTCTAAGGCTTTTGATCGAGTGTGGCACCGGGGACTGGTATTCAAACTTGAATATTATGGAACATCTGGCACCTTGCCTAGTTGGTTCACTGATTATTTATCCAATAGAAGACAAGGTGTTTTAGTGAACCAATGTTACTCCGACAGGATTCCGTGCATGGTCCCTTCATTTTCTTGGTGTATATCAACGATATAGCAGACAATCTGGACTCTCTCGCATGATTTTTTGCTGATGGCACGTGCCTCAGCAAAAGCGCATTTTCCGCAACTGAAGTAACAAACGTCCTGAACCGAGATCTATATCGGATAAACCTATGGGCTGATAACTGGCTTGTTAGGTTTAATCCCTATAAAACAAAGCTGGTTAAATTTACCCTTCAGGGAGATGTTTTCTGTCCAGATATTGTGTTTCCGAAGACTGTTCTGACATGTGCTGAAACACACAAACATTTGGGACTAACCTTACAGGGTAACCTGCCCTGGGATCACCATATCGACATTATCTGCAAACGAGCGAGTGCAAGACTGTCACAGCTCAGAAAACTAAAATGTACCCTTAACAGGAAAACACTAAAGCGTATGTATCTACCTTTCATCTTGCCTATTCTGGAAGATGCAAGTGCGGTGTGAGGATGCGCTAGCGCATATCTACTGAAACGTCTTGATGACAGTCATTACCATGCAGCTCAAATTGTTAGTGGGTTGACTATGTCCGTTTCACGTCAAAATTTATTGTTTGAACTTGATTGGCAGAGTTTCGAGAGCAAACGATATGCCCAAAAAGATGTGCCTATTTTATCGAATTGTAAGTGGCTCTGCTCCCGATTACCTTGTTGAACTGTTACCTCCGCGCTTTAATGAAATCTCTCCATACAACCCTAAGGGGGCTTCAAATTTTATACCCACGAGGATTCGAACTGAACTTTTAAAGCGATCCTTCATCGTATCTTGTGTTGATATCTGGAACATTCTACCCGAGTCAGTAAAGAAATTTACTTCATTGCGCATATGTTAATGTGGGTAGAAGAAAACTTAACATTCTTCACTGCATGATTCGAAATGAATGTAGTGATCTCAATGCACACAAGTTCAAGAATCATATATCGGAAACATTCTCGTGCTCATTTGAGGAAACCGTTAAAGACGCTCATCACTTTTTTATGACATGTCCTAAGTATAACGCGATGAGAAGTACATTATTTGAGAGCATTCGACCGTGCCACATTACAGATACGTCCCAATTGTTGTATGGCGTTGCCAGCCTGGGTAATGATGAAAACACATGTTTGTTAAAAAATGTTCAAAGATTTATCCGCGATTCAAAGCGTTTTTAAATTATCGTGTAAATATATAATTTTCGATACTCCTCTATGTGGTTAAGGAACACTAAGCTTAGTCCAGCTCACAAAGCTCGACGGGCCTAGGTAGGTGTGGTCCAGTTTCTCCACCCTTGAACGTTATCCAAACTTCGTCAAGGATAATTGCGCTCCTTCCTGACTTAAAGGGTGTCTAACCAGCTTCGATTTGTGCTGTTGCACTTTGCTCTCTGTCCGCTGACCTGTCTGAGCCGCAGTCAGAATAGAGGAAGATCTGGATGTATGTGAGTGTGTAAGTGTGTGGATCTGCGTGTGTGTGAGAGTGATTTTTGTGTGGGTGCACGTGTGAGTCTGTGGATGCGCGTATGCGCGCCTGAGCCAGCCCGACCCTTACCAACTTAACCAAGCTTAGTGGAAAGTCGTGTATACCAATTATTTAATCAATGTATCTAAATTAACTAGAGCCCTTTTCCCTTCGCTTTTGTCTTATTTTTCTACTACACATTTGTTCGTTAATGCCTATGTTCTTTTCCTTTTGTCATTTTAATCTGCAAAAAACATTATTATTTTTGTACATTGTCAGCTGCTAGCATAACATACTGGATTGTTACATGCAATGGAGAGGAGGCTTAGCTAAGTGTTGCGCACTTGTCCTCCTATCCTTTTACTTTCTTGTTCGCAAATAAAATATGTTTAATCTTAAAATCTTAATTGGACCTTCCTCGCGCGTCTAATAATTTCAAGGTCGATAACTTGATCGAAAGTCGATGTTCAAGGCAATTTTAGTCCGAGATGTGATCAGTTACAGGAAACCCTAACCGTTTCTGTACTACTTCAGTTTAATCTAAAGACCGAGGGTCACACTGAACGGTTATCTGCAACGATTATTTGGGAATCAGTGCAGCCGTACAAAGAAGAGTGAAGATTAGTGTAATTCTATCCTATCTTATTATTTTGTTCCATATAATTCTTATGAAACAGAATATTTTTTGACACTCATGCAATGAATTTTTACATGGAAGGGCAACTGCCCCGCACCTCTCTCTCAGTCGACTACTCCAACAAAATCTTGAAACAATACAATACAAACTACTAGCCAGAAAGATCATAACATTGCTTTGCAATTACATTTTTGTATTTTCAATTTCTTTTATCTCGCACAGTTTGATTTTATACATTTATCTGATCATTCCTCTGTCAACGAAAAGTATTCTGCAGTTTTTCTTCTATAAATCTTTAACATTAAAAGATAGATAAATATCCCCAGCTGAAAAAATCAGATTTCTCTTGGCCCGCGTGCATCGAATAAACTTTGAGATCGCCCAACGACAAACGTTTTGGCGTAAATTCAAACTAATAAGGTCAATGATGTTTATATTACTTCATGCAACTTGTTTACTTCTTCGAGAATCGCAGTATACTTCTGTAGAGTTGCGGTGTAGTATGCTATCAGTTATGATACTGCACGACGGCTTGTTAACTTTCTACATAACATTCCCATGGGAACCACGGGAAGTGGAGCAGTAGTTGTTTACTGCGGTAAACAAGTTCCGCATTACTGGCAAAATAGGGCTCCGAACAAACGCCTGTGGTAGAAATCCTAAAGTGGACAGCATGGGTATAAACAACTGGCTAAACATGACTTCTTACAATAATATAGTCAAAGATGCTGACATTACCTTAACTCTTAACCTGCTGGGTATTTTCAAGATATTGTTCATCAAATCTAGTCATGACTGCTCTGAAGCAGCCATGACTAGATTTGATAAAAAATTCATCTAAATATAACACAAGAAATCATTGGTGAAACAATTCATTCAATTTACAGGTAAAAAATGTGACTAAATTATTACCAAATCATATTGATTTCATTGACAAGAGAATCCTGTGCTGGGCAGTAATATCCACCAGCAGCATGCAAACAGTTAAACGCCAATAAATAAATAAATAAATAAATAAATAAATAAATAAATAAATAAATAAATAAATAAATAAATAAATTCTACCTTGCGTAAAAGCCATAACCAGGAAGCTCAATGCGCATTCATCTTTTATATGTTTTGCCAATTTTTATCTCCAAAACATAACTTAAATTTCAAGTGTCAGCCCCTGATCGTGTTGGATAAATAGTCTTTTTGATATGACTACCACGTCCCCAATACCTCAGTAGTTTGCCATTCAATCCCGGCTAACCAGAAACCGAGAGCCCTAGCTTTTCCACTTCCGTATCATCTCCGCCTCAAATGAGCTTCTTGTAATGTCACTGGCGTTCGAAGATTTTCGAAACGATAATTTTACAAAAACAAAATAAAAACTCTAAGGCCTTGTCGCTGAACACTCCGGATAAACAACTGTAGTCTCTTTTTCTAGCAACAGAAGAGACAACCAAGACTTGACAAGAAACTGTTGCCAAGATAATTTAACTGTTGTCCACAGATCCGCTTCTTAATTGTATCTTACTTGAAGTACCTGTTCCGAGACCGCGAGGCTTTATCATATAGAGGATCTCCAAAGATTTCACCAGTGTATATAGAAATTAGGAAAAACGAGTTCTGTAAATTATGTCTGGACCGAGCTTTAGAGAGGTTTAGACTTAATTTTTTGGAGGCGTTTTGTACATTTCGATATAAACTGAGGATGAGTTGAAGATAATACTTATTATATTACCCCCCCCCCCCCACCCCACACACACAGGACTCTTAGATGGAATGAGAAAGAAGCACCATCTTCTATAAAGCCTACGATCACGTTGCAACATAAGATGCGTTTGTCCGCAGTGTCCCCCAATAGAACAGATTGCGAAGTATTTAGTGACATACATTTAAGGAAATAATTTTCAAATAAACACTAACTACTGTCACGGACAATAAATGTTTATCATTTCTCGTCTCCCGTGCCTAAATCTACGATTATTCTCGAACACTTGATGAGCCTTAATAATCGGAAGTAGGGTTAAATTATATAAAAATGTCGGATAAGAAACTGTGACTGTTGATAGCTCCAAAATGAATGGAGTTAAAGAAAGCTTGGGGTAAAGGGCTTACTTCCGATCCCGGTAAAATGACTCTAATGCTAAGGAGACAGACCTCCTTTCCGGTAGGACGTTTTAAAAACGACATTCCTGCACCAAGATTCAAAGGACTGTTGCACTGTTCCATCTGCCTGCGACAAGTTTCAAACACATACTATTGTCCTGACAATGATAAAAATTACAAATGCAACGGATGGGGGAGTGTGCCTATTCACAGGCCTGGTCTGATTTGCATTAAAGTGTTGGTTTGCAATACTTCATTTATTGGAGGCGGAAAAAATAATTTATATTTCATCTTTTCAGAAAGTCTGAAAAGCAGTTATTTGTGAAAAATACGCTTGAAGATGTCACTATGACGATGAGAAATGAAGTGAATCTTGAAGTTGTTGCTGACTCGCCCCATAGCGTTTTAATGAGCAATCTATTATAGTTTGACCTCATTACATATTCTAACAGAACCACCTTTATTGTCCAGGAAAATTGATTTGTTTCCTCTCACATTCTGATAGTGTGATGGCTTTGATTCCAGAAAGAGATTTTCATTGCTTTCGGGGTGAGAGATTATAGGCAATTCTCAAATTTTTAGCTAATTTGACACCAAAATGTTAATGCGCAAGTTCTTTTACCCTTTACCCAACGAACAGGATATCAAAATGTATTAATTTAGTTATTGTTTCTTACAATTTTTGACAAAATTTCAACAAAACCATATCACGTTACCCCTCGTTGGAACGAGCTCGTCGAGCTCTTTCCAATGATGGATCACAATGTATGCTTTTGATGATTTTTTTTTCAAAAATATATTTTTACAATTGTTTAATTTGAAAATTACGCGGGCGGTTGTTGCCGATTGGTTAGGTAAAGGGATAAACGGACTTGGAAAATGTCTGTTGAACCACTTTGATGTAATTTAAAAAAAATGAATTATAAATACCATGGAAATTTCCCATTGTTTTTAAAATCATTTTTGTTTCAAACTGGACCGACGGAGTTCAAATTTCCCTACACTCGCCCTTGTACTGTAAATAAATAAAATCCATTAAACATGATTATAAAACTATGACTTCCTATACTTACAATTATATAGTTCGTATTATTTTTAGGTAAGCAAGTGGGGTATATATGTCTATTTGTGTGCGCTGCCAGTTGACGATAATACAGCTTTCACTGTGGGGGGTTGAACTGCAAAATACCGAAGTGGGTGCCGGGCTTCTTTGTTCTTTGACCCCCATGGGCTAACATAATTTATTTAGAAAAATAAGCCGAAACCCTTGTTGTGGGGAAATTATTTCTCAGTTTTTCTTAAATGCCTCTATAGCCGACATATTGTGCCGATTCCAGTGACGTCGGATGTTTGTATGGTGCCATTGAGAAAGTTTTAGATCTAAAATAAAGTAGGTTCATTTTTGTTCGATCTCTGGGTATCGTGTTGGGTTAGTGTTGAACTACTAGTTATCGCATGTACTATATGTTTCTACTACATCTTTACTCCTCTACTGACTGTTATGTAAACACCAATGTAAATAACGGAACACCTCATACAACCATTTGATTATAGAGTGAATAAGGAAATATAGAATATACCCATAGTAGCTTGGTGTACCAAATGTTCACCACTCGTGGTGAACATTTGGTACACCAAGCTAATTTGAGTATATTTTATTTTTCCATGATCGTCAGATTATTAAGAGTCGCTATTATCTTTTCTCGATTTTACTGAGCACCAGACGTACATACGTGCGAATCTGTTTTTGTTTACACGAACATCGGTGGGCGGTACTTCCGCTGTCAATTTTATCGCCGAAACGAAATGGAAAATGAAACGGTTTTTTTTTCATTTCATAGCATAATAACATACCATTTCGAGTTATGGATGCTTTATTAACATGAGACAATGCATGTCTGTTATTTTTTGGCGTCTTATGAGATGAATCCATTTAGAAACGTTATAAATAATTGCTTCTTTCATTTCACTCTTCGCGAGGCGACGTGCGATAAATTTAGACAGGTTTGCATTCAGGTCGACGTCACCAAAGGTCAGCTTGGATGTTGTTCTACTGTAGGGGTGAATTTTTACTATTGAAATCCCACTGTACCCACTCACCACGGTTGGTGTGTAAAGCTGAAATTTATGTCATAGGCTTTTCATATATAGTAGAATAGGTAATCATGGTATAAACTGAAATTGAAATATAGCTGGACTACCATTACTAACTGGCTGAGTGCCGGATTAGTTTTAGTATCTAGAATTTGTTTCAGTGGTGGGTCACAAGATATTCAGTGTGGCTACAGGTGAAGGATATGAATTGGTCTAATTCAAAAAGTGACTCTTCTAATACACGGTAATTGTCGACATGGGCGATGCCATTTTGAGAAGTAGGAATGAATTCGTTCTGAGTTTACTTGTCATTAGAAAAGACCAATTTATATCTTTCACCTGCAGCCTTGTGGCTGCTGGTGAAAGATATTAGTTGGTCTACTTCAAAAACTGACTCTTCTAATACAAGCCAATTTTCGACATGGGCGATGCCATTTTGCGAAGCAGTAATAAAGAAGTCGAATGAGTTCATTCTGAAATAATTGCTCCATTGTACATGGACACCCCTCTACAAGTTTTTCATATGATGAAGTAGTAACAGTTGTTTTACTGTAGAAATAACGGCAATTTATTGTCACTTCTTCTACCGGAATCTCATCATTAATTTTTTGCAATGTTGTTTCTTACAATTTAATAGAGAGTGCCTAAGGGTGCTCTCCAATACACCGTAATACAATATGAACAAATGCGCTAGCCTCAATTTGAATTTGCACCACACCCATAGAATATGCATTCTTTTAATTGTGATGTCAGAACTTTTCACTTGAGTTCTAGAGAAAAGTGCTGGCATCTCCCCCAGGGGAGTCTGGAAAATATCTCAGTAAATATGAACCCCTTTTGGAAGAACGTCGTCCTTTCGTGGGCCCAAGTTAAACCAGACTTAGAATTGACTGCATCAAATATATTCTCTCAGCCCCTTTTTCACAATGAAAATATTAAAATGAAAAACACTTCAATTTTCCACAAAACGTGGTTTAAAAAAGGCATGTCCTTTATAAAGTAATGAAAATTTGCTCTCTCTTGAGTAATTTGAGTGACAACAAGGCGTCAGTGTCCCATTTGCAAGCTATTATGGAATAATAATCTCAATCCCACAGTCATGGAAAAGATGTATTACCAATACAAGAAAATTAGAGAATGTTATTGACGTCACAATGGCCTAGTTAATAGCCTCACCAAAAGTTAAAAAACATTCAATAATTTACTCATGGAAAGAAGCGCTCAAACGCACACACATTCGGAAATGAAATGGTGCATTTACCCTGAACAAAATTTGGACAGGGAAGAGTGACAACGAATTTGCAGTAAAACGTTTCATGCAACTGAGGATACCTATTCTGCAAAAATATTTTCCTGTCACTCACTGGAAAAATTAATACGAAATTGAATTTATCCTTGACTGTAAACATCTTTGGAGTAGACATTAATTCTGAGTATTCTGATGCTTTAAATATCTGTCTTATTAATTTCAAAAAATATATTTATTCATGCAGTATAAAATGCTACGTGCCAAAACGCTCTGGCTTTTGGCGAAAGTCTTAGGTTCCAAAAACATATTGAGTTATACTTAACTAACATGTATTCAAACCGCAAGGCATCCATGACAAGGGAAAGGTGGCAGTACATCACTCGCATACTGTTTTGACAATGTTTTGTAAATCAGATCGTTGTTTCCATTTAACTTTCTGAGAAAGTTTGGGGGTTTTGTCTATTTTTGTTATTTTGTATTTATAAGTTTATGTTTTGTAATAAACAAAACTAAAAAAAAGAAAAAAAAAAGACTTTTCACTAGAGACTAGATATGGAGTTCGAACACTAAACCAGCTAACCAACTGAGCATTGTTTGCTTCTTATCCATCGCGAAGAAGCCTCGTTGACCTGTGGCAAATCACACAGTACTAAATCGATTTGTTTTTCAGATATTTCCACCCGACTCTTCCTAATGGGAACATTTTATGTCGAGACGAATACGGCTGGGCAAGTGATTTTTAAATCTGAAGGCCTGATTAGCTCTGAAATTTATCCCGTATAATGAAGGAGTGAACTTGTCCACATCTGTTGCATTTAGTCTTTTAGAAACCATAGCCTTTTCTGTTGTATTTAGTCTTTTTGAAACCATAGCCTTTTCAAACAACAGTACTACACGAATAACATTCTAGGTTGTAATTATGTCTGATATTAATATATAGAGAGTAATCGCTTGACTGGACTGGTTACGTGATATAATTCATGAGAGGTGAGGGACGTTGTACAAACACAAGTGCGCGAAAGAGCACGAGTGTTTTATAAAATAGTCCCTCGCCTCGAATGAATTATTTAGTTTAAATAATATTTATTGAAAAAGATAAGTTAACTGTATACATGCAAACAAGTGTAAACGTATTGAATGTTTTGTACATAAATTTTAGTGAATACATTTAACACCTGAAATGTCAAACTAACTTGTTGCAGTAGGGGATTCGGAAGAAAGCTGAATGCTTATGTAAACCGTCTCCCAAGTCTGCAAGATTACACAATTTCAGTTAGACAGATAGAACGGGTGGGTCTGTTTAGATATTGTTTAAACGAGAAAAAAATGAAGAAAGTAGATCGAGAGGAACAGTGAGGAACAGTGAAGGAGAAGGATGACAGTTGAAAAGGGGCCAACTTGAATGCAAAAGACATCAACATTGATCGACAACAGTTAGGGAACTGACTCACTTGGAAATCGCAGCCTAACGCTAATATAAGACGAGGGTATTCGAATGGACAACGGATGGGGGGAGGGGGGGGGGGGAGGGTGCGAGCGCTGATAACGTTTTTCATTTCAGAAAGTGACACGACTCCGGAGGACCGCCGCCAGCACCATGCACCGCCGGGAAACGAACAGTGTCTTGCAAGTGGAAGACGCATTATTCATTAGCATGCACTGTCTTGTTCAATAATGTACGAACCACCGCTCGTCACCCGCGGCACACAGCGCGGCAACAATAACCCGGACCCCCCCCCCCCCCATGAAAACACCCAACAGTGTGAGAAGCTAATAACCAGGCCCTCAACCCACAGATATTTCATTTGATGTAGACTTTTACTAAAAAAGAAAACTTACGTAAGACAGTCAAGCAAACCCCCCGCCACCGATCATCAGGTTAGTTTGATGGTCCATTAACAGAAGAGATAATTGGATAATACGATAGGAGCTCACTTGAAAGAGATGTTGTGTTGAGAGATCATCCAGAAGGCGACTAGGTCCTGATTCCACCCATTGTAAACTATAAGGTGAGCAGCGGTAGGGTCGCAATTATTGGAAGCGTTTACTAAGTAGAATAAAGTCCTGCACCATTTCAAATACAGACAAATTTTCTTCACTGGTAAGGAATTCGGTGCCAAATAGGAGTGTTGTCACATCTGGTGCAAATGGAAGTGATTTTATTGTTGACCTGCGTGCCTCTTCAAAGACAGGACAGAACAAAAGAATTATTTCACGTAACCAGTCCCGTCAAGAGATTGCTCTGTTTATTACCTTTCATTATTAACGATAATTATATTATTTAACCCTTTACCCAACTTAACGGCCAAAACCGGCCAGTGCTATTCTCAAAAATCGCCAATTAATTTTCATTATTTTTTCACTTTTAGACATAGGCTATGACCCCTTATTGGAACGAGCTCGTAGAGCTCGTTCCAACGAGGGTTCATAACCTATGTTTTTGAGACAAAAAATGAAAATAATAGCTATTCAAGAACTTTTTTTGCAAGTGTTGTCTGCTTTTCATGTTAGGTAAAGAGTTAAAAGAACAAAAAAAACCCCAAAACAATGAAGCCCCCATTACACCCACGGCAAAGTGTCTTCGTTTGCGCGCACCGATACATGGCCCAATTGTTGATTGAATAACTCACTTGTGAAATTATCGTTTATAATCAAACCCGGAAATCCCAGTCAATCACACTTTGGAAAGTAATAATTCCTTTTAATAAATGCAAGACACACTTGTCTGCAGAAAGTCGGGCGATTCACTAGCGCGCGTCTCGCTCTGTCCTGAAATAAAGCTTCTGACAAAAATGGCGAGCAGCCGAGTATTCACCTGCAAGTCTAAGCGTGTAATGTATCAGCTTTTCCAATGTACCACCTTAATTAGGTTATCATAGTCTACATATTTCGATGGTCTTTACAATACTATTTCCATTTACCACACGGTCTGAACCCTATTCCTTTAAACTAATACTTTAAAAAAATGGTGTACCCCTAAACCAAGGTGGACTAGTTTGACAAAACTACAATTTTTAAGAAAAAATACTTAGAAAATCCAGCCCATCGGCGACCGGGTGCATCCCGTTGGTTCAAGAGCTGGAAATTCACCCAAGTTCCTCACCGGGGAGGCCAGAAGCACGGAGGCAACTGACCTCCCTGCCTTCGGACCACGAGGCGCGAGGGGGCAGACAATTCCATTCCCAGGTTCATCACTCAATTTTTTCAATCATTTATTCTCGAAGTAAAGCTAAAATCTCCCGTTTTAAAAGGCGTCTTGCCTCATGAGTTTGAAAGCATTATGTCATTAAATACCCATTAAGCAATTACTTTTAAAATAAAAATGAATTTCCTCCCATTTCGTCTCAGCGGTACGTTTGAAACAAATACATATCATGAGATGGTGATACATCTATCGATTCTGCAGTTCTTCATATTTTACGGCTACGTCCACATGTGTAAGCGACATATATTTAGGATGATTTGTCTAGATGACGGGTTTTAAATATTAAAAACTTCATACTCGCATAAAGGGATTCCTGAACTCTTGCAACTTCAAAATGGATGCATATCCGCGAATTGACGAAGGAACTGGGTTCTGGGGCTATCTGCGGACTACCTTTTAGTTTCCATTCCAATTGGTTTCAAATATATTTTTCGATTGTCCTTTTCTTCAGGAAATTTGGATTGATGACAGATTAGGACAGATAGATAGATAAATAATTTTATTCAGCAGTACACAAAAGCAGGCAATACAATGTATACGAATAACTATTCTGGTAAAAAATAAAATGTATACCGCTAGGAGATACCATTGCCAGAGTGGCTGTCTACCTGGTATTCCATGAAGAACAAAGAAAAACAATATGTGTGACATTAATACAGAACGGAATGCTGATAAGTGGTCAATTGCAAACGCTGTATGGGCGGCTCCGGAGATATGGGAGCGCCATGAAAGGTAAACACAGGATAAATGCAAGATATATGCCAGGTAGATGCAAGGTAGATCCCGATGGTAATTGCAAGTCACATCCATGCTTTGACCAACTCACTGAACCAAAAATTAGAGACAGAAGGTAATACAGAATAGGAATAACTTTAGGAATAACTATACAATACCGTACCGCACTGCACAGTACAACATTGTATCGTGCCGTACCGTACCATACAGCACCGCACCACATCGTACCGCGCTGTACCGTACCATACCATACAACACTGCATCCCACCACCCACACTATACTGTATGCTATAATATGCGATACCAAACTATATTATATCCAACCATTCCATACTATACTATGCCATTACTACACTACTGTACAGTACACCACACTATTATACTACAATATATTACACCACACTATACAAACTCATACTATCTTATACTATACCATACCATACCGTGCCATACCCATTAGGAGATACCAAAGGGGTAGACAAGGTTTACATTTTTCAACAATAAACGTTAAACACAAAGAAGCATTAGCGGCATTCATCAACCATTAATCTCAGACACGATACATGAGACAATACTAATATTGGTTCTTTTAGCTGCGACTAAAAGGTGAGGTGCCCAGTAAGCACCTACACGTTTAGAAATTGCTCCCCCTATCTGATAGGGTGTTTCCCACACACGTTGACACGGTAGGGAGCGACTTATAGTGATAAACCTATAGTGACGGTCTTTTGGGACGGCTTGATAGGAAGGGACTTATAGCCGCAGACTTATAAGGACGAACTTACAGGGACGGAGGGTGTCAAGAAGTTAAGAGATATCAAAACAACATGCCTGTGGTTGGATAAATATCTTGGGATAAAGTTTTTTGTATATTTTCATGTCTCAAACGAAAAACGATATAAAATATTCAATATTGTGAAGTATTAACACCCTCAATTTGTAACAGATGACAGTTCTATGGGAACTGCTATTACAGAGTAAATTTGGCCGTCGACTCTTAGTTCGTCCCTATAAATTTTAAGTTTGTCTTTATAGTACCAGCTTCCACTACACACTCTTTGTCTCTATTGGTCTCTTTGTCGCTCTCTGTCTCTCGCTCTGTCTCTCTGTCTCTGTCTCTCTTTCTCATGTATGAAATCTTCCCCGAATTTCCCCCGAAATGTGTGTCCCTGGAGTCCGTGGCCCTCTGAGCTGAAAACGTGTGAATGAGATCCGAGCTACTCAGGGCGACTGTGAATTACATTCTATAGTGTGACATGTGACACGACAGGATATAAGTTACTATAAGGGAATCAAGTCCTGACCCGTGAATACCAAGTAAGTCTTTGACAAATTGGCTTTCAGCATGAGTTCAGCATGGCTTTCATCCTACGACTAATCAAAAATAAATTCAATCCCGTTGGACATGAAACTGAATGTAATAAACTGTCAAACGTTGGAGACACATATCACGGTTTACACCAAACGTGGGTTGAAACTGGAATTATTCTCCAATTCTAATTATTCAAAGACATGTGTGATGATATAGACGCCGTTTCATAACCATTTACCTAACAGGAATGGCAGACGACACTTGCAAACAAAATTCTTGAATAACTAATTTCTTTTAATTTTCTGCGTCAAAAACTTAGCTTATGACTCCTCATAGAAACAAGCTCGTTTCAATGAGGGGCCATAATCTATGTTTTTGAGGCAAAAAATGAAAAAAATAATGAAAATTGAATGTGATTTTTGTGAATGGCGCTGGCTGGTTTTTTGCTATTACTTTGGGTAAAGGGTTAACGTACACAAAACATCATAGTGCCAGACTATAGTTAGGCATAATATTCATGTATTTTTCAGCTGTAACTTCAATCATCGTCGATGTCTTGTTTTTTCATTGCCCATTGCATTCATATTATTGGTGTCGCTTTATTAGAATCGGTGGTGTGCAATGCCATAGTATCCTGTTGAGACTTTTATGTTTTGTTGCTGAATTCACCAGTCGTGATTTATGTTTTCAGGCCTGGCGTTCTTTAGTAGTGCAGGAGTGTAGAGAAAACTGAGGAGGGCAATTTTTTGCACCCCTTGATTTTCTGGAATGCCAGACCTGTTTGGGACTGGCTTTAAAATCTATTATCATTTCGTCCCCTGAGTTCCAATGTGTTCTCTGTGCCTACCGGCACAGAGAACACATTGGAACCCAGGGGACGATTTGTCAATGTTACATTGATTCGCAATAATTCATGACCCATTCTGTGTCGCATTTCGATACATTTGAGTGTAGTAGACAGTCACATAAGAATTGAATGCAACATTTTTAATAATGAGAAGATGTGAGTGCTAATTTTTCCACTATGTAGCTGAATTTTGTACAATTTTTCAGTCGCAATATTAATACCTTGAAGTGAATATAACCAAAATAGCATACAAGTTTTTGCATTGAAAATTTCAAGGGGCAACTGCACTCCCAAGCAATCTGAGGAGGGCAACTGTTTTGCACTCCTTGATTTTCTAAATTGCCAGGCCTGTGTTTTTAGTTTAAGTGAGATTATATCTAGGACATCAATCCTTTTCAGTAAATACGTATATTTCACAAGCGGGGAAGGGCGAAAATGAATTCTTTCTTCACATTTTGACTGATTAGCATTCTAACTCTCTCCTTCATGTAACCCAACAACTATATAATTCCTTTATTTATTCTCTCGTTCCACTTCCTCATTCCACATCTACTGAAGTTGTTTTGTCAACTGATATTCTGAGAACTGTATGGGAAACTGTCCCAGGTTCCTCATTACTCCCAAATTACATATTTGGCACTCTTCCCAACTTTCTTCCTTCATCCTGGACTTTAATCCTCATGAAAATCGATTTTCTGCAAAGTGATCTTCTTTGAAATTAATAGACGGGCGAGGAAGGTCCAATTAAAAGAAGCTAGTAATCGTTGAGAAAACACCTATGACATCATTAAAAAATATAGTCAAATTCATTTTATTACTTTAAAAAAAGAAAATAACAGACAGCTCTCTTGGATTGTCTCATGTTTTCGTTAGTAAAAGTTACAAATGGAAACTTGGCTTTTATGGAAGGCTAAGTTTAAGCAACTATAAGGGCCGCCGAGAGCGAGGACGGGCCCGGGGCAATGTGTAGGACGGGGGTTACGGGCCTTGCGAGCACCGAAGGCGCGAAGCGATAAGCGTTGGGAGGGGGAGGGGGTGGTGTCTGGGGGTCCTCCACCACAAAAAGTTTTCTAAATTACTGCTTGGAGAAGCATTCTCCTGCATTGTCTTGACACTACCTACTCAAGTAATTTGGTTATTTTATTACCTGCATTTCTGTGTGAATGGTGCATTTTTTGCAAGATAATCGTGGCCACCACGATGCAGAAAGAACCGGTGGAAAACAACAAACTGGAACTAGTTTTTTTTTATACGGATGGGACCTAGTCAGTAATGCAACTACATACTCTTGCCACCTCCACTAGCGCCAGAGCCACGTACTAACAGTCTTTCCACGACTTTCAGCTTTTTAAAACCCCGGCGCTAATGGCAACTATTTCGCAAATACTCCACCATTAAGAACATCTATCAGTATCACACCTTCCAACAGTAAGTAACTGCCCATTTTGTGACTTTGTTTTTGGCGAATGTGCTTTTACAATAATTTACCAGTTTTTGTTCTTCCCAGGGCAGGAGAAAAATAGCAAATCTCGCCACCAACACTTTTATATTTATGGAAATAACTTTGCAAGTATGTTTAGTAACAATGCGCACAGTGTTGATGTGATGAGCAGATAAAAGGGTTACAGAACATAAAAGATGGTGAAAACGCACTTTCCTTATTGCTTAAGCGGGTTTCAACAGAGAATAACAGTCAAACGTTCAAACAGATTCTGAAAAAAATGTTAACCCTTTACCCAACGAATCGCCCGCATCCGCCCGCGTAATATGCAAATTCAGCAGTTGAAAAAATATTATTTTTCAAAATATTTCAACAAAACCATATCATGTGACCCCTTGTTGGAACGAGCTCGTTCCAACGAGGGGGTCACATGATATGGTTTTGTTGAAATTATTTTAAAAATTTGAAAAAATGATATTTAAAATAATAAATTTTGATATCGTCTGCGTTGGGTAAAGGGTTAAAATCCAGCTTCTGTATTTTATACTGCTCTGCAGTAAATACTTGAAATTTGTGAAATGATGCGCACATCGATAATACAAATTCGCTAACATTTCGAAATTTCAAATTTGATATGAAATTCCCATACCCTAAGGGTTGAATTTACTGATAGCTTTAGGAAATTCGGGGAAACTAACTTTCCTGTAAATCTTGTCCATTGACAAACATTGTCAGCCATACTCCCGAAACCTCGACCTCAGTTTGAACAGCAGTACTCCCCTCACCCAAAGGCATCACTCGGGCACTCCTTAAATACTAGCTTCTCTTTAACACGCAGGCCGCTCAGACATCTTTGCTATGACAGCTTCACCTAATTTCAGTTACAAACCTCCAAGATTCTCTCCCTAAGGAAAGTTTTTATCTTGGATGTTCCCTTCTAGGTCTGTGATCTCTATTGAATAATTAACTCCCTCACTTGCCCAAGCCACTGTCTTAATATTAGAATCCCAAAATACTACAAAACGCAAGTTTACAACAACGGCGGTCAAGGAAATTAATAGTTTGGTTACTACAGCTAATTTCAAAAGCCCTCAGCTTCACTTTTCTTAGACAGTCTGTTAAAAATAAAAAAGCAATGATCCCAATCCTAGAGAAACTTGTCATATGTTGACATTATTTCCCCATCGAATGACATCAAAAGCACGACAGATTATCCTGGTTATCAATAGTAAGCACTACCAATAGTTCAACCAATTAACCTCCGGGTTAAACCCGGAGGTTCATTGGCTGAAACATTGCTTGTGCATAGGGCATATGCATAGAATTTGATAGCCTTACCATCGTCATTGTACTCAGATCCGCTATTTGGGAGCAATCCATGAAGGAAGGACTTCTAGTTTTAACTATACGTAAAAATGCCCCCTCCCCGATAATTGTGTGCAGGGAGATGACTTACTTAAGCTGGAAAGCTTTTTGTTAAATCCCTCCATTACTTCGCAGTTTGTTCATTGTTAAATATATGTTATATTATGAGCTGCTGTGCCTTGCTCTGTTACTTTTCCTCGTGTTCAGTTCTGTAACGTACCGCATATTTATTGAATAAAATATTGTTTAAACTATTTGTGTGCATACTTCTGATCTATCGAGCGCCATGGGAGTCGTAAAAGCATAAATATACCACCACTGGAGTGAGGTTTCTATCATCACACACACAATCATAAGTGGAAAAAATGACGTTTAGGTTTTCAGGTGGCATCTTGCGTATAATCCCGTTGTAAAAAATGTATGAAAGAACCTGAACATAATCTTTTAACATTTGACTCTCAAATTTCCAATGAAACACCGATACAGATCCTAATCGTGACGTCCCGAGTTCGCTACCCGTCCGAAACGACTCGCGTTGTATCCTTGGGCAAGGCACTTTTTCCCGGTTGCCTCAATAGGGGCACGATGACACTGTGTAGTAAGGCGTACTGCGCGTCGATGTTACACATGTCTTCAGCCGCTGTAACCCTGCTTCAGCGGAGCTTGAACAGAGTTAGAATGTTGAGGAGATGACAGTTGCTCGTCGATGCTCAGTGGTTCTCTCCGGGCACTTCGGCTTCCTCCACCCGTAAAACTGTCACGGTCACGATTAGCCATTGTACATAAGTATGTGACCTTAAACACCAATAAATAAATAAATACCTAAACGTGACAGATTTAAAATGCTAAACAATACTTGTCGATTTCCATATTTGCGGCTTCAAATTCGATCTACGGTGTTCATTTAGTATTTAAAAGTGCGAATTCATGAAGTAAAACCTGCCTATTTTAGACACGTCTGTTACGACCCATAATGTAATAAATGCCCATACTGTAATACCTACCCATAATGTAATACAAAAATGCCCGTAATGTAATACGTACCCATAATGTAATAAAAAATGACCCATAATGTAATAAATGTAATCACGTGTAATAAATGTTAGGCACCCATAATGTAATAAAATTAAAAAAAAATAGATACAAATTACACTCATCCAGGCCCGTAATGTAATAAAATTCTAAGCTTGATTTTTGTTTTTTCTCTTTACTCCAGCAGTGCGTTCGGTTACTTATGCCACATCATACGCCTCCGCCAATGCTGCCAATGACCCCTATGCCGTACACAGCCAACATATATGGATGTGTTGGGATTACGATGGAGAGTATTCCGGGGCCTGGGGCGGGTATACTCTGCTCTGAGTGACAGGCATTATCCCTCTTCTATTTGTACCACCCACGCAAACGACTTCCTCGATAGCCTCTACTGTCCTGCCACAACCATATAGGTCTACCTTACCAGACATTCAATAATTTCGATTCCAGGATGGTCATTTATAACTGCAATCATGATATTCGACCGGCTGTTCACTTGCACAAAAGCAATGTGGGTAGCAGGTTTCTGCTGTTAATAAATACAAGTAACTCTGACCAAAGTTGCTGGGGCAGAGGGTGGAGTTGGGTGCGGCGGGGTTTGGGTGCATAATGACCGGATAGTGGGGGATGGGGGTAGTGTGGGATACAAGGAAAAGACAGAACAGAAGCAAGACGTTGAGTCAAGCGGCGCAGAGGAATATCGGGAGGCGATATGGTGAGTATACTGGTATTTGGGATCGGGGATATCCTATAGTTCGATGGGATTTGGATTAGGCTACTTTCCTCCAAATTAAGCGTATGATCGATCTATCCTCTGTCTCTCCAATTTTCACTACCTGAACAAATTAGTCATTTCCCTGTACTGTACTACTATAAGTTCATGTCGCACCCACCGCACCTGGAAACCACTGAGCCCGATCCCTGGATGACACTTAATAACGACCACATCATATTCCCGATCTTGACATGAGTCAAGTAATATTATCAGTCCATCACACGGACTACCACTTAAACCACCTACAGTTCCTGGCGGTTGGCAGGAACTTCCTGCCAACCGCCCACTCTATCACATCGACTATTCGCGTGTTCATCTCCGCTATTGTGTCATCTTCTCCTAAGCTACACTCAAACAACATACGCAGCTAGACACGTGGGGTAACATGCGCCTATCCGTTTGACCGTGAGATGTGACCTTGACCATCAACCCAGTGACCTTGAACCTGTATATCAGCTCCTGCTTGGCCGATTTTCATGAAACGTGGTGTGTGGTTCGGGGCCCACAATTTCGCCACACCCGATGCCCGTCATGTGTGACCTTGATATTCACACCGTTGACCATGAACCTGTATCTCGGCTCATGCTGGGTCGATTTTCGTGAAACTTGGTATGTGGGAGTAGTTCGGAGCGCTCAATATATATATAATATACAGAAGTTTATAAACAAATCCTTGTGCTGGTAGTTATAAGAAAAAATTATTAAAGTTTAAAACAAATACAACGACATCACTGAATATATTCCTGCTAGCGCTTTCACCGCTCTCTATGCGGATCTTCAGGCATTTCACTGGTTAGTTTAGTGAAGAACCGTGTGTGATCACCCCCACCCCACTCCAAACCCAACTTCCACCCACCCCACCCCACCCGGGGGTCTGGTAAGGTAGACCTATATGGTTGTGGCAGCTTTGCTTTGTGGCAGGGCAGTAGAAGCAATCGAGGAAGTCGTTTGCGCGCGTGGCACAAATAGAAGAGGGATAATGCCTGTCACTCAGAGCAGAGTATACCCGCCCCAGGTCCCGGAATACTCTCCATCGTAATCGCAACACACCCATATATGTTGGCTGTGTACGGCATAGGGGCCATTGGCAGCATTGACGGAGGCGTAGGATGTGTCCTAAGTTGCCGAACGCACTGCTGGAGTAAAGAGAAAAAAACAAAAATCAAGCTTAGAATTTTATTACATTACGGGCCTGGAGGAGTGTAATTTGTATCTAAATTTTTTTAAATTTTATTACATTATGGGCGCCTAACATTTATTACACGCGATTACATTTATTACATTATGGGTCGTTTTTTATTACATTATGGGTACGTATTTCATTACGGGCATTTTTTGTATTACATTATGGGTAGGTATTACATTATGGGCATTTATTACATTATGGGTTGTTTTTTATTACATTATGTGTACGTATTTCATTACGGGCATTTTTTGTATTACATTTTGGGTAGGTATTACGTTATGGGAATTTATTACATTATGGGTCGTAACACACGTCTAATTCGAGGAATCGATATATCTACATTTTAGTGAAATATCTCTACCTCCGTAATTTTTACGAGTTTCTAAATTTGGAGGTGTTGCATTTTCCCGAGAAACCGAAATTTCATAGGTACAGTTAAACTTTTATCTAATATTACCTGGTTATGTGAGTCTGGGATTTATTTAAAGGAGTTGTTTCCACGATCGTGATAGCGCGCTCATATTCCATGCACGTGCTTCATGTTAAGCTAGAATAAAACGATATTTGGGTGATAATGATCTGTGTTATTCCAATTTATTGGTGAGCGCTTAAAAAGGATTCAGAACATGGGCCAATTCGGCCCGTAGTTTTGGGTGATTCGATACCTTTGCGATGATTCGGCATGATCCATTTGGTTTGCCCTAGAATTAACAAACAAAGAGCAGTTATTGTTTAAAAATGTGTTGTATCTCTGTACGTTTTATGTGTGAATGACCGAATGCAAGTGGAGGTTTTATTAGTCACCTGGATGTTTAAATATCAGTCATTTGGGACGTTAATAACATTGTTTGATAGTCAATCTATAAAGAGATCTACAAATAACTTACTGCTGGTTCTTCTAGTGTTTTTTGAGGTTGTTTATATGGAAATACCTTACAAGTGGACCAGCGACATCATTGTACAGGAATCACCAGACAAGCCCCTCCATCACTCCGATCAAGAAGATGAAGACATTTGTCATGGTGTTAACTTCTGTGGCCTCAAGACTGCACGATGAAAATATTAAATGGTCTACCCCATATAAAGAATATGGACACCACAGACAGACCACACGGAACTGACATGGAAGGTATTATCAGGGTTGAAAGGGAATTTGCCATCGCCACAGTATCGGACTCCCACGAAACATATTTTGCTACATGACACTTAGGCGCGAGGCAAATAAATCAATGTTCTGAAGTCAGTAGCCTGACAATGCTTGACTGTAGCTTCAATTCCGTGTTATTATTATGAAGTCTACTTTGTCGATTAATTTGACATTTATATCCACTCGAAGTTGATAACAGCGACAGCTTCCTGCGTTTCGATCAGTGTCACTTTTGTTGTGTGGTTTGAGGGCAAGCAAGTTTTGTGCAGTGCATATGATTTTTTTTGTATGCAGCTATCATGACAATACCACCTTGAATTAGAATATGTGCACTCCACAAGATATATCATAAAACGATTTGTGTGAGAAAAAGTGGCAGTGACTTTCATGACATCTGTGTGGAAAGTGAAGCTACGATGTCGACTTAGAACTTTTTGTCTTTCCAACGCCTCCCAGGCAGACTCTGAGCCATCATTCTGATTGAAAACAAATAAGTGGATATCATGTCGAATAGTTAGCAATCCATTATTGTCTCTCGACTCTTGTGATAGTTGCATAGCAGTAGCGGTGGAAAAACGGGAAACAAGAGGATAAAGGGCCACCCATGGCTGACAAGTTTCTCCATTGAAAGAGATTCACGTGAAAGTTAGCTCCCCCTAAAATTCATAAAGCTATCAGAAAACGTAACACTAAGGCTACAGGAATTCCATATAAAAGCAGAAATTTCGAAATGTTAGCGACTTTTCATCATCGGTGGGCACATCATTTCACAAACTCCAGGCATTTTCCTGTAGAGGAGTATAAGAATATAGAAGCAAGCGTCCTTTTTCATATCAGTTTCAATGTTTGACTATTATTCTGTGTTGAAATCCATTTAGAAATAAAAAAATGCGTTTTCACCATCTTTTGATTTTCTGTGTTTTTTTTCTGTTGATTATATCAACAGTGTGCGGATCGTGACATATAAGACAGGCCTGGCAATCTAGAACATCTAGGGGTGCAAAACAGTTGCCCTCCTCAGATTGCTTGGGAGTGTAACTGCACCTGAAATTTTCAATGCAAAAAAGTGTATGCTATTTTGGTTATATTCACTTCAAGGTATTAATATTGCGACAGAAGAATTGTACTAAATTCAGCTGCACAGAAAAAAAAATTGGCACACACATCTTCTCATTATTCAAAATGTTTCATTAAATTCTTATGTGACTGTCTTCTACACTCAAATGTATCGAAATGCGACACAGAATGGGTCATGAATTATTGCGAATCAATGCAACATTGACAAATCGTCCCCTGAGTTCCAATGTGTTCTCTGTGCCAGTAGGCACAGAGAACACATTGGAACTCAGGGGACGAAATGTTAATAGATTTTAAAGGCAGTCCCAAACAGGTCTGGCATTCCAGAAAATCAAGGGGTACAAAAAATTGTCTTCCTCAGTTTTTTCTAGGCGTGCAGTAGGCGTGCAGCACTCCTGCACTCCTAAAGAATGCCAGGCCTGATAAGACATTAGTATAAAAGTCAAGGAGGTGAAATTTGCTAATATTTGTTCTGGAAAGAATAAAAACTTGCAAATTACTGAAAAAATACATTGCAAAACAAAAATCAATGTGGCGTCTGTGAACTAGCTGCTTCTAATTAGCTTACTATAAAACCAAGTTTCCTTTTTGTTATTTTTAATAGAAGAAACCAACAGACAGCAACGAGGTTACGGTGTTACCCCCTCCCCCGCCCTCCCCGCTTCCAATACTATTTCCAGACGGGACATTTGCGTATGGATTGGAGTCTCTCAGGTGTCGAACTTTCGTAGAAGTCTAGATTTAACCCTTTGAACTCATGTGGTATCTTCCATGCCAGTTCAATGGCAGCAAATATAAGAGTCCATATTCGTTATTTGGGGTAGACCAATCAATATTTTCAACGTGCAGCTTTGGGGCTGCACGTTGAAAATACTGATTGGTCTACCCCACACATTTACTGAACAGCTATCCTATTTAATGATGTTATGACGTTTCATGCCCCTGGTCGGAAAAGCGGCCACTCGGGTTCAAAGGGTTAATCTGGATGTCTGCCACATGCACAGTTTGCGTCCAAATCATAGCTTATGACTTCCTCCCCTCTCCAGTTGGAACATGCTGGTCAAGAGCGCCCCAAATGAAATATCATAAGTTATGTTTTTGAGGGGAAAATGAAATTTTATTTTTTAAAGTGCCATTTCATGACCGTGGTATCTTAAGGGTTAATATATATGAGTTCTCAGATCTTTTGAATACAACCTTGCACTTCTTCCTCGACAAGGAGCCTGGTTGATTCACTCACGGCGCGGCACAGCACAGTTTTGTGCCACCACAACAAATTTCCCAATCAACCAGAACATTTGCCGTCAATATAACAGCACTGTGAATTTCGAAAGTAACATTGACCTCATTTCAACACGACTAAAGCCCGCTAGAAATTTGTTCCAACGTGATTACTGATTAAAAATAATAATTTATTGTGCAAATTTTAAATTTCAGTGTAACGTTTCAGAATCAATTAAAAATATCTATGAACATTTTTAAAAACGTGGTTCGAACTTAAATTAATGATTAAAACAGTCCTTTTACCCAAGAAGAAGATCTAAGCTTATCGTTTACGAACCGCATGTTCAGAAGTTGCTAGGAACTAAAAATAATGATTGAAAATAGTGCCTTTACTCAGCAAAACTCCCGCAACAACTTGCAGGTGTTCTCATTTAGACATTCAAGGTGAATCACGTAACATCTTTTAGAATAAGCTTTTTCTACTCATACTAAAACATTCTAACGTGAACGGTGTTTTCCAACTGCAAAGTAGTGCTCATATTGGGACGCCGGGAGCATATTTACTTCCGGGTGATTTGGCCTTGAACTTGGTAATAGTGACGGAACAAAGCGTTCCGGTTGATTCACACCACAGCTCGAAAGTGTGATGTCTGTGCAATCTGTGCTGTGCAGTGAGTGAATCAACCAGGCACAAGAAGAGGTAACAAAATGTCCTCGACATTGAATCAACCAGGACAAAGGAGAGGTAACAAAGTATCCTCGACAGTGAATCAACCAGGCCCAAAGAGTGGTAACAAAAGTGAGTTTCCAAAGTTGTTGAATGTCTTCTTCGTCCTTATTTAGTCGTTTATTTATTTTCATATATTTTTGGAAAGAGGACCGGACTGTGTAGGACGGTATAGGAAATTTGAACCAAAGAAGACCCCCCCCCCCCCCCCCCAAAAAAAAAAAAAAAAAAATCCAAGTTACTCAGGTTAATTTTCTGTGACATGACGCCATAGCTTACGTGACTTTCTTAGTCTTAGAAATGATCGTGATATTATTCGCGCGAAATCGAGTAGGGAGGAGGGCGTGGGAGGGGGGGGGGCTAGGGGTTGGGGTAGGGGGTTGGGTGTGTGTGTTCTATTTTGTGACGTTGACATATTATTTTTGTCTGCGCTCACAGTTTTATTTTCAGAGAATAACTAAAAGAAAGTATTGTCAGCGAACATTAGATATCTTTTACGATAATTTTGTAACAAAACTCTGTTTAGGCAGTTTTCCGTGCGCTGTCTCTGATTCGATTCGAATTCGATGTTGGTGCCGACATACGACGCCCAAGTCGATTCTAGATTCGATCCGAGGTTAGAAATTCCGATAGCAGGGCTCTAGTGGGGGTAGTAGAATTTCTTGAGGTTTTAGATTGTCCAATTGTGCAACATATTAACATTTATCGATGATCACACCAGCTTTATTTTTTCGTGAAGAAGCTTCTTCATCAAATCGATTCCACTAAATTTGAGGAAATTGGCTCTAAACTGATTAAGAAAATGAACTTTTTAAATTAATCTTTCCAAGGTGTTGACATGCTATCTGATTTTCACAGAAAGAACAACTTGGCTACATTGATTCCAATACCATTCAATAGATTGTTGTCAGATCAACGTATGAGGAAAGTGAATATTTTCAGTTTGCTGTTTTTCGTTAATACACCAATAAGCTCGACGTTAGTCCTGGATTTTGAACAAAACTTTGTACATCATTGCAGTTTGTAAAATGGAGGCTTAAGTACTTTGAAGGAAAGGTTGCGAAATGTCACAGCAAAAGTGAGATGTAAGGGATTCCATAAAAAGGAGTCAGTAAATGTGATTCCTAGCCGACTCCGTAAAATAGGATTCCACGATTTGGCATAAAACACTCGACGGTATAAAAATTGATTTATCTCCCAAACTTTGTCATTTTACGTTTAACCAGCGATGGAACAACACTATTAGAAGTCATCGCCTTGGTAGTACAGGTTCAGGAATGTTGGGGTGAGAGTAACCAGAACAGTTAGAAGTAGAGGATTTAGTGAGAAATCCGATATAGGTAAATAGTTGTCGGATTGTTTGTGGTCATTCTAGGAAGTAATCGATGATTTCGAGTAATTAGATAGACTCTTATACAAAGGAATGCGCCTATTATTGGGAAAAAGAAGAATTTGGGGGAATCCGAACCTATTTCGGTAGTTTTGGGTGGATTTTGATGATTTGAAGTGATTGTCGTAGGTCTATTTGGGTAATTCTACGAACTAAACGAGGGATTTGGGGAAAATCCGAAACAGCAAACTGCTCATGTTCAATTGAATACACCCTCAGAACATACCCCTGCTCTTTTAAAATCCTTCCGGGCTCATAGCAACCACGTGCTACCATAGTAACCAAGATGGCGGCCTCCAGAATACAAAATAGACGACGGAAACACGTGTCACACGAACAACACGTGCTGTGCGTGTGCACGAAAGCCACATATCACTATAGGGATGACGTCACGTGATGGCCGCTCACGCGGGATACCATGACAACCAAACTAGACGAAACTGGGTCAAGTTGTCATGACGTCACTTCCGGGGTCCCCTGCGTGGTCCTTCCAATAGGGCACATTTACAATATGTCCTACTATTGGCCATGTTGATCGGAAATGGTAAAATACGGTAAAAGACAAAGCATTGCCGATGTCCATAGCTAGGTTTGGTGATTGTAATCTCCTTGTCTGAATAATGATCCAAAAACAAAAGATAAGTATCCACAGGACCAGTTGGGTAACATTATATAAAAGTTGGGTAAGCTTGGGTCATGCCCAAAATATCTAATTACGAGCCTTATTGCAATCCACTCTCTGTGTACTATTTGATTGAAAAACAACGGTAGTTATATTCCTTTCGGTTAATATACTTCAAACATAAGTCTTCCTTCCAATTCCATTCATTCTATCGGAATGATTTCCGGATTTATATCAGTGTTGCAGATATGCGGCGTACGCACCATCATCCACCCAAGATTTTGTCAGAATTTTATCACACATTTCGTTACTTCCATGCTGGTATGCTTAATATGGTTGTCAATTGTAAGATGTTGTGAGGGTCATAAGATATTTATATACAAGAAGAGGAATAAACCCTTTTGGAACAAAAATGGGTCAGATGGGCTGTGAAAAATTCCAACAGAAACTCGAGATGCAACGTCTTGCAGTAAGCCATATATCTCTCACCACGTGGCAGAATGGCTATCACGTTGTTTTGTGCGCGGCAACGTTTCGTATTTTTAGTTTCCGTCGAACATTTTATGATTTATTTTGTTTTCTCACTTGAAGAAAAAGTCGTCGTCGGCACTGTGTATAATAGTTTATATTACGATTGGTCTTGCCCAAGCTGTAGATATAATTTACAGCACAGATACAGATAATTTCATAATTTGACTTTTACTATCTATACCTATGGAGGTCGTTCGAATCTAGCAAACCTCATAGTCCTTATCCTCCTTTTCTCAAAACGCTTGCTGGAGAAACGTTCCGTCTATTTTCAATAGAAGTATTGGTGTGCCATTTCATATTCATGTCAAAAGGTTACCTGTGTTTGAATCAATGCTTTGTGCCGTAATCCATAAAAACCAATAGGTTCTCTGAGTATCTGATACCTGAATAATATCATAACCCCAAACGTTGGCAAGTAAACCCATGCACGAGCTGGTCTAGCTGACACAGGGACTCGTGCGATAGATGTGTTCAACAGAAGTGTGAGAGGAAACAACCATGACCAGCATCCAGTTGACATGCTTTCCGCTCACGTTCGCTGGTTATATCTTCCCAACCAACAACGCTCGTTTTGGAATGTTGCTTGCCTTTGTGTCAGAATTTTAAACATTTTGCGCTTTTTATTCTGCAATATTCTTTTTACAGCATATACAAATACAGCAGAAACCCATGTTGACTTTTTCACCTTCAGGTACTGGAACTACTGGAGAACACATATATGTGACCGTGTAGAATATTATTCTCAGGAAAGGCTTTGCTACTGGGCTCCCGCAGAATCAGTGGTGTAGCCACGGAGATGGGCTTGGCCCTCTGAAATTGTCGCTGCCCCCTTACCCCAAAATAAGCTTGGCTCATGCAAATTTCACATAATATAGAGCCGTAAAATGGTCTGTAATATAGGGCTATACACGCTACAGATGCCCCAGACTCGTTCTTAAAGCACCAACTTTTGGAAAATGTTCTCGATTTTCTCGGGGGAATAGAGACACTAGTCCTAACTAGGACCCCAGGTTGCTCTCTCCTCCCCACATTTTCACTCAGAGAAGTGGGAGAATGGGGTAGGAACCAGATGTCCGAGTTAGGACAAGAGGAACCAATGCTCCCACCCCAAATATAATATTGCCCCCTATCAAAAAACAAAAACAAAAAAACCAAAACTGGCTAGGACACCCCTGTTATAGACTCCAGCAATGAATTCTCTCAAAGATCTGTAATAGAGAAATCCCTTGTCATGAATAGGGAAAGTCCTTACGATGAGAGGGGATTCAAATCCGCAATATTCAATTCCCTCCACAGCGAGCTGAATATTGCAGCATGGATCCTGTGTGTCTAGAAGAATGTCCGCATAATAAAATGTAAATCGAGTGTTAGATTGCAGATGCGCAAATATCACTCGTAAACGTTATATTATGGAAAGGTCAGTGTCTGTATTTTTTGTCACGAGTCGCCCACTGTTGACAAAATGAAAAGAAAAAGGTTACGGAAAAAATTGGAGAAAAAAAAATGTAAAAAGCCAGCTCCTGTATTTTTATACTGCTCTGCAGGAAAATGCCAAATGGATGTGCATATCGGTGGTATAAATTCAGCTAACAATTCAAAATTTCAATCTTTATATAAAATTCCCATTTTTATGTTTTTTAAAATTTACTGCCAGCTTTTGTAAATTAAGGGTGAGCGCGGTGGCTCAGTGGTTACGACATTTGAATTAAACCGAACGGTCCACGGTTCGATACCCGCCAGTGGTAATTGCGTTGTGTCCTTGGGCAAGGCACATAATCCCGATTGCCCACGTAGGGGCACGGTAGCGCCGTGTACTGAGGCGTACTGCACGTCGATGACGCACTTGTCTTCAACCAATGCTGATCATGCTTGTGCGTTGGGGAGTCTGGCAGTTGCTCGTTGTTGCTCGCTGTTGCTCGGTGGTTCTCTTCAGGGTGCTCCGGCTTCCTCCACCGTAAAAGTGTCCGACACGAGCTGACCCTGGCTGTCAATAAATAAATAAATAAATAAATAAATAAATAAATAAATAAATAGGAATTAAATTTCCCCTCTTAGTTTTTAGGTGTCTTCTATAGAAGAGAGCTTCTCCAGTTTTTGCTTTTGGATCTGAACCTGGACATGTTAACATTTGACTGAACCTGGACACTGACACTCTTAAGTTTCAGATTTTCACATATCTGAAGACTCAATCAGATTCTGCCAAAGTGGAGTCAGTGTATAACGGCTCCCCGAAGACCCGCTACTGAATAACAGCTGTATTCACGGGCATGTATCGGCGATAGAAAATAAACATCGTGAACAACGTGAAAAGAATAAGAGACAAAATGTAGTGTGCCCCCACCTCACCCCCTTTAGGCCCGCCCGCGGTCTTCAAAGTGAGTGTTAGGATTCGGTTGAAAGAAAAAACAGAGGCGGCGGAACCAGGGACACGTGCTCTTCCACCTTTTTCCAAGACATATTATGCGGTTACACAATGCGTTGAAATTAGCGCATGCAAACGTGTCAATTTAAAGGCCTTCCTGTAATATATTATTTGAAAATCAAGACAACATTTGATCAAAGAATCCCAATTTCGGTCGCTTCGGTTTGTTTCTTCTACTTCAACCATCTTCCAATCCGAAGACTAGATTTCGGGTTGGAAGATGATTGAAGTAGAAGAAATGGGCAGAACAGTGATTACTCCGCGGTATGCTGATATAAACGAGAGAATATAGTGCGTCATGGTATATTTACAGATATACGATTGTAACTTTTCTCCTACGGGGCCGATCCATGGTAGCCTTGAACATTTGTGACCCTCCACTTTTATCGACCTTTCGTCGCCTCTAACAAAAGATGATGGTTCCGAACAGCGCATAATAGGTAATTGGAACTGCTGTTCAAGTGTGTAATGAAAGTCGTTGTGGAATGAACACCAGCGTATAGATCCCAAGCTCACTGACCACAGACTCTATCCAGCAAAAGAAAGAAAGCGACGCAGACAATCGGAAATTGCAATTAGATGGCTTAATGCTTTGAACGTATGAAGATAATCAAATGCATACACTCGGAATTGAAAAGTTAATGGGGCAGCTGGTCACTGGGATCAGTGCGTATATGATTCAAATGATGATCATTTGTTGAAGATATCGTCACCGTGGAAAGTACAATTGCATAATAATAAACCCGTATTGCCGGTAAGCATCAACAATAACCGAATTATTACAGACATAGATGCATTAAAACGCTAATTTAGGATGCACCATGGAGTTAAGGCCAAGAAAATAACTCTGTGTAAATTCTGTGAGAAGCGCGTGACTTTTCTCCCTCTTCTCGCAGAATTTTAGAGTTATTTTCAGCTAATGGACCTCCAAGTTCAACTCGGGTGTTTACTGACGAAATTTAACCGGGCATCCGACATGCTGTATAAAAAGCGAGGCTTAGTCGACGAGTAGGAAGGGCAAGTCCATATAGGCCACAGAGACGATATCGAGATTTCAGCATAACATCTAGGAATATCAAAGGAAGGAACAACTAATTTGTCTTACAATATTTCCCTACAAGATGGCCAACTCAGTATTTTGTAAGGCACTGATTTATTGTGCGCAAACAATGGTCTATGTTGTTGTCATTAGTGACTTGATCATACGAGGTGGTATGCATATTAAATCAGTTGGCTTTCTCGACGTAATTAGTATTACTAAAAACAGCCACGAAAACATGTGTGCAAACTGAAGTATTTGATTACGTTTGCGATCGAGTGCAGTTTCCAGAACCTCTCTCCTTAATTCGTACTTGCACGAAGTGTTGGTACCCTCGTTACAGACTTGCGTTCAGTCCAGACGTTTCTAATTGTATAGGATAACATATTTGCTTAGTTGTTGGATAAATGGATGGAATCATTCTCAATTTACTGAGCATATATTGCGCGAGAGGCAATATCAATAACAAGTAATATCAGTGTCGGGGAATGTGGTTTTAATGCCATTTTGGGAAGATCACATTGGGATCTAGGAAGAGAAGTAATCAGTCACACAACCATTGAGGCCATGTTGGCTGTCATGGTAGTCAGAGGGAATCACTGTGCTGTGACGTCATCGCCAGAGAGATATTTGTTGTTGGTGTGCATGTGCATCGCGTGTTGTTAGAGTAACACATGCTTCCGTCATCCATTGTGTATGATGGAGGCCGACATTTTGGTTTCTATGCTGTCACGTGGTTATTATGAGCACGTAAGTAAAGGAGTGTGTTTCGAGGAGATGTTTGATTAGATGGAAATATGTCGAATCACCAAAAACGTTCTGAAAACTACCAAAAATTACACAATTGAAACCCCAAACCTAAAAACCTGCTCTTCAGGATGGTATTATAGATCCCATGTAGTGCTATATGTTCTTAAATAGAGTGTGAGTGAAAGGGAATGCGTCCAGATATAGGAAATGATCCGACATTGACGAAACTTACTGCCCGTTTTTACCTAACACTGGCTCGGAACTATTCCTGGACCTGCTCTGCCTACTCTCGACCCTAGTTTTCTGTCTGAATCCTTCCGCTCCCGCTATCTCGGGCAATGTCTCAACCTTTGCCTTGAACTGGTCCCAGTAGATTCGTTTTCCTTAGCCACCCTCCCCCCCCCCCCCCATAGAGCCCTTCGAATCGGTCTCCCGATTCGGTTCGATTCATTACCGAATCGCGGACATGCTGTTGAATCGAGTCAGCCGCGATGCACAACGATCGTGTCAAGTGTTTTGCACAATGGTCCATCTCTATCTGTTGTCCGCATAGTTCGCAGAATTCCCACTGTAGCCTTGTACGTTAACAAGCATGAATTTCCAATTTCGTCGCGACTCTCGGAACGTCTTTTAATGGAATACATCGTCCCGTTAGAGAAACAAGGTACCATCTGTAATGCTAGCGCATTGCAGATGGCATCATGTTGCACTCAAGGGACTCATTCAGTTTTTTTCGATAATGTCCAGAGCAAGAAAGGGAGTGTATTATTCTTGAAGAAACGACTGCAATCGGCTCTGTTTCTGAACTTTGAACGTGTCATCGCATCCACTGTAAAGTGTGCTGAAAATAGAACGGAAAGTCTCGAATGCTATTGTCCAGCTGATTCGATTAAAAAAAGCGATTAGCAAATCTGTTGTCCGATGCGTATCGCGAATCGATTCGAAGTCAAATCGCTGGGCCCTACTCTCCCACTGTCTGATACAAGAGCCCGCATGACCTATCAGAATAAAGTAAAGATCAATGAGAAAATGTGTGACTCGTCGTACGATTTTTCAAGGTAGCTAGGTATTTGGTGACCAGTGGCGGTTTGGGGAGTGATATTTATAAAACATGACTAGTGGGGACTGGTGGGAATTACCGTTGACTGGGTCATTGTTTCATCTCATCTCATTGCGTGTATGCTTCCTGGCTACTAGATGGATTTTCCCCCTATCACGGCAACTGTCAGCTTTCCCTTTGATTATTTGCTAGTTGTTATACTACTACCAATTACTTCTACCTTTGCTTCTGCTTTCTGCCACACTACACTATCATCGTGGACTTCTACAGCTTCTACGGGTAACACTAGAAGCCCTGTCACGAACTATGCGCTTATTTTGACATAATTTCGCGTAGGAACTGCGCGAAATTTCCCTATCGAATCGCATCCAAAGCACGGCAGATTCTCCTGGTTATCAGTAAAAAGCACAAGCAATGTTTCAGCCAGTTAACCTCTTGGTTACACCGGGATATCCATTGGCTGAAACAGTGCTTGTGAATGGGGATTCAATACAGAATTTGATAGCTTTCCCATCGACATAGAACACAGATCACTGCGCAGAGCGACGTGCTATTTGTTGGCAATTCATAATAGGACTTCTAGTTTTAACTGTATGGTCATCGTCTCTTGTCACTACTGTCAGCTCTGTGGAGACAGTGCGACCCTAGTTTCGATCGCCACTGTTGATTGTCTTTACTGTTACCAAGCTACTATTTATAAAGCAAGCAAGTACTATCTGTTACCCTACTATTGTCAGGCCCTATCTGTCCTACGCTTGACGTCTATTACACAGCTGAATATATTCAGTGGGAAGAAAAGGTAAAAGTCATTTTAGAAATTGCTCGAAAGGATGTCTGCTCGTATGACTCTACGGTTCATCATCCCCTTACATATAAGTTATCGTGTAAGTTTGTTTGCCCTATTGGGATGTCTCGTAATGCTACATTTTTTCAGTGCTGAAAATTCTAAGCCTTGACATCATTTCTTGGGAAGCTCTTACGTACAAGACATGAGGACATCAGGTCATTTCTAGATTTCTTCCTTTAAACTAGTGAAAATATACCAGCTGAAACAAATTGTGGTAATACAAGACAATTTATGGTACATCTTTTCTTTGTTGATAATTGCAAGAACAATCGGAGAGAGCGTCCAAAGAAATGATATCAATGTGTGGAATGAGTAAAAAGAAAACGGACATTTTTAAAAACAAAGTTGTGATTTATCTACATGTTATACCAGTTGGTACCTCAGGCTGTCAAGTGACACGCAATATGTAAAGGCGTAAGGATTTCCTACATAAATAGGAGGTTGTCACTCCAACTTCTACTCAGTGGAGTGTCTACTGAAACAAAATGTTTAGTTGTGTGATGCACAAAACGGCAGACGAAGTGTCGCCTAATGGCCATCATGGCTCAGCCTGGAAGGCCATTAGAAGAATGTTTACTGATATTTCTTTTCGTCGTTTTTAACGGCGTCTGGGTTAATTTCTTGGCTGAAACTCTGCTCTGAGAAGAAACAAACTCCATTGTTAGTATCGAATCGAACGCATGCAATTAAAAACAGCGACTATTTTCCTACTGCCTTTCCCTTCCTAGTATTACTACACCGTTGCGTTTGCATTTTGTCGCATTGCTATGGTTTCAGTTTTGAAACCTTTTGGGTAATCACAGTTTCGCGAGGAACTCATTGATTGTTTTGCAGGCCTGAGTTTGAGATTTTGGGCATAATTCTGAACAGACTTTGGACAACATGTCTGCCTGAGTCGATAACTCTCGTAAGCATTATCCTTCGGTCTGCCGCATATAGTTGTTACTTTTATCATAATCACATGACTTGACCCTTTCCTCAACTCTTAAACCCATACTTTAATCCTTTACTCAACGAAACGACCAAAACCGGCCAGCGCTATTCAAAAAATTACCATTCACTTTTCTTTATTTTTTCATTTTCATGATTTCATTATTTTTTTTTTTATCGTTGAGCTCGTTCCAATGAGAGGTCATAAGCTATGTTTTTGATGCAAAATATGAAATATATTAGTTATTTAATAATTTTGTGTGCAAGTGCCGTCTTCTTTTCAAATTAGGTGAAGGCTTAAATGCGACGAAACACGATCATTCAATAACATTAAGGAAGCAGACACAAGTTGTATTCTTGCGCCATGTTTATGCGCTGACCTTCGACCATCTGTTTACATTTCGTCCGGAGATATATTTAGATGAGGTTTGAACCGTTATGTCAGTAAAGGTTACTGAATGCTTGAGAAATTTACGCAACTGGGGAATATTTTTTTCAGTGGATGCTCTACCAAACAACGCATTGTTATAGCGTAATTCGAGATCTTATCGGAAGAGTTATTTGTTTCTCGATTCATGAAGGTATGTATTATCGAATTTTGAATCAAATGATAAATAACATTTTCTACTCGACTCATTTTATAGTGAAAACTCGTCCTGTAAATTAGACCTGGTCCGGTCCCAACCTAATTTATTGAACTCGCTTCGTTTATTCCTTTATAAGCTACTCGGGGAGTGGTTTGCGATTCGTTATTTCAACTATGATTCGTTTCTGAGCGGAACAGTGCTGCGACCACAACAGCGGTTTCCTTGGCAATTAAATTGCGATTTGTCGCGATACCAGTGGGGCGAAATTTCGCAAACATAATTCTGCGATATTAAGACCGCATCAAGAAAAATAAAGCAAAATAGCATCGCTTATTCAATGTCCTCCATATTGTTTTTCAACAGGTGAAATTCTACAGTGTTGTAGAGACGATCCACAAAGTGGAACGAGGAGGGAAACAAAATGGTACTTATTGCAAAGTATACTGTAAACAGCCTTTTCATCCGCGGTGGTCCCATTTTCCTTCTTTTTGTGGTTGATTCAAACTACAAATGTTTATCATCCACGAAAGTGATTACAACAGATATTTCGTCTCTTGAGTGCAAAAAGGAGCCTGCAGTGAGGATGTCTAAAAAGATAGCAGGTGGTAGCCCGGCATGCCCCGCTATTCACTGTCAGCGCTTTGGCATGTTGATACTAGAATAATGCAAGCTTGTGTCTGGAGACCACGAATGCAATATTGAACAACGGGAGACCCACGAATTTATGATCACACGGACAAGTGTTTTTTTTTTTTAACAACCACGAAAACTGGTAGCAACGGATATCGAGGCGTTTACAGTAAATAGAAAGTTCCATAAATCTGTAACGACGCCATCGTTGTGCTCCTCCACGCTTCACCATTGTGCGTCGTGTTTGCACGTTCTTAGAATTTTCTTCGTGTTAACCATTAGTCTCGATTTTTCTCTTCGTTTGTGGCAAGCAGATTTTTCTATCCAGTACAAAATACCATTTGACTAAATAGAGTCATATTTCAGCCTGGCAAACGTTCGAGATTCGATGCAGTTTCGAATCGTTAACTGACATAGGCAAGTATCAATGGGCTATATAAATTATATACCGAAGCAAATACAAGTTTCAATGTACAAAATCTCCGTCCCACCAACTCGAAATGGACGCAGTCGCCAAAGAAATTCGGTCCTTTCTCAATCAGTCACACAAACTGTTTCAAAGAAGACGAACAATTAAAGAAAACAACAGCAAAACCAAGCGGTACACTGGAATCAGCTCTTTTATCACGAGCTTGATACACCACGTGCTGACAAAGGACAAAATACACTGCTCAGTTGCTTTCAGTCCAGGGAAAAAATCCCTTGATTGTCAATCGCTATTTACTTAGACAATGGGCTGAGTGTAATGGTTAGAAGGCACATACCTCCAACAATGCAGCAGGCATACACTGATAAACCGTCATATATCATACTGCATGCCGGAAAATGACGCGATTTTACAGGCTGAACATTGTATCGACCTAATAATAGGGCTGCATCCATAAACTGGAAACATTACCCGCCCCGACATCGTATCATTTAAATCAGTCAGTAAAGCACATGGATTAAATAATGAAGCACACATCAACATATCAGCCTTAAATCGAGGGCTAGGGTGGATGGACGAAACGAGTAGCTAAGCCATTCAACATTGGTCTTTCACTAGTGCCATCGACTATTACGCATACCACATACTGATTTGTTTTCTCGAACAAAACATAGTACAAGTGATTTAAACGGGATGCATCCATTTAATGAAAAACATGCTCATCCATGCAGCAGTAACCTGATATCCACAGACCTATTGTATCAATCGAATAACAGACTACGCTTATTCTCTGTAAACCATAATGCCCATATCGTGGTCAACCGACCATCAATTTTATCAAGGTCGTTGATATGTTCTAACTCTGCTATCGCATCACCAGCGTCAATCTGAATTACCTAACTGTCACCAGACCAATACACTTTAATTTAGTTTAATGTTAATAATGACTTGCTCGGATGGTTGGCTGGAGCTATGACCAATACATAACTAACATGTCGAATCACGATTTGACAGTTCATGAAAAATAGTACTTAGCAAACATCTACACCAAATGAGCCACTAATGAGTCATTTGAACTCAAGTGTGGTCGCCGTGGACTGGTCACATTCGGCGGTTGGACGACATTTTCACAGGCGCAATAATATTAGATTCCAAACACTAATTATAGGTGTAATTGAAAAAAAAATTAATTAAGGAAGCACTTCATTAATTAATATTTGGGGCTTGTGATTTTTGTTACCCTGTAAACGCACGTGTGGACATCACTGTCCACGCGTGGATTGCGACCAGTCCACGGCGGCTGTACTGTCCGTCTCAAAATAAAACACGATGTTAAAGAGCATCAGTTTATTAACCCTTATTGCCATAGTCTTTGTCGGATAATAATCAGTGGACTTTTTGCTCCCCAAATCACCCAATAATAAACACGAAAGATTTTTATGGGCTCGTGAATTTCACGTCCCACTGTATGTTTAACTCTACTATCACCAAGCAATTCGGGATACATAAGCGATACCCCACTCAATATCGCCAAACATAAATTAGACTACAATGCAATGGTCACATATAACATAACCGTGACCAGATATTATTGCACAAACACCTTGTGTGTAGCCTTATGTAGTCTGAACCAGTACTTATTAACAACTCTCGAATAGATATTACCAACAATATCCTATTGCTTTCGAATAGTTATTGATTAAACAATGACAGAACACACGGAGTCCAGTCGTCCATAATTGTTTACCTTACCAAGACAACATTAAACAGGTGACAAACTAGTACATGTTTGTTTGAGTCAAGTTGATAAACTGACTTCAAAGTCAAATAGTACCGAAAATTGACCTTGTACTGAGCACACAACATAATTATCAATGCTATGAACTAAGTACAGAGAGAGTTCGAGTAAATAAACAATGTTCATTCTAACACGGCTTCTTCTTGGTTTCTGTCCTCCCTCTAATCATTCGATTCAAAACCATCACGGTTATTCGAAATCGAAACAATTCAATACATAGGTAGTTCTGAAAAAAATGTCAGACAAGACCATCTCCGACCACTACTATGAATTGATTGACGAGGGTTTCAAGTCGCTACAGTGGCTCACCTAACACCATGGGGTGTCATTTTCAGCGTGATGGAAGAACAATGTACATGGGTGACTTCCCTTCTTTATACGCTCTTCCCCACAACACTGCAATTGACATCTCTGGTGTTTGCTAAGTGTTGAAGCAACCTTGAAACTGTAGCCATACCAACCAATGAGGATGAGGAACTTTTGAGAATGCCACTATTCAATCTCGGAACCCAATAAAGTCTCAACCCCAAACCATCCAATTCCTGAATGTTTGTAACACTAGTCGTAGCACCATCTAGGCAATCGCTTCGAAGGGATCTCGACCACAAAGAGTTTCAGGCTGGAATTTTAAACGTACTTCATTGTCAACTCCATGTATCGTTCTGCAGTTTTCTGAGGAACGAAGTTAACCATATCCAATCTAACTATATAACACAAAAAGATAAGTCCTACACTCTAAAAACAGTTGGGGTAAAAATCAACCTGAATCAACTGGGTTGAGTGAATATGAACCCAGTTTGGTTCATATTCACTCAACCCAGTTGATTTGGGTTGATTTTAAACCCAACTGATTTTAGAGTGATATCACGTTATGTCTTGTTTGCACATGATACACGACACAGCGGTGATATCTGGTCAATTTGTGTCTGAATATAGTCCCATGGCTAAGATAACTGCCGGTGTAAAAGGAATGGAAGTCCGTAGGAACGTTAGTCCCTCTGGACTATTATTCCGCGGAATTATAGTCCTAGGTCTAACATTTCTAGGAATAGTAGTCCGCCACTATTATTCCGCGGAATTATAGTCCTAGGTCTAACATTTCTAGGAATAGTAGTCCGGCGAACTACTATTCCTAGAAATGTTAGACCTAGGACTATAATTCCGCGGAATAATAGTCCAGAGGGACTAATTTTCTTACGGACTTCCATTCCTGTCACACCGGAACAGTTGTCATAACCAGACAATTAAAGTCTAAAATGCCCAAACTCATTGTGGTAGTGATCCATTCAAAGCGATACCTTTGAGGACGTTACCCGTAATTTGAATCTCAGTGAGTCAGAATCGCGTCTGTTACAACCGTAAATGTAATAAACGACCATAAATGTAATAAGCCTACAACCGACCATAAATAAAATAAAAAGTGACCATAAATGTAATAAACGACCATAAATGTAATAATCGACCATAAATGTAATAAACTCTCTTCCCTTTGAAATCAATATCTTCGAAGGGAAATAATATGAACTTCCAGTGCCGAAGCAGTCTCATTATTATCTAACTTGACTGTAAGTTATCAAAAACATGCCCTAAACATGTTTAGAACACTTCCATAGATCTGGGACACTAAACTTCACCTACCGTAAATGTAATAAAAAAGTGGTCGTTTATTACATTTATGATCGGTTGTTGGTTTATTATATTTATGGTCGTTTATTACATTTATGGTCGTTTATTACATTTATGGTCACTTTTTTATTACATTTTTAGTCGGTTGTAGGTTTATTACATTTATTGTCGTTTATTACATTTATGGTCGTTTATTACACTTATGGTCACCTTTTTTATTACATTTATGGTCGGCTGTAGGTTTGTTACATTTATGGTCGTTTATTACATTTATGGTCACTTTTTTATTACATTTATGGTCGGTTGTAGGTTTATTACATTTTGTGTCGTTTATTACATTTATGGTCGTTTATTACACTTATGGTCACCTTTTTATTACATTTATGGTCGGCTGTAGGTTTGTTACATTTATGGTCGTTTATTACATTTATGGTCACTTTTTTATTACATTTATGGTCGGTTGTAGGTTTATTACATTTATGACCGTTTATTACATTTACGGTTGTAACACGCGTCCTATATGGTTCCTATATTATTGAAAATACATTGAATATCGGGTTCATGCACTGGTCGATGGCGAACTCTCTATACGAAATACCACTATTTGCCAAATAAATAGATTGCCCAATCTGTCAGAAGCAAGTGATGCTGTTAGGTGCATCTTCTTGTGTGTATGGCTGGATGGTACGATATAGTCGCGTACGAATATTGATACTAAGTTCGCACGGGAGATAGACAACACTACTACGACTACAATCGTATCGTTCCAGTTGTGAAGTGAATTCCATGCACGGCTTAATTCGGTTTCGAACCATTTGCTTGATTCGATTTTGAGGTTCGATTCGAGCCAAAAATCGCGAATCCCCTTCCAATGATGACGTGAAAGTTGTTATGCTGTGACTGTGGCCCAGGCCTGGCAATCTAGAATATCAAGGGGTGCAAAACAGTTGCCCTCCTCAGATTGCTCTGGAGTGCAATTGGACCTGGAATTTTCAATGCAAAAACTTGTATTCCATTTTGGATATATTCACTTCAAGGTATTAATATTGCGACAGAAAAATTGTACTAAATTCAGCTGCATAGTGGAAACATTGGCACTCACATCTTCTCATTATTCAAAATGTTGCATTCAATTCTTATGTGACTGCCTTCAAAACTCAAATGTATCGAAATGCGACACAGAATGGGTCATGAATTATTGCGAATCAGTGCAACATTGACTTGACAAATCGTTCCCTGAGTTCTAATGTGTTCTCTGTGCCAGTAGGCACAGAGAACACATTGGAACTCAGAGGACGAAATGATAATAGATTTTAAAGGCAGTCCCAAACATGTCTGGCATTCCAGAAAATCAAGGGGTACAAAAAATTGCCTTCCTCAGTTTTTTTTATGCGTGCAGTAGGTGTGCAGCACTTCTGCACTCCTAAAGAATGCCAGGCCTGATGGCTATAGCGTAACAGCTTCTACTTCACAAAACGTCTTGACATTTACCTTTCACGGAAACTAATAGCACTGTATCAACTTTCCAGTCCAGGTACTTGTGTTTTGTCAATATAACTAAAATAGGTTGTAAATATTCAATTTGCTTTGTCACGAAAAATTTGCAAATCATCAACATATTCATTTTTCACAGGCATCAAAGTATATTCTTCAAAAAACGATCGGCCATTGAAAACCTTCGAGATTTTTGTTGTTGTTGTTACCGAGCATTGTTTATTTATAATAACCCCCACCAACGCCAAGATGGCGGAGCTGGACACACTTTACTATATGCGACCAATGAGCGTTCCAGCAATCCAGTTGTATACTGCGAGAGCGGTGATATCATGCCAGAAACAGAATATAAAATGAATGTTCATCACATTCAGATTTTTGTTTCGCTAAATGTTTGGAGATATGGAAGGAATCACAGACTCGTCTCATGAATTCCTTTCGATTTAAACAGTCCATGGCAAATCGAGCGGGGGGGGGGGGGGGGTGTCTTAGAAAAATGCCTATACACAGGGCCGGGGTGAGTGGTACCGCCGTGAATAAAGTCACCTTTTTCCTCTAATCAAACTTATATATATTTTTTCTGTTTTAATCTACATATACACCTGGAACTTAATTAAGCACCCCCTGAAATGTTTCATGACGGTGAAGTTGCTGTTACGGATTATTATGTTTTAATGATTGCCATGTCTTGCAGTACATTTCAGATCGTGAAACATAATGTTTCTGGTTGATAGCGTGCCCCAAACACATCCCCTCATCCAAGTGAATCATGCTATCCACGAATGTCACACAAACACTAGCACCCACATGCAATATCTGGGTGTAAAACAAGAAAATTTGTCATTTCTTTTATCAGTAAATGTTGACATGCCAAGGTTGAGGCTGTCAGATGCACTAAGATGGCAAATCGTTGGAGTGCATGGGACAGACATTTCATTCAAAGCTACTGGAAGGCAGCTTGGCTCTAGTCATCCTGTCATCAGCAGACTTGTCCGAAAAAATTGACAAACCAACGATGTTAAGGACCGACGAAGGCCTGAACAACTCCGAAAGACCTTTCCTCGTGAAGATCGATAGGCGTGAACCCTTTGCTTCAAGTGGGGTTTTGAAACGCCTCTGGCTCCCCAGCAGGCGTTTGTGCAACAGAACTGTCCGAAACCGTCTCAAAGCACTGGGTATGGGGTCCAGAAGGATCATCGGGCATCCAGCTTTGTCCGATCAGCATCAAAGACAACGTTTGGAGTGGTGTATGGGACGGCAGCATTGGAATCTTAGGATATGGAGGAGAGTTCCTTGGTCAGACGAGAGTAGGTTCCTGCTTCACGTCACAGATTGTTGCATGAGAATGTGGAGACATAGAAATACTGTTCTGACTGCCCAGAACATCAGACCTACTGTTCGTTATGGTGGAGGATCAGTAATGATCTGGGTATGCCTCCCTCATGATTGTAAACTTGATATGGTAACTGTACGTGGGAATCTCAGTGATCACCAGTACATCTGGGACATTCTCAGTCCGGTTGTCGTGCCTCATTTTGACACCCACCCGTTGGCTGCTCGTCCTGTTATCATGGACGTCAAGGCCACATCGTTCCCAAACTGTGGGAGCATTACTTCTGAACAACTCTATTACATCACTACCTTGACCTGCAGTGAGCCCCGATTTGAATCCCTTAGAAAACATCTGGGGGCTTTCGTGAACGTCGCGTGCAAGCGAGGGATCCGCCTGTACAGAATTTGGCCGATTTGGAAGCTGCATTGTATGGGGAGTAGCAGCAGCTGCCTCACGACCGTATCGGAAGGCTCACTGGTAGCATTAGGAGAACGGTTCAGGCTGTCATCCGGGCACTTGGTGGATACACTCGCTACTGACGTCAGATACTGCTATTGTGTTCAGGAGATCACAAGTTACATTTTTTGTCAATAATTACCGGCATTGTTTCATCATGGACCGTTCCAGTACCATACTTGTCGAGAGAACATTTTTCCATCAAAAACATTAGCGACAGATATGTGTAATTAGCGTCATTAAAATACTACATATTTTCATCATTGTGTTGTTTATCATTTGACAATAGACCATTCTTTCCGCAAACAATCACTTTTGGCCATCTGAAAGATAGCATGAAAGTAATGACAGTTTCTATTAACACCACTGCGATAAAAATAAGGGTGCTTAATTAAGTTCCGCGTGTATAGATAGACCCTTAGGTGATTTATTAGTGTTTAGGGTCGTTAATACATATGATGTGGAATAGTAGCATGACTGATAACCATCTATTGTAACTCACATTTGGTGAGATGGTGACGATCAGAAAGTTGATGGTCAATATTACCCACCCTTAACCTGTTTCTTGATAAAGCCATAAATATAAATGAGAAGTCCTGAAAATAAGCAGTCTGACATTTGCAGAATGAGGTCCCCGGAGGGTGAATTTGATGATGCTATCCCATACAGTGGGCCAATTTATCCTTTGGGTACCTCTTTCTGTTTAGTTTTGAGACCCTGATTCAGATTGAGGTTCACAGAGGGTAAATTTAGTGATGCTACCCTGCTGTGCAGGGTAGCATCACTAAATTCACCCTCTGGGGACCTCATTTTGCAGATGGCTGTCTGCTTATTTTCTGGCTTGTAAATGAGCACTGTATTTTGGAACAAATATCGATTTAAACACTATGCAAGCTACCAATTTTGTTGCTGTTCCCTGGGAACTACCTCTTCGGCGAAGATTACAATAGTCTGAAATCATAGTAACTTAAATTCATCTTTCCTGCAAGAGTACTCATTCTGTCGACGATCCTGGAACTGCACAGCAGAAAAGTTTTCAAATACCTCAAAAGTTTGACAGAAAAAAAAACAAAACTAAAAAGAGTAGAAAGTTAAACTAAACATAAAATAAAGTGATACTTACAGAGGTGTATTGTAAAATGAATGGGTGCAGCTGGGTTGTGTGAAGTAAGATAGTAAGTAGAGAAAAGTCAGTTGAAAATGAAAATTAGAATAGGAAAGTCTGACTGAGGCTGTCTGAGGAAGTAATAAGATGAATTTATGCATGAAGTAAATGCGTTTAGTAAAAGGATTCACAACATATTTTATACAAAAATATGTTTCACCACATATATGAGATCTACAGTACGTGGAGAGTGTATTATCACTAAATCACCCACAGAGTGGAGATTCCACCCCAGCAATAACTGCAAATTTGTTGCAAAGCATAACAAGCACAAGCAAAGTTTCAGCCAATGGACCTCCGGGTTAAACCCGGAGGTCCATTGGCCGAAATATTGCTTGTGTTTTTTGTCCATATGTACAAAATTTGAAAATGATACTTTGGGCGATAACTCCACTCCGCGGGTGATTTAGTTACAATCCACTCTCCACGTACTGTACATGTAAAAATGGGCCCAGAATGTGGGCCATTCATATTGGGCTTAGCTTGGTTCATACATGTGTATAATCGCATCCCCACCTCCCCGATTAATCCCATCTATTCTTGTCTACCTTGCACACCTGGATTTTGAAGTGATATACCCGATAGTCACGATCATGACAGCCCAATTTCTTCAAGAAGTGCTTGAGATTATCTCTCGATCACGGCCGAGCGCAGCACTGCCCTGTGCGATAGCTGATTAAAACTTGCACGGAACTACATTACAATTTATCCCGACTGGCCGGCCAGGTTGTGTAAGTAAAAAAGGATCTCAGTTTACTACACTATTTTAAGCTGCTGGCAGTGGTAACTGCATCGTGCTTTACTACAAATGTAAGCAGACCATCAGCTGCCCACAAGGTTGTGCCGCCGTACCGGAAACCCATGATTCACGATGAATTTGATATTTGGTTCGGGTTCAGGGTACATGATCAAGTTTGTCAATTCCTCCGCAAAATCATTGCACTGGCTGGCGCTGGTGGGTAAGAAAGCTAGCACCAATACAGCCTACATGTATGTCCTATAGGCTATTGGCTTTTCTACCCCACCAACCCATCTCTGCTCACCTTCAAGATTCCATTGAATCTAAGTTCGATTCTAATGGTCACTCCAAATGGTCTAAGGATGGCATAATATTACTAGGTTTTGCTGTATATTGCATGAGTGGCCAAAAACACATTGACAACGATGTGTTAGGAAGATAAATCCTACACATCTCCTCAAGTTAGTCAATATAATTCAGCTTGTCAGCTCAATAACCCATACTAAAACACTATAAGGTATAATTTGGAACAATTAAGCACCATTAAATTATTGCAGACATGAAGTATTTATCTTATTTAACCACGGGTTTTGTTCAAAATCTGCTCTAGTATTTTAAAAATCTTTTTGTGAAATATTTTATTTTTCTTTTGTGTTGTTAGAAAAAGTGGAAAAGCAGAAACGGATCAGTACTAAGACTGAAAAGTAAAAGCTTGACTGTTTTGTGCTGGCGATTCATTTTTGGGAGTTGAACTGGACTGAAGCGGGTGAATACCCCACAAAAAAAAAAGGAAAAAAAAAATCCTCCCCAAAAGGAGTGGTGGGTGGTCTCGAGGCGGGAAAAAGTTTTTTCAGCCCTGTGAAGAGGAATTTTTTCAAAACACCCCCTCCCAGATCTGAAAATTGGAATGGAGCATGGAGGTCCAAAACATATCGATGAGGGGTCCGAGACCGCTAAAATACTCGGAATCGGGGGGGTTTCATGAGCACGTTAAGCTAAAATGGTATGTTACAGCAGAGTAACATGGTTTTGTCCCAAAATTCTCTGGTAAACGACGATGTTACCATGGCAAACCGGGATATTTGAGGACAATACATGGCTCGCAATGGTACTCTGGCAGTCCGGGTATAAAGGTAATTTTAAACCCGGTCAGCATAATACGTCTTTATGTCCACATGTATATGCTTAGACTTTTGGAAACAATTCAGAGGTGGGGAAGTTCTGGTGGCGCCAGGTCTGCCCTGCCTGAATTCCCTACGGCACCCATCTCATATCATCTATTTATTTCTCGTGAATGGTTTCTCAAATCCCGAATACATTAGTCTGTGCCTTGAATAATATCTAGGCATTACTGAGATTGTCCGCCATCCAGACAAGTAGTATATTCAGTACAAGATCACCGTTACGTTTTCGTTGCCTGAGTGCTAGAATGTTCTATGTCCCATAGGGGACATAGGACATTCTAGCACTCAGGCGACGTTATGTGGGAAAGTCTGCTAAATAATAGTCAGGCAACAAAATGGAATAATTGTCAGAGAATACAACAGAACAAGGATATTCTTTAGTCTATCTCTGCTAAATATAGGCGACTTTGTAAAGATTCTAACACAATGAATGTCGCTTATTATAAATTGAATGCGTTGAGTGCACAAACTTTCTTCGTGAAGGAAAACGCGGAAGCAGAATCACACTGGTTGGCAGTGGATGCAAATACGTATAGTAATTAGAGATGCTGGCTCGTTTGTGAAGATCTAACGATTTTTATGTATATAATATTATTTAATTTTCATTCGTTTTTCTAACCCCAAAACAAATGTTATTCCCATCCCCATTTGCCGAACATGGTATTCCACTACAGCATCTTATTCCAATTTACATATCGGTTGAGTTGAATCAATTATAAAGAGTTGTTTTGTGAAAACAAATAATGAGAAAATAAAATAAATACAAAAGTTCACTGCTCGGATTCCCGTACGATTTTATCCTCTTGTGGGCCACGCGGATTAGTTCATCGCGTGCCCCATTCGAGGAAAAATTCGAACACGAATCCGAGCAGTGAACTATTGTCTATTTATGTATCGCTGTTACTAGGTTAAAAAATGATCTTCGAATAACTCTTTGTTTTGCTACTTTTCCCCACCAAGGTATATATTCAACAGCCCACTTTTCTACCTGTCTCTGAAAATCTTAATAATAACGATAATAATACAGTTTAGAACCGTGCATCCACATGGTGCTCGGGCGCCTTACAATGAAGACCCACTTTTTATTTTGTCCAAGCCCGCGAACGTGTATGTTCGTGAACGGCGCACTACACAACAAAACGGGAAAAACAATTACCAAGCTGTGAAATTACCAGTATCAAAAACGCGCCTGATAATGCAACCTGGCACAAACCCTGGAAGTAATCGTGAAATTATTGAACATCACATACTGCCCGGGACTTACGGCCTTGCAAGTGTTTCCAATCAAGGCAGATGATACTGAATGAGAAACACATGTTAAAATTCTACGACTCTCCATGAACTTTGTTATACTGACCGCCAGTGTCATTCCTGGCGATATCAGATACCTAGGTGTAAAGTAAATATGTGTGCATGGTTTCCTCTGTTCCCCGTTGGTTTGTTTTCTTTTGCAGCACATGAAACAGTTCCACAGTTTCTGAATGCACTATCCTGTTCCATCGTCTTTTCTTGCCCTGTGTTTCTTCAAGTTATTTCTTCAACATAATTTCAGCTCATTCCGACAAATTTTATTTATTTATTTATTTATTTATTTATTTATTTATTTATTTATTTATTTATTTATATTTGGGATTTAACTTTCAACGATTAGATGGTGTAAGCAGGAGAACCCTGATAAAACCACCAAACAGTGGCTAGTAACTGTCGGACTTACCAACCACGCACAACCATGTTTAGCATCGGTTGAGTTCATATATACGATCGAACCTACGATCTTTCTCTCTAAATTACAATGCTCTAATCAATAATCCACCGCCCTTGTCCTTGGCTGATTATTTCCGTACATTTTCCCGTAGAGATCTTTATATTTAACTCTTAAGTTAGATAATATCTGTATACTCGTCGAAAGCAATTAATATCATCGAGGTTAGGTCTAAAAAAGTTAAAGATCTGTTTCTCAGGCCCTCCCGCATGGTCCTTTTAGCTGCCGCATGCTCTTTTTTATAACCAATGCAAACTTTAACAAAATTAAAATTAAATGATTTATGTCTGATATTTTACTAAAGTTAATAAAAATTGATAAATTTGTCCCTTGAGTGCGGCAACAAGGGTTTTCAATGTTTTAGTATTGCAAAGCTTTCTTGCACTCAAAGGACGAAATACACTACCACCCATGCTATTTTGTAAATTATGAGACCTAAAACATAAAACAAACCAAGAACATGAACTTTTGATGGCAAAGAAATAATTACAAAAATAAAAAATAAAATGAAAAACTGCCCACCCACATGCAATTTCACTAACCAATGGACTGAGAAACAGATGATCTACTTTGTGGGGTTTTATCAGTTATTTTGGGGAGAACAGTTTGAAAAAAGATATAGCTGGAATGGGGATTTTTGTGAACAGACCTGGCCGGATATGATCACCAGTTTGGGTAATGGTATAAAACATGTTGAAATCCCCCAATCGATTTGATGTGTACATCATGACTTACGTTTGGAACGAAATGTCGATAATATGTGTTGCTTGAAGCATTCTTGTGTCTGTAAAATAGATGCGAGGAACTTTGAAAAAAGCGTCAGAGGAATGAATACAGAATCTTGAAAGGGGCATTCTTCATTTTCCGCATCCCAACATCTGTAGAAATTTGTTCGAATTCTTGTCTTTCATTGGAATTTCCTTTCTGAGTGTATTTTCGTTCCCATGATACTTAAATCACACTTCCTGTTGGCGTTTTTGAACGCTTTGTTGTTCTAGCGCAAACCAGAAGCATTATGCTTGTTGGCTAGTATTCCAGGAAAGTTTCTGTAATCAAGGATGTGGATTTCTATACTTCGATGGAGGGAAATTAACTCTCTGAAAACTAATGACGAATTATCTAAATTGAACCTGTAAAATGTTTTCATAATGCAACGAATAATTTAACCAACTCAGTCTTGTTTGACAGAGCTCAGTGAGCTCTGTCAAACAAGACTGAATTCTTTAAATTCCAAGTTACATTATCAGCTTCATGGGGAAAATTTGCTTCTTGAAATGTTGGTATTTCGACGTCAGTGCGCAGTGGGTTAAATGGTAAAATAATTTGACCCTTTATCTGACACGATTAAAAGTAAGAAAAATATTTAAAATAACTAAAACAGTTCATTTTGAGCCTCAAAAGCATAAACTAACATGAGTGAGTCTCACTGGAACGAGCTCGACTCAATGAGAGTTCATAGACTCTGTTTGGGGTGGGGGTGAATATTTTAACCCTTTACCTAACGTAACGGCCAAAACCGGCCAGCGCTATTCTCAAAAATCGCCAATTAATTTTCATTATTTTTTTCATTTTTTGTCTCAAAAACAAAGGTTATGACCCCTCGTTGGAACGAGCTCGTCGAGCTCGTTCCAACGAGGGGTCATAACCTATGTTTTTGAGACAAAAAATGAAAAAAATTATTTATTCAAGAATTATTTTTGCAAGTGTCGTCTGCTTTTCAGGTTAGGTAAAGGGTTAATGGGGATTTTTTTTGAGAATACGATTGGATTGATATCGTTGTTGCATTAGGAAAAGGGTTAAACAGTATTATATAAAATTTCCAAGCTTATCATTAGGCACTTTTTGCATTTTGGTGTAAGACGAGAACGAGTTGTATGTGAATTACCATTCCCTTCTTTGAGGGATGAGATTGCCTCAAGTGTATGCCCCCTCCCCCCTCTAAACACACCCTCACCCTTTGTGCAAAACATATACAGTTGAGATAGTCAATTATCTCTGGTTTACCTGGTAAAATCCCCGGATCTGACATCGTCAACCCGACGAAATTTGAAAAATTGGATCATTCTACTGTAATAACGGCCTGTTTATTATATACCTTCACGAATATACATCCTTTACGCGACAAAACAATCCAATACAGGTAAAATAACTTGGCATTGAAACTGGGTTCTAGATTTATTTTCGCCCAAATATTATTTTCTTATGTTATTCACCATTTTGCATGCAGGAGGAATGTAGAGCACGTCGCCAACATGCGCCTTGTAGAACAAAATCAAGCATCGCAATAGCAATAAATCAACAAAATGACAAATTTAGGTTCTGCATAATGTTTTCAAGTCATCTTATTGGGAATTATTTATGGTGAACTCGACTGACATTATACGATGTCGGCCTCATTCAACCATCTGAACGGAATCCGAAAACCACTATGTGTGATCCGCCAATCAAGTTTCGATAGGCCCAAATCGGAGTCAATGAAGGAAGGGGGTTAACGGGATATTTTCATCTGGAGTGAAGTATGAAATACTGATATCGAGATTAGATTTGATGCTTTGACTTCTGCCATACACACTATCAGTCAAACGAATGGACGGCTGTAATAATAACAACAACATTTAGGCTGGCTGCTGGTTTGTCACAGTTCTCATGTGAGAAGGCATTTGTTACCACTGTTCTCCCAACCGCCTCCCTAACCCCAAGCCTCTCCTCCCAAAAACTCGGAGACGAACTGCTTGACGACATCCTGTACCTCATTCTTCTCAATCTCTCCCATAAGCATACTAACCTTCTCCTTTGTGTCACCCACTTACCACATGTCCTTCATTCTCCCATCCCGCTTCCCCATAATACTCCCAGTGCATATTATTCTGTTTGACTGGTATCTTGGAAATTTTATAAGCAAGTGTTCCAGGTTCTCCACCACGCCTAAATTACACATCTGGCACTCCTTTTCACTGTTTTTCACAATTTTCCCCATAGCTCCAGGGACCGCGACCTCAGCTTAAACAACAGTGACCCCCTGAAATGTGCCACCAAGGTACTCTTCAAAGTTGGTCATGTGACTCCAACTGTCCGAAGCGGTGATTCCCGCTTCGGACAGTTAGAGTCACATGACCAATTTATAATGTCTTATTCGAGCCCCGCACAGGAGCCATATAGCTGTGTACATGGCGTACGGTATTACCTGTGATAATTAATAGACATTCGCTACACAAGTGGATGTCTACGTGTTATTGCTAATAATACCGAGTCCAGTGGAGTCGGTGCTTGTGAAAAGAAATCGAGGAACAAAAATAGGGGGCGCGCGCCGGGTCCGTACCCTATGGATCCGCCCATCCAATTTGTGATGATAGTATTATGTAGAGTATACTTATATTAAATATAAATAAAAAGTGGTCACCATAAGCCAAAAAAAACACTCAAAAGTCAGTTTGGACATAAGGCCAGTATCGGCAGGAACCGTCTTATTTGGAAAGGGTGGGGTGGGGGGGGGGGGGGGGAAACTGATGTGCGAATTTGTATATAGCTGTGCGTGTGACCATAATAATGGGAAGCGGACGGAGTCTTGTGTACGTTTTTGTTGGCACGCTCGTGCGCATTAACAAAAATGTTAAATTGCACCTACAGGCAGCAAGGTGGCTCATTGGTTAGTTCACTGGTCTTCAGATCGTAGGGACGACGGGTCGATCTGCTCATCGTCTTCTGTGCGTGTCCTTGGGAAGCGCACTTAATCCCGATTCCCCAAGTCGGAACATGGCAGTGTCTTGTACAAAAGCGTAAAACATGTCGACGGTACACTTGTCATCAACCACTGCTAATCCTGCTCGTGCCAGATTCCATCCGAACTCTGGCTTCCTCCACCCGTAAATCTCTCCGATACGATATGATCTTGGTTGTTGAACGTGTCATAAAACCCCAACAAACAAAGAAACAGACAACCGGAGGGACATTCAAACTCACCATATTTTCAGTCCACAAGGGAAAAATAAACAAAAAAAATTATACTGAAGAGCTCAAAAAATTATCTGCTTGAATTATTGCGTCCGTGGAATGTTTACTGTGTACTATCGTTGCAACTGAAGTAGCAATTTTAGTACTTAGCTGTTTTAGTTAGATATTCCATCCCGAGGTTCCATCCTTTATCTTTGTTTTCAAAAATTTAGAACAAAATCATGTCGTATGCCCCCCTCCCCCCCCCCCTCCCAAACACTGAAAAGAACTCGTCGAGGAGTGGGTTCACAGGGGACGATTTTGGTGAAATTGTTTGAAACATTTGACTAATACGTAACAATTGTTTTTACTATACACGTTGAGTAAAGGGTTAATTCAATAAGACTATTTCACTTAAAGTGTTTTGTGAACCAATTTAACCCTTTACCTAACATGAAAAGCAGACGACACTTGCAAAAAAAAATTCTTGAATAACTAATTTTTTTCATTTTTTGTCTCAAAAACATAGGTTATGACCCCTCGTTGGAACGAGCTCGACGAGCTCGTTCCAACGAGGGGTCATAACCTATGTTTTTGAGACAAAAAATGAAAATATTTTGAAAATTAATTGGCGATTTTTGAGAATAGCGCTGGCCGGTTTTGGCCGTTACGTTGGGTAAAGGGTTAAATTGGACATCAACAAGGGTGAAGCTGCAAGTAAACAGAACAGTACGATTGTGTATGACTGGAAATTCTAACAGGTAATTTGGCTTTGCTCCCACCTATTACTGTAATTCATTGACGTTATTGTAAAAGTTCAGTGCCAATTTCATTGTAAGTTTGATGAAAAACACTGATATTTTGCTCGTAAACTGTGGTTCCGGCGCCGGTTTTCCAAATCCATATCATGTCAAACGAGTCTGACATGATGTCATTGCTGTGCGCAGACAATATTAAAACACGAAATATAAACTCTTTCAGTGAACCCCTAGGAGAAACATTTCATAATTTCCCTTTTGTTCACATTTCAGGTGTCGAATTCAATTTGTAAATAGATATAGATAAAGGGAGGGGGGGGGGGGGGGGCACCAGAAGTTTTGTCGGAAATTTTTTGGGACCATTTTTAGGCGAATTTATGCCTAATAACATTAAAATGCTGGCTTTGGGGATAAAAACATGCCATTTTGGGTAAAAAAGACCAATTTTCAGTACATTTGCAGTAAACAACAGATTCTTTCTATTTGTTTGGGTTTTTGTTGTTGTTACACTGTCGGAAAATTTTCAGTCTGTCGGAAAATTTTGGGCTTGCCCCTCCGCCAACGAAAAGCTATCTACGCCACTGCATATTATTAAAACAGTCAATCAGTCTTGGTTGTCATAATCCGTCTTGTTGACGAGACAAGATTAGCCAGATCAAACAGGACGCATACACTTTGTGAGCATGGGCGGATCGTGGAATTAAAATACGGGGTGGGGGGGGACTGATTTGATCCGACAAAGTCGTAGCATCTGTCGCCGAAGGCGACTGCCGCACGTGCCGAAGGGTCATGCGTTTGTGTGTGAGTGTGTGGGGTGGGGGGGGGGGGGGTCTGGCAAAATTGTTTGATTTTCAGGTGCTCTGAGGTGGCTTCTAAATGCATTCTGGCCTCCAATTGAATATGATGAAAGGAAAACACACAATTTTCGTTGTAAAAGTTAAAACTATCAAACCATACATCACATGCACTGTCACATACTGCTTCTGCTCATAGAGCTAGTCTGTCGCGGACAACATATGACAGTCATCTATTTGCGAAAGTGACTTTCGCGAATAGTTGACTGTCATATTTTGTCCACGACAGATTAGTGATCTTTGACATCATGGCAACACCAATAGTCGGAAACACAGAAACAAGAAACCTCTTTTACCTTACATTTTCTGGCTGTATAGTGGAAACAAATTTGGGAAACTGTTGGCATTCTTGGTCTATTGGGCCAAAATTTCCACTGATTCTTTTGGTGGTGATTTCAGATCAGTTAAATCATTTTAAATTCTTTAACAAATTATGTCACGACTGCTGAGAAGCAGCCATGACATAATTTGAAAAGGAACCCAAGGGATGATAATTTATACTTCGCTTCATTGCGTCCCGCTTTCGACTATCGATTTTGCAGACAGTGGATACTTGCAGACGTGACTGTCGTCAGTTCTATAAATAACCGATATTCTGCGAATTCTAAAAGAGGATCGTGTCCCTTATCTGGCAACGTGATGTGATTAGTTAAGGAGGGGCGTTACAGGACAAGATTGTGTGGAATAAGCTTGACTTTTTTTAGTGGGCTCGGGGAGGTGGGGGGGGGGGGGAGACTAGTCCCCCTAGTCCCTCCTCTGGATCCGCCCTTGGTGCCATTTTAAGCCACTGATCAGGTTCAATGAACAACACTGATATTTTAGGAATAAAATGTGTGTGTGTGTGGGGGGGGGGGGGGGGGGGGGGCAAAAGCTCACTCGCATTCATCCCCATCCGCATCCCCATCCCCATTCATGAAGTTCCCGGCCATTCACATTATCTAACACCTCCATTTAAGACGCCTACGTCATCATGTCAGTTCCGTACAGAGATGTACTTTAGAATGTAATCCGCAGGTAAAATTCCGATTCCCAGATTTCACTCCCTGTCTGATGATTATGAATTAATGGCTACTTTGTAATACACAATTAGGAAATCTAGTACTTCGATATCCAATCTTTCCTTGTCTTTTTTTCTCGTTTCACAGGAAATACAAATGTTTAGCTAAATCGTGTACAAATAAGAAGACAAAAGAATGCTGTGATCGTATTATCATTCAGAGGGGACACATTAATACGCGGACGTTATCTGGTTTCGTCGGGATCTTGAAAACATACGAGTCGTAAATTAATTTCCTTTGTTAATAACACTACAAAATTGTTATCGTCCGCCAAGCAGAAGAACTAAAATACATTTGGCCAAAAAAGTGAAAATTCTGTATCTCAGGATCTCCCTCATTGTCCTTTTTGGCTCCCGCATGCTCTCTTTTTTATAAACAATGCAAACGTTAAAAAATAATAATTAAATGGTCAATGTCTGATATTTTACCCAAGTTAATAAAACTGATAAATTCGTCCCTTGACTGCAACAAGGCTTTGCAAGGATTTAGCATTGTAAAGCCTCTTGCGCTCAAAGGACGAAATACACCACCACCAATGCTATTATGTAGATGATGACGCCGGAAACGTTAAGACAAACCAAGAACATGAACTTTTGATGGTAAAGAAATAATTACAAAAATAAAAAATAAAATAAAAAACCGCCCGTCCACATGCAATTTTACTAAATCATGACCTGAGAAACAGAAGATCCACTTTATGAGGCCTCAACTTAAACTTCAAACTGGGCAGGAACGTACAGAGGGGGGGGGGGGGGGCGGAGATGAGCGATTGGGGGTGTAAATCTGATTTGTCCCGACTGTAAAGGCTACTTTCCCGACTGATAATATATTCATCAAGGCATGTCTTCGTCGACAGCATTCTTTGAGAATGTTCTTGGAATATTAGCCGCGCGATTATTGTCAAAAAGTCAAGACTTCTTGGAAATTTATTTGTGAATAAATATACATGCAGTAGTCATGACGCGACTTCAAATTTAGTCGACATCGTACCGAACCAGTATTCCTAATTTGTTATCCTGACCCACAACACCCCGTCACTACAGACATCCAGTTGTGCGACCGACTGTGTCTATGGAACAAGTCCAGGTATCAAATCTCGTCTTACAACAGAGTTCACATGATACTATTCCTAGAAATGTTAGACCTAGGACTATAATTCCGCGGAATAATAGTCCAGAGGGACTAACGTTCCTACGGACTTCCATTCCTTTTACACCGGTCTTAACTCATACCCCGAGTCGAGAGCCCTTGTCCCGTCTTCCCAGGGAAGTGAAACAATGCTTGATTACTGTGGTAAACAAGCTCTTTTTTACTATACACCTGGAACTTAATTAAGCATCCCCTGTTTTTCGCCGAGGTGTTAATAGAAACTGTCATTACTGTCAGGCTATCTTTCAGATGGCCAACAATGATTGTTTGCGGAAAGAATGGTCTATTTACAAATGAAAGACAACACAATGATGAAAATATGCGGTATATTAATCGCGCTAATTACAAATATCTATCACGGATGGAAAAATGTTATCTCGACAAGTGTGTTGCTGGAACGGTCCGTGATGAAACAATGCCAGTAATTGTTGACAAAAAATGTAACTTGTGATCACCTGATCATAATAGCAGTGTCCGACGTCAGTAGCGAGTGTATCCACCACGTGCCCGGATGACAGCCTGAACCCTCCCCCAATGCTACCAGTGAGCCTTCTGATACGCTCCAGAGGTAACTGCTGCCACTCCTCGTGCAATGCAGCTTCCAAATCGGCCAAATTCTTGCACACCACGTCCAAGAAAATCCCAGTTGTGTTATAAAGGATTCAAATCGGTGCTCATTGCAGGCCAAGGTAGTGTTATAATAGCGTTGTTCCGAAGAAATGCTCTCACAGTATGAGAACAATGTAGCCTTGCATTCTCGTCCATGAATACAGGGCGAATAACCAACGGGTGGTTGTAAAAATGAGTCACGACAACCGGATTGAGTATGTCCCGGATATACTGATGACCATTGAGATTCCCACGTACATTCACCATATCAAGTTTACAATCATGCGAGCGGCATCCCCAGATCATTACTGATCCTCCACCATAATGATCAGAAGGTCTGATGTTCCTGGGTACGTAAACAGTATTTATATACCTCCATACTCTCATGCCACCATCTGCGACGTGAAGCAGGAACCTACTCTCGTCTGACCAATGGACTCTCTTCCACGTCCTGTGATTCCAATGTTGTCGAGCCATACACCACTCGAAATGTCATTTTTGATGCTGATCGGACAGAGCTGGACGCTTGTTGACCCTTCTGGAGGTCCTATCCAGTGCTTTGAGACGGTTTCGGACAGTTTTGTTGCACAAACGTCTGTTTGGGAGTCAAAGGCGTTTCAAAACCCCACTTGAAGCAAAGGGTTCACGCCTAACGAGGCATACCAGACTCCGATCTTCCCGAGGAGAGGTCTTTTGGGGTTGTCCAGGCCTTGGTCGTTCCTTACCACCGTTGGTTTGTTGATGTTTTCGGACAAGTCTGCTGATTACAGAATGACGTTTGCCAAGATGCCATCCAATAGATTTGAATGACATTTGCCATCTTAGTGCCTCTGACAGTCTCACCTTTGCCAGGTTAACATTTATTTATAAAAGAAGTGACAAATGTTCTTGTTCAATACCCAGATATTGCATTGGATGTTTTTTGTGACATTCGTGGGAAGCATGCTTCACGTGGACGAGGGGGTGTTTGGGGTACGCCATCAACCAGAAACATCATGTTTCACTCGATGAAATGTACTGCAAGACATAGCAATAATTAAAACATAATAATCAGCAACATCAACTTCACTGTCACGAAACATTTCAGGGGTTGCTTAATTAAGTTCCAGGAGTATACTAAAATAGCACCCGGTAACCAATGCCTGGGGTGGAAGTCTTCTAAAATGGACAACATGGGTACAAACGATTGGCTGTACTTGATTTAATATCCATGTTGTGGTCATGATTAGCCATTGTTCAGAAACATGTGACCTTAAACACCAATAAAAAAATAAATACCTCCGCCACCCCACCCCACCCCACCTCCGACCAGTCTGGCTCTCGGATGCTTCGGGTGGCCTTGGCTCCTATAATTACTTCGATTTACAAGGTGCTGTGCTTTATATCGGATACTTTAGCTATGAGGAGGGAGCACATGCTCCTGGTAACAATCCAACTCACCCCGAGTACGTTCACTTAAAGTAAATGAGGTTATTTGAAACATCAAAACACAAAAGGTAGGCATAAATATTTTTCTCTCAGATGTTTTTTTTACCTCCCAACACATAGTTTATGGCTCCTCTTGGAACGAACTGCTTTTGAAGATAACTGTCTTGGTGAAAACGTCAGCTCCCCACGTGTGTTTTTTATAGAAATTACACGTCATCTTCTTAAATACCCTGCCCTACCCTGCCCTACCCTGCCTTGTACTGCCCTGCCCCACACCGCCCCGCCCCACCCTGCTCGCTCCGCCATGTACCGCCCGCTCCGCCATGTACCGCCCGCTCCGCCATGCACCGCCCTGCTCTGCTCACTGTTTAACTTGGTTCTTTTCCACGGAGAATATGTTTTGAGGTACATGTCTGGATTAAGATTGACTAAAGTAAAGGAAAAGCATGCCTCAGCTGTCTTTGTCATATACGAGACGCCATTGGTGGACACGCACACATCTGTACTAACATCTTGGCATGAGGCCAGTCGGGACATTCGGTCTTTATCCTATAAAAATCTGACACCCTTATCATATAACACAGGCAACAATGTTAAAGCTAATCTGTTTTAACAGTAAGCAAAAGATTTCAGGCTTCATATCGCGATGAGATTGTAATCATGGAAGCTGTTCGCGTAATACTTTTTTAAAACTCAAAACCCCGAATCAGATGAGTTTACTTCCGTTCCAGTGTTCAAATTTAGAAGACTATTTGTTTTATTTATGCAAATATGGTCTCACAACAAAACGTTGTTGAGACGTTGCTCAGTACAATATATGTAAGTTGGAAGACAAAAAACACAGCATTGTGTATTTAGTTAGAACATTGCTTAAACATTTCTTCTAAATGACTTTTTGGTTATTTTATCATATGCCTGCCACAAATAACTCCTAAATGCCGCCGTAGTTTGTACACGAATTTTCCGAATCCACATCATGCCACTGCAAAATGAGGTTGACAAGATGTAATTGATGTGCGCTGATTTTTCGAGGCTACATATCAAAACACGAAATGAAAACTCGAGTGCCTTTGCATTGAACACCTTGGACAAACATTTCATAATTTCATTTTTGTACATATTCCAGGTGTCGTATTCAGTTTTTAAATGTTCTCTGTCTTATAATAAACAAATTATTAAAACAGTCAATCAAACTCGGTTGTCGTATAGTTGGCGAGGCCAGATAACCTACATCAAACACGACGCTGTAGGCGTCGTGTTTGATCTGGCTAATCTGGCCTCGTCAACTCGATGGAGTATGGCAAACCTGGGACTAATAATATAAAACTTTTACAATTGTATATTCAAATTGTATATTTTTTTCTGTGTATATAAATGACTGAAGTTGATTATTAGCGTTTTAAAATACGTGGCGATTTAACTACTGGTAAATTGCCATCTCTTGTGAAACACTAATGATTTCTTTCAGTTCTCAATTGCAAAGGCAGAAAACACAATTCATGAAAATACAACTGTAAAATTGTTATGGTACTGGTTCCAGGTCCCTGTTAAAATCTGAATTTCTAGTGCTGACACTCACTGTGCGAGTCTCGTATCTTATAAGTATCTTATAAATTCTAAGTGATCTCACTGCACTGGTCACGTACAAAGAAACGAGGATATATCACGGAAGGGGGTGATGGTAAATTTTCAATCATGGTCACCGAATATGTCGGGTTTCTCTTACTATCCCAGACTCGCTGCCTGTTGTAGGGAACCTCAGAAAATTGAGTCCAGTTTCGGTAACTTCAACCACCGGGTTGTTTGTTAGACTGATTGGCTGTCTTCCTGCCATCTCCTGGAGAAAGTGTTCAAAAATACCGGATGCAGACTGTATGTGACCTTGAGGTAGAGTAAAAATTGTAGAATAGGGGTTGGGGTTGGGCGAGGTGGCCTTGAAAACAACTATAATTTATCCTTCCTGCCATGACCAGCCTAGTACAGATAGTTATATATACGTTTTTCGATGACGCATCATAGGGGCGTGATACGATTACCTTTTACTCTGGTAAATATACTATTAAAAAAAGTAGGGGATATCCAAACTGATGTTGATATTTTCGGAAAATGCTATAGGATACGCGTGATTGGACACATTAATATGTTACCAAGTTTAGTGTGGATCATGAATGTCATCGTCCCGTGAAAACTTCGAGCAGGTTTTTGCACGAGCTCCGCGTTAATGTCTGTGGGGTACGTTTTGAAATTTTCATTTGTACTGGACGGGCTTTTTTGGAGGTCTCATCGTTCTTTTCTTGGTATAAACTCGTTCATCAATAGTTTCTGGTCGAAACGTAACTATTAAGGTAAGCGAAGATTGACATGTGACGGACGTTTACGTGCCGTTGGTATGTTGGAATCTGGCAACAGGTAGACTGCAGTGGCACAAATTCTCAACGTTACTCAATCGGTGATTAGCAGGTTGTGGTCACGCTACCGTCAGACATGCAATGTTGATGACAAACGTCGGTCAGGTCGCCCAAGGGTGACAACTGCTAACCAGGATTGTTTTATCCGAACCACAGCATTACGTAACTGCCATAAAAAGTGCCTCAGAAATTGGACAGCAGCTGCACCAAGCGACAGATGTGCGAGTCAGTGGTCAGACTATCCGAAATCGCCTACACAGCTGGAATTTGTACGCTCGACGGCCTCGAATAATTCCACGTTTGACTGAACGTCACATCGCAGCAAGGCGTAATTGGTGTGGAGCACGAGAACGATGGGACACTAGGCGGTGGAGCAACGTCATGTTTTCCGATGAATTGAGGTTCACTCTCGACTTCCACGACAGACGAAACAGAGTGTGAAGGCGGCGGAACGAACGATACAATAACGTAACCGTTAGGCAGCACGATCGTTTTGGTGGTGGATCGGTTATGGTGCGGGAAGGCATAACCATGACAAGCAGAACAGCATTGCATGTCATCCAAGGGCGTGTCACAGGGCTGTACTATCGTGACAACATGTTAGCAGCTCATGTGGTGCCATTTGCGCGACGTCACGGCGTCGATTCATTTTTCAAGATGACAATGCAAGAGCACACAGGGCCCGTGTCCCTACAGATATCCTCCGGGAGCAGAACATCACTTCACTGCCTTGGCCAGCACTAAGTCCAGACCTTTCACCAACCGAACACGTGTTTCACCAATCGTTCATTACCAATGTCCAGGAACTCGCCGCTGCACTGCAGGAAGAATGGAATAACATCCGTCAAGCTGATATTGAACGTTTGGTGATGAGTATGCCACTCGGATCCGCGCTTGTTTCGCGTACCGAGGAGGATATACAAGGTATTGAGGTCTTCGACTAAATGTGGTAAATTCTCTGACTGACTGTATATATCTCCAGCAGTTCCGTGCGTGGAATGTGTGCTTGTTAAACACCAAACTATCGCTGAAATCATTCACCAGATGTCACAGTGCAATACCTCAATGTCTTTTTGATGAAAATATAAATATATTTCTTCATATATCTCACTTTTATCAAATATCCCCTACTTTTTTTTAATAATATATATAGCTATTTCGACAATTATCCTGACCGTATCTTTGCACTTACCGTAATCGTTTCATATATAACTGCCCGGACAGAAAAGCATAAGAGGGCGAGATATTCAGACCAATGCAGGTGGTCTGTCCAGTTATTAAGTTGTGTGGATAATGCAGGCTTATAATATATACTTTATACAAAGATGATGCAGGTTTTAAGCCAATCATATCGGGGCAGTAGGGGTTATTACAGTCAAGGTTTTCGGAATAAGAGGATAGCTATTTGGATATTAATTTTTCTTTAAACATTTTCATCACCTATATCGCGCAATTCTTTCTCTAGGTAGTTCCACATTTTTGGAAAGGAGTATGAAGGAAAATTCTCCAATGATTTCGTCCCTGTCCTTTTCATCTAGAAAAAGCTTGACTGTCTGGTATTTCTATTTGTTTGGTTATCCACTTTTCTGAAAAAGTCATCTACAGAATTTGGTAAATATCCTTTTTGTCAATCAGATATGAAAAGTAGAGAATGGAGTTTATATAGGTAATTTACTTTTACGATTTTATTCTTTGTATATAGTGGGTCCGAAGGAGAGTTGTACTTTTATTGTTTAGTATGCACATGAAGCGCTTCTGTAGCAGGAGAAGTTTTTTAATTGTTTTGAATAACCACGGATTTGGATTCCATACATCAGATGAATGTATATCAAAGCGAAATAGAGTGTTTGACTACGTGTGGGAGTATATGCTTTACTTTGTTTATAGTCCAGGCACATTAGACATAAAAATGAGTAAGTAAGGAAAAAAATCGGAGAAAGCTGATTTTTTTATATGTTTCCGGGACACACATTGCGGATAAAGTGTGAAAAGTCCCCGCGAATCCGAGTTGAGCTTTTTTAGTTATAGCGTTTTTTTGATGAAAATTGTTTTTTTTAAAAAAATTCGACCCAGCTCCATATTTCTCATTCTTATTCGCCTTAGTAGGGTGAGAATCATAAATATCGTGCTGAATTATATTGAGAATACATATCCCCAACAGAAAATGCCAACTTTGTACCAATCCTCACACTCAATGGTGAAATATTCACGAAAATGTACAAAATTACGAAAAAAAATTTATTGTTTTCATACACACAACGGTACACAACGTCCATTAAATCAAATCTACGACTACTTTGGGAGTTAAATTATATATCAAAAATTGCAGACAAGCAGTGGCGTTATAATGATATATAACAATAGTCATTTATTCCATAATGAACTGGTGAAACGTGTGAAATATTAACCATACCCCCTAAACTCAAATTCAAACGGCATCGACTTTTCTCATTCAAATACCGTATTATAGCATCATTGTTTCAATTTCCATGTTCGATTAAATCACATAATGTGGTGTTCGCCTACACTCAAGATGCATTGGCATGTAATGTGTGCACGCCCTTGATGTGTACTCCACACATATTGTGTTCGCAATATGATTCCAGTATTTCACGCAGGTGGTCATTTTGCATACGCAAAAAGTTCTCATCTCTATTTGCAGCAGATGAATGAGCTAACAGAAATAATGCAACAGGATGATTTGAAGTTGTTCACTGAGAAAGGTTACTTTACCATAAGGCGCTCAGATAAATTCTGGGACGGGATATATTCTGATCAGACCATAGAGCAGTGTTTAATGAGAATGTTCAAGCTCCCTGGTGGTCTCACACATGGCAGGGGAATAACCGATAGCACTGTTGCGAAATGGGTACATGGACTACCTCTTTGCCTTCCGATATGTAATGCTCTCGAAAATTTTGTTCATGTTCACACTGGTCATGGCGAACAACATCGGGATCTCCGTCAAAGTTCACATTTGACTGATGCCAATGATATCACCAAATTATTGAACTGGCTCAGAGTGCATTCCCCTTTTCAGAATAGAGATCCACTACAATTAGTCTCTATAGCGACCGGGCTTGTGGCCGACGAAACTGTGAACTGTGACCAAGTTCGCAAAATTGGTGAATGTTGCATATCGAATGTTGTAAGCAAAACTTTCAACAGCATCAAACTACGACGTGTTGACACTGTGAAGTCTTTCGCATCGATGGCAAATAGCATCAAAGTCCGTGGAAGTAAGGTAGTGATTGACCCCACAATTCTGTTCAACCGCATCACATGTGTTATTCAGTCACAAGCAGAGATGGAAGAGTATCTCAAATATGAACTCGCCCCGAAACCACCAGCATTGTTTGATTCTGCTGGAATGAGGAAGACACAGAAAAGCACGCTCGGTAAGATCCTCAAAACATACGGTTCCGAGCAAACTAAAATCCCAGAACATTCTCTGTTTGTTGTAGATGGTGGATTTTTATTGAGGGCAGTTGTATGGCCTAAACAGTCGTCATATAAGGACATATGTACATCATATTCCAATTATCTAGTGAGACATTTTGGGGCGAACGTCGTGGTTGTTTTTGATGGTTATGCTTGTACAATGTCGACAAAGGGCATGGAACAAGCCCGTAGATCTAAAGACAGGTATTCCATTGATATCAATATCTCACCCGAGTTACCAGCCACCACACCCCAATCCGATTTCCTTGCAAATGCCAAGAACAAAACCCAACTGATCGATCTTCTAATGCAGGAGCTATCTGCTATCAATATTCAGTCCAAGCAGGCCGAGGCTGATGCTGATGTACTGATAGCCGAAACTGTACTTGACATCGCTCAAGATGACAACGATGTTGTCGTTGTGGGAACAGACACAGACTTGTTAGTCATTCTTACCTCTCGAGTTCAACCGGGATGTAATATTCACATGATGTATTCCATTACCCCAAACTTACTAGTTTCAGTTAGTGAAATAGCAACCAAAATGGGTGACCATAGAAACAACCTCCTTGTAGCACATTCTATAAGTGGTTGTGACACTACTTCTGCACTCTTTCGAGTTGGTAAGAAGAAAGTATTCAGTACAATTGTCTCCGATGTTACTAGCGACTCACAACAGTATGTCAACACAATTTTGGCGGATGACAGTACACCAAGTGCAGTAGCCGCTGCTGGGGAACAACTTCTCCTGATCTTATACGGGAGTAAAACTGTTTCCTCTCTCGACCAATATAGATATGTCACTTACAAGCGTTATGTAGCAAAATCTCAACTGAATAAACCCATCGACCTAGCCTCACTCCCACCAAGCAGCGATGCTGCACAACAATATGTCTACATGTCTACAGATGTTATCTCCAGGTCCAACAATGGCTGGGCACTTCGCTTCCTCCGACGGATTGGGGGTGGTCGCTAGACAATGGACTTCTTGTACCGACTGCAGCCACAAAGCCATGTGCCCCCGATAACCTACTGAATCTGATCAGTTGTGGTTGCAAGAGTGCTTGTACAAAAAGGTGTGGGTGTAAGAAGGCAGGACTCTCTTGCTCAGGTTTGTGTAATTGCAGTTCGGATTCTTGTAACAACCACAGAAACACTGTCCTGTCGGAAATTTCTGAGTTCGATGAATAATATGTATATAGGTCATGTCATATCTGAATATAGCGTTGATAATAGTCAATGTAACTTAATCCATGTTGATTGATTTGTACATTCTGTAAATATTATTTATTGATTTTTGTACATTCTGTAAATATTATTTATTGATCTAATGCTGCCAGACACAGACGTGTCTGTTCGGTCCCAAGCCCGAAAATAGTTGAGTTCTCATGCTGACGAATTTTATGCCAAAAGGGGAACTCGGCCAGAAGCAGAGGGGGTCTTCCATAATGTCTATTTTGTAAGCAATGATAAAAGTCTTCAAATGGTGGTGGATTTTTTATCGTCTGTCCAACTAACATCCCGTTCTGTACTACGACCCTTTGGGCAAATCCGTTAGGAAAATCGTCATTTTTTGCGTAAATCCGATACTTTTTTGTGAATTTTCAATAATTTTTCGCAGAAATTGTCACAGAATGCACATTTTCCTCTAGGTAAATGTATATTAGACATTATGTAGCTCGAAATACGCGTAAACAAAAAATACAGTTGGATCAATTCGAGGTTACAAAGTTCGTGCGATTTTTTAAAATTTTTTTCAAACGCGTTTTCGAAAAAAGGCTGTAGAAAAAAAAGCTCAACTGGGATTTTAGGGGACTTTTGTCTAATCGTTCAGTGACATATACTCGACATTCCCTGAAAAAATCAGCTTTCTCCGATTTTTTTCCCTAGTGAAACCTAATGTTCTTGGGTTATTAGTGCATAATTCGCCAGAGCGACTTTAAAATATGTTATATGTTTATCCATATTAAATTTAAGCGACTTTCTGTTTCATTTGGGTCTATTCTGCTTATAGTCTGATTATTTATAAATATTTCTTGATTCATCAGATTTTTTATATTAGACGTTGGATGGATTTGGATATATTTTGTTTTTGTTGCATTTAACACCAGACGGTTTGCCGCGCACCATTCAGAAATATTCTTTAATTCCTTATTCATATCAATGCCTAACTTTCTGGCATCGGATCCAGAGCAATGTACAATTGTGTCATTGGCAAATGAGAGGAGGAGTACTGCGGTGGAAGAACAAATATCATTTCTGTGAAACAGGAATAAAAAGGGGCCTAGTACCGAGCCATGAGGTATACCACACGTTATCTCGATTAAATCTGATTTTTGGTATCAGTGTATGACATACTGCATCCTATGGGATAAATAACTTTTGACCCATTCATTAGTTATGCCCCTAACTCCATAACATTCTAACTCCTTCAGTACTGAAGGAGTTAGAGTGTTATGGAATTAGGGGCATAACTAATGAATGGTTCAAAAGTTAGTGATGTATTGTGTCAAATGGCTTTGATAAGTCAAAAAATACTGCCAACGTGTTATCTGAACTTTGCTTATTGTTTTCTTCTGCATCCGATCTCAAGAAGTGGAGATTGTGATGTACAGTTGAGTCATTTTTCCTAAATTCATATTGGTGAGAGTATAAAATTTCAAGTTTGTTTTAGAAGCTAATTAATCTGGAAACATGAGTTTTTCTATTACTTTTGAGAATGTAGGAAGTATGCTTATTGGCTTACTTTGTGATTTGAAAATTGGAATCACTTTGGCGTTTTCATTTCGTCAGGCACTTATCTTCGAGCAAAGGAATTATTTACGATTTGTGCAAGGGGTAGCACAATTTGTTTCACTTTAAGCTTTAGAAGACTATTAGTAATATCGTCACAGATTTTACTTGATTTAGTTTTCATTAATGTAACTACGTTTATAATTTCTTGTGGCGTTGTTGGGCTTAGTAAAAGTTGTTCGGAAAATGTTTGTTCATGTTGTGGGTAAAAGATTTGTTATGACTGTATCTCGTCACCTGTAAGCTTTCCAATATTCGCTAAAAGGTTATTGAATTCAGTACCAATTTCGTGTGGGTTATTTAATTAACGCTCGCCGGGTGAAAAATGAAGGGAGCTTTTTTATGCGTTTTGCTCTGTTTATGCATGTACTCTCTTTTAACTCATATTATGCTGGTTTGCATTTAAAATAATTTTGTAGTAAATCGCCTTACTTTGCTTTTGCTTTTTGACTCTATTCAATAATGTACATTATTATACTTCATGAATACTTCATGAATAAAACTAGACAAAAGACGACATCTGATGGGACAGATACAATTTGCTAATTTGCGTGATCATGCCTGTTGACTCCTCCCATTCTTGACAACGTGTGATAGTCCATCGCGACGGTTGTTATTGTTTGTAATAACACACGCTATGACGCGGTGATTTTGTAATATCACACGCTAAATCCGAAAATTGCAGAAAGGGAGAAAATAACACACGCTGGTTCCGAAAATTTCCGATTCGCCTCAAATCAAACGACAACAACAAACATGGCTTTCGCAAATATTACCGATGGAAATATCGAGGCACTTTTAAGGTCAAAGGATAGTTCATCAACTATGCGAAGTGTTGACAGAAGTGTAAAGTTGTTCAGGGAGTTTTGGGGCACAAAGGGGAAATCAACTGAATTTGAAACATTCGACGTATGTGAACTGAATCAGTGTCTTAGTCTGTTTTATGCAGCAATCAGAAAAAATGTGGTGAACATATGAAGAAAACTTCTTTAAATGCGATCAGGTATGGGTTAATGAAACACTTAAAGGCCATTCAGTATAATAAAAAAACATAGTGACCGTTATTCAGTGTGTTATGGTAGATTAGCCCCCTCAGAAAAAAGATTAACGCCCTCGACTTCGTCTCGGGCTTTAATTTTTTTTTTCTTCGGGTGCTAATCTACCATAACACACTGAACAACAGTCACTATGTTTAAAATAATTTGTGTAAATTTGAATATTTTGCTCGTTGGGAATTTAGTTTTTTAAAGATAAACTTTATTCTTTTTATTTGATGTGGTCCCTTTGTCCTCTATACTTGGCGTTTTTTAAATTTGTGACTTGGATGAACCTGTTGTACTGGGAATGCTTCACTGAAAGCACTCGAATATACATCTTCAAATACATTGTAGGCCATGTTTGGACATTACCGGAGAGAAGTTATCACAAGATTGATGTGACTAGAAGTATGAAATATTTTCTTGCTTTATAATTTTTTTTAACCCTTTACGTAACACGAAAAGCAGACGACACTTGAAAATTCTTGAATAACTAGTTTTTTTTTCATTTTTTGCGTCAAAAACATAGCTTATGGCACCTCAATGGTACGAGCTCGTTCCATTGAGGGGTCATAAACTATATTTTCGAGACAAAAAAATGAAAAAAATAATGAAAACTAAATGGTGATTTTTGTAAACAGCACTGGTCGGTTTTGACCGCTATGTTGGGTGATGATTTAATTTTGGTGCCGAATCAAAATGTGCCTCAGGATTCGTTTCAATATGAAATATGAATGAATGAATGAATCTTTATTTAGCAGTATACAGCAAGAAATACACATACATGAATATAAAACAAAAATAATCTAATATACCTGTATACCGCAGGAAGACGGCATAGCCAGATTGGCTGTCTACCTGTCGTCTCCCAGAGATCATATCATGCAACAATGGAACAATGGAATCATTGCAAGTATAGATGTACGGTTGTACGGACTGTCAGACAACCGTACATCTATACTTGCTCTAGGGCGCTGGTGAAATATACCAAGGTGATCGGTACATATGTTAAGACTATACAAGATAAAGAAGTAGGTGCTATACATATTTGAATAAATATGGTCAATGAGTGTTACAGAATGATTGGTTACTCTCGCGGGCTTAGTAATAAGTGGTCAAAAGCCTTAACTGAACATTAGGTCTGCGGGCAGTCCGACTTTTGGGGGAGTCGGATTACAAAAGATCTATATTTAACTCACCCATAATATAGGACGGTTTATTTTTCTGAATAAGTTAATCTGTTATTTCATTTAGTTTGGACTGAAGAAGGTCTACGTCTGTTTTGGGTTGAGTGTTTGGTCTGTATATGACCCAGATGACTCTTTTAGATTTATTTGAAGGTGTATTCAACGTAATCCTGTACGGTGCATAATTTATTCTGTACAAATTTATTAAGTCATACTTTGGATCGGTCTGAATGTAACCCGCCATATTGTTTACTAGACGATCATCAAGTCCCACAAACGCACAGGCAGACAATATTAGAAAAGGAGTTATAATTTTTCCTGCAACAAGAGATATTAATTTGCATTGAGAGTCATCAAAAATGGTGTTGATATTCTGTTGTTGGTCAGACACAGTCTGTATCAGTGCGAACACAAAAAATGACATAGCAATGGACATAGCTAAAGAAATTGATAATTGGGGTGGGGGGGGGGGGGGGGGTATATACAATGCGGAGGCTCATGTGTGGAGTTGTTACATTTTAATACAAAATACCATTTGGTGGGTGAAGTACTAGTTCTCAGAAGAATATCGTACGGCGGTTAACCGACAGTTTGATTCAACATTTTTGGACAAGTTTTGCTGGATTCTTCGGAAAATCCCCAAATATAGCATACTTGCAGGAGATCAGGTACAGGGAGTGATTGTAAGTGTGTATGCATGTGATATAGTGTGTTGCTTTTAAGCGTCTGAGTGAGAATGGAGGGGTGTGTGTGCGAGCGAATATGTGGTGATCATGTGTATGTGTAGATCTGTGTGTGAAAGCAGATATTCCAGTGTATGAGTGTGCACGAGTGTAGTATCATAATATGAATGACCCTACAATGCTTTTGCTCTTGCCAATAACGAAAACCAGGCAAAAAAATCCAACAAGAGCAGATGCAAAAGTATCACAGATGAATGAACTGGATGGTATCCAGAAAATCAATCGAGACACGGCAGGCTTTTGGACCCAGTAAATGCCAGGCACTGATTCCTGCACATCGGTTCATTAAATGATAAAGAATTTATTTGATATCAAACGTCAACAGTATTTCTTTACTGTAAAATTTTGATCACATCGGAACGTATGGTATTGAGTGGGAGAACGAAGGACAATCAAATAAAAGTATAAATTCTTAGTGCAAACCACAGGTCTGGTTGTGTTAATTCTAATCTGTTAGAGTTTGTGCGTTAGCTCATTCGATAAACACGGGGCTGAAGAAAACATTGGGACAAGGTGACGGGTGCCGTATAGTCCTGAGTTGGAACTCTAACAAACTTTCGAATTTACAGGCCAGTTTCACCAAAGGCAAACATTTGTTAGGACTATTTTTAAATGTAGACAAAATAGAATTAAGTGTATCCTCTTGAACCTCCCGGTAATTGAGATTTCTGCTTTTCCGACCAACTCCGTCATTTACTTTGATATATGTCAGTTTACCCATTCCTCCAAGAATCGTGTAATTCAGTCCTTATCTGACACAGGATAAATTGTGTTCTTCAAGAAAAAGAATATGACCCCGATGAACCCGTTTTGATGCGAAAATAATATCAAGTAGAAATTGATTGTTCAGTCCGTAAATTTGACGAACAACCACGAGACAACATCCAACTTTCACACTTTCAAAGAAGTTTTGCTAGTGAAGAGACTTTCTAAATGACGAAACAAGTATAGAGAATTGTGACGTAGCTACACAGGGGGGGGGGGGGGGGGGACTCGCCCCTCCCCTAAAAGTTTCGCTACCCCCCCCCCTAAAAAAACAAAACATTGGCCCAATGATAGTTTCAGACAACATAAGCCTTAAAATGGTCTGCAATATAGGGGCTACACACGCTACAAATATCTCAGATTCGCTATTGAAGCACTACATTTTGAAAACCTGTCTCGGGGTGTAGGGGGCTAGTCCTAACTAGGTCCCTCCCTTCCTTGGGGGAGTTGGAGGAGGTGACAACGACCGGGGGGTACTAAATAGGATTAGGGGGGCACGAAACCCCATCCAATGGCCTTTAAAATGTCATATTTGACACCCCCTCCCCCAACTGGTTATGTCATCCCTTTTATAGAATCCTGGTTATGCGCCTAGTAGCGGATGAGAAATAGTGCAACTTCTCTCGAAAGCTACGGTTCTACAAAAATCTTCTTTGAAGTGTCTGTATCTGTCGCTGACACCAAGAGTTGACAAAGGAGTTCTCATTGTTTACATATCTGATAACGCCCACAATGACAAAGATTGTGTCTTTATTTCAGTTTAATGTTGAACCATCACCGAGAACTTCAAAAACGCTCATAATTGATTAAATCATGATGCGATGTTATCATTGTTCTCCAGTAATACACACAAAAAGTGTAACTAAGTGTATGTTAAACAACGATTCTGTTGAAAGGCTCCATGTAATGGATTCTTTCTGGGATTTCATTTAGAAGTGTTTGATCGGTTATACACGTCTAGTTTAAACGTGGTACAAATGGTGTTTTTCGGTACAAAGCAGTGCTTATTAGGGTATCATTACAAATATTTATCAAGGTGTTTTTATTAGGCGAAGGGTTCTCGTCTGTCCCTTCCGATAAAATTCCGAAACTTTCTGGGAAGAGGGATCTCAACTAGCCTTAAAAAGAAATTGTTGAATGGCGAAACAAACGCATCTCCAGCGTACATGATCAATTGAGGGATGGTGGAAAACCAATTTGTCCCGACGGTTAAGTGCTTTGATAGTGTAGTTGGAATATTTGTCAATGGGGATTGTAGTCGTGTTGCATGGCCGAAAGCGCGCCTGAAATACAGGAAAACTCCATCTCGGGTCGTTGACACTCTCGTTGTATTTTTTGTTATTACCCGTATGCACTGTCTCTAACTTGGCGATTGGTATTTTCATTTCTGTTGTCAAACACGTAGCCTTAGGCCATCCTTTCACCCGTACTAAAACGACACCCCCAATATACATGATGTTAGTTCAAACAGGTTATAATACACTGTTTTCATGCAAAAGGCGCCTCTTGTGATTTATCCGATCGGTGGAAAATGAACTGAGCTTGCAAGTGTGAATAAAATTTTAAAGTGCATGTTTTGACAAAAATATAAAATATTGGTGATAATTGTCTTCTGAAAAGTGTGAAGCAAGATAATATTGGGTGGGAGTATGTAAAAATATGTCTCTTTTATTCAGTGCGAAACTGGACGGCAGTTTTGGAATCACCAAATTTAACGGCAAAAGTCACATGGCGACCTGTAGTTTTTCAGGATAAATTTTTCATCAGGTGATAAATTAAATGGATATAGGGTTGTTTTTGCCCAAATCATCTTGTTGATATGGGGCGAGGAGGAACGATTTGTACTGTCGCCAATACATCTGTGTTGTGACCTAGAACGGTATTTCTTGTGATTTCTGTCGAGTGACATGTTGAACGACCAGGTGTTATTACTTTTATGACTGAAGCCAAGTCGGTTTGTAATATTTTAGAGCAAAGGTAATTTTGAACAGGTGAGGTGCGCATTTTTCAAGAAAAAAGCCTATTTTAGAGTGCCCGTAATGCATAAAATGCTGGCCAAATGAACAGCGAATCTAAGGTGGAGAACGATTGTACAATTTGTTTATTTGATGTGTTTCTAATCAATCAGAGCCAGGCCAATGTGAAATGGCAGTATTAATTGAGGTAAATGCTATTATGTGGGCAAAATAAGTAGGTTTAACCCCCTCTGGCCAACATTGGAATGGAGCAAATCTTCAATCTGAAAAACATTCAGACAAGGTTATTATTGATTTCCACTTGCTAACTAACCCCATCCCTAAATATAGTTAGTAGAAGTATTATTTCTTCCTGTTTCAGAATTTAACCCCTCCTGTCTATATATACTTGCTGAAAGTGTGATTTGTGTCATTCTGGGGTGCGAGAAACACTGAACAGAGATTTTTCTTTATTTTGGCAGGTATGCAGGTAATGAAAAATATCCAGTTTCAGCCTGTGATTTGATTCAAATGTTGTTTTGATGAGATGGACAGGAGGTTTTTACCTCATGAGAGTAATTCAGGTGTGATGCTACTAGATTTTTCTGTGTTGAAATAACTATTTTCCCTTATTTTTGAACAGAACTTTAGCTACCTTATTCCCCTTGATTGCTGGACACCTATGGGTAGCCTTCTAATCTTATTTTGGGGAAAAGTTCTGCTTTGAAGTGTTTTCTTGCATGCAAGATTTCGAAAAGTACCCTTTTGGCAATTTCTAGATGTAAAAAAGCTCTGTACTGTAAGTAACTGCTCCTCTCATATTGACAACATTCACTGGGTTTAAAATTTATTTCTATTTTCACTATCAAACTTGCAGCTCCAAGAAGTTAACCGGTAAAAGTTTGGTCCATTCTATGCGCTATGTTATTCACAAAGAGAGGCTTTTACAAGAATGCAGAAATCTGTCTTATAAATGACATTTTGTGTGCTTCCTCTGTCCTTGGTCATTTGTCATTTTTCTTACCTTGTACTACTATAACTCCCACGAAAAATTGGACCCTGTTCATGTATAAGGTAATATGCCATCATAAGTTTTATATAGAATATACCCATAGTAGCTTGGTGTACCAAATATTCACCACGAGTGGTGAAGTGGTGTTAACCGCGAGCCTTTGGTATGCTGTTAACACCACCTCACTGCTCGTGGTGAACATTTGGTGCAACAAGCTACTTTGGGTATATTTTATTTATACCGTGCTCGCCAGATTAATAAGAGTTGAAATGTTAAATAAATCAATAGTCACACGTGCAAATCTGTTTTTGTTTACATGAGCACCAGGGGGCGGTACAGTAATTTTATCGCTGAAACGAAATAGAAAACGAAACGCGCAAATTACGGGACCTATTTCATTTTAATAACATAAGAACATATTATTTCGAGTTATGGATGCTTTATTAACATGAGACAATGCATGTATGTTCATTTTTGGTATCTTATGAGGTAAACTTATTTAAAAACGTAATAAATGTAGACAGACAAGTTTGTATTCAAGGCGAGGTCATCAAAGGTCAACCTGGATGTAGTTCCACTGTAGGTGTAAATTTTAACTATTGAAATCCAATGCTGGCGTGTTCACCACGGTTGGTGTGTGAAGATAAAATTTATGTAATAGGCTTTTTATATATTGTAAAATAGGTAATTATGGTATAAAAACCAATAAAGCGAGATACATTGCAGGTTATAAGACTGTTGCATTATGAGGATTTCAGTTAAAATAAGTTGTTGGACCTGGCTGGAATGAGCTAATGTGTTGATCCCACCCAGGTTCAGCAACTTATTTTTTCCTAAATGTCAAACAAGTGGAAATAGAGTGGATTGGGTATGTAGTTAAACATACTCTGCTGGCTTGATACTTGAGAGAGTGGGTCAAATGAAGAACAGTTGTGATATTGTATAGAATTGAGGGACTCAAAACTCAATTGTGGTTTTATTTGGGAATTTTCTTTTTTTATTCCCACTCACCAAGAGCAACCTTTCCTGATCAATTTAATTGGAAACTTTGGTACTCAGGAGTACCACTGGATGCCTCATGAGGTTAGTAATTAAATGTTTTTAACATGCAGGCTCAGCCCAATGAGCAGAGTGCACATCATTTCTTAACCTGGTCTCTGTACAAAACCAGGGACAATTTCCACTTTCATCTGGTTTTGGCAGTGTCTGCATCACCCAAATTTATTAATTTTCCAAGCACTTGTTATCTCTGTGCACGGTATATGTGGGAAACAGCTGGGGATTCTGTCACTGGAATTGTAATGTGTGGACTCAAATGGATTAAGTGTAGACTTCTCTGCCAAATTGGTGGCAGCGGTTGGAGTCATACAGCCAGCACTGCTTGTTCGTTTGTTTCTTTCTTCACAAAGGTCATATGATTATCTCATGTTAGAGTGTGCGTCTGTCATATGATGTATTTCTACTGTAAATTCTACTTTATCCAAACAACTTTATGAAACAAAAGTACATTTTTTCAATTTTATTTTGAGAAAAATGGAAGGGTTAATATTTTTGGCTGTCATTAATCTGAGAATAACGTTATGACTTTGGTAGTTTATATGGCTACTCCGTTGGTATATTAATGCAAAATGATGGCAGTTTGAGGAGAACAAATTCATTAAACTTGTATAGAATCAATTAAAAGGAAATATGTCAAAAGTGATAGTGATTTTTTTTTCACCCAAACAAACAGGGTGGGTTAATTGTATAGTATTAAAAAGAGTAGGGGATATTTGATAAAAGTGAGATGTATGAAGAAATATATTTATATTTTCATCAAAAAGACATTTGAGGCATTGCACTGTGGCATCTGGTAAATGATTTCAGAGATAGTTCGGTGTCTGACCAAGCTGTAGAAGACATGGACGGTCAGTCAGAGAATTTACCACATTCAGTCCAAGACCTCAATACCTTGTAAATCCTCCTCGGTTCGCGAAACATGCGCGGATCTGATCTGGCATAGTCCTCACCAAACGTCCAATATCAGCTTGACTGATGTTATTCCATTATTCCTGCAGTGCAGCGGCGAGTTCCTGGACATTGGCAGGGGGCTGTTGGCGTTGTCGAAGGCGCCTGTCAACCATATCCCAGACGTGCTCGATTGGTGAAAGGTCTGGACTTAGTTCTGTCCAAGGCAGTGTAGTGATGTTCTACACCTGGAGGAACTCTGTAGCGACACGGATCATGTGTGCTCTTGCATTGTCATCTTGGAAAATGAATCAACGGCCGTGATGTGTGAATAAAATTGTAAAGTGCATGTTTTGAAAAAAATTATAAAATATTGGTGATAATTGTCTTCTGAAAAGTGTAAGAGGAGATAAAAATTGGGTGGGGGTAGGTAAAATATGACTATTTTATTCAGTGCGAAAGTGGACGGTAGTATAGGAATCACCAAATTTAAAGGCAAAAGTCACATGGCGACCTATTTTCTTTTCAGTATATTTTTTTCATGAGGTGGTAAACTACATGGACATATGGTTGTTTTTGCCTAAATCATGAGATGGGGAGAGGGGGAAAGATTTGTAATGTCGCCAAGGAGAAAAACGTGGTATTGTATCCAACACATGCCCTCCATTTAGAAGTTTACAAACGTGCAAAATGTGGAACGGAACCTGATATTTGAATCTGTGAAATTTGTTACGCTTTGAGTACAATTACACCGCAACAGTCTTCACGTCATCAAACGTCAGCGATGGAAGAAGTTGCATGCAATGATTGGCCAGACGAAATCTTAAGATGTAGGGCAGATTGAGTTGAGACGTTTTCCCTGACGATCCAGCAATCGAGTTGCATAGCGATCAGAGGCGGGGGTGAACCGGCCTTGTGCTACACCGTAGACTTAGAAGTTTTATTAATAGTTCAATTTGTCGCTGTGATCGAGTTTCCAGCGATTCATTTCCATTCTTGTGTTCTACAGTACATGTAGTTAATAGTTTCAACCAACACCTGTTGCGGCTAAATCTTAACCAAAACGACTACAGCTTCTGTGAAAAATTACATGTCAGTCCAGTAAATATATAGTTCATTTAATATAATTATTATGTTTGTCAACTTTGGTAGTAGAATGTAAACTTCAATTTGAAGCTACAAATTGCACTCGTGCGGTATAAGCAGTTTAACCACGATCAGTTGAGGAATTTCTTTCATGTGAACGTTACTAAATTTGAGAGGCGTTTCCAGTTATTTTTTGCAAGTCAGTTTTGCATTGAAAATGTTTGGAAATGTGCTGAGGCCTGAGGAACCTTCATATGAGAACTATGGAATATCAGATCTGCTTGTCAGAAATCAGCTTCCACATCCTTCCTTCAGCTGATTCCCTTTTGGTTTTAAGAAAGCGAACAACAGAATATTATATTTAACCCTTTACCTAACATGAAAAGCAGACGACACTTGCAAAAAAAAATTCTCGAATAACTAATTTTTTTTGATTTTTTGTCTCAAAAACATAGGTTATGACCCCTCACTGGAACGAGCTCGACGTGCTCGTTCCAAAGAGGAGTCATAACCTATGTTTTTGAGACAAAAAATGAAAAAAATAATGAAAATTAATTGGCGATTTTTGTGAATAGCGCTGGCCGGTTTTGGCCGTTACGTTGGGTAAAGGGTTAACATTTCAGTCTTTGCAGATCGAGTTGTACCATAGCTCGTCTTGGTAACTTCTTGGGTCTAAAAATTCATGTCGACCAATTTCTTTTTCGCTCTGCAATTTTAAACCCTTTATCTGGTAAGCGTACAAAATATGGTCCATAATGGAATCATTTGCAATGTTTTGGGGCAAAAATATTGTTTGTTTTTATCTGCGAGTAGGACAAGTTGAATTGTTACCATACAAATGAGATGTATAATGCCTTACTTGAAGGCATTTATATTACAATGAATGGTATGTATTGTTTATTGGATGAATAGCCGGGGAAAAGGCGAGGTATTCAACCATTCTCAAACCCGAACCAAATTCTTTGATTGAGCTCCGTCAACTAATGTTTGGATGTTGCAGAACAAAGTTTTTGTTTGGGTTGAAATTCTACGCCGAGAGTGTTTTAACCGGTTAGTATATTATAACGGCACATCCAGCCACTATTATCCTTTTACAATAACATAGCTTTTAACTGTTATTGGAACTGAGCTAGTTAACAGTGCTTCATTTTTTAGGTGTGCGCGCAAGCTCACCCATAACGCACCTCATTTGTAACTAATGTACACTTGTTCGCGCATCCAAACTTATGAATAGTAAAATACATCTAACAGTTTCTGCACCACACCTCAGGCTTACCTGAGGCGCGGAATAGAAACTATTAGTTATGTCGCTCTACTGAAATTTTTCAAAAGCTAAAAAAGATATTCCTGATGTGAGGCATAGGGTTATTTATTTATTTATTTATTTATTTATTTATTTATTTATTTATTTATTTATTGCGATTTATCGACCCTTTCGATAACCAGATCACTTCGTGTCGGACAGTTTTGCGGTTGGAGGAAGCCGAAGTACCCAGAGAGAATCACCTAGCACCGACGAGCAACTGTCAGACTCACCAATTTACTAACTCCGCACAAGCAGGGCTAGCATTGGTTGAAAGTAAGTGCTCCACTGACGTACAGAGCGCTTAGTACACAGTGCCACCGTGCCCCCATGTGGGCAATCGGGATAAAGTGCCTTGTGCAAGGACACAAGTAGTAGGACATCTGATAAACGTGAACAGAGTATCCATCCCCCTATAGTACATCACCATGAATGTTGAGGAGTTGACAGTTGCTCGTCGATGCTCGGTGGTTCTTCCTCCACCCGTAAAACTGGCACGGTCACGATTAGCCATTGTGCATAAGCATGTGACCTTAAACACCAATAAATAAATAAATAAATCTGATAAACGTCCCTTATTTAGATACCTCGGAAGTGATGTCATATTCACGTGGCCCAGTTATGCCATGTTTAATTGTCATGGTAGCGGCCATCTTGTGACGTCATCGTCATAGTGATACGTTATCTTATTGCGCATGCGCAGCGTGTGTCGTTAGGCTGATACTTGTTTCCGTCACCCATTTTGATTTCTATGGTAGCATGTGGTTGTTTTGTCACACAACAGCCTACAATAGGACATATGTGTCTTCGGAGGGTGTGTTTGATTATATAGGGGTAAATACAATTACCCTAAAAGACCAGATAATTTCTCCGAATTACCAAAGTCCACCCAACACTACCGAAACGGTCTTTATTTGTTTCCCAAGAAAACTCTTTTTTGTCTAACAATAAGGCACGATCCTTTGTAGAAAAGTAAATCTAATTACCCAAAAAGACCCGAGGGAAAAACAAAAATCACCCGAAAACCACGCAAAATCACCGAAACGAATTCGGATTTCTGGAGAATTATGCTATAATACGCGCTCCATTGGATAACAGTGCGTTTGCGGGTCCAGATTGGCCCAGAATTCTCGTTTTCTACCTGTTTGTGCTACTCTCTCTCTCAGCACTCTATCCCGTCTTAGCTATCTCTCGTGCCAGCCTTTACCTTCCAACGATCAGACTGCTTCATTTTCCGCAGTCTGTATCTACCTATGCAGAACTATCTCCCTTGTGTATTACAAAGGCCTATGTGAATCCCAACCCAAGACTCAATCGGCCCGGATCAGGTATTGCTCGAACGAATCGAATCTTATCGATCAAATAAGCAACCGAGTATTTGCTCGAACGAGTGACTTCTCTTACGGCACTTATGCTCATCCTGGTTTTGGAGGATATCTGTGATAGGTTGATCTACTTTTGAAAGATATCTTTTAGAGGATACTTATCGGAGGATATCGGAAGATAGTTATGGCTTCTCGCGTTTATTCAGTTTCTTGCGTCTAGGCCACTACTGCTGATTTACCCAATATTACCGTCGTCCACCCTATGGTGAGCTTCCACACTTTTCTGCCACCACCATTGGTCTGTACCGTCACTATTGGCTACCGCTAGGTGTCCTGTGCAAGAGTCTCCCACACTTACTACTGACTACTATGGCTTTCAGTACCTCTATTACTACACCACAATCACTATCATATTTGACTTTCACCATCACTAACAATCAAATACAGAGTGTTTGCTGTAACGGCTGAAATAAGCTCTCGAGTAGTGACTGGAACAGACATTGCTCGAACGACTCGAAACTAATCGAGCAGATAAACCATCGAGTTATTACTCGAACGAGTGACTCCTCTTATGCCAATCTGAGAATTGGAGAATACCTATGACATGGTGATGTAGGGGGATACCTGTTGGAGGATACCTTCCGAGGATACCTTTTAGAGGACAGTTATAGTTCCTGACACCTGATCGGTTTCTGGTTTCGAGAAATACCCCATGGCCTTAATAGACCTTAGCCTTTTACTGCAGACTTACCCATGGTCACCACCATCTGTTCTATGATCAACTTCTACTGGAGTCAGCCAGTACTCTATCACACTTACAACCTTGTACCATAACTATTGACTTGTAGCACTACTTCATACTTCCTAGCTATGCCAGACCCTGTCTCGACTCTACTCTCGGTCAGGTCTTTAATAGACTCAATCAGATCCATGCATTTAAGCCCATATTAGTCTTTACATTTCCTTGACTTAGAACACGCTGAGGTACAATCAACAGACTGGTTCTCATATGTAAGATACCCTAAATTTACTACTATTTAATCGAACGCACCGTCCGAGCATACCCCTGTTCTATCGTAGGCATTTGGTTCACACAGCTATAACGTACTGCCATAGAAACCAATATGACGGCCTCCAGTAAACAAAATGGATGACAGAAAGACGCTTCACCCTAACGACACGCGATGTGCATGCGCACTAAGACCACGTATCACTATTGGTATCACTGAACTAAATTTTTGAATTAGCGTTACACATCTTGAAATATTGCACTCGAAAATGATGCAATCTCTAAAAATAAGCAGCCTTGGGAAAATATTTTGTTTCAATAAACGTTTGAAACATTCTATTGACATCTCGCATTATTGTTGAATATTACATATAAAGAGAGGGAGATCTGATGACTTTGAACCTAAAAAATACAATTGGCATTTGGCGTGTTTTTGTTGGAAATTACCTGAAAAATATGTGCATGTGACCTGTACTTCCCTTCCTGTCAATTTTTCGTTCTTATTTATTGCATGTAAGGGTATCTTACATCTGTCGTCGGGTCAGAAAAAGTTGTCTGAAGGGCTACACTTGACAAAGATATCTGATTGCCAAAATTAAAGTGATGCGATCATATTTTTTTCGCCTGAACGTTATAATGATCGCCTATGGGGAAATATTTAGTTCCGTGATATCTATATGGATAAGGTAACAAGATGGCCGCTCATGCGGGTTACCATGACTGTCAAACATGACATAACTGGGTCACGTGACTATGGCGTCACTTTCGAGGTCCTCGACGAGGTCTCTCAAAGGGGCGTTTACCACATCATCTACTACTGACACAACGCTGGTACCCCTGGTCGGGAATCAAACGTGGACATCTCGGTTTGATGTTCCATACTTTAACCACTGAGCCACCGCACTCACGAGACGTAACGTTAGAGAGGCAACTATGCAATAGATACAGCGCTGTTGGTGCTTTGGATAGGATGCAACGTTTTTTCTCAGAATACATACAGGCCGGAGATGCGGCATAAATGTTTTTCGTTATTTTTATTCCTATACACCGGGTTGTAACAGCTCCAGGCACAAAAGCTTATCAGTAAACACTTTGCATAAAATACATTCGTATGACGAAAATAACATGCGCTTCCCAAAATCAATTGCATTGAACATCTGTGGTGAAAATATTAGCTCCCCTCATATGGCTGCTTAATAATCTTAAGAGCATTATTTTTTTACCTGCCTTGCTTTGACAGCTGTGAAGAACCGCGTCATGCTCATTCCAGTGAGGGGGCGTTGGCAATGTTTCTGAGGCACAAATCGAATATATTTTGCTTTTCAAGAAATGGTTTTGAAAGTGTCGTTTGGTAGTCGTGATAGGTAAGAAATTAAACTTTATACATTTTCTGAGAACTTTTTTTGTCAAAACTATAATGCCGTTTCATACATAGCTCCGTGCTACTGTTCGTGTATAGCAAAGCATGACAAAATCAATAAGTATATGAACGTGTTGTGGGATTCACTGAAAGCATTGTGAGGCAAAAAGATTATCACCAAAATTTAGTATCAGAGCGTGGGTGTTGTCAGGGTCCGATAGGGATTTAGGAAGCATTCGTAGTTGAGAAGTGGGGATAGGGACGGATATACAGTACGTGTAGAGTGGATTGTAACTAAATCACCCGCAGAGTGGAGTTATCACCCAAGCTATAACTTTCAAATTTTGTACATATCGACACAAAACACAAGCAATGTTTCATCCAATGGACCTCCGGGTTTAACCCGGAGGTCCATTGGCTGAAACTTTGCTTGTACTGGTTATGCTTTGAAACAAATTTACAATTATTGCTTGGGTGGAATCTCCACCCTGAGTGTGATTTAGTGATAATACACTCTCCACGTACTGTATAAGGGTGCACAAATACTGATATATATCAATGATTGTCCATGCGCCTTAGTGGTATGATAGAAATACAATACACAAAATTATGTTTTGAACCCACTTACCTCTGCTTAAAGAAAAATGCATTTTTTGCTCCAATTAACCACTTTGTTAAATATGGAATCACAAATGTACATATTTCTCGACTTTAAATGCCTTAGTAAACACAAATCAAAGGATGGAAGCTTTGGAGTAAGGAGTCCGTGCAGTTCCTGTTATTCCCTAATAGGTTCTCTCTCTCTCTGTCACTCTCTCTCTCTTTCTCTCTCTCCCAATTACATCTGCCCCCGATTCCTAAGTCCCTGTAGTCCGATAGTGGTTTTGGAGTGGAAGTTTGATTTGAAAATGACACACTCTAAAATCAACTGGGTCAAAGATAAACTCAAATCAACTGGGTTGAGTGAACATGAACCCAATTGGGTTCATATTCACTCAAACCAGTTGATTTGGGTTGATTTTTAAGCCAGCTGATTTAAAAGTGCAGTGAATAAGAACTGAACGAGGTTTTAAAAACAGTAATTTGAGACAAGATTTGTTAGTTTGATTACCCCTGTCTTGGAAACCTGTCGCACTCGACTTGTTGACAAGGGGTTAATGTACTAGTTTAGAGGGTGGCAAGGTAATTTAAGCCAGTTTCATTATTTATCAAATGTATTCCGGGCACAGGAGAATTCGTTGTTCATGTCCTAAGTTCAAAATACGTTTCGGATTCCTTCCACAACGAAAAGGGTTTCACGTGTACGCTAGTGATTACCCCATGTCGTGTTTTCTGAACAGCCCCAAAGTACCCTCCGCCGCCCCTAGCCAAAATCCCCTTGAATCGTTGACATGATGGATGAAACAGTGTACTGTTACATCTGTCGAAAAGGATCTTTCTGTGCCATTTGTTGCGTCTTGTTATCGCATGGTATATCAATAATGGGAGAAACTCCGAAAATCAGTGTTGTGCTGGAGCGCCTACAGCTCAGTCTTTTCACGAATCAATTATGACAGATAGTTATGATACACACAGCTAATTAAGCCCATAAGAATTTCGAATTCGGGATCGAAACGAATCACAGTTCGAACCAGACTGAGGATTTCGTATCTCGAATCGAATGTCACCGCTCCTATACTGTATATGTTGCACTGCCTTTCAACCGTAAATATTCAACGGCGTCTCTATGTTTGGGCAAGCCAATCAAAAAAGAAATAGAAAATTCCACAAAAGGAATCCAAGTATTTTCCCCTGTTATCAGGTTTCCTGTGCCTTTTTCATCTCTTCTGATATCGGGTGGGATTATGAAAATATCTCGACAATTCGAAAATTTCCAAATTGTCTTGTGTCACTATGTTTAGAGTTCTTACTTCACTTCCTTGGTACTTAAGCCGTCAAAAAGTACTCCGAGTGCTCCGATTGAAATGAACAGTTATTTTTCCCGGCAAGACCCCAGACCTTCATCTATGGGGATACACACTTGTAAACCAGCACGAGATGAAATAGTATTTTTTTCTTGCTCTCAAAATTGTTTGTCCCCACTTCATTTAGCACGCGTACGCGGTCCTGTTAGTACCCTATTAATGTACCCTTACATGGTTTGTAGCAGTTTATTTATTGGTGGTTGACATTTTCACGAAAAAGTTTTAGATCCATGTCTGAAGCCCTCATACCCTAAATTGCAGCATTCCTTTCAAATGTTCCCCGATTTCATCTTCCATTTTGATTCTCGCAGTTGGTCTTTTTGCGACAAATGTCTTCGGCAAGTATGGAAAGCGCTATTCCGAGAAACAGCCTGGATACGGGTCTAGAGAATTCCAAAAATATTTCTTGTATGATGGACCAACTATTTACCTAACACAGTGTGAAGTCAACACTATTTTTGAAATGTTTTATTTCTCTTTCTTTCAAACTGTACATCTAAATTATGGTCCTCAGCTGGAACAAACAAGGCGATATCATTCCATTGACTCAAAGGCCTAAACATTTCTCACCTGCTTCCAAAGTTGACCGATTGTGGGTGTAAATCTGATATGTCCCGATTATGGTGGTTGAAATCTCGACTGATAGAATATTCCAACTACATCTTCAAGGCATGCCTTCTACGAAGGCATGCCTAAATGATGTAGTCAGAATATTCATCGTTCAGCATTCCAGCTCAAAACTCAAAACGTCTCTTAAATTTTATGGGGGAAACATAAAATATACACTTGGCAGTCGTGTTCGTTGCTTTTTACTCAATTAAAATGTGCCGTGTCGACTGGGCACCCAAAAACCTGAGTCTGGTACTACCTACCTCAATTTGTATGACCGTCTGCGTTTGTCATAAAATCAAATCTGGTCTCATAAGAGAGAAAACGGTTACCAGTAAGAGAGAATATCTAAAGCTCTACTACAGGCGAAAGTGTTCCGATTGGAAAAGTTATTGGGGGTGTCATACACCCCTAACCTACCACGGCGACGTCCCTGCCTTCTCTAGCACGACGCCCTGAGTGGTGTCGCTTTACACAACAACGAAGTTTCGTTTTAATGTTGGGCATTAGTGTGAAGGTTAATAAACCATGGATAAATACATTCTTGAAAATGAAATTACTTCTCAAGTTGTCATGATATCTATGAATATTGAAGGATGTTGTTTCCGCGACATATCGCACTATCGAAAGAAACAGTCATGAATAAATAATGTTGTGTTTTGTTCTGGATATGATGGTGACGGGTAGTTCACTAAACGCAGGGCACTTCATTGACCTTTATGGAGATGTACACGTGTTTATTGTTGATTGAATGCACCTGAGCAGATCAATATCAAGCGACTCTCCTCTTCAAGTTCTGACATGCTGAAGCCTGTGGTTTCATCAATTCAAGATTACTACCTTGCCAAACTCCCTTGTCAAAATCCAATTAATATATATCCTAAATGATAATATTAAAAAACTCGGCACTATTTCGGCCACTTTCGGGCTAGTGATAAAAACAAATAATTTTTAAGATTTTTTAATGACAGGATTGCCAATAAAAGCTTAAAAATAATTCAATTAAACTGGTGGCAAACAGAGTGCAGTTTATTAGTATTAGACCACATGGTCTCCCTGCAATATTTATTAATGACCTGTCAATATTATAATTCGACTGGGACACATTTGGAGTAATGCTAGGACTGGAGTATTTTACAGACGCGAGGGGAGGAGGGGTGGGGGAGAAATTAATTAATTAATTAATTTTGTGTTTTGAAATTTAGGGTGACTCGGAGTGAGTGTTATACTTCTTTTTATCGTAAAGGATAGATATTTCAAGAGCATAGTCTTGAGGAGTATCTGCATCAAACTGGGGGAGGGGGGGGGGCGATGTCAGTTTTATAATAGGGGCAATATTTATTATGCAGTTAATATTCTAAACAGCGGAGAATTGAAATTCGTCTGCTACGCCGCGTTAGGGTTAACCTTAAATACCATTATGTCAAGAAGGGGGAGGGTACAGCAGTCAACTGTAGGGGCGAAATGTGGCAAGAAAAGTTACCGAGAAATGCACAAAGGGGGCTCCAGAACCGGAGAAAATTCAGACTTTACGAACTGAACACACACGGCTTCGCATCAAAGCAGTCCACATAGAAAACATTTCCATGGCATTTTTGTATCATTTCCATGGATCATTCGTACAAACATGGTCCTACAGGCGGGGTGGCGGGGGGGGGGGGGGGGGGGGTTGAGGCAATTGGACCAATGGGACAAAAGTTTTGATTTTTGAAATTGAATTTTTCTTCTATTTGAACGATCAATTGACTGTTGGTATATCGTAATGTCCTCTATATGATCTGCCATTGACTAGAATGAACATTTCGTTATACTGGCAGTGTAGTCTGCAATCTGATCCATTTCGACTTTTGTTAGTTTCTCGAAATTTCGCGCAACAGAAGTTGGGCTGCGTCTATTTTGGGGTCCTCAGGTGGGGGACCGAATAGGGAGCCCACCGGGAATTTTCCCGATGGACTAAACGGCCAGTGCGCCTCGGTTCGGCTGTGGTTAATTCTTAGTACTTATTTATCAATACTTACGCGAAATTATAGCCCTTTTCTCACGTCCTTTGGTTTTTCTGTTGAATTATTTGATTATGGAAGGCTGAATTCTCTATTGATTTCTCTCTTCATCTGCTTCTTACTTTGTCTACATGTATTCCGTAAATTCCACCCACGTAGTTTTTTGATTGTTGTTTAAAAGTTTACAAGTATCTTGCATACATCAACTTGAATCTAAGTGCATTCATGTTGTCCAACTATTGACCCCACTTCTAAATCAGCATGCGATGTTTGGCACGTTCGGCTTTAAATCACTAAATTGATTGTGTGCCTTGACCCTATACCGGACAAGCAGCCCGGTCAACCAAAAAGAAGGCCTAAAAACTCTATCGACTCCAATAATTTATTGAGATAAAACCAGAACATTTCGTCGCCTAAGTGCTAGAATGTTCTATGTCCCATAGGGGACATAGAACATTCTAGCACTCGGGCGACGATTTGTATAAAGCATGTACATTTTGTAAATCTATGCAAAGAATATTCGAAACGCAAAATTTTAAAAACAATTATTACTCGAAAGAAAGTACAAATCGGGTCATATTTAGCTATGTGCGCCTTTTAGCCAGCAGTGTAAAGCAAGAAATATCTCCATCTTATATACAGTTTAATCCCTACTCATCGATTCCAGTTTTTTGTTCAAGATTACCTTTAACACAGGTAATTTTTGCTTTATACAAAATAGTTCCATTTCATAGTTTTTCCAAAGAAAGGCAGTAAACAATACATTCGTTGAAGAATTGAGCCCTAAGTTTTTTTTCACAAAACGGTAGAGGTAGTATTGGAATTGAAGGGTGCAGATTTAAAGTCTCCTCAATCTTTACCAACGTAACAGATACATCCGCAGAACGCTATTTACAAAAATCACCATTCAAGTTTTGGGTTTTGTAGTTTGTGAGTCCAAAAAGGACCAGTGATCTCTCATTCCAGTGAAGGGTAATTAGGTATGTTCTGGAAGCGAAAGTTGAAAATTTGAGTTATTCACTAAACTGTATAGCAACTGTCATCTGCCTTCGTCGTGTCAACTGAGTGATTACCTGAGGAATAATAAGTGACCCGTTTCCTCGATTTTGTCGTACCTTATTTGCTATTTCCTGATAACACTGCGTTTTTTATCAAGTAATCAATATACCAGCTACCAAATATGTAATATACGTGATTGCTAAGGAGTCGAATGGCCACCAACAGAGTGACGAACTGGAGTACGCTGGCAGTATAGTTGTGACGTATGTTCCAATTTTATTTTATCTTCAGCGTTGGGAAGACCCTTTTCGTCCACCTACATCCTTATAATATGTCACTCTGTTATAGTATAATGTGAGTCGTCAATCGTTTTCAAGTGTAATCTCGATGAATAAAAGAAAGAACAGCTTGGAACGTAAAAAAAATGTTTTTTTGTATTTCCAGCCTATTCTTTTCCCGTGTCCACGTCTACAATTTTTCTACGGTTCGGGGGTACTCTTAATTTTTATTGGCTATCACTGTCACTCCCACTGAACCCTCGACCAATCAGGATCTTTAGCTAAGGAGCGCATCAAAGGGGTTGGGAGAGGACTCCCCCAATACTTTTCCAGTCGGGACATCTTCGTTTGGATTGGGGTTCTTGCACATCGATTCGCTCTTGACTGTAATCACGTACATTCTTACGAGACGAGATCTGATACTTGGACGTATGTCACACACACAATTGGTCAGATAAATGGAGGTCTGCGGTACCCGATTCGGGCTGTTTGGGGCCCAGTTAGACCAGTTTGGAGTTCGGAACGTGCTAATTAAATAAACGGTTACGTCACGACTGCTACATTTATCCCCCTAGAGATAAGAAATACAGTTTCAAGAAGTCCTTGAGGGTTTTTTTTCAACTATAAACCCGACAGACTAATATTCCAACTACATCATCAAGACATGCCTTCGACGAAGGCATGTCTTGATGATGTTGTTGGAATATCTCATCAATCGGGACATGATCATCACAGTCGGGACAAATCAGGTTTACGGCGCCATGCCTTCCCCCATCGGTCATATTCGAGACAAACATGAATTAGTTCAGTTTAGTTTGAACGTATTTTATTTGGCACCAAAATACAAATATGATTGGGGGTATGATTGGAATGGAAGCAAAGGATTAAGAACGAGGCAACGATTTCATGGCTTGTCTTAGATTTATTACGTAGACAATGTTTTTCTAATTCGTTTGTTTATCTCAGATTTGCCAGGTGGCCGTTTATGGCTTTCCTTATTTTCAAATCAGGCGGGACAAGGAGAACGACAGAAATCGCTCGACTCAAAACTCCAGGCCTGGGAGGCGGTAAGGTTGCATCCCCTTCACCTTACACGAAATTTCAAGTTGTATGTGCAGGATGGAGAACACCTTTTCATTAAATCTGTTATGGGCAAACGACCCGGCATATGATGTTATTGAAAAACAAACCCAAATATGCTGGGGAGTTTCTTTATATATGTATATTTGTATTGCTTTGCTTTCCAGTATTTTACGCTGCTGGAATAGGAAGTTGCAGTATGCCCAGCGAGATGTGGTATTCCTTCAAAAGCATGATTGTGTCCTTCAGAATTTAAAGAAGGTCTTTGCCACTCTTTATCTTAGACAATCAGAAGCAGTTTTGGTATGCACTTCACACTTTCATGTAGTGCCTTAAGGACATGTGGACCAAGTATTATGAGCACTTCAGTTTACGTAATAATTGTTTTCCAGGAATTGTTGTGGGTTCAGTTTCTAATAGGGGATCGGAAACCAACATTCAACACTCATCCAGTATGATTGCGTTCCTCAAAGTATACATGCGGGCCTGTGTCAGGCTTTGTCTGAGGCCAGCCAAAGTACTTTAGTTGTACTGTAAACCAGAGTGTTTTTCACACTTTTATGTAGCTGCAATATGGGATTGTGTTTTGTGGTAATAATGAGCACTTCAGCTAAAGGGTTTGATTGTGTCCTTCCGAATATACATAAACTCATTGAACCAGTAGAAATTTCAGGACCTCAAAACAAATATGTGAGAGGTGGGTCATCCGGTATTGTAGCTAAAATAAGTCAAATTTGAGCCCACTTGACCAAATTATGACTAACAAATTGTACTGACTTTTTGATCAGCGATTTCTTGAGAGCAGCTATGACTAGATTTGATGTAAAATATTTTTAAAAAAATCAACGGGTTAAGAGTTAGGCATATTTGTAGGAGCGTCGAGGGGAGGGGGTGGGGTGGCGGTGTATAGAGACTTTGAACCTGACTAATTTTTGCATTCGGGACATTTTCGTCCGGATTGGAGTCTGAGATATCGACTGGTTCTTGCTGGCAATCGTGCAATTTCTTACAAGACTAGATTTGATACCCGGATTGATTTCACACACACAATCATGCACACAGTCTGCCATAGAAATGGAGGTCTCATGTTACCAATTTGGAGTTCCGTCGCGGTATGGGTTAATTGAATAAGAGGTTGCGTAACGACTTCAACATATATATTTTATTTATCCACAAACACATTTCTAAAAAGTCTTTAGTTATTTAACTATAATCGCGGTAGACTAGTAATATGCTATCTACATCATGAAGGCATGTCATCAGCGAAGGCTTGCCTTTATGATACAGTTGGAACATTTTGTTAGTGGAGACTCGAGCCATCATAGCCACCATAGTCAAGACAAACCGGGTTTACACCCCACCCACCCCATTGATTATCTTCTCGACGCCGTTTCACATTTGATAATGCCCATCCGCCGGACGACAGACATTTTCACTCGTGTCCATCCTCATTTCTCTCACAATAATCTTGTTTATACCATGATTACCTAGTCTACTATATATGAAAAGCCTATGACATAAATTTTAGCTTTACACACCAACCGTGATGAACACGCCAGCAATCGGATTTCAATAGTAAAAATTTACACCTGATCCACGTTGACCTTTGGAGACGTCGATCTGAATGCAAACTTGTCTAAATTTATTGCACGTCGCCTCGCGAAGAGTGAAATGGAAATGGCAATTATTTATTACGTTTTTAAATGGGTTTACCCCATAAGATCCCAAAACAAAAATTAACAAACATACATTGTCTCATGTTAATAAAGCAAGAATAACTCGAAATAGTATGTTATTATGTTACTAAAACGACAAAGGCTCAGTTTCTTTTTTTCATTTCGTTTCGGTGATAAAATTGACAGCGGAAGTACTGCCCACCGATCCTCGTGTAAACAAAGACAAATTTGCTCGTATGTACGTCTGGTGCTCAGAAAAATGGAGAAAAAATAATAGCGGCTCTTATTAATCTGACGATCATGGTATAAATAAAATATACCCAAAGTAGCTTGGTGCACCAAATGATCACCACTCGTGGTGAAGTGGTGTTAACCGTGCGCCGAAGGCTCGCGGTTAACACCACTTCACCACTCGTGGTGAATATTTGGTACACCAAGCACCTATTTTCTGCCGCCCACTCTCAACACGTGTATTGGCACATGTGTCATACTGGGACCTCATCGATGAATCGATATCATCAGCTAGAAATTACCTCTCTATGGGATGTGTTATTGTCGGCGACTTGAACGCAAATTGTCTACCGACAATCCACCCCAAAATTTGAAGACTTGAAACTGCACACAACCTTGTCCAGGTTGTTAAGAAGTCAAATCGAATCGGTGAGAACTCAAGTACTCTAATAGATCTAGTGCTCACTTCTTCCCCGAACCTGATCTACAGTATCGAAGTCACTCCCCCTTTTTGTAGAGACCACCTTGCCACTAGTATCAAATTGAAATCTATAAACCCTAATCTTTCCTCTTATAAACGATTTGCTTGGGATTACAAAAATATGGTTGCAGATAGTCGTCTGTTACAATCACTTTTGAATTTTAACTGGAATATCTTTTTTCGAATCCGGCTCAGTTGACGATATCACAGGAAAAATAACAGTCCATGTTATGGAAACTGTGAGATCGTTTACTCCTGCTAGATCGATCTTAATTCGTCCAAATGACAAACCTTGATGACATCCTTTGTACGAAGACAAATGCGCACACGTAATAGGGCACACAAAAAAGCGAAAAGAACAAATAGGATTGAAGACTGGCAAAATTTCAGGAGAATTCGAAACTATTCTATAAATTGCGTTAGTCATGCGAGAAAAAGTTTTCATATCAATTTAGAAGAGTCTGTATCCATTTGAAAACCATCCTCTAAGCAGTGGTGGAAGAGTTTGAAAAATTCCACCAATCAGCAGTCTATAAGGGCAACCTTTCCCCGTTGCTCGCGGATGATGAAATTATAAACGATCCAGAAGATATCTCGACTATCTTCAACAACTATTTTACAAGTCAGTTTTATACTATAGTCGAAAGAGAATTATCTTGCATTTATAAGAAACCGACGAGGTGGAGGTTGAATTATTGTTATCAAAATTAGATACGATAAAGGCTAGTGACCCTGACCAAATAAGCAATATAATATTGAAACAATTCTCGAGGCAACTATCCTTTCCGCTCTCCACATTATTTAACCTGTCTTTGCCAACTGGAGTCTTTCCCAAATACTGGAAACACGCAAATGTTATACCAATCTATAAAAAATTATCACAAAACGATAAAGAGAATTACCGACCCCTGTCTTTGACTAGTTGTGTTAGTAAGGTACTAGAAAAGATAGTTTTCCATCGCGTGTATAGATTTCGTGTTGACATTATTCGCCTTACTGACCTTCATTCTGGTTTTAGGCCGGGATATAGTACGGTATTTCAATAGATAATTACATAAAATCTGCACTGGATAAAGATTCAGAAGTCCGCTTTGTCTTTTATGACATACGCAAAGCGTTTGATAGGATTTGGCATGGTGGTCTGCTACACAAACTTGATGCTATTTCGGTGAGGCGTGGACTTTTAACGTAGTTTGGAAGTTATTTGACTGATCGTACACAAACAGTTGTCATTAACGGAAAGAGCTCCACAAAAAAGTAATACTTGCTGGAGTTCCCCAAGGGTCTGTTTTAGGACCTCTTCTTTTCAATATATACATAAATGGTATCGTCCATGATATCCATTCGAATATAAGATTATATGCAGACGGCACGTCCCTATTTATTCTTGTAGAGGACGAAAATGAGGCTGCAAACATTCTGAACGGTGACAAGGAACGAATTGGTTTATGGGCAGATACTTGGCAAGTGTTTTTTAACCCCAGCAAAACAGAAGAGAAAAATTATCCCAAATTCGAAGCCGCATCTCTACTTAAATGGTTCTCTTATAACCGAAGTTAACGTACACAAACATCTAGGACTAATGTTTCGAAACTCGGGATCTTGGGGTAATCACGTAGATTGTATTATTGATAAAGTCAGTCCAGTGATAAACTGCCTCCGTAGCTTAAAATATAAATTGTCCAGATCAGCTTTGGAAACTCTGTATACTCATTTCATTCTCCCACGTTTTGACTACGCTGATGTTATTTGGGATAACTGTCCAAAAGTTAAACTAGATGAATTCGAAATTTTACAATCGGACGCTCTTCGATCAATATGCCGTATTCCCAGGGGCACAAGTCACGGGCCTGTATAGCTCAAAACAGGTTTTATTACATTACAAGAGCGCAGAAAAAGACACAAAATAGTTACTATGTTTGGCATTATGTCTGATAATGCGCCTCATTATCTCGCGGCAATGATTCCGCCACAAGTGTCGGAATATACAAATTATCCACTTCGTTTATCAAGCAACCTATGTGAAATACAATGTCGTACTAAACTTTTTTAGGACTCTTTTTTCCCGTCCGCTGTAAGACTCTGGAATGATATGGATATAAATATGAGAAGCTGTGGGTCTGTACAGGTACTGAAACACATTCTTAGAAGAAACGGTCCTATCACTCCAGTGTATTATAATGCTGGTGGGAGAAGAGGCCAGATATTGCACTGCAAATTAAGATTAAGATGTAGCGACTTAAATGGTCACATGTATGAACGATTTCTGCGCGATGACCCGAAATGCTCTTGTAATCACGAATACGAGGACTCTGAACACTAATTTCTTTTTTGTCCAATTTATAATACCCAAAGAGAAATTATGTTTTGTTTCAAAGGATAGGTTGCACCATTGAAGAAATTAACATTATCTTATCCGGAAATGAAACGAAAACATATTCAGAAAATATTCGCATATTTGGAACCGTGCATAACTATATCGAACAAACGATGAGATTCCAATGATTACCCGAGAAGTAGAATAACTTACTTCAATCAGTCATTACATCCCATTGTAAGATTGAAGAGTCCTATCAAGACTTATGCCAAAAGTTAGTTTGACAGAAACTATGTAGCGGACTGTGTCTAGAACAAACTTCACAACTCTGCACTCGTTTACGCACCATTGTTGTTAAAATAAAAATGTATATTTTATGTATCGGTGAGGTATATACATAGGCTTCTGCCTGTTTACCAAACCATTTCATGACGAATAAAAATATTGTTTATAAAAAAAAAACTCGCAGAAGTATTGTTTTGGAAAAACGAAACATTTTAAGTTTATCCACAACAATGATCTGACGTACCCCATAGGAATGAGGTCATTCGATCGGTGAATCGTAAACAATAATGATCGGATAAAACAGTTACACACCTAAAAGAGTCAAGTGGGGGCGCGGTGGCTCAGTTGGTAGAGGTGCAGGCTGCAAGCCGAGAGGTCCTCGGTTCGAATCCCACCTGCGGCAACCGCGTTGTGTCCTTGGGCAAGACACTTCACCCCAATTGCCTACATGGGGGCACGATGACGCTGTGTACTGAGGCGTACTGCACGTCGATGGTGCGCATGTCTTCAACCAATCTAACCCTGCCTGTGCTGCGGTGCAGAGGTCAGAGTTACGATGTTGGAGAGCTGACAGCTGCTCGTCGTTGCTCGGTGGTTCTCTCCGGGTACTCCGGCTTCCTCCACCCGTAAAACTGTCACGGTCACGATTAGCCATTGTGCATAAGTATGTGACCTTAAACACCAATAAATAAATAAATAAATAAAAGAGTCAAGCGTAAATGGATTTTTTTTCCTCATAAATTGGAATCGAAACTGAAAACATTGATGAAAAACGTTCTCAAGTTAATGCTTTTGAAAAAGTTGAGTTTTGAAGGCATTCAATAGTTCCCTAAAGACACATTTAACCTAATAGTATCGGGGTTCAGATAGAGCGGAATGACAAAACATGTTTTTAAAAGATATCAAAGCAATCAAAGGATCTCCCAGTTGAACAAAATGGTTTTATAGCGCAGAGCTCATAACCACAAGAAGGAATGTATTACGAGAGAGTTTAACCCTGGTATTAGCCATTTTTTTAACCATCAATGTTTCAAAACATTGTGGTAATGCTTCGGTGACATATTTTAGTTTAACGACACTTTCGACACCCATAGTCACCTCTGGTCATCCCGTATCGGACACCTTCACGTATGCAGGAAGCCGGAATACAGAGAGATAATCAGCAAGAAGCAATTGTCAGACTCTCCAACGGATTAACTCTACACAGCCAGGCCTACTAGGAATTGAAGCCAAGTGCACCATCAACGTGTCCTGCACGAGAAAGCAACGCAATTACCGCTTGTCAGCATGGAACCGTGGATCCGAAGTTTAGGTTTGAAGTTCAATGTTTTAAGTCTGTGCCACCGTGGTGCCTATGTACTTTGTTAAAAGACTATATTTGATACCAGGACTAGAAAAAATATACACAGTACGCGATGTGTGTTTGAATCGGTGGGTGTTTTACATAACTTGGAATGGCGTTGTCATATTTAACTGGAGCCTACGGCTCTCGAGAAATATGACAACGCCATTCCAACTCGTTATGTAAACAACCAACGATTCAAACACACATCACGTTCTGTGTTTATTACACATCCCCCTCGCATTACAATTCATTTAAATAAATAAATTTTAATTCCGATGTTTAAACCCAAAGGTGAAGAGTCCGTTATTTTTGTTTAAAGCGACACTGATCAAATAGAGCGATAAAAAATCTATCTAAATTTCATTCGTTATCTTCTCTATTGGGCGTGTTTGTTGAAATGCATATCGTAGTTTCTCTACAGCTGGTGTCCATTCACGCCTGACCATTTTTAATATTATCTCATTTTTGGTTAACTCATTTTTTTGTGAACTGACTTTATTTTGTTTTGGACGTTTTCATTTTCACACAACGCGACAGCCGATCGATAATTTATAACGATATTTGGAAACTTTCGAAGCGTTACTGACGGCTCGTCGGGAAAGGAACTAGTCTAAACGGTGCGGGGGAAAAGTTCCGGCTTGTACATCACCAGCTAAATACAGAAACATTTATGTCATTGCGGCGATTCCGTTAAATACAAGGGTTTAAAGTTTAATGGCTGTGTAATAAAAGACTAGATTTGTTCCAGGATTTCGTATCACACACACATTCGGTCATACACAAATGGAGGTACGTAATCCCAATTCCGGCTGTTCAGGCCCAGCGTGAGCATTTTTCATTTATTAGGCTTTCCCTCTGGAAAAGACTATTGTTTTTGTACGGATTATTTTTAATTTTTTTTTGGGGGGGGGGGGGGAGGGGGGGGGGGGGTGGGGGGAGAGGGGTGGTCCACACATTTTGTCCGTACGATTGAGAAGCCATTTTCGAACCGATTTTCACAAAATTTTGCACACTCATAGAGGGGCACAACATCTAAAAATAAAAATTGTGATAAAATGGGATGTTTTTGGACACCAACAGCACCCAATGGGTACGCCACAAAGAAAAGTGCCTTCTGTTATCGAGCGCGAAGTATATACGGAAACATTTTTGTAAGTAGTAAGGGTGTTCAAAAGTCGAAGTCTTAACCCATTTTGGAAAGGCTAAAGAGAGTTACTCCAGCTTAAAATTCCCATTTTCTGTGAATTTCTCCAAAAGCAACTTGTAAGGTTTCAAGAAAAATTTACGATTCGCAGGTCTTTGTGTGACATTACAAGTTGCATGGACAAAGTATTCCGGTGAGCGTTTATTAACCCTCTACAAGCTGCCAACCATCGTAATTTTGTTGAAACGGGCTGTTTTCGGACACGCACAACAACCAATTGTATATCCGAGAGATAAACATAATCTCCTTTGTTGGAAGTGGAATTTACCGCGGACCATTTTTGTAGGTTATAAGGGTATTCAAAAAACCACGCGTTAACCCCTTTTGGGGTTGTTAACATCGATACCCATCAAAAGCTTAAAAAAATCATTAGGCTTTTCCCTCTGGAAAAGACTATTGTTCTTCTACGAAAAATGATTTACATGCTCGCATTCACAATTGCCTACTGGGCATATTTTCTGTTGGAAGTTTGGTTGTAAAGCTTAACGCTCTGTCCATTCTATTTGCATAAAGATGGGTGCAGTCCCCAAAAAACTCTCGTTTTTACAGAATTTGGTACGTTTAAGTGACGATTTACTCCATTCCTAATTGATTGAGCGCTTAATGTTTTTTATGGCTGTATGCAGCAGTCATAGTATGACAACTTTTGTTTTATATATCATTATCAAAAGTTAAACCCTTGTCAGATTTGAGACTTCCCGAAATTCGGATTCACAGTTCAATTCCAAGAATATTGTCTGATATAAGGTTGCTGTAAAATTTAACGCAATCCCTGACTCGGTTGCATAAAGATGATGCCGGTGTGACAGGAATGATAGTCCGTAGGAAAATTAGTCCCTCTGGACTATTATTCAGCGGAATTATAGTCCTAGGTCTAACATTTCTACGAATAGTAGTCCGCCGGACTACTATTCCTAGAAATGTTAGACCTAGGACTATAATTCCGCGGAATAATAGTCCAGAGGGACTAACGTTCCTACGGACTATCATTCCTGTCACACCGGCGTAAAAAAAACTCTCATTTTTTCAGAATTTCGTAGGTTTGAGTGACAATTTACTCCATTCCTTATTCATTGAGAGCTGAATGTTTTCTATGCCTGCATGCAGCAAGCATAGTATGGCAACTTTTATTTTATACGTTACTATTAAAGGTTTAACCCCCGGCAGATTTGAGAGTTCCCATGTGGATACAGTTGGAATAATTGTTATTTTCGTAAAATCAATCCCTTAATATATTGGTAACCGTTCAGTGGACTTTCGGTGGTGCAACATGAAACTGCAAATAGTTAAGGCTGAGCAGTTCATCAAATAGACAGATATAATGTCAAACTCGTTCGGTGACCGGTAAATAATTAATGGAAAAGTCATTGAATTGAGAATAAAGTAGGGACGAATCGGCCCTTCGGTTTCCACGTGATCCACGGTGTTTCCAAGCGCACTCGACACTCTACAAAGATACTAAAGTGTCGGACAGTAGAACACATTCTGAGAATTTCAAGTAGCTGCCTTGCGTGGTTTGCGCACAACTGGCGTATATCCGACACTGTGTCTATTGAATCTGAATGTCAAATTGGACAAATTACGGCTTTTTCGCCACCGGATTGTGTTGTCTGTTTCTGCCGGGGCGGTCTAAAATAAGCAGTTTAACTCCAACCTTTCTGTGCCATATAAATGTGCGAATATTTCAAGCTGAACAGTTCATCAAATAGACAGAAATAATGCCAAACTAGACCGGTAACAGGTAAATAGTGAATGGCAACGTCATTGCATTGAGAATAGAGTAGGGACGATTCGTCCCCTCGGTTTCCACTCGATCTACATTGTGGAGATACTGACCTGTCGAGCAGGGATAGCAGAACAACTTCTGAAGATTTCGTGAAGCTGTCTTCAGTGGTATGGACGCAGTGGGCGTTTGAGCGACACTGCTGTCTGTTCAATTTTCATGTCAAATCACCTGAATTACCGCTTTTTCGCATTAACCCATGCGCGATTTCTGTCCTCTTTTCATTTCTGTCAATTATCTAACTGTTGCCGACTTGGCGTGTTCCATTTGGCGCCATTGTACACGATGCATCTTTCAGTCACCAGCATCTCTCCACCAGTAACTGTGAATCCAAAGTTTCAAACGGAACTATCTCAGAGGAGGAGCACTGCCACAACCCCAGACATATACCCAGCGTCAGGTCGCACCGGATAGAAAACGACCAAATTCAAACAATTACCTCCAGTCATCAAAACGCTTTATCACAGCCAATTCTTGGCCGATTGCCATGAAATTTTCACTCATTCTTCACAAATAGTTACCGCATCATTAGTCTGTGTGAAACACACAGACTATTGTTTTTGCACAGTTTTTTTTTCCTTTTTCTTTTCTTTTTTTTCTTTTTTTTTTTCTTCTTCTTCTTCTTCTTCTTCTTCTTCTTCTTCTTCTTCTGTCTTCTCATCACTTTTTTGTCCGCAAGATAACTCGAAAACCAATTGCCTTATCTCGTTGATTTTTGGCATGCTGATAGACAGCCACAAGTTCTCGGCACCGAATATTTTTCAGATTCCTGGGGTATCAGGGGTGTCTGTAGGGGTGTTTTGAAAGTGGGTCACGCCCATATCTCAGGCGTGGTATGACCTACAGACCTGGGACCAACACCAAATGAGTCGACATTCGATGGAGGTTCAAAATATGGGTCAAGGTCACGGAGGTCATCTAGGGGTCATTGAGTGCATTTTTCAGAATTGCTGGAAATCACATTTTTTGACCCCCTAAAGTATTCCTGACGTACACACATGCATTTTGACGTAAAAAAAGTGGGCGTGGCCAAATTTTTTTAAAGTGGGTCACGCTCATATCTCAAGCATGGTATGACGTATGGACCTGGGACCAACACCAAATGAGTCGACACTCGATGGAGATTCAAAATATGGGTCAAGGTCATGGAGGTCACCCAGAGGTCATTAAGTGCATTTTTCATAATTGCTAGAAATCACATTTTTTGCCCCCCTAAAGTATTCCTGACATATGCACATGCATTTTGACGTGAAAAAAGTGGGCGTGGCCAAAATTTTTGAAAGTGGGTCATGCTCATATCTCAAGCATGGTATGACATATGGACCTGGGACCAACACCAAATGAGTCGACACTCGATGGAGATTCAAAATATGGGTCAAGGTCACGGAGGTCACCTAGAGGTCATTAAGTGCATTTTTCATAATTGCTAGAAATCACATTTTTTGACCCCCTAAAGCATTCCTGACATACGCACATGCATTTTGACGTGAAAAAAGTGGGCGTGGCCAAAATTTTTGAAAGTGGGTCACGCTCATATCTTAAGCATGGTATGACGTATGGACCTGGGACCAACACCAAATGAGTCGACATTCGATGGAGGTTCAAAATATGGGTCAAGGTCACGGAGGTCATCTAGGGGTCATTGAGTGCATTTTTCAGAATGCTGGAAATCACATTTTTTGACCCCTAAAGTATTCCTGACGTACACACATGCATTTTGATGTAAAAAAAAGTGGGCGTGGCCAAATTTTTTGAAAGTGGGTCACGCTCATATCTCAAGCATGGTATGACATATGGACCTGGGACCAACACCAGATGAGTCGACACTCGATGGAGATTCAAAATATGGGTCAAGGTCACGGAGGTCACCTAGGGGTCATTAAGTGCATTTTTTTATAATTGCTGGAAATCACATTTTTTGACCCCCTAAAGCATTCCTGACATACGCACATGCATTTTGACGTGAAAAAAAGTGGGCGTGGCCAAAAAATTTTTGAAAGTGGGTCACGCTCATATCTCAAGCATGGTATGACGTATGGACCTGGGACCAACACCAAATGAGTCGACACTCGATGGAGATTCAAAATATGGGTCAAGGTCACGGAGGTCACCTAGGGGTCATTAAGTGCATTTTTTTATAATTGCTGGAAATCACATTTTTTGACCCCTAAAGTATTCCTGACGTATACACATGCATTTTGACAGAAAAAAAGTGGGTGTGGCCAAAATTTTTGAAAGTGGGTCACGCTCATATCTCAAGCATGGTATGACGTATGGACCTGGGACCAACACCAAATGAGTCGACACTCGATGGAGATTCAAAATATGGGTCAAGGTCACGGAGGTCGCCTAGGGGTCATTAAGTGCATTTTTTATAATTGCTGGAAATCACATTTTTTGACCCCCTAAAGCATTCCTGACATATGCACATGCATTTTTGACGTGAAAAAAGTGGGCGTGGCCAACATTTTTGAAAGTGGGTCACGTTCATATCTCAAGCATGGTATGACGTATGGACTTGGGACCAACACCAAATGAGTCAACACTCGATGGAGATTCAAAATATGAGTCAAGGTCACGGAGGTCACCTAGAGGTCATTAAGTGCATTTTTCATAATTGCTAGAAATCACATTTTTTGACCCCTAAAGTATTCCTGACGTATACACATGCATTTTGACAGAAAAAAAGTGGGTGTGGCCAAAATTTTTGAAAGTGGGTCACGCTCATATCTCAAGCATGGTATGACGTATGGACCTGGGACCAACACCAAATGAGTCGACACTCGATGGAGATTCAAAATATGGGTCAAGGTCACGGAGGTCGCCTAGGGGTCATTAAGTGCATTTTTTATAATTGCTGGAAATCACATTTTTTGACCCCCTAAAGCATTCCTGACATATGCACATGCATTTTTGACGTAAAAAAAGTGGGCGGGGCCAACATTTTTGAAAGTGGGTCACGTTCATATCTCAAGCATGGTATGACGTATGGACTTGGGACCAACACCAAATGAGTCAACACTCGATGGAGATTCAAAATATGAGTCAAGGTCACGGAGGTCACCTAGAGGTCATTAAGTGCATTTTTCATAATTGCTAGAAATCACATTTTTTGACCCCCTAAAACATTCCTGACATACACACATGCATTTTGACGTAAAAAAAGTGGGCGTGGCCAAATTTTTTGAATGTGGGTCACGCTCATATCTCAAGCATGGTATGACGTATGGACCTGGGACCAACACCAAATGAGTCGACACTCGATGGAGATTCAAAATATGGGTCAAGGCCACGGATGTCACTTGGGGTCATTAAGTGCATTTTTCATAATTGCTAGAAATCACATTTTTTTGACCCCCTAAAGCATTCCTGACGTACACACATGTATTTTGATGTAAAAAAAGTGGGCGTGGCCAAAATTTTTGAAAGTGGGTCACGCTCATATCTCAAGCATGGTATGTCGTATGGACCTGGGATCAACACCAAATGAGTCGAAACTCGATGGAGATTCAGAATATTGGTCAAGGTCATGGAGGTCACCTAGGGGTCATTAAGTGCATTTTTTACAATTGCTAGAAATCACATTTTTTGACACCCTAAAGCATTCCTGACATACACACATGCATTTCTGTTAAAAATATGTTTACAACATTTACTGGGAAATGAGTTAGCTGAAGCAGTAACCATTATCTAAAACAGAAATCTCCAGAGAGAAAGCTGAGATAGAATTCTTTGTTACATTGAACAGCACTGTATATTTATGTTGTATCATGTTAGAAAACTTCAGTCTCAGTCATTGAAGAGAGAGAGAAACCTTCACTTTTCAAAGCATTTTTTTAAAAAAATCTATTTATTCTCAATCATAACTCAGGATTGAGAGGTTTTGGGATGGAGTGGTGTGTGGCTTTCTCGAAACACCTATCACAGTTACAAAGTAATAGAATGGAATATTTGAATGGTCATATTTTAACCCTCTTAATACTTCGATGTGAGTAAAAAAATATCTTTAATATAACTCATGGCTACAGAATGTTTTTCGCTCTCTTTTCTGAAACATTTAATTCTATGTGGAATGGGACACCTTTTCAATGTGCTTTCCAAAACTAAGGGATTCTTAACCCTTTAACCAACATAACGGCAAAAAACGGCCAGCTTTATACACAGAAATGTCTATTCAGTTTTAATTACTTTTTCATTTTTGCTTGAAAAAACATACTAGCTTATGACCTTTCATTGGAATGAGCTCATTTTTTAAAGGATTATTTATTTATTGGTGTTTAATTTCACATATTTCTGCACAGTGGTTTACCATGGCCAGGATAGTTTTACGGGCGGAGGAAGCCAGAGTACCTGGGGAGGAGGACCTCTGGGCAAAAGCGAGCAACTATCAGATTCCCCACATACTAACTCCACACAAGCAGGGTTAGCATTGGTTGAATACAGGTGCACCATCGATGTGCAGTACGCTTTAGTACACATCGCCACCATGCACCCACGTAGGCAATGGGGTGAAGTGTCTTGCCCAAGGACAGAGTGAGGACCGCTCGACTTGCAGCCTGCACCTCTGCCAACTCAGCCATTGCGCCCCCATTTAACCCTTTACCCAACGGAGACGATAGCAAAATTTATTATTTCAAATATCATTTTTTTCAAATTTTCCAAACAATTTCAACAAAACCATATCATGGGACCCCTCGTTAGAACTAATATTTTTTCAGCTTCTCAATTTGCATATTACGCGGGCTGATGCGGCCGATTCGTTGGGTAAAGGTTTTTTTAAATTTTTATTGGTGTTTTAAGGTCACATATTTCTGCACAATGGCTATCCATGACCGTGACAGTTTTACGGGTGGAGGAAGCCGGAGTACCCGGAGAGAACCACCGAGCAACGGCGAGCAACTGTCAGCTCCCCAACATACCAACTCCACACAAGCAGGGTTAGCATTGGTTGAAGACAGATGGACCATCGACGTACAGTACGCCTTAGTACACAGCGTCACCGTGCCCCTACGTGGGCAATGGGGGTGAAGTGTCTTGCCCAAGGACACAACGCGGTTGCCGCAGGTGGGATTCGAACCGAGGACCTCTCGGCTTGCAGCCTGCACCTCTACCATCTGGGTAAAGGGTTAAAGGATTAAAATGGAATATTTAAAGCGAATATTTTAACCCTCTGAAAATCTTAATATGGGGGCACGGTGGCGCTGTGTACTAAAGCGTACTGCACTTCGATGGTGCACCTCTCTTCGAAAAAATCATTGAGAATAATGAAAACCATTTCCATTCTCACAGTGTTGTTCTAAACACACATGGATATAGATGGGACCTCGGTATTTTGACAATGCCAATAAGTCTTCAGACAGGCTCTTGGGGGTCTTCAAGGCCTTTCAACGTCTACATTCCAACATTACTGAACCTTTTTACTTGCAATATATTTTCCAGAGGTACCATGCATGCACTTCATCATTGCCTTGCTAATATGAACATTTGCCATCATCTACAAATATGGCAGATCCGGAGTTGGTGGAGCCAATATTTATAAAGTAGTTTATGCTCATACTTCAGGTTTAGTATGACCTATAGTAATGGTACCTACACCAAATGAGTTGAAACTTGCTGGAGGTTCAAAATGTGGTCCACTTCTATGCGGTCAAGAGAGGTCATTAAATGCATACTTTTTCGACCTATTGGGAATTTCATTTTATACCAATTAATGCAGTTCTGAGGATTATACATGTATTTCATCATTCAAGTAAATGGTAGCGGCAGTAATGTCCATTTCTGATTCCTCGATCGAACCCTATAAATGGTGTGCACATATATGCCTTTTCGGGTTTCTTAGAAAAATTGTTCTGATTCCTGTATGAATATTTTCTCCATGAAAGAATTTCACAAAAAGCAGTGGGGAGAAAGCTGTGACTGTCAAATACAATAACATGATCTATTTATTTAATCTCATTGTACAGAATTAATTCCCAAACCAAGTAAATATAAAAACAAACAACTTGATAATGAAGAATTCCAGTGTACATGTAATTGTAAAACTACACTCTAGATTTGTTATTGAAACCTATCACAATACTGTCAGGATGCCGGTAAAAGATGCAATACTGACATAGTTGAATGTTCTGTTAACTGTGTTAGTGCTATGACTGTTTAAAATTAATTTATTAGAGAAGTTCTAGTTTTATGTATGCCTTGTTTAGGTCACTAGATGCTTTTAAAAGCAGGCTTTCAAATGAGCTCTTGGGTTTTTTTTAAGGTTTTTATGACAATATCTCCGACATAGAGATTATGCACCCTTTGTCAGCGCGACAACTCAAATACGGACCGTCCTATCTCTATGCATTTTGGCATGCTGGTTAACAATAACCAGTTTGCACTTATCTGTTTTTTTCACCCGTTCGATCTGAATGTCAGATGACAGATCTGAAGTTGGTGGAGCCATTATTTCAAAGTGGGTTGCGCTCATTCTTCAATGTAGATGTGGACATGGGACTACACCGACTGAGTTAAACATTGCTGGAGATTCAATATATGGTCTACCTGAATGAGGTCATCAAGTGCATATTATTCAGAAAGACTGGGAAATGCATTTACACCTTAATGTATTTCTAAAGTTTATGAATGTATTTCATCACTCAAATTAGTGGGCAGAGCCAAAATTGTCCATTTCTGATTCGTGTATCGAACCCTTTAAATGCTGGTCACATATATGCCTTTTCTGGTTTCTTATAAAAATTGTTCTGATTCCTGTATGAATATCTGTAAATACTGTTAATGAAAAACCCATTTCTGATTTGTTAAAAAATATTTTACACCAGAAGATAAGCCTCCATAAATTCTCTTTCTGTAGAGTTTATTCCTGATACTTTAACCCTTTTCACACAGATTGAATTTACTGGATGCAGTAAATTCTGTTTCTCTAGTTTCACACCAATTTCGCATTCTATCATGTTGAATGTCAGGAGAGCGTACGTGCATGTTCGGGGTGTGTGTGTGCGTTTTTAACCCTCTACAGGCTACAAAGCATCGTAATTGTGTTGAAATGGGCTGTTTTCGGACACGCACAGCACCCAATGTATACCCGAAAAATAAACATAATTTCCTTTGTTGGAAGTGGAATTTACCGAGAACCATTTTTGTAAGAAATAGGGGTATTCAAAAAAGCGTTAACCCCTTTTGTTGTGATTAATAGTGATACCCATCAAAAGCATAAATGAAAGTGTCAATGACACTGTAGCTCAACTTGACAAACTTGAATTTGGTAAGTTATAAGTGAAATGGCAAAATTGAAGATCATTGGGACCAATGTTGGTGAAATTTAAAAATAACAGCATTGTGTGTGCACAACGTTAGGGTAATCCATGCATTTTTAAATGTAAACTGTACGCCGCCATGGCTAAAGGAAGAATGTAGATACACAAATGCAGTAAGTTCAGAGGTTATTGTAAACGGCAACTTCTTACACAGAAATGAATGCTAATCAATAGCTCTTATCTGAAGGTCTTGCCTAATGAGCACACCAAGTTCAAAAACAATCCTATGATAAATGTGGCCTGTAGGTCATGTCAAACAATGTTGATGCCCAAATGCAATAAATTCAAAGATTGTTGCTAACAGCAACAGGTTTTGATGGAAATGAAAAGAAAATCAATAGCTCATATGTTTGTCACCCTGCATAAGCTTAAGTTTAAAAAAAACCTGATAATGAATGTGCCCTCAGATGCATGCCAAAGGAAGATGCTAAGGCACAAATACACTAAGTAGAAGGTCTTTGCTTGTGGCAATGGTTTTTTGAATGAAAATTCATAAATATACCCTGCAGAGAGTGAAAAAGGGATAAGTTGATGCACAAATGCAGTAAGTTCAAAGGCTGGTGATAACGATAATAATTTTTTACACCAAGTTTGCAAGCGATCCAATCATAAATGTGCCCTGCAGGGAGTGTCAAAGGGATATATTGATGCTTAACTGCAGTAAGGTTTTACTAAGTTCATCAAAAGCCATTGCAAGTGGCAACAGTTTTTTGATGGAAATCGACGAAAATCGATAGCTTCCATCTAGAGGTAACCCCAAACAAGCATACAAAGTTTCAAACCGATCTCATCATAAATGTGACCTGTAGGGCAAGTCAAATGAATATATTGATGCCTGACTAAACTAAGTTCAAAGATTGTTGCCAGCGGCAACATTTTTTGACAGACGGAAATGGAAGAAAATCGATAGCTCCCATCTAGAGGTCACCCCAAACAAGCCTGCCAGGTCTCAAAGCAATCCGATGATAAATGTGCCCTGTAGGGTGTGCCAAAGTGAAATATTGAGGTCTTCTGACTAAACTAAGTTCTAATAACGTTGGCTGCGGCAACATTTTTTGACGGAAATTAAAGAAAATCGATAGCTCCCATCTAGAGGTCACCCTAAACAAGCATACCAGGTCTCAAAGCAATCCGATCATAAATGTGCCCTGTAGCGTGTGCCAAAGGGAATTATTGAGGTCTGACTAAACAAAGTTCTAAGAACGTTGGCCGCGGCAACATTTTTTACAGAAATTGAAGAAAATCGATAGCTCCCATCTAGAGGTCACCCTAAACAAGCATACCAGGTTTCAAAGCAATCCAATCATAAATGTACCCTGTAGGGTGTGCCAAAGGGAAATATTGTGGTCTGACTAAACTAAGTTCTACGAACGTTGACCGCGGCGACAATTTTTGACGGAAATTGAAGAAAATCAATAGCTCCCATCTACACGTCACCCCAAACAAGCATACCAAGTTTCAAAGTGATCTGATCATAAATGCGACCTGTGAGGTGTGCCAAAGGAAATTGTGGACGTACGTACTAACGTACTAACATACCAACGTACGTACGCACGCCGACGGACGAGAAGTGATGGCAATAGCTTAGCTTGACTTTGTCAAGTTGAGCTAAAAATTCATGTTTTCCCTGAATTTCTTTACAAACATCTTGTAGGGTTTTCAAGAGAAAATGGCCATTGATAGGTCTTGGTGTCACATTACTAGTTGCATTGATAAATTATTTCGGTAAGCATTTGTTAACCCACCGTGGGCTGCTAAATGTCAAAATTTTGAAAAATAGTCTGTTTTTGGACACCAACAACAACAAATGGGAATGCCACAGAGAAACGTAATTTCTTTTACCGGACACAAAACTGACAGGGAAACATTTTTGTAAGTACTAAGGGTATTCAAAAATCGAGGCCTTAGCCCATTTTTGACTAGTTAAGGAGATATACCCCTAAAAAGCTTAAAATGCAAGTTTTCTGTGGATTGCTTTAAAAAAATTTCAAGAAAAATTGACCATTCGCAGGTCTTAGAGTGACATTACAAGTTGCATAGACAAAATATTTCGGAAAGCATTTGTTAACCCTCCAGAGTCTGCCAAGCATAGCCATTTTGTGAAAATGGGCTGTTTTTGGGCACCCATAACACCAAATGTGTAACTGCGAAATAAACAGAACCTACTTCATCGGAAGTGGAATTCATTGAGGATCATTTTTGTAAGTAATGAAGATATTCGCAAAACCAAGCATTAACCCGTTTTGGGCTGGTTACAGAGCGATACCCCTCAAAAGGTTAAAAATTCATGTTATCCGAGGATTTCTCTAAAAACATCTCGTAGATTTTCAAGAAAGAATGGCCATTCTCAGATCTTAGTGCGACATTACAAGCTGCATGTACAAAATATTCCAGTAAGCATTTCTTAACCCTATGCAGGTTCTCAAACATCAAAATGCTGATAAAATGGGCTGTGTTTGCGTACCCACAGCACCCAAAGTTAAGAGGAGAGATCAACATAAGTGGAAGTAGAATTCACTGAGAATTATTTTTGGAAGTAATAAGAGTATTCAAAAAAAAAAACAACACTTAACCCGTTTTGGAGTGGATAAACAATGATACCCATCAAAAGCTTAAAATTCATGTTCTCCCTGGATTTCTCTGAAAACATATTGCAGATTTTATAGAAAAAATGGCCATTCGCAGTTCTCGGTGTGGCATTTCAAGTTGCATGGAAAAATATTCCTGTTAGCACTTGTTTTCCCTCCACAAGCTGCCAGACATCAATATTGTGGATACATTTGAGAATAAATGAACCATTTTCAAATAGCCACAGCACTTTGTGGGTATGTGTCAAACAAACATAGCTCATTTTGTCGGTCATTAACTTGTCGGACGCCGATATTGATATTAACCCTCTCCACCATTAATGATGGTTTTGCCTAAACATTTTTTTTTATCAAACTGAGCCATTTGAGACTACTATACCCACGTTTCTCACAACATCAATAAAGGAACTTCAGTGAGATAGTTGAAAACAATTCATCAGACACTCTGGGGTCATGAAGAATCATCGAATCTCATCTGGAAAAGCCATGATTCTCCAGAATCATAAAGTCTAGTTCACCAATAAATTTCCAAGACGTCTTGAGTTTCTAACTATAATTCCGACTGACTAATATGCCAGCTACATCACCAAGACATGCCTACAAAGGAGGCATGTTTTGATTATGTAGTTGGAATAGGAGTCTGTCGGGACTTGGGCCATTTCAATCGGGACAAATCTGGTTTACATCCCACCACTCGGTAATCTTCACGACGCCTTTCACCATGTTTGGTCGCCATAAACTGTTTAACAACGAATATTGGTATCTAGATAATGTTTCCTCAAGAATATCTAAACTGTTTTGTGTTCATAACATTGATCACTGGGCTTAGTGGCGTATGTTATTCTGTACTTGGTGCAGCGAGCGTTTTAGTCCCGTACACAGCAGAGACTGTGTGATAGCCCAAGTCCCAACGAATGAATTTAAACTTCAATACCAAGCAATCTTTTCGTCGTGGGCATGTTTTGGTGATGTAGTTGACGTAATAGTCCATTTGGATTGTAGTTCAAAATCTTAAAACGTCTTGGCTTGTTTTTGTGTTGATTAGTAAAATACAACATTTAGCTGTAGTGACGCAAATTCTTATTTATTACTTTCCAAAGTGTGATTTACTGGGATTTCCCGGTTTGCTTGTAAACGATAACTTAACAAATGAATTATGCAATCAACAATTGGGTCATGTATCCGTGCGCGCAAACGAAGACGCTTTGCCGTGGGTGTAATGTGGACTTCATTGTTTTTGTTTTTTTAACCCTTTACCTAACACGAAAAGCAGACGACACTTGCAAAACAACTTCTTGAATAACTATTTTTTCATTTTTTGTTTCAAAAACATAGGTTATGAGACCTCATTGGAACGAGCTCGACGAACTCGTTCCAATGAGGGATCATAACCTATGTTTTAGAGACAAAAAATTGGAGATTTTTTAGAATAGCGCTGGCCGGTTTTGGCCGTTAGGTTAGGTAAAGGGTTAAATAATATAATTATCGTTAATAATGAAAAGTAATAAACAGAGTAATCGCTTGGCTGGACTGGTTACATGACATAATTCATTCGAGGCGAGGGACTATATTGTAAAATACTCGTGCGCATTCGCGCACTCGTGTTTGTACAACGTCCCTCATCTCTCATGAATTATTTCACGTAACCAGTCCAGTCAAGCGATTACTCTCCATTTAATAATTGCGTACCGTACTCCAAATTGGTCGTGCTGAGCGCCTCAACAGCTGAATTTGGTACCACGGACCTAAATTCGTAATTTTGTACGACCAACTGAGTGTGTGACAACCAACTGAGTGTGTGACAAATCTAGTCTCGTAAGAAAGCACGTGGTTACTAGCGAGAGCTAATCTATAATGGTGTGCTAATCCCGACAAATATATCCCGACTGGAAAAAAGGTATTGGGGAGAGAGTGTCACACCGACTCATAAACCTTCGTGACGCTTGAAATCAGAAGGTGGTGAAATGGGATATTCCTCGAGATTTTTGGTGGGTTTTCACAAATATGAGTTGATTGGTTCCGTCCATCTGTCCAAAAAAACATGCTAAAATGAAATGACATCTTGGCGCGAAGCGAAAATTGATTGATAAAATCATTGGTCTTTTTCACGTTCACTGCGGTCACCAATATTTTGTAATTCAATACACCGATATTCGATATCTTACACAGTGGATTGTTGGTATTATTTGTTATATTTGTTGAACGCACAGTGATAATGCCCTCACAGCTTTCCCTGAAAGTGCTTTTTGAGTCCGTCACGCTGTCTGTTATTTTATTCTGGTTGCACAGTGCCATTTTTATGTTAGCCCAGGAGCCACTTGGTGCTATGCCGATTTTCGAAATGACGCCCAAAATCCAAGATGACCGCCGTTGCTTACTGACGAATGCTTAGAAATATTTCAGAATTTTATCAAAAGGCAATGGAAAGGATAAAAGGGTGACCATTCAGTCATAACACAAATGGCAGACCACGAATCTCATTAAAATCATTTAAACTTACCCACGGGAATCGTGCACCCCTGGGCACAATACAACCCGAGACTTCTGCTAAATATAAACCGAACTCTCGTGTTTCGGCAGGCAGATACATACTACGAATTTCGCATATACATCCTAAAATCAGCTGGGTTAAAAATCAATTCAAATTAACTGGGTTGAATGAATATGAAGCCGATGGGGTTCATATTTACTCAACACAGTTGATTTGGGTTCATTTTTAACCCAACTAATCTTATAGAATGTAGCAGCAAAACAACATCTAAAATGTCGACCTCGAAGACTTATTTAAAGCCACTCATTCACATCCATATTTCACCACAAGTACGGTCCTTTGAATATTCGAGATTCGATTCGATACCGATATCATACGTCTGATTCTAGATAGATCCTGTATCAGTCTCGCGATTCGCTATTTTCCAATCTCTCGTGCTTAGTGCAATTTGTTACATTTGCAACGGAAACTGGATAAAACTGACATTAGATAATTTATTCATGTATGCTCATATTTAATTGAATAATTGACAATGTTTAATTGTTAGGTTAGTACTATAGACTATCGAACGTCCACGGGCCGTGCTCGGCGTGCAGTTAATTTCTATGACCTACTTATCAATGAATGATGATCTTCGGTTTGGCATGGGTTCAGAAAACCCAGTTTGATACCAGTAATTGTGCATTTCTGTGGTGATAGTAACAAGGTAACGGTTGACAGTGCGAACTATACAACCCTGTCCGCGAAAATAGACTCAAAATTAAAAGTCAGACAGTTAATTGACCATAATCAGCGGTATTAACAAAGAGAAGCGTTTCAAAGACAGTCGCCGGGCGTGACCGTAAAAACGGATGCCAGGTCTTTTCGTTCCTTTACCTGTTCGTCCGCAGGGCCGTGTCGTTCCTTTACCATTTCATACTGAGTCGCTTCGCACTGAGTCGTTTTGTGCCCATACAAACAAATTGGAGTATAAGAGAGTAATGTGGTGACCGATTGGATTTGTGTGCTGATCTCTCTAGACCAGGGATCGACTTCCGTCGAGGCCACCTTCCGGAAAACTTTACAGTTTTCAATCCAGTGGCGCGGTGCTAGGACGATGCCTGGAGGAATTTCTGCGTGACATAGGCGATATAAATTAAATTCAAGGAGCTGCATCTTCATGGATCTCTCATTAATGGAGATTCCTGTGTTGAAAAGCTGGGTCCATAGACCATTATGCGTATATATGTGTATGTATGAGGTATTGATGTGTATATGTATTGTAGATACATGTATTAAGAAATTATCCTTATCATTAAAATGAAATGAATCCCAACACTATGGTGCAGATTACAATAAAAGTAAATGCTAAATCAGTCCGATGCACGCTGTCAAAACAAAACGCGTGTTAATGGCATCCACGACTTGGTTTGAGAGCGAACATAATAATAATAACTCTTTGGCCAGCCGCTGATTTGTCGCGGTCCTCATAAGAGAAGGCCATCATTCCCCCTGCACCCCACCCCCTCTTCCCCTCCTCTCCTCCCAGCATTCAGATATAAACTGCTTAATAGTGTCCCTCACTTCCTCTTTTTCAATTTCTTCAATAAGCATTCCTACCCTCTCCCTCGTGTCCCCCTTCAGCCATCTATCCTTTGTTTCTTCACCCCACTTCTGCATTATTCTTCCAGTAAATTTTATTCTATGAGGTATATACTGTGGGCATTCCAAGAGAAAATGTTCCAGGGTCTCCACTACTCCAGAGTGGCACATTTGGCATCCCTTTTCTCCATCTCTCCCAATTCTCCCCCGAAGCTCCAGTGATCTTGATCTCAGTTTGAACAGCAGTGACCCTCCAAAGGTGCCATTTAGGTACTTCTCAAAAGCTGGCTTTTCTTTATATTGTAACCCCTGCAGTGATCTTTTCACGCTAACCCCTGCTCGCCAGTTTCTATTGCAATCTTCCATGACTCTCTCTTTGACAAACCTTTTGCCTTCTTTCATTCCTACTTCTATGTTTGTGACCTCTATAGAGTAATTGTCCATTAGTTCCCTCACATGTTTTGACCACCCCGTATCTATATTAGAATTCCAAATGGTATCGAGCATCAGTTTGCACCACCGGTTGTCAGGCAGGTTTCTCAAGTAGTTGAAGTAACACAGTTTTCCCAAATCTACCCTGTCCTTGATTTTCATCCACCCAAGCTCCCCCCTTACTGCTTCCAAAGCTGCAGCATTACTCGACCCTGTTATCCATCTGCCGGCATCATTCTGAGTACTTTCCAACTTCTTAATAACGGTTTGGTTTAATGGAATCACGTCCGTGCCATACGTTATACTTGGTAAACCCACCCTCTCCCACAGTGTTTTCGCCACAAAGACCTTGTTGAAACTATTTTTCCCTAAAAGTTTTAGTTGGTTCAGAATTCTTTTCCCCTTCAGAATCAGTTTGGCTGAGTAATTTCTGTACACCCCTCTTCCCGTTATATTTATGCTTACCCCTAGATACTCATACTCTCCCGTTTCTCCTACAGCGATTTGTTTGCTTTCCCCTTCGGGGATTGAGAACTCCCCCACTCTCCATCTCTTCGTCATATCTACCTTGCGTCCAACGGGTATTACCTTGCTTTTATTTTCATTTAGTTCGAGCCGCCAAGTGTTCCCATATCTACCAACAATTTCCAGCAATTTCTCTAGCCCCTGTTCAGTTCTAGACATTAACACCATGTCGTACGCAAAGAATAAGCCTGGTACCTTTATGTCTCCAACATTTACCCCCTCCGCACTCTGAATTAGTTCGTCCCCTAAATCTTTAACATACAATGCAAACAAAATCGGTGAAAAGATACACCCCTGCTTGAGGCCTATATCCATAGGGACTCGTTTTGTAGTGATACTCCCTAGACTGAGTTGGCTTTGCACATCTGTATACAGTGCTTTCATGATTCCCCCCAGTCCGATGCCCTCGAGCTTTCGCCACATACCTTCCCTCCACACTCGGTCGTACGCTTTTTTCACATCTAGAAATGCCAGAAACATCTTTTTTTCAGCCTTTGTTGATTCTATCAGTTGGGTGAGTGTAAATAGGTGATCAGTGACTCTTCGACCTTTCCTGAAACCATTTTGAATTTCTCCTAAAAAACCTTTCTCTTCAATAACTTCCTCAAGTCTACCGTATATGACCTTACAGAATACTTTTCCGATGTTACTACTAACTGATATCCCCCTATAGTTATCTAGAACTTCCTTATCCCCCTTTTTGTGTATGAACGACACCTTACTTTCCCTCCACTCTCTGGGGACCTTTTGCTTTCGCAGAGCCAGGTTGAAAAGGTTTGTCAGGACTGCAATAAGTGCCTCCCCTCCATTTTTGAGGAATTCGTTCGGAATTTCATCAGTCCCTCCCGCTTTACCATTTTTTAATCTCGAGACCACGTTCCGCACTTCTTCTGCCGTTATTTCGCTACATACACGATTGGATAGGTTCTCCTCCACCAGTGTATTTCTTTTTGGTGGGGACCCACTGCCCCATCGCCTATCGTTTATCTTTTCCCAGTGCTTGACTAACTCTGAAGCGATACGGCCTTTATCTTCTGTACTTTCCCCATCCACTTTGATACTCTGCACACTACTTTTCCCCCGTTTATTTACCCAGTTCCAAAATACGTTTGAGCTCGAACCCCCCGTTTTCTTTATTGTTCTGGCAAGACTGCAATTGCGCTCCTTCCTATTATTATTCTTTAGGAGGGCAATCAGAGGGCATTGCTCACAAGAATAAGTAGCACCTGATGAAATATAAATACACAGACAAAAATTTAATGAAAATGACTAAAATAAAGTAAACACGATGCTAACCCAATCTCTTGCTCGCTATCAAACCAAGTCCCGGTTGCTAGTGGTGGGTGGGACTTGATCTAAAAGCGAAAAATAGAAACTAATTTATTTATTCATTTATTTATTAAGGTTTAACGACCTGTAACCGCTAAGGTCATATCGCGTCGGTGACAGGTTTGCGGGTGGAGGAAGCCGGAGTACCCGGAGAGAACCACCGAGCAACGACGAGCAGCTGCCAGCTCCCCAACATCGTACCTCCGCAGTGCAGCACCGGCAGGGTTAGATTGGTTAGTTTAATTTTATTTCCGGTAAGCAAAAATATTCAAGTACAAATATATATATATAGAATACAAATAATTAACGGAAAATGGATCCAGCAGCAAGCTTAAGCTTATGTAAGCTGTCTCCATTGCATTTAAGTACATTTGGCTGATTCGATATAGCGAGGTTGTTTAAATACCAGAATAGAATATTTGAATTTAAATTCAAAAAGTAAATATCTTGTCTCTAGTGAATACTGGTGGTTGTTGGGGTCTAGGAAGCACAATGTAAGAGGAGATAAGCTGTAGGTCACTCACATGAGAAATTAGCTCTCAGTTATCCTCCGCTGACAATACCAAACCCGGACACCACCCCTCCTGAGTCACCTTGCGAGCTTCCCAGGAGATGGCACCCGGGCCCGGAACCATTAGCAGAGTGAAATGAGAATGAGGGTTCTCAATTACAAATCCTCAACTCCCTCCTTTGGCACTGTACATTAGGTATTGGTCCAGTGCTATACGGACTCGAGCGAAAATGAGTTTATTATTAATAATGTACTGGTGTTTGAGATTACTTTTCAGCGGCCATGGCTAAATGCAACCACAACAAGGGCATTAAATCAAGTTTAAACAATCATATATACCAATATTACCCATTTTAGTGGACTTCAAACACAGGCATTAATGACCGGGTCCTATTTTTCCAACAAACTGAAATAGTTTACCGCCGTAAACAAGCACTATTTCACTACGAGGAGGTTCCCACAAGGAGAATATATTTTTAGTAGGCATAAATTGGGGAAACGTTTAAGCCTAAGGGGCGTACTTTAGTGCTTGAAAGAAAATAATTTGGGTCCACAATGAAGTGAGATAAACTCACAGAATTTCGAAACGCGGGATACTGACAATCTTAAATGAACTAAAGAGGAGTGACATGGTATTTGATTTGGAATCGAGTTTAGAACATTGGTGATCTTTGATAATTCAACAATGTTGTCGACCGTATAGCACTGGTGCGGTACTATAGTTGCGGATAAGATAGACTAGTCAAACCAAAGGGGCCAGGTGGAATGTTCAGTAGAACTCCAGTGATCTATATATTGAGCCTCGTCGATTATACGAGGTGTATTGTGGTGTATATTTGATTGATTAAAGATTAAATGAAAGAAATTTTCTAAACACAGAGCGGGCTGATATTGTCTATTATTTATTAAATATGATTTTCTTTCCCAGAACAGCCTATTATCAAACTCGGCTCATATGACGCCTATCTTGGTCGATATGACACAAGCTAGAGTTATTACCTTTAATGCGTTACTAAGTGCCCCCCAATTTGTTTACATGGAAATCGATCGAAATTAGTCATCGAACGCAAAAAATGGTGTTACCGGCCATGATGGAGTGGTCTGAAGCCGAGTTTGTGTATGATGATGAATTGATGATGGCAACATACAGATCATCATGATAATGTGCATGTACTGTGATTTGTATCAGATTCGAGGTGGTGTCCAGAATGGGATCTCAAAGAGCCGGCTTTGCCGGCGAGTTGTGATCCCATTTTTGGACACCACCGAGAATCTGATGCAAATCACAGGACATGCACTTTATCATGATAATTCATTTATCTAACAATTCTGTCACATAAACAGATTACATCTTAACCCTTTTACTCAACGTAACGGCCAAAACCGGCCAACGCTATTCTCAAAAAACGCCAGTTAATTTTCATTATTTTTTTCATTTTTTGTCTCAAAAACATAGGTTATGACCCCTCGTTGGAACGAGCGCGTTCCAACGAGTGGTCATAACCTATGTTTTTGGGACAAAAAATGAAAAAAAAATAGTTATTCAAGAATTTTTTTTTTGCAAGTGTCGTCTGCATTTCATGTTAGGTAAAGGCTTAAATTATTTTTAAACATTTTTGGGACATAATGGCCGGTCAAACACTGAAACGCACATAGAATGTATCTATGTGCCTGTTATGATAGCCCGTAGCGCTACCGGAAACGAGTCGTCTGTATGATACGGAATCAGAATGAGTCGTTTATATGATACGGAATCGGAACACATTATGTGATACGTACCGTTTCTCGTGGTTTTCAGGCCAAAATCTATATGATTGTTAGATAAAAGTAATGATTAAATGGATGAAGAGAAGAAACTTAGAGTCAGAGTCATAAGCGGAGATTCGTCGTGAGAGAAAAGATAGTTCAACTATCCCAACGTGGGGAACCGGGACGTTCGGATTTCTGAACTAGAATAAAAGTGAACTTCGAACATTGTGAAAAGAATGAGAAACAATAGCAACACTGTCAAACATTATAACATACCTGATAATTTGTGTTATAAGTATATGGTTTGGGTTTAATAAATAAGGAGGTTATTAATTGGTTGGTTTCATATCGGCCGATATATCAGCCCTGGGTAACCCTCGGTCTCACGATGATATGAAGTTACCTCGAGCTGATATCTCGACCGATATGAAAGCAACCAAGTAATAACCTGTAAATATTATATCAGCACCGACACCACTATTATAGGTCATACAGTTACCAGACAATCCTTCTGATCTGTTTCCGACAAGAGTTTTATACCCATAACCATTTCTCTCTTTGTATTAAGTGTGTTAACTCTAAGAAGCCAGGAGTCGAGTTTTCTTGCCTGTGATGTAACACGGCAGATAATCTGGCTTTGACGGTTCGGCTATCTTTGGGCTGGGACAGAATTAAACACTGAGCAGGTGCTTCTAGTCAAGTGTCGTCTGCCTGAATAGGCAGACGACTCTTGACTAGAAGCACCTGCTTTACTGTAAATTTTTCGCAGTATGTCATGTGCAATAAATTTATTCTGATTCCCCGTCTTCTAAGAGTTAACGCTGTTCTATAAGTACTGTGCTTTAAGAATGCAATAAAGATTATAATACGATCAGATGCGAGATGCAGATTTCAACATTCATGTTGTTTTTTATCACTAAAACATACGTTTTAATCACTCTAAAGAATATTTTAAAACACACAAGAAAAGAGTTTTTTATTTATGTTAATTTAGTCATTTTTCATTACCAAAAAGATATTTGTACATTTCAACTTTTTTTAAATAAGATTAAGAAACGTTTTACTTGTCATTTACATCTTTTGGGCGACAATCTTGAAAAACAAAAAGACCGAAGATGGCTCCTAGGTTAATATATTGAACTAAACCATGAAATTGGGTGCTTTTATCGACCAAGTAACGTTTTATCCGTTAACCCTTTACCCAACGCAGACGATACCAAAATTAATTATTTTAAATATAAGTTTTTTTTAATTTTTCAAAAAATTTCAACAAAACCATATCATGTGACCCCTCGTTGGAACGAGCTCGACGAGCTCGTTCCAACGAGGGGTCACATGATATGGTTTTGTTGAAAGTTTTTGAAACATAATTATTTTTCAACTGCTGAATTTGTTGCATATTACGCGGGCGGATGCGACCGATTCGTTGGGTAAAGGGTTAAGTCACCCTACTATTTGTGCTTTATTGACGACGAGAACGCGATCTAATTTTCCGTTTTATTTTTCTCTGCATTGACTAGAAAGGCTATTATTCTGCGTGAGATACAGAAGATTCGATAAAGACAAAAACAGCTATTTGCAAATTGGGACAGTATGGTGTCAGTAATTTGATGGCGGTTCACTGGAACAAGGAACATACGATTCTATATACGTTTAACCACAGGAACCGTTTTTTGTTACGGGTTTTTATTATATGGTTATATTATAGACCTTTATTATATGTTTCACAGTAAATTAACATGACAGCACGTAAAATATTAATGAAATGAAAAGCATTTCCCAGAAGGATGCATTTTCACTGTAAATAAAGGAACAAATGTGTACGAAAACGAAATACGAGTGCTGTACGACCAAAGCGACTGAAGGTTTGTTTTATGTCCTCAACACAGTATTGGCCAAGAAAGGCATGAAAACAGCACCAGAAGAATTAGTTGATTGAAAATGGACTAAGCTGCCTTTTATTTGCTCCTAAAATTTATGAAGATATTTTTCTATGGCAGCTAAGCCGATTATAAAGTTTTTTGAACAAAGACGGAACAATTACGAAAAAATTCAATATATACATATTATCGCTATAGTGAAGTTATCTGTGTCATAGTATCACGTCGAGCTGAGGAGGTCAGACCGCCCGATCAAACGAGCAGCATGAATACGTAACAAAGTCACTTTGTTGGTGACACCTGTCTGTGGAAGTATGCACCTATCTGCGACCGGAACAGCTATTTGTGAGAATTCTGACGCACCTGTAAATAGTCGGTCATACTATAGTGATACGGAATAGGATTCCACACTGTGAATTTGCTGGGGACCAGGAAAAGTCGAACAGTAGTGATATCTAGCGGTTAAATTACATAGTCATATAATAGACCAAAATATATATACAATTGCACCAAGACGAAGACGGGCGAGTCATACGCCACGCCTGAAAGCTTACGCGAAAAGAACTAAGGATAGACACAAAGTGGGAGGTGGGCTGGTGAAAATTCGAACCGAGCTCCGAAGGTGAAAGGAATAGCCATTACCATACTTGTGGCTTTAGCCACCATTCGAGGTAGAACTATGGAAGGCAGGCGCCGTCGAAGGGTGGAATGAAATGATTTCTTCCTACTTTTAGAAACGACGCCGCCTCGACACAAAAACTTATTTGAGAAGTGGACTGAAGACAAAGGAATGTGAACAAATTGAAGCGCGTCTCTGCTCTGTAATGCCAGGGAAATAGTCCGTCCTAGTCATTGGTTAGAATGGTAATTTCTAAGCATTAATTGGATGATAATCCGGTGAAATCCCCCCCAAAAAACCCTCAGGACAAAACCCCATCAGACAAAACCCCCTCATTTTTTGCATCGTAGGACAAAAACCCCTCAGGGAAAAAAACCCTCAGGACAAAACCCCCTCTGACATTATATATATACTAACTTGTGTCTTGTGTTTCAGTAACACCATTTTGCAAGTCATCTGTACTTAACCATTAAAAGTACAGATGGCTGTTGTTGTTGTTATAACAACAAATCTCCAAAGTACTGGGATACTAGCTTGTGTCTTCTGTTCCATTATTTCTTTGATGTATAGCTTTGTTGTTTTAGTAATACCGTTTTGCAAGCTATCTGCACTTTCAATTTTTACAATTTTGCTCAAATTGCTGGGATACTAGCTTGTGTCTTCTGTTCCATTACTTCTTTGGGGTATAGCTTTGTTGTTTTAGTAATACCATTTTGCAAGCTACCTGCACTTTCAATTTTTTTAATTTTGCTGACTTCAATAACCATTTATGTTGTTTTATTACACTGGCATGACAAAGTTTTAGAACAACATTCTCTGTCATAATGTTATAAATATGCCAGTTTTGTGATGCTTTCTCAGTATTCAAAATATTGTCAATTAGTGCTATATTATGGAGATTATCAAAAACCACAAAGGTGGTCTGAAACTTGTGCTTGATGGCTACATGCATACCAAGAAATACACACGTCAAAATAAAATCCGATGGGAGTGCTCAAACAGATCAGCATTTTTGTGTAAGGCAGCTGTTACTACAAATGTTGACATGAACTCTGTTTTTAGTTCCACCGAACATTCGCATGATCCTAAAAACGGCGGCGTTGAGGCAACAAAACTACGTGCAGAGATGAAAGAGCGGGCTCCAGGTTCAAGAGGTACAAACAGCCAGCTCCTGACAGACACTATTGCAACAGCTCCCGCGAGGCCAAGACCTAATTTACTGGACGAGTTTTGTAAATAGAGCTACAAAATAGGGATCCGTTGTAGATTCTATTTATTACATGATCCAGGGTAACTCAAAAACGCGACTTGAACCACATTGAATTTTTGTGAGTGTCAATTAGATTTATTATCATTGGATAATTACTTTATAGATGTTGTAATTTGTAAGGCAAGATGATCCTAATTAATATAATATTTGTATGTTCTATAGTTCTGTGTGAAAAAGATCGCTAGCTCTAACATGTTGTCAGTATTATATATATATATGTCATTAAATATTAATTACGATTACCTGCAAACAAATTTAATAAAACTCTATATTTGTTTAAATATTCTTTTTATTTATTCACTTCAACATTTATCACCTCATTTTTTTCATCATCATTTTTTTCTCAAGTGAGGGGGTTTTGTCCATTTTTTCAGTAAAAGTGAGGGGGTTTTGTCCGAGGGTGTTTTGACCTGAGGGGATTTTGTTCGAGGGTGTTTTGTCCGAGGGGGTTTTGTCCTATATTGACCTAATTCATTGTATTCATCCGACTGACCAAGACTCTTTTTAATGTCGGGGTGCGAAACTAAATGCCAAGGAACCGGTGATTGCTGCTTTAAATTATACTTGAGTAAGGTTTCAAGTTCGCCGGGTGATATTTATCCGCCCCACAAATTGCGTACATCCTTGTGAAGTGTCTATTATGAGGTGAAAAATTTATCAGCAGGTAATATTATGTTGGTGCGGTAAATACAGCAAGTTCTGTGGAATTTTCTGTTCATTTATGACTCCAAAATAGTATTGTTCAAGAATGGGATGAAAACAAAACCAGAAGAATTAGTTGATTGAAAATGGATTAAGCTGCCTTTTTGCTATTACTATTTATGAAGATATTCTATGGCAGCAAAGTCGAATATAAAGTGTTTTGAATTATGAAAAAGTAATTTCGGTATAACAAAATATATATACAAGTAATATTAACACCAAGACGAAGACGGGCGAGTCATACGTCAGAGATGATCCCCGGGTTCATGCTGCTATTGACGTTCGAGTTGACCCGGGTTTGAATGCAGCATGAAACATGGGGACCATGAACGCCCGTTTCGACGCCTAAGCCCGGAAAACCGGCATGACCCATCGAACCCGTTCTTGTTAACCCTTTACCCAACGTAACGGCCAAAACCGGCCAGCGCTATTCTCAAAAATCGCCAATTAATTTTCATTATTTTTTTCATTTTTTGTCTCAAAAACATAGGTTATGACCCCTCGTTGGAACGAGCTCGACGAGCTCGTTTCAACGAGGGGTCATAACCTATGTTTTTGAGACAAAAAATGAAAAAAATTAGTTATTCAAGAATTATTTTTGCAAGTGTCGTCTGCTTTTCACGTTAGGTAAAGGGTTAAGCCCAGACGAGCTCATGCGGCGTCTGGGACAACCAAAATGGAACACAGGGCCCATGCCCTCGGAGTCTTCGAACCTCTCCACTGACCATGATGTAGCTGTTTGGTTTCAACCGGATATCGCATGGTTATGGAAACGGCGAGGAAAGGCTGGTGGGTCGCTGGTATGTGGTAATGGCTAATACTTCGTGGGTTTCGGGGGCCAGCTCATGCGGGGCCCCACACCTGCTACAAAAAGAACTAGCTGTGGTATGCATAAATAGCCACGTGATTCCTGAGGACCTGCTCATGCGGGGCCCTTCATAAAACGACAAAAGCAAAAAGGCAGCAGGAAGTTATATCTTGAATGGTTTGTGTCACACTGCAACGTAAAATGGGTCAGTAACGAGGGTCTTGATTGTAGCTAAAGCTAAATATACCTAGTATATACAACATCCAGCAGTATCACTCACAACTCAACATCATATGTAAAGTCTTCGATATTTTGACGTACCGGGAAAAAGGAAACAAACATCGTTTGTAGCAGGTAACCAGCTTGGAAGGAGAACACAAAGGGGTTAATAACTGCTGGGGCCAGTAAATCATTGTAAACTGTTCATGCACTATGCATAATGGGGACGTGGGATGGGAGAATGAAAGCCATGCGGTTAGTGAGTAATTCGAAGGAGAGGGTTAATATGCTAATCGGAGAGTTTGGGAAGAATGGGGCAAGGGAGGTCATCAAGCAGTTCGTCTCCGAATGTTGGGAGGAGAGAAGAAGCGCGGGAATAGGGAGGCAGCTGGGAGCACAGGGATAACCAGGGCCTTCTCACCCGAGAACCGCAACAATTCAGCGGCCGGCCAAAGTGTTATTATGCCCTGTCGTTGCACCTCGGCCATTTGCTCATACAAAACACCGGTTCGATCCTGCTGTGGCCTGTGTTAACAGGGAATAAAAGCCAAAAACTGTGACACTGGAAAAATCCACCGCTGTTCTGGGTCGAGGGATATCTGATATGTCGGCATTTATTGGCGAATATTTCCTCTAAAGGGGAGAGGCACGAATGTAATGGAGGAAAGCATTTAGAATATTGAATTATCGTTTATTGTAACAGTGACCTTGTTATTATTTTAAAGTTTAACACTCGTTGAGTTTTTAACGGGTGAATGGCATTTCTTGTGGCGTAATACACTATTCAAAGTTTGCTACGCACCAAGTATATCCAACTACCTGTTTTACGTTTTAGTTGAAATATTGTAAAGAAAAGTGTATACATTTTTATTTAATTATTTCTTTAATGATTTAAGTACAGAAATTAAGATTTTATTTGTGTTTGACATTATTTTTTAGCTTTTGAATACGACAACCATGGAAAATGGATATTATTGGTAAAAGAAGAAATTTTTCAATTTGCCAAAAAGTTGACGGAGTGAGCTGGTATGGCTTCAGTATCGAGTATGAGACCCATTACTGTTAATTACAGCTTGACAACGCCTTCTCATGCTCCCAAGCAGGTTACTGATGGACCTTTGTGGGATGTTGTTCCATTCTTGGACCAGCATGGCACCAAGCTCCTGGACACTTCTTGGCTGGACTGGACGGGCTGAAATTGTAAGCTGCAACTCATTCCAGACATGTTCGACTGGATTGAGGTCAGGGGATCTTGCTGGCCAGTCCATACGCTCAATCCCCCCCCTCCTCTGTCGGTACTCCCCGACAGCATGGGCAACATGAGGATGGGCATGAATGTCCATCAGAATGAATCTATCACCCACTGCACCTGCATACAATCTGACATGGACATCCAGGATAGCCAGGATTGTGCAGTCAATGTACCACGTTTAAAGACACAGAGCTCTGTACGTCCATCCCTGCTGATGCCGCCCCAGACCACGATTGACCTTCCACCATAGCGGTCATGCTCAGCAATGTTGGCTGCATGGAATCGCTCTCCTGGTCTTCTCCATACCCTAGAACGCCTATCTGTGTGGTCTAGGCAGGACCTTGACTCATCTGTAAAAAGGACAGGTCTCCAATCTTCTCTGGTCTATCGAACGTCGCCCATGCGTGGTCCATTCATATCGTGCCTGGCGGTGGTTCTGGGGCAGCGGAATGCGAATACATGGTCTTCTCGATTGGAGACCTCCTTCGTGCAACCTTGCCCGGATAGTCTGCGTCGAAACATTTACCCCGGATGCATTCTGAAGGTCACTGTGAAGCTGGGTTGCTGTGGCAAAGCGGTTCCTGCGGACCTGGATGATCAAAACCCGGTCTTCAGCTGCAGATGTTGCTGGTGCATACCAAGGGCTTCACCAACCTGACAATGGGAAGCCCCTTGCTCCACCATCCCTACAGCCCGCCACATTTCTGCTTCAGACAAATGCCTTCTTACATTTCTGCTTCAGACAAATGCCTTCTTACATTTGCATTTGCCCTATTCAATCATTAAATCACAAGGGTTTGTGTTGAAATGAAGTTTGAATACCCTACACATGTCATGTGCATTTTGATAGTACACGAAAACATCATGAAAATCAAGGGGTACATGCTTTCCATGACTGTCACGAAAAGTCTGCCTGTAAAGAGAGCTAACGTAAACACTGGGACCATCTCAATACATTCCTCAATCATATCCTCCAAAAATATCGCAAATACGTCACAAGCAAATTTCACAATGATGAGTCAAATATTTGGTGCTTAGCAAACTTTGAGTAGTATATCAAGAGTCGCTCGATTTAACGGACAATCTATTGTATTTGTGTCAAAGTTTGATGAGAGAAAACAGCTGTTTCTTAAATATCACTCATAACAGGTCAACACTCAACAATAATTTGCCACTGAAAACCATTTCATTATCAAAATATCTGCATTTTTCTTCCATCACTTTTAGTTATTGATGACAGAACTGTAAATTTTCCCTCTTTTTATTTGAATTTATTTATTTATTTTTTTTACTTTTTTTTTCTTTTTTGGATTCCCAAATTATTTTCTCAGTGGGCTTTCCAATCCGATCGTAACATGCGCATGTACCTGCAGTATGATGTCACCTTCTTGTTCAGATTAACACATTAACATCAACGGTTCGATTCGATTCGATTCGAGTTTTGCTGATTCGGAAATTTTTGTATTCTCGAAATCCTATCAGATATTTCCTCTTGATCTCTCCATGTATTATCAGGTCTCCTGGACCGGTGACCCAATGATATAAGACTTCGACGAGGTTCCGCTTCCGACTTACTTCAGTTCCGTCCTGTAATATTCCCCCTTTTTATTTTCTTGCCCAAACAGATCAGGCGCGTAGCCAGGATTGTATAATGGCGGGCCCTATTCAGTTTTGAAGAGAGGTCGGCCAAATATGACATTCGAAGGCCGGTGGGTGGGGGGGGGGGGGGGTCGAGGGTCTCCCCTATTACCACTAGTCCTTACTAGGACCATCCAGTCGTTACCCTCTCCTGTTCTTAAGGGAAGTGGGAGGAGGGATGATGGGAATGTTCGGGAAAATTTTGAAAAATTCAGTGATCTAAAACCGAATCTGACTCATTTGTAGCCCTATATTGGAGACCATTTTAGGCTCTATGTTATGTGAAAGTTGCATTGGGCCAATGTTTTTATGGGGTGTAGCGGGAACTTTAGAGGGCCAAGATCCTCCCACCCCCTTCAGTCTACGCCACTGACACAGACGAGCCGCGGTTGAATACAATACCTGAGTGGAGATTAGCAATATTTACGGTTGTAAGAGTGATTTTCGATCCGATTCGAAACCCCTTCCCTGATTCGATTCTAGATTCAATTCAATCCGAATTTTTAAATTCGCAGTTATCTGAAGAGAGCGGGCCTTGCATGTGCCATCTCCGAAGAAAAAAGCTTCAGACGTACAATTGAATCGGTAGGGTAGGTGTATGGGAATTGCATTTAGCAGCCGTCTATTTATGGAACGTACGTGTGACCAGAAGGTAAAAATAGTCTGTGGGAATTTGAATGTTGTGCGTTATGCGTTACACCACTACGCGATGTTCGAATATCATTTGATCAACTACTATTCATGGGGAAATGGTATCATACGGAAATCCTCTGGCAATTTTGTGTTCATTGAAGACAGTTGTAGTTGTGGGGTAAGCATAATATGAACCATATTCATTATTCAAATACACACTTATTATGTATTATGAACAAACTATTATCACCGGCGATCAATCTGGGTTATCAAATTCGGTCGAGTTGAAGAGACCAGTTCGGCAAAATCAAACACGACGCCCAGGTCGTCGTGTTTGATCTGGCCGACCTGGTCTCGTCAACTCAATGTATATGACGTATATGACGACACTGGTCAACATATTAAGTCTTTTACCACTCAACATTCCAGAACTGTATTTCTGTCTATGGTCACGAATGGTTGAAATAATTCATTAGCGTTTTACAGGATGTGAAAATTTACCTGTACGTAACATACCACATCCTTAAAAGTGTTAACGATTGAGTCACCAATATTTCCATGTAGAAAATACTATTCTAGAAAAAATACAATTGTATAAGCTTTATAGTATTTGACCCCAGATTGCTTGACAGTTGCAACAATTTATATTTGTTCTGTTCATTGCATTACATCCAACAAAGTTGCACACATGAAGACAATGCAGAACAACTGGAAGATAAGATACTGCACCACAGAGACACAATGCCGCTATGATGTCTGGGACGTCTTCACTTGAATCTGTTCCCATGGTACAAGGTCCGCTTCTTCGATAACAGTCTTATGTTTGTGATGGATGAAGGACCCCGTGTTTGGAGGCGAAAGAAAGACAGCGCGTGTTACTCAGCGTGTGTTCGACGGAAGATACTGAAACGAGTTAAATTTGGTAGTGACGTTATGGGACAAGCATGTATAAGCCGTCACTATAAGCCGGTTATCGTCATGAAGAATGGTAGTCTCGACTGACAACAATATTAAAGAGAAATCTTAAACAGGGGTGTTGTTCCCAGCATTGACAATCATTCTCATTTGATAAGACCGATATTTATGGATGATAACACCCAGCCTTAATGTCACCTGTCGTTGCTGACATCATGCGCTAGAAAGCCATCACTACCCTGCGCTGACCTCCCAGAGCCCGAACCTAAATCCACTTTACCACATTTGGTTACATTTAGAGTCATCGGGTATGTCCTACCTGCCAGGTCCCACCAGTTAAAAATCTAAACTGAACCATAATTGCTGATACTTCCTTCACAAAGATTACGGTAATATTTGTCCCTTCCATTCATAAAGTGTTAACAAGTAGAAATGACACAGTAGCATTGTACTAAAAAGGTACTTTTTTCGACCTATACACTTTATTTTCATGCAAGTTCGAAAACTACCGTCAAGTCTCATAACAATAGATCACCGTTGAAATTATAAATTGTTGGCATAGAATGTGCCGCATATATGGGCGTTCTGGGTTGTTTTTTTGTAGGGGTAGGTGGGGGGGGGGGGGGGGGGGTTGTTATTTTTTTTAAGTGGATATTTATTGTAACTAACTTTTTTCTCAAACAAAAACTCTTGAACAATGAAATTTATAAGCTTTCGACCATACATCAGGATGAAGTTGACTCTGTACAGGCCGTACATCTGCGGATTCATGCTATTCCGGTGGCTTATAGTCTCCTTATGTGGTGAAAAATGGCAAAAGTGCATGTTCCAATTTCAGAGATTCAGGAAAGATGTCATCCAACTATCACATATTTCACAAAATTTCGATGGTTTTCGACTCATGTGCATCAAATGTGGTGTCTCCAAGTCCCAAACGAGTACTCATTCGCAGATTTACAAGGTTAGTGTCCTACGAGGGTGTGTCCTTACTTTTACCGAAAGAGTAAACCGCAGAATGCACTAGATTTATCTTGGATGAATAAGCAAGTGTAACTGGTAGCCGATTCCACTAACTAAACAGTATGTTTGAGAACTTTGCGTCTGCTCAGAGATGAAGCGTATTTTCCAAAATTACTCAACTTTACCCGCTAAACAGAAGAGTGTAGCTCCAGCTAATCCCCAGAGGGAATATGTCTACGTTTGGGGGGGGGGGGGGGGGGTAGAGGGGGGTTGGAGGTATTATTTAACCAAATGCTCCCCTCGTCAGCTTTGTTTTCAAGGTGACTTGTTGGGGACAACATTTAAATTTTGATTCATCTGAAAGCAAGTTTAGGGGAATCACCATGACACACTCCAAATATCCCCCCCCCCCCAGTACTGTCTCTCTTGTTACCTTGAAATTAGCAACAATAGTGAACACTTGGATAACAGGAGGACGAAAAACACGACAAAACCAGGAATCATTGCTTATCAAACGGCTCTTGGGCTATAGCTTTGCATCCCTTCCGTTCATATCCTTGTTGTGAGAAAAGTGGTAACAGGTGAGGCCATTTTGGTAACAGGAGTGGCAATTTATTACTGATGAACTATATTTGTTATTTTGCTGACAAATTCAGAATTCAAAACTACAATAGGAACATCCATTCGATGGTACAGTACATTCGCCGAGGACTGGTCGTAATCAACACGCATGCGTTTACCAGATATCACAAATCATCATAAGCAAAATTTCAAGTAATGAAGCACCGGGTTGTACCCGGTGCTTCATTAATTAAATTGTTGATGATTATTCCTATAATTAGTGTTTGGAATGTAATCTGTGGAACCCACCCATAGAAAGTGACCAGACATCGGCGGTCGTACTGTATACATGGCAATATGCATGCTTTCAAATCGTTTAGAAGATTTAATGATCACATAATTATTACTTAATTATATTGCTGGTAACAGGGGTGGCCTGCCATTTTATTTTTGGGTAAAAATGTGTACCTATTCCAGTGTTCTGCCCTTCGAAAAATGTATCTACACGAACGGCTTGCATTCTCTACTATTTTGAGTATACGTTATGCATAGTGTCCGGGAGAATGCGTTTTTCTAGAGAGAGTTCAATCAGAACCAAAATGTCCCAACTGTTAACATCTACTTCTTATGCCTTCTTATAAATAATTTCAGTTAGAGTCTCTCAACTTTGATGCGACTCTGAGATAATCACCACGCCATTCAACATATTTACATTAAGGTCCAATAGGGAGTATGAATTGAGAAAACCATATCACCAAATCACGAAAATGTTTCCAGGACACTGGTATACAATTCACAAACTCCGAGTTAGGATTGGACAAGTTTCCACTTGATGGAACGGCAAGGGCGGATTTGTTCTATAAACATAAGTTTAGACATAAAAATCGGGAAAAATCGCGAGACATGAAAAGTGTGCGATAACAGGAGGGACTCCCACCATGGGTACATCAACCTTGGTACTGATTTGGAGGGATCTATGAGAGATTAAGGTGTCATTTTAGTTTTTGCTGTTCTATTGCACACCCTTGGTCAAAATAATAAGACAAAAGTCCCTCTTAGTTGAAAATTATTGTTAAATACCAAAATATCCACTTTTGTTTAAAACAAAAACACCTAACATATGTTTTGTCCATCTGCACATTTATAATGAATGAACAATCACTCAGAATTTGTCAATAGGTTACGGGTATGGCACTTAATTCTGATGAAGGACATGACAATAAATACTTTGTTTTACGTGAGTCTACTCTCTCAACACAATGAGTCAATTAATTGGAGGTTATTACTTGGTTAGTTTCATATCGACCGAGTTAAGAGCCGAGGTAACTTCGTATCAGCCTGACACCGAAGATCGAAGGTAAAGTTACCGAGGGCGAATATGTCGACCAATAGGAAACTAACGAATGAAGTAATAACCTTTTTTATTTATTACACCAAAGCAAATAATTACAAAGAATCTCAGATCTGTTACAGTTTTCTGAGAGTATTGTTGTTTCTCATTTTGTTCACAAAGTCCAAGATTTCCTCTTCTTTAGGTGTGCGTACGTAGTGAGGAAGCCGCGACGCGACGTTCGGATATGTGAACTACCTCTTCTCCCACTTAGACGAATCGCCGCTTCCGTATCTTAATTTGAGTTTGCGATGAATGTTCAGAACATCTCTTCTTTCTTCTCTTCATCCACTTTATCATCACTTCTTGCCATCATTAATTCCTCAACATCCAAAATTCTGCTTCAAACCACTCCACCATGCCTGTAAACGCCAATGTCCCCGATTGCGTTCCACTAATAACTGTGAACACGACGTAAACATAATGGTTGCGCCTAGTAATGCATCAAGCGTCAACTCTAGCTTGGTTCATTCGGCCAAGATCGGCATTATATAACCCTTTACCCAACGTAATGGCCAAAACCGGCCAGCGCTATTCTCAAAAATCGCCAATTAATTTCCATTATTGTTTTCATTTTTTGTCTCAAAAACATAGGTTATGGCCCCTCGTTGGAACGAGCTCGTCGAGCTCGTTCCAATGAGGGGTCATAACCTATGTTTATGAGACAAAAAATGAAAAAAAATTAGTTATTCAAGAATTGTTTTTGCAAGTGTCGTCTGCTTTTCATGTTTGGTAAAGGGTTATGTGAGCAGAGCTGAAGCCGAGTTGCAAAATGGGCAATTCTAGGAAAGAAAATCTTATCTGATAAACAAGACTTAATATTTAAGAGCGAGCACTAAACATATTGCACAGACACGAGACAATAATCAGATGTTTTTTTTACCAATGCTTAAAAGGTGAATCTCTGAAGGAATTTAAATAAGGAGTTCTGTTCTGCCGAGGGATCTGTTACACCATGATAAATTATTCGAATTCAATAATTCATTCGAATCCATCAAAGAGTGACGGCACTGTAGCAGTCAACATGTTCGCTAGGCATAATGCATATCAGTTGAGATTACAAAACAAAACGGTCAGAAAAGTTCGACTCAGTAAAATTCTGGAAAAAGTAATTTTTAGACACATTTTTTCTTTCTTGGTGGAAAACGAATTGTTAACACCCCTACAGTCAGGCTTCAATCCGGGTGACGGTACAATTTACCAATTAATAGATATTGAAAACTACATTGCTAGTAATATGGACAACAATAAAGAAGTCAGATTAGTATTCTGTGATATAAGTAAAGCATTCGATAGAGTATGGCTTGACGGATTAATTCATAAATTAGACTCAATTGGAATAAGAGGTAACCTACTAGCGTGGTTTAAAAGCTACCTAACAAATCGCTCACAGTATGTAGTTGTAATTGGGGAGAAATCCAAAAATCAAACCATTAAAGCTGGCGTGCCACAGGGATCCGTTTTAGGGCCCCCTCCTGTTCAATATATACATAAATGATATTGTTAAAGATATTACTTCCAATATTAGACTTTATGCCGATGATACAACACTTTATCTGATAATCGAAGTTGCAAAATTAGCAGCAGAAGTTTTGAATAATGACCTGAGAAAAATTGCCCTGTGGTCTAAAACATGGCAGGTTATATTTAATCCACTAAAGACCGAATCGCTGTATATTTCAAATAGAGTAAATCCCACACTTCGCCCCCATCATAAACATCTTGGGTTGATCTTTTTAAAAACAGGACAATGGGATTCACACATAGAGAGTCTTATAAGTAAACTCAGCCCTATGATAAACTGTCTTAGAAGCCTAAAATACAGATTGTCCAGACAAGCATTGGAAACTCTATATCAATACTTCATGCTCCCGCTGTTTGATTATGCCGATGTTATATGGGATGGTTGCACGGAGACTAAATCAACACTCCTAGAAAATTTACACTTGGATGCTCTACGAACCATAATAGGGGTCACTAGGGGGACAAGTCATCAACTTAACTATAGAGAATTTGGTTTCATACCACTCAAAGAGCTTAGACGACGCCACAAATTAGTAGCGTTGTATAAGATTATGTTCACAGGCGTCCCAAACTACATTAGGCTGCTCATTCCGCAACCTGTATCAGAATTGACTTATTACTCGCTAAGATCTTCGAGCTTGTTAAGGGAAATTAAATGTAACACGAACAGGTTTTCTAACTCGTTTCTGCCATCAGTGGTAAAACTTTGGAACGGCTTAAGCGCAGATCTGCAGAACTGCTCTTCCGTAGATCATTTTAAGAAGAAACTTGCAATTAACGACAATGTCGTCCCTGGGTTTTATTATGTGGGTAGCAGAAAGGAACAAATTGTTCACATGAAGCTGCGGTTAAATTGTAGTGATTTAAACGGACATACATTTGATAGATTTATAAGTGATAATGCATCTTGTGGCTGCGGTCATGTATATGAAGACACTGAACCCTATTTATTAATGTGTCCTCTATATGCAGAACAAAGAAATTCGCTTCTAATAAAATTGGGCCACACCACTAATATCACTCTTATGCTATATGGGGATACGGAGAAAACTGCCTTGGAAAACGCCAGTATATTTAGTGCGGTTCAAGAATATATTAGGGAAACGATGAGATTCTAGTGACTGGTTTATTTCCAGTGGAAAAGAACCCTGACAATGACCTTTGGTGTATTGGGTGAGAGAGATTTAAGTGGGCCTATCATATAAATGAAAGTAGATTGCCTCCACACCCAATAGATAGGTAAATTATTTAAAGGAGGTGGTGGGATATAGTATGGTACTTTCTGTTTCTTTCCAATTCATTGGATCAGTTTCTGTTTTATGTACAGTTGCACCTGCACCATTGTATTGTGTTGTATTTATCTGTAGAGTACGGCGTTAATATAGGCATTGCCTGTTCGCTAAACCCCATTTCATTGAGGAAATAAAAATATTGTTTAAAAAAAAAAAAAGCAGATCTAGAAAGGGTCAAGATTTGGTCGAAATTGTTGGTTCCCTTCCACCCCAACATCACCGTAGAATCTCACCTGCTAAAATGTTACATATCAGAAGCAGTTGTTGTCTGTTTTCCTTGATTCCTTCACAATATTTTATTTATTAACCCTCTACCCAACATAACGGCAAAAAACGGCAAGCGCTATTCACAAAAATCACCATTCAATTTTCATTATTTTTTCTTTTTTGTCTCAAAAATATAGCCTTAGACCCCTCGTTGCAACGAGCTCGTTCCAGCGAGGGGCTTAAGCTATGTTTTTTAACGCAAAAAATGAAGATAAAAATGTTATTCAAAAATTTTATTTGCATGTGTCGTCTGTCTTTCATGTTAAGTAAAGGGTTAAATTTCGAACGACTTATGTAAACAAATAGCTAACAGATCGCGATCCGATCCAGAAAGAGACCACTTTTGCGATTCATCCCTGACCAATATTGTCGTGAAAATTAACTTTCGATAAGGTTATCTCCTTTGAAATTATTAGACGTGCGAGGAACGTCCAAGAACTGTCTATTGTTTTCGTTTATTAAAAGTAACAAAAGGCAACTCTTTTTTTGTAGCAAGCTAATTAGAAACAACGAGTTTCATAGATAATCCGTCATTAAAAATATCTATCATTATCACATCTTCCGACACTAGTAGTGAAGGCGGGCGCTCCAGGGACAAGCATTTAACACTGACTTCCCCATACCCCAATGTTGGCACATGAGGGACAAAATTAACATAGGATTCTCAATAGGGGGGGGGGGGGGGGGGGGGGCTTGTCGCTCAAGTGCCATTTTTGTCCCCAGAGTGCCCCCATTGGAGGCAAAAAAAAGATTTTAAAATCTTTTTTTTTTGCCTCCAATGGGGGCACTCTGGGGACAAAAATGGCCCTTGAGGGACAAGCCCCCTATGGAGAATCCTACGTTAATTTTGACCCCACGTGACCACATTGGGGTAAGGGGAATTCAGTGTTAATTGCTTGTCCCTGGAGTGCCCGTCTTCACTACATCCACTTTGGCTCCTTGTTTAGCAAATGTGTTTTTTACAGTAATTTGCAACTTTTTATTCTTCCCAGATTGACAATTAATGATTTTCACCTTCTAGAGTTTTATATTAATGGAACGGAGAATGTCTGTATTGTATGTCACGATGCGGAAACTGTTGATATATTGAACAGAAAAAAAGTTACACGACATCAAAGGATGGTGAAAACGCCGTTTTTCTTATTTTTAATAGGGGTTTCAACAGAAAATAATAGACAAATGTTCATACTTTTGGGAACAAGCCAGCTTGTGTATTTGAAAAAAGCCAGCGTCTGTATTTTTATACAACTCCACGGGAGTTTGCCTGAAGTTTGTGAAATGATGCGGTAGCATTTCGATATTTCAGTAGTGTTAAATCTACTGGCAGCTTTGTGAAATTTAGGTGAGCTAACTTTCCCACAAATCTGTCAATGACGTACTGTACATATGAGCGTACGAAGCTATCCACGAAATAAATGTGTCCCAGATCCAAGATTCTCAAAAATCGACAATTCTAGTTGAGTGATGCAGGTGCTTTCACACAAATGTGTTTATCTGTACACTGTGTATAATTTATAACGTCTGAATGTATTCCACCAAGAGGGAGGAAAAAAGAATATAAACCTCTTTCAGTATTTGCAATAATGCCAAAAATCTGTAGGCGATTCATTCCAACACGTTTCTGAAAATTGTGAGAGAAAATTATTCGGAATTTGTGGGAGGGAATTCATTTTTGTCTTTTACGGGGTTCCCATTGATTTCAGAGAATATAAAATCAAGACCTATTTAAGCACTTTTTAAGTAAATTTGCCAACGATTTTCAAAGACTACCGGGTTGTACAAATTTAGCGAACGATAATTTCATTCGCCTGTCATTCACCTAAAGAGAAATGAGATGAATAACATTTTGTTCACCTATATTTGTTGATCTTCGACAAATATGTTTACTTAACCCTTTACCTGACATGAAAAACAGACGACACTCGCGAGCTCGTTTCAATGAGGTGTCATAACCTATGTTTTTGAGACAGAAAATGAAAAAAATAATGAAAATTAATTGGCGATTTTTGAGAATAGCGCTGGCCGGTTTTGGCCGTTACGTTAGGTAAAGGGTTAACATGCCATTTTATTCATTTGTCCTCTTGAACCATGATCCACTTTGTAATGATGATAAAGCCTACGTTTATGGAGACTTGAAGATGGAATTCTGTATTACATCACAGCATATTCACAGATTACTGGCAGAAACTCGTGAAATAAACTGCAGTTGTCCAGAACATCTACACACCCGGTTGAGGTGGGTTATCATGGAACTTCTTGTCTTAAAGGTTATAGGCAAGTTGAATGCAAGTACTTTTCAAGACAGGTCTTGGAAAATCAAGCACTTTTCGAGGTTAGAGACATATTCAAGCACTTTTCGAGGTTAGAGACATATTCAAGTACTTCTCGAGGAAGGAGCCGAATTTCAAGGACTTTTAGAACCCTGTGAAAACACAGATACGCGACAAAGTATTACATGTTTGCTCCTTATGCTCTACAACATTGATGTGAAACCTTGAGTTTCTTGAATAATCTCGATGAGCTCAATGCCGAAAATCAAAAATATATGTCAATCATTCAAGGCTCACAAAACAATTTTGTCACCCATGAGAGTCAACGTTAACCTTGCATTTCAAACACAAGGGAGGCAGTTGGGAAAAAAGTGCTTTCTGCATAACCTTACTTTCGTATTTGTCCTTGGTCAGATGCAGTACAGTTACCGTGGAAAGGTCATAATCCAGGCGTGGGGCGTAATTTCCACACATGCGTTTACCAGATAATAAAAATCATCATAAGCAAAATTGTAATTAATGAAGCACCGGGTTAAATTTGTAAATTTGTTATTCTTATCCATATACTTAGTGTATGAAATCTAGTAATATTGCGTCCGTGAAAATATTGCCCAATCGAGAAAAGTGAACAGTCCTTAGTGGCCGTGTTGTAAAGTGCCATGTTATGACAGTCAATGTTGACCGATGTCAGTGTGAAATGTTTTTGCTCGGATAATCTGGGGATTGGGCACAAAATGTACTAAATTTTGAACGCCTTGTGTCAATGAGCCTCTACCAGATCGCAAACCGATCGTGAAATAGACGTTTTTGCGTTTACAGTACCGTACGTACGAATGTACGAAACTATTCACGAACGACAATGTGTCCCAATTCCAAGACTCTCAAAAATCCACAATTGTGGATGAGTGAGTGTCAGTGTGAAAAGCTTTTGTCAAGACAAGCTGGGGAATATGCACAATGGACTCGTTTTTATGCTTTTTTTAACATTGACCAATGATATAATTCAACTGTGTTTTGAAGGTGTTAATCTCCTGATGCGCGGGGAGATGGACAAAGACTACCAATCACTCTGTCTCACTGAAGCGGTCGGTAAAACTGTTTCCAAATAAGAAACTTCATTATGTCTTTGTTGTGTTGTTACACTGTGCGCTACAGTCATACATCGTCATGTATTGTTCTCATCGCGCGTGAAAGACGACGTGAGCAGTATGTCAGGGGCTTTTTACCTCATATTTGGATGACCCCGGTGGATGACCCCGGAAGTGACGTCATCTCACGTGACCTAGTGGCACCATGTTGTGTTGTCGTGGTAACCCACGTGGGCGGCCATGTTGTGACGTCATCCCCATAGTGATACGTGGTGTTAGTGCGCATGTGCTGCGCTTCTTGTTAGGTGATACGTGTTTTCGTCGTCCATTTTGTATATTGGAGGCCGCCATCTTGGTTTCTATTGCAGCACGAGGTTGTTATGTGACGTAAAACCTTCTTATAGGACAGGGGTATGTTTGGAGGGTGTGTTCGATTGAATAGGAGTAAATCTAATTACCACAAACAACCCGACGATCCCTCCAAATCACCAAAATCCACTTTTATTTACTGCGAATTCTTTAAGAATCCCATTTAGGACCGCATACCTTAGATTTTAATAGTAGCACGTAGCGTTATAGTACAGAAGGGGGCGCTGAGGGTAAGTTCGATTGAACTACAGTAGATTTTCTTGTTAGGATTCCCCCAAAATCCATTTTTAGGACCGCCATACCATGGCTTATAATAGTAGCACGTAGTGCTACAGTACTGGGGGACCCCTTTGGATTATAGGCAACTGATAGACAACCTCCATGAAAGCCTATATCATTCCTAATGCCAAGAATCTATCGAGTAGTTACTGTTAAGTCATTGCTCGAACGACTCGAATCCCATAGAGCAAATGTTCTATTGGGCAATTGACCAATTGAGTTACTCCACATACTGCTCGAACGACTCGAATCCCATCGAGCAAATGTTCTATCGAGCAATGCTCGTTCGAGTGACTCGCACATATGACTCTTAGCCTCATTTCGGTATTTCAGGATACCTATGACCTGGCATTGTTTTATTTGAGGATACCTTCTTGAGAATTTCTTTTTTGTCATATGTGCTTATGTGAAAAGGCACAATGTGACACATTGGGCACCAGCACATAGTCACATGCTGGATGTGCCGATATGTGCTTATGTGAAAAGGCACAATGTGACACATTGTGCACTAGCACATAGGCACATGCTGGATGTACCGATATGTGCTTATGTGAAAATGCACAATGTGACACATTGTGCACTAGCACATAGGCACATACGGGTATTTGAGGATACCTATGATCCAGCTCCAATACAGCTCCTAGCTCATATATGGCTCTTATACAGGACATTACAGGTAGTCTTACCAACGACTTCCATCTTATCTTCAAAGCTCCAAACCCACTACTTGTCTATGGTCTATCTGTCCTATCATTAGCTTCTACGGCAGTCTTGCTCCATTGCGGCCTTGTATGAGTACTCTTGGCTATACTATCATCCATTAATATTGTCTTGAGACACCACTTCCTAGCTATACCTTCGCTCCGGCCTTCAAAATGTTCAATCAGATTCCTCCATTTCATCTGTATACATATAAACAGGCTATATAAGAGATTCCGTAAATGGGATTCTTATCCGTCTCCGTAAACTTGGATTCCGTGATTTCATATATACACTCGAGGGTATGGAAAGGGACTGATAACACCCAATTAATATTGCAAGAACCTGAACAGATAAAACATACAACCAACCACTGCAAAACAACAAAGGTACAAAAGTTAACAAAGATCCAACACAACCAAGATCGAAGTGAACAGAATATAACAAATTGAACAAAGATCAAAGTAGTTGGATTGAGCGAACTAGTTGGACAGACTGAACAGACAAAAAACAACTAAGGTTAAAGATACGTTACCCCCAATGACGTTGGCGAAGTGAACTGACCAAAACAAAATGAACAAAGTTTTGAACTATAACCCCTAAATATAACCCAATGTTAACCCTTTGATGTTAACCCTTTGAACTGTTTGAATGAACTATAAACCTATTGAAAATATAACACAGTGTTAACCCTATTAAATTGTTTGAATGAACTATATATATAATATATATAAATAATATTAACACCCTTGAACTGAACAACGTTTAACTGAATGATTTTTTTAACTACAGCCTTAATGAAAATATAACGAAGGTGATCTGAATGAACTCTGTATAATATATACTACTCAAAGTTTGCTGAACACCAAATATTTGACACATCATTGTGAAATTTGCTTGTGACACATTTGCGATATTTTTGGTGGATTTGATTGAAGAATGTATTGAGATGGTCCCCAGTGTTTACAGTAGCTCTCTTGACAGGCAGACTTTTCGTGACAGTCATGGAAAGCATTTACCCCTTGATTTTCATGATGTTTTCGTGTGATTTTCATGATGTTTTCGTGTAATGTCTGCATGTACATGACATGTGTAGGGTATTCAATCTTCATTTCAACACAAACCCTTGTGATTTAATGATTGAATATGGCAACTCAAATGTAAGAAGACATTTGTCTGAAGCAGAAATGTGGCGGGCTGTAGGGATGGTGCAGCAAGGGGCTACCCATCGTCAGGTTTGTGAAGCCCTTGGTGTGCACCATACGGTGATCAACAGAGCCTGGGCAAGATTTCAGCAGTATGGCACACCAGTAAGACGGTATGGTGGTGGCAGAGACAGGGCAACATCTGAAGCTGAAGACGGGTTTTTGATCATTCAGGCCCGTAGCTTTGCCACAGCAACCCAGATTCGCAGTGACCTTCAGAATGCATCCGGGGTACATGTTTCAACGCAGACTATCCGGGCAAGGTTGCACGAAGGTGGTCTCCGATCGAGAAGCCCATGTATTCGCATTCCGCTGTCCCATAACCACCGCCAGGCAAGATATGAATGGGTCATGGACCACGTTGGATGGACCAGAGAAGATTGTCGACCCGTCCTTTTTACAGATGAGTCAAGGTACTGCCTAGACAACACAGGCAGGCGTTCTAGGGTATGGAGAGGTCCAGGAGAGCGATTCCATGCAGCCAACATAGCTGAGCATGAACGCTATGGTGGAGGGTCAATCATGGTCTGGGACAGCATCAGCTGGGATGGACGTACAGAGCTCTGTGTCCTTGGATTTGGTACATTGACTACACAACGGTATATTGATGAGATCCTGGATGTCCACGTCAGATTGTTTGCAAGTGCAGTGGGTGATAGATTCATTCTGATGGACGACAATGCCCGCCCCATGTTGCCCATGCTGTCGGGGAGTACCGACAGAGGTGGGGGGGGGGATTGAGCGTATGGGCTGACCAGCAAGATCCCCTGTCCTCAATTCAATCGAACATGTCTGGAATGAGTTGCAGCTTGCAATTTCAGCCCGTCCAGTTCAGCCAAGAAGTGTCCAGGAGCTTGGTGCCATGCTGGGCCAAGAATGGAACAACATCCCACAAAAGATCACCAGAAACCCGATTGGGAGCATGAGAAGGCGTTGTCAAGCTGTAATTAATAGTAATGGGTCTCATACTCGATACTGAACCCATACCAGTTCGCTCCGTCAACTTTTTGGCATATTGAAAAATTTCCTCTTTTACCAATAATATCCATTTTCCATGGTTATCGTATTCAAAAGCTAAAAAATAATGTCAAACACAAATAAAATCTTAATTTTTGTACTTAAATCATTAAAGATATAATTAAATCAAAAATATATACACTTTCCATTACAATATTTCAACTAAAACGTAAAACAGGTAGTTGGATATACTTGGTGCTTAGTTAACTTTGAGTAGAATATAAATAATATTAACTTCATTTGAACTTAATTTTTCCAATAGGGAAGGGGAATACTATAGAGTGTTAATATGAAATCACGGAATCGAAATTTTACCGAGGGTCATACAAATATAAGGGGAAAAGCCCCTGACATATTACTGGCGTTGACGGGCTAAATAGAGCTGTTATATTTTGCCTTATCGAAATAAAATAATAGACATGTTAACAAACATATCTGTCAACAGAGCGAAATTCTCAGTTACCAGATAAAGCTGCGATGGAAATATTGCGCTGGTAAATGGCTGATATGCTCTCTTTTCTCAGATCATACATGCTATACCTAACATGACTGGAAGAAGATCCTTCCAAAAACTTTTCGCATCACAAGACAGCTTGTCGATGGGCTCGTCCCAATGAGGGGTCATAGGCAAGAAAATAAACAAAGAAACAATCAAAATATCAGCTTCGTTCATTTAATTCAAATTTAATCGTGGTATAAATACGGAACGCAACTCATGTAGAGTACGAGAAACAGGAATCGACGACCTTTGTGGGAGTTCGATACGCGCGAAATACAGGAAAAACTCCAACTCGGGTTGTTGGTTCCTGTTCCCCACACTCCACTCTACCCTCGTTGAGTTCTATCTCAAGACTAAACGAGTTAAGCGTTGCATTTTTTGTTGATGAAACTAGTAGTCTGCCCTGCCATAGGAGTCTATACATTTCATAACTTTGCTCTGAATCTTCAACGGTTCTAGTACTGAATAATAATACTAATTGGGGCAACCGCTGATTTTGCGGGACATACCTCCCCCACTCTCCCTCCTGATCTCTCAGAATTCAAACATAAACATATTTATAATTTTTGCTATTGGAGCTATCTCATTCTGCACAACTAAAATATTGACCCTTTCCCACATTTCCTACATCATCCACTTATCTCTTTTGTTTTCAACGCTAGTTTCACACGGGGTCTTATCCTAATAAGCAATTGAATACTTGTTGAGAAAGGGTTCATTGAACGATAGTTGATCTAATTTCTAGACTGACAATGTGCTTGATTAAAATGGATTAATACTGCGCCAAGTTCAAACAACAAAATTAGCGAAGAAGGCTTAATCGAAATCTAAACTGTTGGTGTGCGTCATTCAGTCCATTATCATCTGGACAAATAATATTAACCCCTTCAGACATTATCCACACATTTTTATATTAAAAAATACGAGCATTCGATTGCAAGATTACACTAACAACAAAGCGGTAAGGAGGCTCAGTATTAATCGAACCCTGCATACTGTACGACTGTAGGATTAAATTATTACTGAACCTTCATATGAATACAAAGTAGACTCGCCAACTTTACAGTACATTATATATTCTTTTGGACGATAGTATTCAGGAGCTCGGTGATGAAAAGTTTAATTATATATGATATAAATTGTATTACTAGTGTGTGATAATATATACTGAACATCAAACCACTTTGAAAAATTCTAAACAATAAAAACATTCTCATAATCAAAATTTATCTTTATCATTTCTTCGTCATTTGTAAGCCTTGTTTACATTTGGCTACAATGACGTTTATTGAAGCCATGCAAATCAGTGGGCGAATGTATCCAATACTGGCTTCTAAAACTCGATGTCTAATAGTCATATTTGGTGTAATTTATGCACTATAAGCAAATTTAAATTTGAAGTACGGTTTGAGCGCGATTTTGGTTTCCATCTGACATTGGGATTAACCTTGCATGAAAACCTTTAAACGGTATCTGCGTAGCTTTTTATAGTACGAAAGATCCACGCTTTTGGAATATGCATCACATAATACCTTCATATTTAGTAACAATTTCTTTAAGGTTTACAAACATTCATACGCTTGAATCGTAAAATGTTATCCGGTGCTTCATTAATTAAAATTTTGTTGATGAGGATTTTTGTTACATGGTAAACGCTTGCGAAGACGCCTCTGCCTACATGTGGGTTACGACCAGAGCACGGCAGCTGTACTGTATACGATTACGTGAAATTGCAAAGTGTCACAAAAAAACCTAGACACTATTCGTTACCCCGTTTCTGATCACGTGGTACGGGTTTTTACCTACCCGAAGCCAGCCGTATCCCATTCGGCCGAATGGGATACGGCTGGCTTCGGGTAGGTAAAACCCCGTACCACGTGTTCAGACACGGGGTAACGAATTTATCTATTGACTTTCCGTTTTAGAAGTACAATCTATTTCATGTGTGAACACACACAGCAGGAGATCTTTTATCTTCCATTGTTAGGTTTCTGTGGAATTTTTGTGCAAAAGAGTTTTTCTGAAAACATGCCGATATGACTAGTATAAAAAAATTATTGAATTTCTTTTTTTCTTTTTTGTCTCAAAAACATAGCTTATGAACCCCACATTGGAGGGTACTCGACAAGCTCATTCCAATAAGGGGTCATGAGCTATATTTTGGAGATAAAAAATTAAAATATAATACATGTACACTGTAAAACTGGAATGACGCGTCTTCTACGGGGTATGGACAATTTGTAGATTTCGGAACGGGGCTTCCACTGGGTATGGGAAATTTGTCAGTGGCTGGGCGGACGTATCGTGGGTTTCAATAAATATGGTCTCATACCACGTATCTATCAAGAAATCAAATAAAAAAATTCACTTTAGTCAATAGATAACACCTTATCCTCATGCATCACTCAGTGTTTTTAGTGGCTGTTCCATGCCTTTATTGATAAATTTGCCGACCAAAGAGATTTCGTTCGGCGTAGTCGCCACCCCCCTGCCTCCTATTGACCGCACACTATCAAGCTGCAGAGTGCCAGTCTTTATCGTCCTTATACATTGGTCTGGATGTGTATTTGCAACGACAATCCAGTCTAATCGTTTAGGTAAACGAAAGCCAGCAGTCAAATCAACACACAATTCATCACAACAGACATAATGGCTTTAAGACAACAGCAAAAGTGGAAACGTTGAAAATAAACAACACAGTAATCATCTGAATTAGACATGGTTATGTTGCAAACAATTTATTTATTTATTTATTTATTTATTTATTTATTTATTTATTTATTTATTTATTTATTTATTGGAGGTTAACGACACTTTCGACAGTGAGGGTCACCTCGTGTCGGACAGTTTTACGGGAGGAAGAAGCCGGAGTACCCGCACAGAACCATTGAGCAACTCCCTAACGTACTAACTCCACACATGCAGGGTTCGCATTGGTTGAAGACAGATGCACCATCGACGTGCAGTACGCCATTTTGAATTCTCCAGGCAGTCTGTCTCAGCATGTTAAAAAAAGGCATATCTTCCTGTATTATGTTGCGCCTTCCATTAGAGCGTACGTAGCGGAAAATAGCGGCCATGAACAAATTGACACTTTATGGCAACAATGCCAAGCATTTTCTTTTGATAACGATGAACGGTGTAACTCTTAGGGTCAAACAAAACATGCGATTGTTATATTATAGACCATAAACTGCAAATTAATGCATTTACCACAGGCGACATAACGCCTCAGACAAAAATCTATTATACCCTATCTGCTTCCATACTAAACTTTGCTGACGGAAGCAATGTTATGGATGTGTCTCAACACGATGTTATCTCTTTGGTGACAGTTGCGTTTTTTTCTGTATGGAATGACTTACAACACAAATTCGCATTACTTTTTACTTTCCAAATTCACTTCTTTGTTTTGACAGCTTTCTAATGCATTGAACCATACTAACGTAGACTGTCAATACAGCTAACCAAACATTATTGTTCCAAGTAACAATTCATCCTCCCACCATTTCAGCTGTTTGTTTTAACCATGGCAATGTAATGCAAATACCAGAAAATCCACAAAAGATATATTCAATAAAATAATTAACTCAACCCTTTACCCAACGCAGACGATATCAAAATTTATTATTTTAAATATCATTTTTTCAAATTTTTCAAAAAATTTCAACAAAACCATATCATGTGACCCCTCGTTGGAACGAGCTCGACGAGCTCGTTCCAACGAGGGGTCACATGATATGGTTTTGTTGAAATTTTTTGAAAAATAATATTTTTTCAACTGCTGAATTTACATATTACGCGGGCGGATGCGGGTGATTCGTTGGGTAAAGGGTAAAGCTGTATACCTGAAAATGAAATTATATTAATAGTCATTCCCAATTCCAGTTATAAACAAGAGGCTCAAAATTTGTTGGGCAAAGTACCAGATGTTTAGCAAATCAGGATAACTGGGTTAAAAGCCACAATTGGCAAGCATAGTTGGTAAAAGTTGGACTAAGCTTCAGGTAGACAATTTTTTGGTCAAGTTGTGTCAACAGTTCGACTTATGTTTTGATGAAGGTCGGCGGGCAACTGTCCACTCGTCCGTCTGCTTGTCCGTGTCGTGATGTCATCACGATGACTTGGCTAAATATTTGGAATTAATTTAAATTAATTCCATGTTATCCGAGTTTAACAAAATTGGTGTGTGAATTCTACTTGAGAATATTTTGGATGAGTTTAAAAATCAGTCCTGCCCGAATTTATTTTCAGAAGTTCGATTGTTTGTTAGTTTGAATTTCTGACTTACGGGCGGTATCACCAAACGTTATCTAATTGTTAACAAATTTGATCTTTGTGTCCCACCCGAGAACGTCTTGTGTGAGTTCGAAAACCAGTCTTGCCAGAATTTTGTTCAGCAGATATGCCTCTCAGCCTATTTTCCGATGTGTGGGTGGTGTCAGCACGATAACTGGAATAAATGTTAATTGATTGTTACCAAATTTGGTCTGTGAATTCTACTCGCGAATGTCTCGGATGAGTTCAAAACCAATCCTGATCGATTTTTTTCCCCAGGGGACATACCTCTTAGATTATTTTCTTGTTGGAATTTCCGAATTGCGAGTTGTCTCAACGATATAATCCGAACAAAACCTGAGCGATTTTAACCCATTCACACATAACGACACGCGTGTGTGAATGGGTTAATCGATATGGCACGAATGCCAGCGCGGAAGGATAGAACGATAGGGCGCAGGCCCCGAGTTTTATTCTTTCGCGATGGCACAAGTGTCATATCGATTAACCCATTCACACGGGCATGTCTTTCTGTGTTTATTACACGCCTTCATTTGACAACTATCAACAAAACGAACACATTTTATCGCCAACCAAACCTGCGAGAGGAACCCGTGTTAATATTTCGTTCCCTAAGTTCATATGTGTTCTATGTGCCTCCTGAAACATAGAACACATTGGATCTCAGGGGACGATATTTAGCTGTCGCTAACGATTCAAATTGTAATTGCGGTGCACGATTTGAAGAAAATTCCAGTGAAATTTCTTTTCTTTATAAAAATAGTCCGTCAACGATTTCCATTCCGCACATGTGTGCGGAACGGATTTTCATTTTCCGCATGGTTTAATTTTGCTGTAGAAGGTGATTACATAGAACATGCATGTTATAAAATTTGGTCTGTGAGTTCTACTCAAGAATGTCTTGGGTGAGTTCGAACAATTTGTTCCAGGAGTTATTCCCTTTGGATTGTTTCTTGAATTTCCGACTTATTGGTGGTGTCAGCACGATAATTTGAAAAAAAAACGTTATCCGACTTTTACCAAATTTGGTGTTGTAGTTCTTCTCGACAATGTCTTGAATCAGTCAGTAAACCAGTCCTGTACGAATTTTTTTTCAGGAGTTATGCCTCTTAGATTGTTTTCTTGTTAGAATTCTCGACTTTGAATATAGACGGAAAAAGTCTGAGCATTATAGATAGAATCTGGGGCATTCCCATGTTCACCCATGGATACCCAAGGAATGCCCCAGACCATATATTGCTCCAGTACCTTTAATTGTTTGATTTTTTGGTCTATAATTACCCGGCTTTACTATGGGAATTCTATATCGTCATTTTGGGGTATGGGAATTCCTATAATAAATTCCTGGGTGCATATCGCCAGCCTCCACTACTTATGGTTCGCAGACAATTTTTAGACATTCGCAATGTCGTGTTGTCTTCTTAAAACAAAGAAAGTCTTGTTAATTCCTTTTTTGAACGGTCGGATTCCTTTAAGATGTCCTTGTTTTAGACATTGGTATTCCCGTGAGACCTTGATATCAAGACAGCCAACTCAGTGATACCAAGTTTCTATTTGCTTTCGTATTTTCTGTGACGTTCAGTAAATTATCACTTGTCTGGATTGAATAAGAACGGTTCTCCCACAAGAAATCAAACCATTTAGCTTTTAATACGACCTGACGATGATTGAGAAATTTCAACAAATATAAGGACGCCAAATGGCATTCCCTGTGCCGAAACAAGCGTCATATCTCAATGATGAAAAATTTATGAGTCTAATGAACTTTGCATAAACGAAACAACTTATCTGTTATGGAGCCTAATGTATTTAACTAGTTTAGTTATGCGCATTTATATGAGCTTTAACCCTTTACCTAACCTGAAAAGCAGACGACACTTGCAAAAATAATTCTTGAATAACTAATTTTTTTCAATTTTTGTCTCAAAAACATAGGTTATGACCCCTCGTTGGAACGAGCTCGACGAGCTTGTTTCCCTTCAAATCCTTTCGATGGAATATAGTTTGGTACGAGTCAGACTTGTAGTCTCACAAAACATATCGTTCAGTTGGAAAATGTACAAAAATAATGTGGAAAATGAAGACTGATTGTAATTTCCGCTGTATTAACATAAATATCGTCTACACCCGTGCTGCCACCCTCGGTAATTCCAGTATCATTAGTCTCTACCACTGTTGAACGTTTTAAAAAATTAAAGTTTCCAAGCAGTCAGGATGATGAGCTGTTGCTAGCGGCTTGTCCTGTACAGTGCCCAGTACCGGTATTTTTCGCATTCATGTATGATTTGGAACTGTAATCCTTTGTGGGTAATATTCCAGTTAACCCTTTACCCAACGAATCGCCCGCCCCATCCGCATAATATGCAAATTCAGCAGTTGACAAAATATTATTTTTCAAAAGATTTCAACAAAACCATATCATGTGACCCCTCGTTGGAACGAGCTCGTTCCAACGAGGGGGTCACATGAAATGGTTTTGTTGAAATTTTTTGAAAAATTTGAAAAAATGATATTTAAAATAATAAATTTTAATATCGTCTGCGTTGGGTAAAGGGTTTTAAATCATCAAGGCATGCCTTCGACGAAGGCACATCTTGATGATGTTATTGGAATATTTTATCACTCAGACTTGAGCCATCACAGTTGCATCAAATTAGGTTCAAAACACCTCCTTCCCCAATCGGTCATCTTCAAAGCGACTCTCATTCGATACGAGGTTTGATTCGATTCCGTATAATATTCCCAATTCGATTCCAGATTCGTTTCGAATCGAAATTGCGTGGTTCACAGTGCTCTATAAGTAGGGACAAACCATGACCGGATCCAGAGAGGTCGAACTCGGAGCGCGCAGCCACTATTTTCAGGAATTCGATTTTTTTAACAACCCCCCGACACAAAGGGACATGGCATTATTTGTGATAAGACATGGACATCTACTACCATTCGTAGTGGATGTCCATGTGTTATAACGGATAATACCCAATGCATATAGCAGGTCTTACGCGAGTCTCAAGTACGCCGATATAAATTGGCTTTTTTCAAAATTCGAATGAGTCTATACAAAACTGCGGTCATATTTTGGCTGGAAAGCATGGTGACCATGTGCGAAAGAGCCACTGAATGGCCACACTTACCTTCTATTTTCAAACTTTTCCACGGAGAGGCCCCGAACCCTACCGGCAAGTGTGGAATATTCCATCTCGTGCTAACACCCATCTCGTGGCAACGCTCGCTGGACTATCCTTCGCATCTTTCGCTATGATTGAAATGTGGTGCTCCCAGAATTCCAGAATCCTTGATACGGCACTTTCAAGGAAACGGTTGTCACTGATGTCGCTACTCTTTGTGTGTGTGTGTGTGGGGGGGGGGGGGGGGGGTGTATAGGGATGGAAGATTCAGTGGAGAGGTTGTAGTTCATCAAAATTGTGAAATGGTATTAAAGCAAATACATCGATTATGGATGACATGAGATAAGTGGGTTTTATTTTAACCTACCTTTGAATAAACTGAAAATGAAAAATAATACGAAACAGAACCTAGGTGTTTTTTTTCTGTTTGCTAATGCATTTTTTTCTCCGCAGTTAATGTCTTGTTTAACATGTCCATTATTTTGTTGTCGTTTATTAGGAGTATGTAATGTGGTTTTCGCCTCTATTTTTGGCTGAACACGGCGAATGAGCCCCGGAAGTGGCATGATGTCATATGACCCTGTGGCACTTTGTTGGGCTGTCATGGTAACCCACGTGAGCGGCCATATTGTAACGACGTTCGCATAGCGGTACGCGATATCAGCACGCATCCACAGCGCGTGTTGGTAGGGGTGACACGTGTTTCCATCGTCCATTTTGTGTACTGGAGGCCGCCAGTTTGGTTTCTATGATGGAACGTGGTTGCGATGGGACCTGAAACCCTCTAATGGGAAGGAGGTATGTTCGAAGGGTTTGTTCAATTCAAGGGGAGTATATCGAATCCCCAAAATAGACCCTACAATCACCACAAATTACAAAAACGACTTCATGTGACTCGGATTCCTTTGGAATCCTCTGCTTCTGCCTATCCTGGTCTGATATACAGCTTATTATCACCATTCTATGGCCTGTCCAGTCTATGTTATGACTTCCCCGGTTTCCCTGTAAAGTATTTTGACATCCCTAGATGTGTTTATGTGATAGTAAACAATGTGTACACAGCACTTAGGCACAGGCTGGATGTACCGATATGTGCTTGTGTGCTAGTGGTAGTATGTCTTGCACCTTTCATTTCATATTTGGATTACTCCGATGGGGGGACTCCGGAAGTTACGTCATCAATGGTTGTGATGGTAGCTCGCGTGATCGGCCATACCGTGACGTCATTACCATAGTGACACTTGGTCTTAGTGCACAATCGTGATAGGGTGATATGTGTTTCCGTCGTCCATTTGTGTACTGGAAACCGCAATCCTGGTTTCTATATAGCAAGTGGTTGCTATGTGATCTAAAACCCTTTAATAGGACAGGATATGTTCGGAAGGTGTGTCGATTCAACGGGAATAGTTTTATGGTTCGGATTTTTCCAAGATTACTTCGTACAATTACCTCAGTATACCCGACCAATAACCTCAAATCACCAAAAACACCCAAATCAATTTATTTGGAACGGAGTCCCCCAGAATCCTCTTTTCCCAATAACAGTCGCGTCCCTGTGTATCAGAGTAAATATAATTACCTGACAAGCACACCACCTCACTAAAAACTTTCAAAAATAACTGAAACGGCCTTGGAGAAGCCCCATTTTGGCTTGCCACGTAGTCTTATAGGACTGTGTGGATGTTGTTCCTTTGACGAAGAGTAGCTTTACAGGATAGGATTCCCCCGAAATTCTCGTTTTCTACCTATTATAAACGCTATTCTTTCTAGTGTAATACTGGTAGTTTATTTATCCTTAGCTACTCTAGACCACCCCTTGTTATGACCTCTTCCCTCGTCCATGTTTTATAATCATCAGTCAGATTGCTTGATATCTGCAATCTGTACCTATCCATAAAGCGTTATCTCCCTTGTGTTTAACGAAGGCCTCTATGATTCACAAACCCGAAAGTCAATCAAGTAGGAATAGGTATTACTCGAACGACTCGAATCTTATTAAGCAAATAAGCTATCGAGTAGTGACTCGAACAGGCATCACTCGGGCGACGAATTTCATCGAGCAAATGAGCTCCTGGGATCTAGGCCACCCATCACCTTCATGGCTCCAACGTCATTATCATCTGTCCTATGGCCAGTTCCTTCTACCATTACTATTGGCTATCACTATTCTGTCCTGTCCTAGAATGTCTCAGCCATTACTAACTTGTGGCACTAATAAGGCTCTTAGTACATTAACCCTTTACCTAACGAATCGCCCGCATCCGCCCGCGTAATATGCAAATTCAGCAGCTGAAAAAATATTATTTTTCGAAAAATTTCCACAAAACCATATCATGTGACCACTCTTTGGAATGAGCTCGTCGAGCTCGTTCCAAAGAGGGGTCACATGATATGGTTTTGTTGAAACGTTTTGAAAAAATTTAAAAAATTATATTTAAAATAATAAGTTTTGAAATCGTCGTTGGGTAAAGGGTTTTAATACCGCTACATGTCCCAGTTCATATCACTATCAAAGTTGTTTTTCACTCATAGAATCAGTCGAATACAGTCTGCTTGCTCGAGCAACTTTTCCATACCTATTCCTAAATGAGTTATCAAGCAGTTTCTGAAAAGGTCATTGCTCAAACGATTCGAATCCCACCGCGCAAATGAGTAATTGCTCGAACGATTGACTCCACATACGACTCTTATGGTCATCTTGGTAGTCTTAACGTCGGCTTACACCTTGTCTTGAACTATATGTCCTTCGATTAGCCCCTACTGTTGTGACCCAAATACTACAGTCTTCTGTCGCCCTAAAAGTTGTTTCCCATTTCAGCCTTGTACCATTAGTATTGGCTACTACTATTTTGTCCAGTGCTGGTGAGTCCCACCATTACTAAGATGTGGTAGTGCTACGGCTGTTAGTACCTATCATTCCACTACTACCGCTACTGAAACTTCTTATCACCATCAAAGTTGTCTTCCACCACTAGAAGTAGTCGAATACAGTCTCCTTACTCTAACGATTTTTTCATACCTATTCCAAGTTCCCCTAATGAGATATTGAGAAGCTACTGAAAAAGTCATTGCTCAAACGACTCGAATCCCATCGAACAAATGAGCCATAGAGAAATTGCCCGAACGAGTTACTCCACATATGAGTCTTTGACTCATGTCAGAAAAAAAAAAATTTATGGACTAAAAGGAATTCGGTAGGTGGAGTGCCGAGGAACGAGGCTGATGATTTCATTGAATGAGCTAAAGAGCCATGGAACTGATTGCTGCTCGAATTTCATCGTGCAAATAAGCTATAGAGTAATTGCTCCTACTTGCTCCTTGAACAAATACACTTGCGACTCTTTGACGGCTTTTTGAAAAAAAGAAAAAAAGAATTCTATGGACCCAAAGGGATTCTATAAGTGGGGTGCCGAGAAACGTGGTCGATGATTTCATCGAATGAGCAATTGCTTATAACTGACCAATGATCAAATGAGCTATAGAGCAATTGCTCGTAAATGCTCATTGAACATATGTTCTTGAGACACGTCGACTCATTTCGGTAAAAAAGGGTTCTACATATTAAAAGAAATCATGAAAGTGGGGTGCCGAGAAGCATGGATCGTGATTTCATCAAATGAACCATCGAGCAGTGACTGGGAAAGGCCTTTCTCAAACGACTCGAATCTGCAACTGAGCTACAGAGCAATTGCTCGAACGAGTGACTCCACGTACGACCCTTTGGCTCATCTCGTAAAAGATAGGATGCCGAAAATGAAGTGGAGCTCTGCAACAAATGCGATTCCATGATTTGGCATAAACACTCGAGGTATTCCCTACTGGACGAAAAAGAATTGCGTTAAAAATATATCCAGTTCAAAGTGCGTTAACCCTTTACCCAACGCAGACGATATCAAAATGTATTATTTTAAATATCATTTTTTTAATTTTTCAAAACATTTCAACTAAACCATATCATGTGACCCCTCGTTGGAACGAGCTCGACGAGCTCGTTCCAACAAGGGGCCCCATGATATGGTTTTGTTGAATTTTTTTGAAAAATAATATTTTTTCAACTGCTGAATTTGCATATTACGCGGGCGGATGCGGTCGATTCGTTGGGTAAAGGGTTAAAGTTAAAATTATACACATTAGAGTTCATTCAGTTCTGTTAAACTTCGTAATAGAGTTTATTCATTTTAAAAGTTTGTTGAGTTCAAAGGGTTTTAATGTTAACACTGTGTTAAACTTCGTTATATAGTTCAGTTTTGTTCTCTTCGTTCTGTTTGCTCCATCCACTTCGATCTTGGTTGAGTTGGATCTCTTTAACTTTTTTGTGTGCGATCTTTGTTCTGTTCAGTTCATTTCGATCTTGTCTGTCTTCGTTCGCTTTGTTCTCTCCGTTGTCATTACTGGTCCTGTAACTTGATCGTTATCGGCTGTGAATCTTTGGTGTAGAATTCTTTGTGTCTTTGTAAGATCTAATTGTATTGAAGAATTTTTTCCTTTTCGTTAATGGTATTCTATGATCACTCTCGAGTCTCTATCCAGAGCCATCGCAGCCTGTTCGTTTGGGGCCCTGCGCAGTGACTGATGACGTTCTAGTAAGCTTTCCAGTCAACTGGCTTCAAACAATACGTACTTTTTCTCTTCTTGCGTCTTCGTTGTTGGAATATGCCGGTAGGGTGGTTTCATAAGACGTTTATTCCCCGTTTATTTCCCGTTCCAGCTTTAAGGCCACCACTGTTTTTTAGTTCTATGATCTCTCTCGAGTCTCTATCTAGGATCATCGCAGCCTGTTCGTTTGCGTCCCCGCGCACTGAATGCTGGCGTTCTAGTAAGCGTTCCAGTAAACTGGGTTCGTCCAAACAATACGTACTTCTTCTCTTCGTGCGTCTTCGTTGTTGGATTATGCCGTTAGGGTGGTTTCATAAGACGTGTATTTCCCGTTCCAGCCTTTGATCTACTAGGCATTTCTGTTGGAAGCATTGTTATCCACGGGATTCTGGTTGCTTCACGGTTATTCGCCTGGTACGGTTTCAACAATTCCCGTGGTTCCAATTGGTTTATTCTTTTGCGTTCGTTTTTTACATGGGTGTCGTAGTTCCGGTGATGAGTAGTGCATCTGGTGTCTTCTTATGTTGTCTTCTCTCCGTTAAACGTATTTGGACATCTAATGCACTGGTAGATTCCACACCTGTGGGCCTTCTTTTGTCAATAAAAATTACATTTCTTTGTGAAAATTGTCTGGTACTCGTCACAAGTGTTGTGCGAATCCATTGTTGGTCTGAAGCAAAATGATGAAGTTGTGGTGGGAAAGTTACTGCTCCCTTTTATATCCTGCGAAATGAGTTGACCAGATATCCTCAGATAAGTATCCCCTGAAAGGTATCCCCAAAAAGTATCGCCAAAAGGTATCCTAAAAAGGCATCCTCAAATGATACATTGCCATGTCACAAGTATCCCCAAATACCCAGATTAGGAGATGAGTAAATTATACCTTATTGGGGGGTTTTCACATGGCCCTCATGGCCTTATACAAAAAGGGGTTTCTATAGGCAAAGATATCCTCAAATGATACACTGCATGCCAAACGTATCCTCAAAAACACAGACGAGGATATGAGGAATGGCAAGTTTTACTTTACTGGGAGATTTTCACACGGCCCTAATGACCTTATTCGAAAGGCAAATGTATTCTCAAATGATACATTGCCATGTTATAAGTATCCCCGAATACGCACATGAGGATATAAGGAAAGGTAAATTATACTCTATTGAGGAATTTTCACTTGGCCCTCACGGCCTAAATACGACACAAAAAGGAATTCTATAGGCTAAGGTATCCTCAAATGATACATTGCCATGTTAAAGGTATCCCCAGATACCCCACATGGGGATAAGAGGCCTTTGTTGTAAGACCCCATCGAGGAATTTCCTCATGGTCCTCATGGTCCTCATGGCCTCGTGAACCCAGAGATAAGAGGATAAGAGGTTAGACCTTACTAAGGGATTTCCTCATGACGCCATAAGATGAAAGAGAAACATCTCGGTCTAGGTACAACTTGTAGTAGGGAGGGGAGGGGGGGGGGGGGGTAAGCAAACTGGAGTAATCTGATCGGTTAGCTAGTTGCAGTAAATTGAACTGATTGGATGGTTCAGATAAACGAAACATGCTGTTAGGATCAAGGACAAGAGTACCTGGAATAAGACTAAAACTAATCAGAACAAAACAGAAAAGCTAAATATACTAACAATAAGCATAAGTGTTCCACCTGATAGGCTCTTCTATTCTACTGGAGTATATTCCAGAACAAACGAATTGGATTGGATAGACAGAAAAACAATAACATGGATACATAGATAGAAGCAGAGCAGATGATTTTGAAACAATCCGCACTAATAAAACATGTCGGGTCTATTTTGATAATTCTATGACGTAACGAAGGATTTCGGGGAAATACGAACCTGAAAAGTACTCTTATACAAAACAGCGCGCCTATAGTTGGAAAAAAGAGGATTCTGTTGGAATCCGTACCAAATGGAGTGGTTTGGGATAATGTTTGGTGATTTGGAGGGATTGTCGGATCTATTTGGGTAATTAGATTTACTCTTTCTTACACAAAGGAACACACCCTCTGAACATATCCCTGTCCTATTAGAGGGGGGTCAGGTCACATAGCAATCACGTTCTAACATAGAAAGATGTCGGTCTCCAGTATACAAAAAGGACGACGGAAACACGTATCGACATAACAACATATTCACAGCATGGCCGCTCACGCGGGCTACCAGGAGAATCCAACACGGCGCCACTGGGTTATGCGACATGATGTCACTTCCAAGGTCCTGCACCGAGATCCTACTGAATTGGCATGAAAACCACATTACATACTACTGCTTGTGCCCAATGTGCGCAAAACACATGTAGCACATTGACCGGTACGGGTATCTGAGGATACTTATGACATAGTGATGTACTATTTGAAGATACTTTTTGAAGATGCCTTTAGAGTATACCTTTTGGAGAATATCCTTTGCAAGAGATTTATGTGAAGAAAGTTATGGGTCCTAACCCTATTTAGCTCCTGGCTTCTAAACCATCCCAAACCCTTATTAGCTCTAAGGCCACCACTTCTGACTTGTCCATGACTTTGTCTTGGGGATTTTGCCTGGGGGAATTTTATCCAATTTTGTCATTTTTCTTGAGGGTTTTGCCTTGAGGGATAATAATGACCCTTCCTCTCATGTCATTGCCCATCCACTTGTCCCCCAAGTCTTCATCCTATTTTTTTCATTGCCAGTTTAAAATGGAATATTCCAGGGTCTCCGTTACTCCTAAATTGAACATTTTACTCCACTACGGCGTTTCCTCGCCTCTCACGACCCCCCAACTCCAGTGACTTGGATTTAAATTTGAACAACAATAACACCCCCTCCCCAACGATCCATCTAGCTACTCTTCAGAATGTGGTACATATTTTTACATAACCCATTTAAAGAACTGTTGTCCAAAACTCCAGTTCGTTAGCCTTTATTGCAATCCTCGAGCACGCGTCCCTTCCTTACTTAACGGAAAAGTCGGCCGGTCCTACTCATATGAAAATTTTCGTATGCCTCAATACATACCTGATAGAAAAAAATGCCTTGGGGAACTGATGCAAAAATGGGATGGAAACTTGAAAGATAATACGATGAAGGAGGACTTGAGAGAAATGGTCAATTTTGTAGTTGGGGGGGGGGGGGGTATTTATTTATTTACTTATTTGTTTGTTTATTTATTTAATGGTGTTTCACGATACTTTCGTCAGCCAGGATCACCTCGTGTCAGGCCGTTTTACTGGTGGATGGAGCAGGGGATACCCAGAGAGAACCACAGAGCAGCGACGAGAAACTGGCAGGCTGCCCAACGTATTAACTCCGCACAAGCAGGGTGAGCATGGGTTGAAGATAAGTGCACCATCGCCTTTTTGTACGCCTCAAGGAGGCAATCGGGATTCAGTGTCTTGGCCAAAAACACAACGCTCCTGGCGGGGATAGAAATATGGACATTTCGGCTTGAAGTCCAACGCCGTAACCACTGGACCACCGCGCTCCCGACTTATGGAGGTTATGTATAGTTGGGGGATTAAGGGAGCGAGGGGAATCATATAACAGGTTATGCCTGAATGCTGGGATATTAGGAGGGAGAAAGGTATTTATGTTGGCCTCCACGTTAGAAAACCGCGGCAAATCAGAGGATGGTGGATTCTTTTTTATTTAAAAGGATTTCAATCACCTACTTTTAAGCCTTTACCCAACGTAACGGCCAAAACCGGCCAGCGCTATTCTCAAAAATTGCCTATTAATTTTCATTATTTTTTTCATTTTTTGTCTCAAAAACATAGGTTGTGACCCCTCATTGGAACGAGCTCGTTGAGCTCGTTCCAATGAGGGGTCATAACCTATGTTTTTGAGACAAAAAATGAAAAAAATGAGTTATTCGACAATTTTTTTTGCATGTGTCGTCTGCTTTTCATGTTAGGTAAAGGGTTAAGCCATTGTTCATTACAACTAGTTATCCGTCTTTGACAGAGTGTGGATTAGAAAGAGATTACAGTCACTGGTCAATGGTTTGTATGTCTGTGAAACTAGATTATCTCCCCCCCCCCTTTCGTCGACCCTCCCCGAATATACTAAAATTCGTTGTAAAGGGTATACAATTATTATTCACGAAGAAGAATAAGGCGACACCCCTTGTGAATATCTTGTATCTTATTTAATTAATGGGCTATTTGGCACTAATTACCGATATTCTGAACAGGAATCACTCAAATGACAATTTTCATCGAGTTTTTTCCTTCTTGATTTCGTTTAATTTGTAAAACTCATTCACCAAATCGCGTTATTTTTGTGGGGTGATTTAAATAAGATTTGATTTTCTAATTTGCAATTGAAAAACGAAATTAATTTGTGATATGTTCGAACGTAACGTTAAATTGGGTAAAATTGATGATGAAGGCGTTTCGGTTGATGTCCTCACTTGAGTGTGTATTGTGAGTACGGGAAATGGAAGGGAAAACTAATAAATTGTTCGGTTTCGTTTTTTCAAAAAAAATAACCGACCTGACCTATTTAAAGAAAACAAAAACTGGCTCGACGGTTTGCTCTAACTTTTGTTTATGCATGTCGGCTGTTGTGCAAGTCGTATTCCCCTAAAGTGTTCAACGAAATACTCCCCTGATAAATGCAACTGTTGTATAAGTCAAGGGCACATTCAACCAATGTTTAGTTAGAGTAGTCTAAGTTGAGGATACGGTAAGTCTGCCTGTCTACCTGTTCCGACGATTTGGAATGGACGTTGAAAATTATGGGATACGCTGAATCCAGGGAATGAATATTTTGACACATTTGTGTGTACATTTCACGTGTATAACTTGAATAAAATCATCCAGAAAACTATTGTAATGAGTGTTTGCTCATTCTTCCATAAAACACTAAACCAGGTGCCAATACTATAAAACGTTGGCAATTGTATTTTCTAGAATTGTATTTTCTAGTTATGACTTCAAATAGGTTAAAAAGAACTATTAGCATTTTCAAAGATCTGGCAATTTGCCCGTTGGCAAATTGCCATATTTTTTAAAATGCTAATGATTTATTTTAGTCAGTTACATTAATAGATGACAAATACAATTCTAGAAAATACAATTGTAAAAGTTTTATAGTATTGGCCCCAAGAGCGAGGATGTTGAATGTTTTCGTCAACACTTATTATTTGGTCATATGAAGCCAAATTTTGGTACCCCTATCTAACATTTAACTAATGATCCCTACCAAAAGTACGATGTTGGTATTTGGAATGAGTACAGGCTATGCGGACCTGCAGTGACAACTCTTTATACACCCGTCTGCATCGTACACTTTGCCCCAGTAGATCCTTTCATGAGATTCGCGGAGGGCGCTAAATAAAACTGAATAGCTTGCAGAGATAATATTCTCTCTGGACAAGTGGAACATCACTGACAGCAATAATATTCTCTCTTGGGAAGTAGACATCGCTTAACAAGCGAGACATCACTAATATTCTCGAGCTGGGAGACGGAGGGGGAAGGGGTGCTGGGAGGGTCTCCTTTTTAAGACCTTGTCGAGAGTGTTTGTTTCTGGTCCTGTTTATCGCACATTCGATCCACCTGTTCCAACGAAGTTCACTCCCGCAGATAACATCATGAAAAACTCAATGATCTGTTTGTTAGGCCTCTGGTGTAAATCGTGGCGAGTCTCTTGGTCTTTCTTGCCAGTCAGCGGCGAATGAACTTTTCAATTTTTCAAACAAGAGCGGAAGCGACTGTGGTTGATGAGGTTAGAAGAAAGCCCACAGAGGACAGAGCATTATAGAAAGGATTAACCGCACACTGGCAGAGCGGCTGTTTGGGCATCAACTCGCACAGGAGATGATGTTATCTGAAGGTCAAAGATCCACTGAATGGGTTGCCGGTCTATCGGCTGACGTCTCACTGCTCTGAACAACGAGGTGGCGCTTCTGACTGGTAATAGGCCCCAGGATGCTATTAGAGCTAAGACGGTGGCGCAGAATTCTTCTGTCGTAGCAGGTAGACCTGTTTGGTTTGGAGGAGCAAAGGATACGCCTGAAGTGGGCAAGCGGTACCTCTACCAGTCTGGTAAGCGGGAGGGAAACGAACAGCGTGCTACTGATCCTGTGTGGTCGCTCCGGGTCTATTGGCTTAGGTCAGTTACGAATCCAGGTGAGACTATCCTGTATTTTTTATCCCATGAACAGGGTAGGCCTGCAGGAAAACCTACTGGTCGTTCCTAGTGACACATTGCTACCACCTGATGGTTTACTCGTTGAGGTCTGCAGCGCCTCTTTTCTGGTTATATTTGTAGCAGGTTAGAGGTCCATTACCCTCGCCCGGTGTGTCAGATTGTTGCCTATCCCATCTATGGTGACATGCTGCTGGGTTCGAAGACACAGAGCAGTCGATATTACAGGCTTCACTATGGTGTTACTGACTCTCTTTGGGTCCCAAGATGTTACCCAATGTCAGATCGAACCAAAGGTTCTTCTGTTGGTCATTGCATTTGTAGAACACCGGCTTTTAAGATGGCCTTCCAGATTCCATGAGTTGCCTAAAATCGGTTCTTTCTTGCTTCTCAGGCAGACAGGTGATCCCCCCCCCTCCCCCAAAGCTGAATCTCAAGTACTCCTCCCTGGAGACGGCCAGGTATGCCAAGTTGAACAACTGGAGATAGTTGTCGATGATCGATACCCTTTATGTGACTTTTATTTTCAGCCATTTGTTGACGTGGATTCTAGGCGTTTACCCGAGGCGCCAGTCCTTTGCTCAAATACGTCGACGACATGGGAATGCTCACATCAACGACATCGTTCAAGACGAGAACCCATCGGTCCGGCCGTCCGTCGCCAACTAGCGGACCGGATATCATGGCATGAATGTTCTGTTTTCGGTTGGCCTTTGGGTGGTAGAGGATCGGGACCGGGGTGTCCTTGAAGCGATCCTTGTGCCTCTGGAAAAGCGACTCATGGACTTTATGTCCGACTTTATTGTGAATGAAAAGGATCAGGTCTTCCGACCCAAACGTCCACTACTCCACAAAACGGATCCATTCAAGACAACTGGAGAGGGATTTCAGCACCAGCTTTCACTGTTCGCAGTCTGGCATGAGGAGTATGGCTGTCATTGGAAGATTAGTGTTTGGTCTTATATGGCCTCGCAACCGTGCATGTGGCATCTTCTGCGATAGGAGGTGGTTGGCCATGGTCACCGCAACAGACTACATGGACACCCCTCTTCCCCTGCGTGCCGAGAAAAGTTTCGAGGACTGGCTTTGAAGAGGTGCAAACTTCATCCCAGATTATGGTATGCGGGGAATACTTCTGGTCCATTTCCTCAGTCGCTCTACCCTCTTTTTCGGAGGAAGTTGTGGTAGGTATGGACCCTCACATCCTGTCCCCGCATTTATTTCGATTCGACAGGCGATGAGACTGAGCAACCAGCAAGGGTCCCTGACTCCAAAGACTCTGATCGTTCCAGTCGCATTTCCACTGCCACCACCGCTGCAGTTTAGGTTAGAGATCGGGAGCGTCAGCGGGGGGTCATGTCGAGGTGCTGTAGAATCTGGGGTGCCTTTTCTGTGGTGCCATTTCTCTGGTCTTAGACGATAGACCACGTGGTCACCGTGGCGGATATTCTTCCCCAGTAGACACGCCCCGCATATGGCCTCACCACAATCACAGGTGTTTTTTGGCGAAGTAGGCTTCCGCGCCTGCGTGTTTGTAGAGCGCTGTCTCTTGGCCTATATTCTGTTTGTTGCCATCCGAACTGCTCTTCTTCGTCGAAACGCTGCATGCTGAGGAGATTAATATGGGCTTTGGCTAGAATACTGGCGCTCAGGTGGGCGGACTGGGGCTGGGTGCCATCGTAGTAAGTTAACACGTTGTGCAGGGGACACCTTAACGATGCTCTGTCGAGGGTGCCGCTTCGGCGGGAGTCTCCCGCAAGAAATCAAGTTATCTTTGATCTTTAACCAGCCGACGAGTGAGATGCTTTCGCACGACTTTTGCATCTTGAGTGGACTTCCCGATGATGCTGCAGCCCTGGTCTCTGTCTTCCTGAAGCCATACTTCATTCTGCTTTTCGAAACCGATGATGGCTTCTCCAACCTCTTCCTCGGTCAGAACGCAACACTCGGTGAGATGTGCGGGAGGGGGGAGGGGATGTCGGAGGCCAGCTCTAATCCTCGAAACCATTCAGGGATTACGGGATGAGCACTAAGGTCGAACGCCAGCTTTTGCATTTGGGCAAAGGTCAGTTGAAAGCAACGCGAGTCATTCTAGATTTTGTAAACGCTCGATGGGATTGCGCCTCGCCTATGCCATGGAAGCTTGCAGGGTAGCACGCCTCGATGTCGATGCTGATGTTGATGCGGCATCAGTCTGCGTTCCAGAGACCGCCATGACTGTGCTCTACGCAAGCTTTCTGGAAGTCATGCAGAAAGAAAGGATGCTGGAGTCGGCTTCCATCCGTTTCTGTCTCTCGCTATGGCTGCTGTGACATCATTTATCCCGAACACTTTGTCTGCTAGGGTTTCGTTCCCTCCGATTCGATTAAGGCGCTTTGCCGTTCCTGTATTCTGTAGGTCCGGCCATCTTAGAGCACGAACCGGTCGACGTTGTGCTGCCTCTCTTGACTACGCCCACCCAGTTGGCTGGTCGTGTGGCGTCCCATACGTAGCGCTCATAGATCTGGACCTGCCTGGTCTGTGGAAAGTGGTGGTCTTTGGGCAAGGCGTGACCATTGTGGAAAAAACATCTCTTGCCACTGAAATAGCATAGTTTGGGCACGTTTAATGAATTTTCTCTCCTTCAGAATGAATTGACTTTTTAACCAGTGATTTCTTTAATAACATTTATATGAACTTTTTATCAAATCTAGTCATAGCTGTTTCATACCATTTGTTGAAAACTATTTTGAAAACACTCAGCGGGTTAGGCCTGTTATCTAAGTCGAACTACCGTCGACTCGAATTCAGTTGAATTAGATTCGTCTGAAATCCGTTAAATCTTCTTGTGATATATACGGACGTGCTACCGTCGAGTCGAATTCAATTGACGCACGACCTCAACTCACAATGTTTGAGTCTACACACAAATCTTACGTGATATCTATACATATATTTTAATTGTGTACACGTATAGGAATACATTATTATTAAAGAAAGTAGGGGATATTTGATAAAAGTAAGATGTATGAAGAAAAATATTTATATTTTCATCAAAAAGACAGTTGAGGCATTGCACTGTGTCATTTAGTGAATGACTTCAGCGATATTTGGGTGTCTGACAAGCACACATTCCACGCACTGTGCTGTAGAAGAGATGGGCGGCCAGTCAGAGACCACATTCAGTCCAGGACCTCAATACCTTTGACAATAGCGGATCCGACGTGGCATTGTCCTCACCAAACGTTCAATATCAGCTTGACCATTCTTCCTGCAGTGCAGCGGCGAGTTCCTGGACATTGGTGGTGGGGGGGGGGGGGGGGAGTGTTGGCGTCGTCGTAGACGCATGCCAATCATATCACAGACGTGCTCGATTGGTGAAAGGTCGGGACTTAGTGCTGGCCAAGGCAGTGTAGTAATGTTCTGCTCCTGGAGGAACTTTGTTGCGCCACGGGCCCTGTGAGCTCTTGCGTTGTCATCTTAGAAAATGAATCGACGACCGTGACGTCGCGTAATGGCACACATGAGCTGCTAACATGTTGGCACGGTTGTACTGCCCTGTGACAAGCCCTTGGTTGACATGTAATGCTGTTCTGCTTGTCATGGCTATGCCTCCCCACACCATAACTGATCCACCAAACAAAACGATCGTGCTGCCTAACGGTTACCTCGTGGTATCGTTCGTTCCGCTGCCGCCACACTCTGTTTCGCCTGTCGTGGAAGTCGAGAGTGAACCACGATTCATCGGAAAAGATGACATTGCCCCACCGACGACTGTCCCAGCGCTGTCGTGCTCCACACCAAATACGCCTTGCTGCGATGTGACGTTCGGTCAAACGTGGAATTATTCGAGGTCATCGAGCATACAAATTCCATCTGTGTAGGCGATTGCGGATAGTCGGACCACTGACTCGCACATCTGTCGCTCGGTGCAGCTACTGTCTAATTTCTGAGGCACTTTGATGGCGGTTACGTAATGTTGTGGTGCGGATGAAACGATCCTAGTTAGCATTTGCCGCCCTTTGACGACCCGACCGACGTCTGTCATCAACATTGCCTGCCTGACGGTAGCGTGACCACAACCTGCTAATCACTAATTGAGTAACGCTGAGAATTTGAGCCACTGCAGTCTGTCTGTTGCCAGCTTCAAACATGCCAACGGCACGTAAACGTTCGTCACGTGTCAGTCTTCGCATACCTCAAAAGTTACGTTTCGACCAGAAACTGTTGATGAACGATTTTACACCAAGAAAGAACGATGAGACCTCCGAAAAAGCCCGTCCGGTACGAATGACAATTTCGAAACGTACCCCACAGACATTAACACGGCGCTCGTTCGAAAAGCGTGCATGATCAGTCTGTTGAAAGTGTCGTTACACCCAAATGAACAAACAAACATTTTTTGTTATCGTCATTCGATCAGGCTTTATGTCGACGGTTAGGATGTTGTTTACGGGGAGAGCATTGGACGCCCATATTTTGAACGAATCAGGAAATCCCCCTTATGTATGATCGAATCTTATAAGTTCTTTTCCTGATGTAATGGCCATATCTGATCAGTGCAATTCACAGGAATGCATTCACAATTAATATTTTTCTCTGAAATGTAGCTTACGGGCCCTCACTGGAACGAGCTCGTTGGGCTTGTTCCAGTGAGGGTGCCATAAATTATGCTTTTAGGTAAACGATGAAAACATTCAGTTATTCAATGAATATTTGTGCAAGTGTTGCTCTCTGGTCGTGTGTGGTAAAGGTTTGTGATAGAAAACATGGACGGATCAGGTTTCCCTGGAATTGTCCTGTCACTGATGATATCATTGTCCTTTGTTTAAACAGCTGACACAGCAGTGAAAACACTGTTCAAACAATCGTTATTGATTTGAATACAGCTAAAGTAATTGCACAAATTACACTTTATTAGTGTAGCCATTTCTTAACAGCTACCAATTAACTTTACGCGTCGAGAACAAGATATCGCCTCTCGAGAGAGTACTTGTAACGCGTCATGCTGCTATACATCCGTCCAGTGGGGGTGAAACTGGTCATCCAGTACGTTATATACTTTACGAACCCATTAGTTCATCTTTCTCACTCTGGGCTGGCCGTATCTAAATTAAAAATGGAAATCAATGAACCAAATGCAGAGGGCAACTAACATTTTCTGCATGAACAGTTGAAAACGTAGGTTGGAAATAACAGCTTCCATGTTAGAAGTCGCCTAAACTATACTTTATGCTCAAATAAACATGTTGTTAATTCTATTTAGATCGCGATGAGGGGTGAAAATCGGTATCGTGGTAGTCTGAGTATAAACATTCTGTATCTCAGCTACCGGACTAGAATATATAGAGGATTCCCAACTCGTCCCCATGCAATGATGGTGATTATTCTAAAAGTCAACCCCCCTTGCCCCCTGTCCAAACACCCACTTTTCATATTTATGAGTTCTGGCATCTCGCATAGTTCTTGATCTGAATACAATGTGCATGTAGATTCCTTCCAAATGAGTCGGAAGGAATAGAACAATGGTAGAAAGATTGATCCTCTGGGGAATTTATTGGCACTTGTACGAGGCCGTGACTTGAACTTACGATAAGGACAGCTGATTAGATAGGGCGGGACTTTCATGATACAGGGTCATGGCGTAATTGGAGGGTTCATAAGCTTGGTTTGGGCTGGAGAACTAAAAAAAATTATTAACAATTTGAATAGAGATTTTTGTGAGTTTTTATGAAGTAAATGATTAAAAGATTGCAAAAATTTTTAGACCTTAGAACAAATATCCGCTAGTGGACCATTGGATAGTATCCAATATTCAAATATATGAAAAATTGGCTGTTGTGTGATTTCATTTTCTGGTTCTGTAGAAGTTCAGCGTAGTGATTGGACTCTGGGAGGACAAACTAGTACGGTACTTTATGCTTCACTTTAGCTTTTTCGCTGCAAAGCGAGAGACATTTATTGTTGTAGGATGTGGAAGTGGCTGAAAACAAGTGTTGTGATGACAACATGTTTGTGACGCACTCCTTTTAATTTGACTAGGTACTCCAGAATATACTGCTATCTGAAGAATCGTTGAATGGGTAAAGAAGTCTCAATCTTCAATAAAATGTTTATCCTTATTGATTGTGCAGTGACGCGGCAGGATGTGGAGTGTTCTCATGTTGATCTTCAACTTTACCATTCTACACAAGAGATGAACAGAGAGTTGATTTTCCTCATCAACTAGAATAAAAGGGAACAATAAGTTGACCCTAAGGATGCAATTCTTGGCCAAAACGCATTTTCTCATCAAAATGTTGTCCATTTGACGTGTTCACTACCTGTGATTAGGAGAGGCGGTGGAAGCTTTAAATAGTGTTTGTGTGTGTGGAGGGGAAGGCACACGGATGCTGGAACAGAATTAAGAAACGGAAAGAAAAAGCTATTAATATTTCTCTCTCTCTCTCTCTCTCTCTCTCTCTCTCCACCACTCTCACTCTCTCTATATATATCCTTCTCTCCTCCTCCCTACTGCTACGACCCTCCCTGATTAGATCTACCATGCTTTGGTATAGTAAGGGAAAATTGAACCGTGGATTCACAGAAATACTATAGTCGTGATTCTCAGGTTTTGGCGAGTGCGAGGTAAGGTGTTAACAAATGTGCTGGAGGCGCCAATTAATGTGCTATGTATTGGAAACAGATGACAGCGTCTTCTCGTATCACGCTACATTTTACAACTTTATATTAGCAAATGTATAAAATACCCACTCTTCTCTGCAATACAGTCATGGTTTGGTCAGCTGAAAAGAAACACGGATAAGTCTTATAAACTGCAAAATGATCCCTTGAAGCAGTGGGCGGCGGGGGGGGGGGGGGGGGGCGGGGGCATAAAAAGGGAAGCGCAAAAGGAACCGCGTGTACCAATGGTGTGGTTTACAGAAAGATTGCCGCTATCCTTTGAGCACAAGAAGCAGTTTGGCATGGGTCCGACAGCGTCTAAAGGATGCCTGTTGGTATGACATTAACGACATCTGATAGGATATCTTCAAAATAAACCTTCTGGTGACACAAGGGTATCATTGGTAGTTTCCAAGAGTATACATTGCATTTTTAATCACCATAACCTTTATATCCAACACAGCTGTTGTATACTCCTTAAAATTATTTCAGTCTAAAAAAATAGTTTTATTTGAATAAAACAAAACATAATTTCCATACAAGGATATGGCTATTTTTCAAACAGTATTGTGCATAGCAAAACGTTGGAAATACAGACAGCACAATGACAACATGATTCGGTGGCAAGCGTGTAGATTTTGTATGTCGTTTCCTGTATAGAGGTGATAGACGCACATTAATATTATAAGACTCGGATGAGAAATCCATTCACTTCCTTTTTGAAAGCAGCAGAAGTAGATAATAAAACAGTCGTAGCAATAATTGTGAGTATTGTTTACAATTACGTCAAGGGTTATGGATAAGAGTAAATGGTTGCTAAATCGAAACAAAATTATTTTATCACAAATCACCATCAAATAGTCCATTAACCCTTTACCCAATGTAACGGCCAAAACAGGCCAGCGCTATTCTCCAAAATCGCCAATTAATTTTCATTATTTTTTCATTTTTTGTCTCAAAAACATAGGTTATGACCCCTCATTGGAACGAGCTCGTCGAGCTCGTTCCAATGAGGGGTCATAACCTATGTTTTTGAGGCAAAAAATGAAAAAAATCAGTTTTTAAAGAATTTTTTTTGCAAGTGTCGTCTGCTTTTCATGTTAGGTAAAGGGTTAAGTAAAATATCGTTTACAACACGTCTAATATGGGAATGACGCCAGCAGTCGTCGACGTCGTAAGGTAGTAAACGGGTTGGTTTGGGGAGCAGAATTAAATTAATATCATCTTATATTTTATCAACACTTTTTTTCCGGGAGCGCGGTGGCTCAGAAGGTGGAGGTGCAGGCTGCAAGCCGAGAGGTCCTCGGTTCGAATCCCACCTGCGGCAACCGCGTTGTGTCCTTGGACAAGACACTTCATCTCCATTGCCCACGTGGGGGCACGATTACGCCGTGTACTAAGGCGTACTGCACGTCGATGGTACGCATGTCTTCAACCAATCTAACCCTGCCTGTGCTGCAGTGCGGAGTTACGATGTTGGGGAGCTGGCAGCTGCTCGTCGTTGCTCGGTGGTTCTCTCCGGGTACTCCGGCTTCCTCCACCCGTAAAACTGTCACGGTCATGATTAGCCATTGTGCATAAATGGCTAATCATGACCGTGACAGTTTTACATCAGTAAATAAATAAATAAATAATCAACTGTTTTCCTAACACAAATAGCAAACGACAATTGCAACAACAAAAATTCCTAAATAACTAAATATGTTCATTTTTGAATCGAAAACATAGCTTATGACCCTCCATTGAAACGAGCTCGACGACGAGCTCGTTCCAATGATGGGCGATATTGCTATGTTTTTACGACAAAAGTTGAAAAGTAGTAAAATTTGTTTGGCGACTTTTGTGAATAGCGCTGGCCATTTTAGTCGTTACGTTAGGTAAAAGGTTAAATTACACATTATGTGATAAAATGATAAAATGAATTTCAAATTCGTCACAAGGTGACATGAAATTTGTGAACCGCGTTCACTAAATTCGACCACAGCCTCGGTAAACCTCGGCTAATGTCGATTTCAGTGAACTCGCTTTAGAAATTTCATATGACATCGCAACTCTTGAGAGATCATCCATGTAAAAATGTAAAAAGCAGAAGCAAAGTTTTAACTGATTGGTCACCACGAGGGCCATTAGCTGACATTTTGCTTGTTCAATTCACCTGCGTGAAACTCCACTACATGAGCTATTTCATACCAAATCTCTCTACCTGTGCCGAATAACCCTTTACCTCACTTGGAAAGCAGACGCACTTGCAAAAAAATTCTTGAATAACTAATTTTTTTCATTTTTTTTTTGTCTCAAAAACATAGGTTATGACCCCTCGTTGGAACGAGCTCGTTCCAAAGAGGGGTCATGACCTATGTTTTTGAGACAAAAAATGAAAAAATAATGAAAATTAATTGGCGATTTTTGAGAATGGCGCTGGCCGGTTTTGGGAGTTACATTGGGTAAAGGGTTAACAAGCTTATCCTGTTTAGATCTGTAGTCTTCCGTAAACCGACCAGCAGTATTGAAGCTAGAATCTCAAAATTTTCCGACATGGTGGGGCGAGGGCTAAAATTTTCCAGCAGTTTTCCCGGATTGTTACCTGCAGGTACGAACTTGAAACCTAATTCAAAGTACTTCTTAATACACCAAATAAGGCGAAAACGTTCGTTTACTGTTATCATTTTTTAAAAGAATTACTTTCGTTCTACGAAAGTAATTCTTTAAAATAATATTAATACACCATTGTTTCCGTGTACATGACTTCTCGTTTTTCTTGTACAACTTTTGTGAGCGCCTTCAATCAAAAGATGTTTGAAACATAGGGAAATTTGGCATACGGACAACTGTTGTTTCGCCAAATGGTCAACGTGTTTTGCAAGTTGGTGGCTTCCAAAGAAAATGTTGACGTTCGTGCTAGTAACAATTTGTCCGACGGACAACATTGCTTTCCGATAGGTATGGTCATGGGGAGAGGGCAGTTCGCCCCGCCCCCCTCATCATTACTAGTTTGGTGCCCGCGGCGACCAAGAATAGCGGATGAAGGTATTACAAAATACACTCATCAAGAATATTTGTCCGCTCCTGACAGGTGTCCCGTAAAATGACTAAGGAGCATTCCGCACTTAAGGGGGTGGGGGTGGGGGGTGAGGGGAGTATGGTCATACAGGGACACTTTAAAGCCAGTAGAAGCGACAGGTAAAACGAAGGAATCTTTAGTCACAACTTAAGAGTAAAGAGTCTATTCATCCCTTTCCTTCAAATTCAAAAATGAAATTGCAATGACGACCGTATGTTATCATTCCATTGGATTTAAAGATAATTTTGTCATCCATATTTCTGCATGTTCAAGAAAAATATCTCTTCGCATCACGCAGATTATTCAGTTTTCTCATCCTCAAAAATAAATGTACCACAGGGAAATCTCAAGGAAATCATAACTCATTTTATGTGCGTCAAGTGTTCTTTTAATACCCAGTACTGGGGAACAGACCGATAGATCTTCATAAATGTTGAACCTTAGCTGTCGATTTATATCACTTTGTTTCCGTAGTTGTTCCGAAGACGGTGGCTCAGATCATTCGGTGAATACGGCAGTGACTTAAATTAAATATAAAATTCATATTATCAATAGTAAATTAATTTATTTTGTCTGTAGTTGTGTTCAATATTCGAAAATTATGTAGATAAATTGGTTAGTGGATATTTTGCGATCGAGACCCATTAGAGTCGGTGGCGACTTTCTTTGGAATGATTCACCAATTTTTCGGAACTTCTACTTCTTTCTGAACATATATTTTTCAGAGGGAATACTCGGCTTTATTTTGCAATAAGAGAGAATTTGTGGTAAGTTAAAAATGCTCTAGGTAATCTATTCGAACATTCGTAACTACTTATGCAATATTTCTTAAGAAATAAGGTTTTTCTAACAAATATTGCACGAGATTACGAACCTTTTGGCAGTTTATGTCAATCCGTAATGTGTATATTTGTGCATTTACTTTTTTGCTCAGCAGATCCTCGCCTGAGTGCTAGAATGTCCTATATCCCATAGGGGACATAGGGCATTCTAGCACTCAGGCGACGAGATGCATACAGAAAATATATTACAAAACAATATAAACATTGTAGACACAATGGCAATTTATGTATATTATAATGCATATTAGTGAAATAAATAGAGAAACTGAACACAAAATCTCAGACATAAAATGTCATTATTTTAATATACTGAGTGAGTTTCTGGGCATTGACAAGATATTATGTGGGTGGCTGGATGGAAACTCCAAGCAAAGTTGTCTTCACTCACTACACTCGACATATCGGATACACTTGTATCTGCTGTATCAAGTGTAGCGAAGGGAGACAACATTGCTTTGGCTAATGGCCCAAACTCTAAGCAGTGTTGTTCCCACTCGCTACGCTCGATACATGGGATACAACACTGCCATAGGTTGTTCAATGTGACAGATTCTTGCAGATTGTCCATCGTGTGGTATGGGTTCTTCAGTTTACATTGAACACATTTTGAATTGCTCTGATTGAATTGACAGTGAAGGAATGTTCAAAAATACTTCTTGAATTAATTAGAAATTGACGATACTGAAATATAGTCCACGCATACAGACATCCTAATGCCATAGTATTGTAAATAAACAAAAACATATGTCATTCCTTTCATAGTCGGCAAGGAGTTTGACAAGACATTGCATGCGAAATTTAAATTGTTAAAAGAAAAACAGGTGATGGTGTTTGGAATTATGCTAATGTTGGGCGTGGAGTATTTATTAGTGAGATAGGAAAAGTATTGTATGCTTGGTCACATATGTCTGCACAAGAGCTAATCGTGACCACAGTACGGACATAATGTCCAATTTAGTCAACAGTTTATACCAACATTGCCCATTTTAGAGGACTTCCACCCAAGCGTTGATGACTGGATCCTATTTTGCCAATAAAATACTAGAATTAAATTTTCGGTACGTCTAATTGCCACATAGAAAAACGCAGAGAAGCATAGAACTAGACAGAACCATACAGATACCACAATAATTTATATAGAACTACTTAGGATGTAGAACAAAATCCACTACAGACCAAGACCCCTCAGGACAAAGCCCTTTATGATCAAAACTGAAAACTGAAAGATGGACGAAACCCACAGTCTGTTTTTTCAGCACTTCATTCAAATCTTCTCTTTCAGTTGATTTGATTTATTTCTCTTCTTCATTTATTTGTTTATTTAATACTAATACTTTTTTTATATCTCTTTGCCCAACACAATGGTCAAAACCGGCCAGCGCTATTTACAAAAAATACCATTCAATTTTCTTTTTTTTGTGTCAAAAACATAGCTAGTTGACCTCGTTCCAATGCGGGACACGAGCTAAAAATAAAAATATTTAATCATTCACGAATTTTGTTTTCAAGTGTCGTCTTCCTTTCGTGTTAGGTAAAAGGTTAACTCTGGGTCATTAAGAAGACTCCTGTTCAGCCTCCAGAAGCCCCACCCTCGAAGCTGGTTAAAAAAAGAATTTAATTTTTCCAATTAAAATGTCATTGTATTTGAGAGGTGTCCAAGTCAAGGCTGTTGTGGCCAAACTGTTGTAACGTATGCATCGTGTAGATCCAGTGTTTTTCCTGTTGATTTCTGGTTCGGGTGCTTGATGCGCTTTCCGTGTTACCTAGCATAATTTCAATAATCCGAACTGAGAGCTCATTTGCTGTGTGATTCTTGGAGTTGTAATGAATGACCACCGGTTTATCTAGTTGTTTCCTGAGGTCGTAGGGGGCGTGGAGTCGTTACGGTAACACGTTCTCGTCCGATCATCGAAGTTAAGCAACGTCGAGCCCGGTTAGTCCTTGGGTGGGTGACCGACTGAGCGATCGATTCGGACTCCCGCGTTGTGTCCTTGGGCAAGGCACTTCACTCCGATTGTCAACATGGGGGCATGATAGCGCCGTGTACTAATGTGTATTGCACGTCGATGGTGCGCATGTCTTCAACCAGTCTAACTCTGCTGCAGTGCGGTGTTACGATGTTACGATGTTGGGGAGCTGGCAGCTGCTCGTCATTGCTCGGTGATTTTCTCCGGGTACTCCGACTACCTCCACCCGTAAAACTGTCACCGATACGATATGACCTTGCTGTTAAAGTGTCGTTAGACCATAATAAATAATAATGATAATCCTGATGACGTAAAGGTGTTCTTTTATTCTGATGCGTAATTCTCTTTTGATTTCGCCGATGTATGGTATGTGTCATGTGTTGCATGTAATCATGTATATCACATTTGTTTGGCGATATGTAACTTTCCCGCTGTGGGAGTAGCGGCGTTTGGTTTGGGTACTTTTGAATTATGTTCGTGTGTCTATTAGTTTGCAGGTAGTGCAGTTGTTATCTGTACACGGGTCCGTTTGGTACGTGATTTTTCCGGAAAACCCAGGTTTTATGGTGGAATAAATCGCTTTGGCTCTGATCAACAATTCCTTAAGATTCTTGTTGCGTCTGAAGGCTAGAAGAGGTGTATGTTTTGCAAAGTGGTGGCAGTCGAAACTTTCATTAGGTAGAAACGAGTATTTTCTTATCGTACTTCTAAAAAGGCGTATGCCCGTGGGGTGGTAATTCGTAACAAATGGGATACAATTGTTTTCTTTCTTCTTGGAAGTGCTGTTAAGTAATTGGGTTCTATCTTTATTGTGTGTTTTTATGCTGTATTGTTGTTTCATTGTGCGGCTATGCTCTTTGAAGTCATTCTCATCAGAGCAAACTTTCTTTAGTCACAAGAATTTTCCTTATGACGCTGCTGCTTTGCAGTGTGTTGGGTGGCAGCAATCAAATTGTAAATATATGGGTGCATCTCAAGGCTTAGTGTATAAGCTTGCGCTTAGTTTATTGCCTTCTCGCTTGACTAACAAGTCTAAACAAATAACTAGCCTCTTTGTCAGAGCATTTGGCAGTGAATTTAATTTTTTCATGGTTGCTATTGCAGTATTCAATAAAAGTTTCTAGTTTATCGGGGCCTTCCGTCTATATCATGAAAATGATGAAACTTAGATATATTCTCAACCCTCAGAACGGGAAGATAGAAAATAAAAAGAAATTACATGCAAGAAAATTAATAAACGAACAAAATATCAGCCAACAATAATACCATAAAACATATCCGTCAAACAATATGACGAGACTAACTGCTGAGTCACGGATATCTTATCCACCAACAAACAATGGGTTTTGAGCAGTACAAATATTTGTCTAAATACATATCTTATCAGTCCGACATTGGGTATAGGTACACTGCAAAAAATATAGGTTCTCTTTAGAACCAAATCTGGTTCTAATCTTGTCCCTGAGATGGAACCAGCTCGGTTTAAACAGTATTTATTTCAAATCAAATACATTTATAAAGATTAACATTAAATATTAACAGAATTAAACATAAATTGAGGGGGTTTCAGCCGTAAGTTTAGAGCTTGTACGAGGTTGTTTCAAATCATTATTAAGCAAAGGAGAAATGAACAGTTGGCATATCGAACCAGTTTTCGTTCTTATCAGAACCAAAACTGGTTCGATATGTCAACTGTTGAAATCTCCTTTGTTTCAAAATATTTGGCGACTGCGTTTAAAAAGCTCCAAGTTTAGTGCTGAAGTTCATGTAATATTCTGTTGAAATTGAATGCTAATCTTGGTAAATTTATTTGATTTGAAATGAATACTGTTTAAACAGAGCTGGTTCTATCTCAGGGACAAGATTAGAACCAGTTTTGGTTCTAAAGAGAACCTATATTTTTTGCAGTGCAGTGAGAAGACAACAGGTCACATTAGAATGCAAATCAATCCATTGAACAGACTTACAAAGGCGAAACTGGTCTTGAGCAAGCGTGTGAGAATTCATTCTCCTGAGGTCGCACTTCCAATTATTCAACATATAAAATGTCATTGTGTTCAAATGCTCTGTTCATGTTTTTAGGGCCCTGCGAATAGTTTTCATAGGAATCTAGCTCTGTATCAGCCATCTTCATCGTCCGTCTCACAGTTCAGATGAAAATCGTGCAGAAATAATGAAAACAGTGCACATGCACAAATAATGTTGAAATAAAAGACTGAGAGTAACTCCCGGTACATTAACATAATAACATCTTCACTCATGCCACCAGCCATGCTATTCCAATATCACTAGTCCCTACCACTGTTCAATACAAATTTAAGGTTTCCATGCAATGTCGACGATGAACTATAATCCTTACAGGGTCATATTCCAACTACATAATCAAGGCATGCATTCGACGAAGGTAAGCATTGATGATGTAGCTGGACTATTTTATCAGTCGGGACTTGAGCCATCACTGTCGGAACAAATCATGTTTATTGTACCCCAACTCCCATTGACCATCTTCGAGACGCCACTGATGCGATTCGGGGTTCGATTCGATTTCGAATAATAGCGTGATTCGATTCGAGATTCGATTCGTATCGAAAATGAGTCGCTTGCAGGCCCCTACATGTTTTAAATGATTTCCTTCCACGGTTTATTTGAACACCTCATTGTTGTGGAAATAGGGTTAGTATCTCTATCGATCTCCGATAGTAACTTAGGACTAGTCGCTGTGTTAACTGATAGAACCGCGAAGTCCCACCAGCCCGTGGCTTTTTGGTTGTCCCTTACAGAAGAAATTGGACGCAGATTCCAGACAGTTTTCAGCTTCCAGTAGCTTCGCGAATCTTGTCGTGCGTCAATTGAAATAACGTAACGGACTCTTGATTCAAGTTATCTAACATTTAATTCTATAATACTTCGACTATTCCGTCGTTATCTCTGGCTTTAAACAGCTTATAAAATTACAACAAAGTTCATACATTATTTTACACAGCAGTGGCGGCATCCATCAAAGGTCGCGTACAAAGGTAGATTGCGCGTGATGAGCCAGATGTCTCAAACACCCAGAAAACGGTGCTTATATTCACCAATTTTCTGATGCAATACTTATTCACGCGACTACCAGAGAGGGGGAAATTTAGGGAAAAGTCCCCCGACGAGGCAGTTACCATCTTTGGACTCTTGTACTGCCATGCAGACTGCCGGTCAGTCTGTAAGCAGTCCAACGAATTTCTGCAACAAAATAGTACCCTGTCGGGTGCCTGTTAACCGGCAGAATGTCCTGGTGGAATTCACAATTTTGCAACGCAGCATCACCTGATATCTGGTGATGTTACACCAGGTGCATGTTATGATTTAGTGACAGATAAAACAATACATGTAACATTCCAGGAACTACTGCAGAATGTTATTATACTTTCTATCAACAAATCCTGCAATTTCATTGTTAGTTGACAATACAGATCTACAATGTTATGACTAGTATTGTCAATTGAACATCTGGCGTCCACTCTCGTGTGGTAACTCAAAGTACTTCTGTACTCTTATCGCCAGCTAGTGCATTTCTATGTAATTTCGACTTTAATTTAACTGCCCATAAAATTCGAGTCCTATTTTTCAAACAGAAATTGTCTACTGACACTTTTTTCTATCTTCCTAATGTAGAAGAGCTGTAGCTCCTCTCACGAGCTTGATTAATTCCTGTGGGCTAACTTCGCAACATCATCAATAACATCCAGACTGCTACAGTACGTGGAGAGTGTATTATCACTAAATCACTCACAGAGTGGAGATTCCACCCGAGAATAATTGCAAATATTTTGCAAAGCACAACCAGCACCAGCAAAGTTTCAGTCAATGGACCTCCGGGTTAAACCCGGAGGTCCATTGGCTGAAACATTGCTTGTGTTTTTTGTCGATATGTACAAAATTTGAAAGTCATAGCTTGGGTGATAACTCCACTCCGCGGGTGATTTAGTTACAATCCATCCTTCACGTACTGTATGTCCACGTCTACACATACGTTTTCGTTTCTTATTGTGTTGATTCGTTGTAATTCGTAGGTGTGGTTACTGTATCTAGGTTTTATTTCGGGAGGATCAGCCGCTCTTAACGACCACCGTTAACTGTTTTTGACGACGTATACACAATAGAATTTCATGGTGATTGAAGTTCAAATCGACCTGAACTGTTACTTCTCATAGGAAGTGCCCGATCGTTGGGGACTCACTTGGAAAGAGATAAAAGATCGATTTCGTTTTATTAGAAACCAATTAGAGTATCTCATACATTTATGCAATACAGAAGCACAGGCTACAAAGTAAGTGTCGTTTAACATCACGGCGTATTTGTTTAGTTAGCGTCATTCGTTTAATGAAACATCAAGGGACGGAGATAATGTGTTTATGGCGACACACCAAGAATATCCGTTGGGAAATCTCTGGCTTTTGAAATAGACACTTCAGAATAATTTATATGTTAATGAATAGTCAAACCAATAACCACAGACTCTCACGATGTCCGCACAAACACTAACCCTTGCCCAACGCAGACGATATAAACATTTATTATTTCAAATATTTTTTTTTCAATTTGTTAAAAACAATTCAACAAAACCACATCATGTGGCCCGTCGTTGGAAGTATTTCCACGAGCTCGTTCCATTGAGGGGTCACATGATATGGCTTTGTTGATTTGAAAAACAAATTTTTCAACTGCTCACTGTGAATATCATGTGGGCGTGTGCGACCGATTTGTCAGATAAAGGATTAACCATGTTCTAACCATTCTTTCTGTCTTGTTCTGTTGTTCAGACTTGCTAACTAGAACGTGGCAGAGCAAATAGAATATACCGCCCCTACCATCAGTGTCGTTTTTCTCTCTAATCTCATCTATATTCAAAGGCAGTACCAGGATTCCGCGTTTCAGGGGGCGTCACACTTCAATCGTTGATAATGCTGCGGAGCATTACGCGGCGGTCGAAGCGATGAGTTGGGGACGAACTCAAGAGGGGGTGTATCCCAGTCTTGTCAGCGGGGTCCGGGAGGTCTCGCGGGTGAATGTTGGAACATGGAAGTTCAGTGTGGCCATCAGTTGGCTTCTTTGCACATGACCGCAATGTTTTCCAATCAAAATATTCCTGCATTCAACTTTTGAAGAAATTAAACCAGTTTATATCAGCTCACATGAGACCCATGTAGGAGCTATGTCTATAGTTGTAGTCAAGGAGTATTGACGGCGACAGCACATGGACAGACACTATCAAAGGTTGTGGGTGTCCATGTGTTATAACCAATAATATCGCATCTCATCGTATTGGTGCTTGTAAAAAACAGAATTACAAATATAGGAGGTGGCGCGCCGGGTGCGCCCCTCCCTATAAATCCGGCCATGCTATTCTCATTATGAAAGACTTTTAGTTATTATAGTTGCATTTATTTTGTTTCATTTTTCTCTTTGGAAAGGCGAATACTCCCATTTATAAAGTCGCCCGTCCGGCCGTTCATTGATGCATCCTTCTATTTCTACCATTCGTTCGCAAACAAAAGCGTCATCGTGACTGTGTGTTGACGGGCACGGTGGGGATAATAGCACATGTAACACTGGTCACAAGTGCTTAACACGATTTGTTTTGTTTTTCAACATGACATTATGAGACTATTAAACCCGCTGTTGGATTACCTCCACGTTGTGTGACTTTGAAGGTGGTGTTGAATATTTATGAATTGTTGGTTAAGGATTAGGTTAGAGTTAGTAAAGGAAGGGGATTGGGGATAGAAAGGGGTTAGTATTAGGTACCTGTCCTAAATGTCCCCAAAAAGATGATTTTTGTCCGTCGTGAGGAACGTCCGTTTTATCATTAGTCCGTATTTACCCATTTTTTTTTCTAGCACAGACGGACAGAAATTTGAAATAGGTGTTAGAAAGGTTTTGGAATGTGCATGCACGTTTGAAATAACGCTGAGAGTCGCAGTCAGCACTTGGAAAAGAACATATTCTCTTATTAAGCCTCTCAGCAAAACTGTAATCACATCTAAAGCTGGATATATAGAATAAATAGGTACCAGGGCCGGTAATCAGATTTAAACCACTAGTAGGATAAGGGTTTTAACCACTCGGCTTGCCGAGTGGTTAAAACCCTTATTCTACGAGATGTTCAAATCTGATTACCGGCCCTAGAACCTATTTGTTTTACCATACTTTTAATAAATAATCGACCTTTTCACTTAAAATGGAGAAAAACGACACTTTCTATCGCAAACACACGGGTTTGTTTTGTTTACATCTTAGCCGGTGGGCAGTACTACCTGCTGTACGAGAATGATACTTGATTGACAACTAGACACATCGGCAAAGCTGATTCAATTTACCTTCCTTTTTCAATCAAATTATTATTAACAATTTTTAATATTTAATTGTAGGTATTTTAAACCCAATAAGTCTTTGCACGTAGTAGATATTACCGCAAAAGTCGAATGTTTGAATGAAACATCGCAAAGCGTGAATGTATCGACGTCAGAAATTACGTCATGTGCAAGGTCAAGTTGGATGAACTTCCTACTATAGGTGTAATTTTTTTTAACCGCAATAGAAGCTTTATCCCGGTAGTGGAGTTAAAAGCTAAACTTTAACATACAGGCTTTCCACAGGTAGTAACATAGGGGAGTATGGTATAAATGAATACAATTTGGTAGTACTACTACCTAGGATGCCGAGATGTGCATGCAGAATCAAAGAAGCCTTGCTTACACTCATTTGAATACGGAAGAGGGTGAAGTTTGAAATCTATTCCCAGAATATCAGTATGTGCGTGCATATCGAAATAATAACTTTTAGCGAAGATAAGATATTGTGTTTGTAAAATATAGATGAAATATGTACAATGTGAAGCTGATACTAGTCAATGTAGACACGTAACCCCCCTGTAGTGTATCTTTATCTCGTGCCTCGTCGCCTGCACCCGCTCAAGAACCCACGAATGCACACGTTAGTGATCACGTGAGAAGGGTCACACGCATGTGCGTGGGTGAAACGTGACACGTCGCCACCTTGCTTTCTGACGCCATTTTGTTAGGTCGCCACATTGAAGTTGTTAGCAGCGCTGGCTATCGTGTTTGCAAAGGTTATTGTTTATGTTGTGCGCATGATCGAAGTCAAGATTGTATGTGTGCAGATGCAGAGCTTGTATTTTGAATGCCGTGCGCAGAATCCACGTCATATTAAATGGTGTCATCTTTTAATATGGGAGCAGCTATCTGATTTCCAGTGGCCATCTTGGACGACGTCACACACATGTGTAATCACCTGTTTTGATTTTTTACCAATGCTTTGCATTATTTGCGTTCGTGTGCATACCGGGTAATCTTGTTTTCGTTTTACGGCGGTCATTTTGAGCTATCCCATCTTATAATATAGCGTATTATGAAATATTAGTGAGGGTCCCCATGCCTCACATGGTTTTTCGAAAGGTGGCATTTCGAGTTATCCCTCTTATATCACAGAGCACTCCCAATCATAAAGTTTTTGACGTACACGTATCTTGCGACACAATTGTCGATTCTCGGTAGGGCAAGGCACTTAAGCCTGATTGCTCAATTGAGGGCACGGCGGATTCGTGTACTGAGGCGTACTGCTCGTCCATGGTGCACTTGTCTTCAATCAATGCAAACCCTGCTTGTGCGGAGTTGGTACGTTGGGAAGTTGGGTATTATGACATGAGGCGACCCTGGATGTTGAAAATATCGCTAAATTCCTATAAATAAATAGATAAATACATAACTTCATTGTATCAAAATGAAGGTAAATGCAGTAGTGGGAGCGAGCGTCCCGGGTCTGATTTCTTTCCACATCGATGAACAATATCACGTGTCCTGCAACTGGGTTTGTGTAACCCAGAAGACAAAGGAGTGTATCCAGAGGTTTGGAGGGGCGAATATTGAATTTTAGGAGGCCACGAAGATTGAAAGGGGTAAGGAGGATCCTGGATTTCCTCCGCTTGGAAATGTTATTTCCAGAGGCTCTGAAATATCTTTTAGATGCATTCTCTGTGAAAAATTTAGCATTTTTGTCACACAAAATTCAGGTTAAATGACATGTTTCTACATATGCAAAACCATAATTAAACACTTATCCAACAATTATATAGATTTTGGTTTGAAAACTACGAGAAACGGTACGTATCACATAATGTGTTCCGATTCCGTATCATATAGACGACTCATTCTGATTCCGTATCATATAGGCAACTCGTTTCCTGTAGCGCCACGGGCTTTTATAACAGGCACATGGATACATTCTATGTGCGTTTCAGTGATCGACTGAACATTATGTGCCAAAAAAGTTTTAAAATAATTTAACCCTTTACCTAACATCAAACGCAGACGACACTTGCAAAAAATTCTTGAATAACTAATTCTTTTCATTTTTTGTCTCAAAAAGCTCGTTCCAACGTGTTTTTGAGACAAAAAAATGAAAAAATAATGAAAATTAACTGGCGCTCTTTGTGAATATCATTGGCCAGTTTGGGCCGTTACGTTGGGTAAATGGTTAAGATTTAATCTGTTTATGTGACAGAATTGTTAGATAAATGAATTATATCATGATAATGTGCATATCCTATGATTTGTATCAGATTCTCGGTGGTGTCCTAAAATGGGATCACACCATGACGGCAAAGCCGGCTCGTTGAGACCCCATTCTGGACACCACCTCGAATCTGATACAAATCACTGGACATGCACATAGTCATGATAATCTGTATTTATCACCAACTAGAATGCTATTGAACCTAATATCGCAAATGGGCTATGCTATAAATCGACATCATTCGCCCTACCACGTTCTGAATATTTACCAATTTCAGTCACAAATAATTTAACATTTTCTCTCACACAAAATTACAGGCTAAATGTACAACGTATGGGAAGCCACAACGAAACATTCATCACCACTGCACCTGGTCCATGCGAGTTATGTAAAAGTCGAAAGTTAGTGGTGTGGTACGTAAATAACAGGGCTATAATATTGTTCACGTTAACCCTTTTTGAATACATTTATATCCATTCGACTTAAAATTTTACTTTCCGTTTTATGTTTTCGAAACGTGGAGCTCGTTCCCACCAGGAATGATAGCCGGGAAGGGACGTTTCTGACACAAAATATAAACATTCCTTCCTGTTCATGACGGTGGCGAGTATTGTTCATGCGGTTTTCATATTGAATTATGAAATGGGTTAATCTCGCCTCAAAAGAGGTTACCTCTCATATAACCTCCCCCCCCCTCCCCTTCTGTTTGATACACGGTAGATCGGCAAACTAATGATACACAACTTTTTGAATATTTGATGATTACTTCAGATTTGTTCTTTCACACTTTTATATTGTTTGCCATCAGCAAAGTACAAGGATGCCATAAAGATGGTATCCTCGACTTACGAGTGAAGTGGGTTGTCAGTGACAGGAATGTCCCAACAGGAGGGGATAACAACAATCCCGGCCAATATTTTCAACAGTCAGAAATGTTATGCCTCTCCACCTGTTTGCGAAAGACGTAATATTTGGGTTCCAGGGATGGAAATCTTCTATTGAGTGCAACAAAACGCCATCTGCAATGCTTTAGCCCTAACATACGTTTATATCTTCGCATTGTCGTATCTTATGAACATCTCTCTGCCCTACAGTTTTTAAGTACATATTTAAGTAATTTCGTGTTGCTTCCGATGTCTTATACTTTGCGTACATTGGTTTGTTCCCTTAACTGTTTTAGTGCTAGAAGCCACTATCAGGGCTTTCAGAAAGATGAGGGTACCGGAGCAAAAACCAACAATTTCACTGCTCACGTTTCATCTTTAGTCAAATCCAAATAACATTTTGTTAATATAAATTTATAACAAATTTATTACAAATTACTGGAGAGTGCCTATGGAATTTTCCAATATTGTGGAAAGGATAGGGAATCTCAAACGGATCGCGATCCGCTTTACATTCTCTGTCGGCCTATGTGAATACAGCACTGTCGAGTGGAGAATGGCCTGATTGGATGTGTTCAGAAGAGAAAGAAAAGTTCTGAGAAGTTCATCAGAAGGTGACTAAGATTCCAAGTAGGACCCTGCGAAGCTTCAAGGTTCGATTCGATTTCGAATCTTAAGTAGATATTCGGTTGGATTCGAAATCAGCTGCTCGATTTGTTTCCTCTCGGAACTTTCTCATGGGAGTATAGTCTTCGACGAAGGCATGCTTTGATGATTAGTGGAATTATTTTATCAGTCGGGAGTCGAGCCATCACAGTCGGAACAAATCAGGTTTATAGTACATCAATTTCCATTGGTCACCTTCAAGAAGCCACTGATTCGACTCGAGGTTCGATTCGATAACGAATAATAGACGTGATTCGATTCGTAAATCGATTTGAATCGACAATGTGTGATCGGCAGGTCCCTAATTCTAACAAAAGGCAGATCTATTGAGACTCCAATCCTCGTTAATTGTGAACGTTAGAATAGTGTGGCAGAAGCTGACTTTCAAAATATACGTGGATGCCGAGTGCTGTTTAGAAGAATGTTAGCCGTTTAAAAAGAGATGAATATCTCGTGGTGTGTTAAAAGACACGTAAAAGAACGGATATGGGTGCCCATATCTTTATTTTAGTACAATGGTTCTTTCGAGAAAATGTTCAAAGCAAACTTTCTAAAAAAAGGTTAGAATCTACATTTCGTCGCCTGAGTGCTAGAATGTTCTATGTCCCATAGGGGACATAGAACATTCTAGCACCTAGGCGACGATTTGCAGTTGGCAAATATTTGTCTGTTTATGTGAGTCCGCATTGCACGTTCACATAATCAATGGGTTGGCTCTGATTTAAGGACTAAATGAGCAAATGTTCAAAATTTAACAGAATCTTGGAGATTTGATCTAAAAAGCGCATCGTTGAAAATCATGCGGGGAAATATGGTTGTCATATGCTGCATCTTGGTTTTGGCAGATACGAAAAGAAAAATCGATAAAGTACGCCGAAGGGTACATTGATCTGATGGTAGTGAAATCCGAACACATTTGGGAGCCGGTGCTCGTGATGTGCCAAACTTTCGTAATTTCCCCACAAGTCTGGCTTGGTGGCGTATATTTGCCTTTACCTGGAAGGACCAATAAAATCGTATATTCTTGGAAGAATACCTCTAATCCTATCAGTAGCAAGCGGCTATGAAAAAGAGAAAGGAGATCACAGCCAGCTTCAATAAGAAACATGCTTGAGCATTTTCTCATAACATAAGGAGACTAACACGAGATTCATCATCCATGCCATACTTGCTTCCGCGAATGGTAATCGAACCATTATGAAAGTGCCATGAGATTGGTGTGCTCATAATTTTGTTGTCAAACAGAGCGATCAAATAGATCGAATAGAGGTACAAATCTCCGCCAACTGTCTGAAAATACGTGATGTCAATGTGAACCCAAGCGAAACTGCTCTAAACATTGGTTTTACTTTTAATAATAACTTCGATCTGGGCAACCAATTCACTAAAGTGAGCAAAAGCTACTTCTTCCAGATAAGATACATCAATAACATTTTAAAAAAAACGTCTTGATCAAAACACATTGAAAAGTCTTATACAGTCTATGGTTCTATCTCGATTGGACTATTGCAACTGATTTTGGACTTCTGTGGAAAAATACAGCAGCCAAGATCATTACTGGCGCCAAAAATGTGATCACCAATCCTCAACTCCTTGCAGTGTCTACCAGTTGTGTGTCGCATCAAATACAAAATATTAACACACATCCGCAGCGTGCTTCTACCCACTTAAAACAGATTGTCAATTTACGCAAACCGGTATGATAACATAGATCATCTTCAGAGAATTGTCTTGCTGTGCCTCCAATAAAATCTACTGCTGTTAAAAGATTATTCACGCTTGTAGCTCTCTCACTGTGGGATACACTCCCTCAGAATTTAAGGAAAACCTCTAATACTGAAAGTTTAAAAAAAACCCACCTCTTTCAGATAGACTTTTTCTGCTAAACCTTTTCTTTATGATAGTCAGTTTTACATTCTGAGCACCTTTGAGAAGGCTTTTGCTGGTAAAAGCCATATGTCCTTTATGTGCCCACAATTGCGGTTTTCTGAAGGTGATATGATCTGATGGAACTGGATATATTATCAAGCCACTTTCTAAAATCCTTTTTGATGGCATCTGTGGCTCGATGACTATTGGGATGACACTTGTTTGTAAATTCCACATCCTACTACACTCAATTTGCAAAACAACATACTTCACTTTCTCTGTTTCTTTCTGCACAATGAAATATTTTCTGGGGATTGAAATTTCTGGCAGAAGGTAGCTACCACACTTTCGATCTTTCAGAATGCTGTCGGTCTATTAAATGGTATATGTCTATATGTACCTGTGTTTCCCATGAGATGGGAATATCATTTGTGGAGGCGACATTCTGTGGTCAATGGTGATACCACGTGGAACTAACCTCAATATCGGTGTCTTCACACTGAACCCAAAGGACATGTCCAGCAACACTGTTGCGATGAGTAACATAGTGAGTGGACGCTTGGTGCGGACTGGCTAAAATGACGTGTTCTGCTGTCTCAGGTTTTTCGTTGCATACTTGGTAAGTCTGATCAATCTGTTGTTTCATTATACGTTTGCAGTAGTATCGCGTGGTGATTGCTTGATCCTGGGCAGCTTTTATCAAGGATTCTATATGTCCTTTCAGGCCTGATTATGTCAACTACTTGAACGACTAATGTATATCGATGTTGGTGTTTCTCGTGTATCCAGCACGCTGGATTGGCATGGGCTTTTCTTCATACATCTGTTACACCTGATGATTTACGGCAAAGGGGTATAAACGATTTTCAGAAAGAAGTGATGATCGTAGGGGCGGCTGAGGCCCAATGAAGATGAGGATGTCCGGAGGCACCGGTTTTACCATGTTTATATCCGGTGGGCAAAACTTTGGCAAAAGGATCTGAAGAAATGTCATACGGCTGGCGACCTCCATTGTACTTTATTTGTGTCATCACTGATGTTTTAGATTTTCCTGGTTCAGACAGCACCCCAAAATATGGGACCCAAAAGTTTCAATGCTAAGAGGTGCGTGATGAGCCAAGGAAATTACCAGCTAGAAAGGATTGTGTACTCAAATATTGAATTTCAACCGACAACAGCTGACAACATAAATCCCACGATGATCAGGTTACTAGACACGGTAACTAGAAAAGGTAGCCGTAAGATACATTGAGCGTGGAATTGTTTACCGGTGCTACTACATATGTACATCTTGACCATCACGTTGCCAGTTATAGTAAAAGTGTGACCTCCACCTGGTTCAAATTACCATAAAATATAAATACTGTGAAAGTACGGTGGTGGTACTGTTGCATGTTACCATAAGTCTTAAACAAGGGAAGATTGTGTGCTCGAATACTAGATTCCATCAATCAATATGGTGCATTTGTCGTATCCTTTTATGTTTTGACACTTATTGATCAGGAGGCGGCACAAAAAATGTTTTAGACTGCCCTGGTCCAGAGTGCAACCTTGGGCATGTGGGCTAGTGAAATTACCAACTGTGGGGGACTGTGTACTCAAGTCAGATTTCCATAAGATTTAATTGCAGAGAAATTGCTATTATTATTTTTTATTTGGGGGGGGGGGGGGGGGACAGGGGGGGGGGGAGTGATGGGGGAGTACCACAAGTGAATACTTTGATAATCAAAGTTACCGTTTATAATACTAAAGTGACATAACTTCATTTAGTCTGTCCGTGACCTGTGTGTGCATTCAACGATCCTGTCGTGATTCATTCAATTTCTGCTACTTCATCCATCTTCCATCTCGACGGTTAGCCGTTGGGTTGGAACATTATTGAAGTAGAAGACATAAAGCGATCCGGTTGAAATTTGTTTACTATTTCAGATAAGGGCTTCTTATTAACGTACCCCCCCCCCCCCCCTCCCCGCTCTCAAAATTTACCTCATTGTTTCATCATGTAGCTTGTCCATGGAAAAAAAATGGTGAGGGGGAGTTAATCCTGTGCTCACGGTTCCACCCAGCGCCCTCAATTGGTTGCCTGATTCGACATGTATGGCCCTGTCATAATAACAATATGGTAAATACATTGGCGAAGGTGTACAAATTAGATTGTCTTTGACAACTATTCCAACAATATTTGTCAAAATGTACTTCAAATGAACACACAAAACATTAATTCTGTGTGGTGTATTATGAATACCTATCAATCCATTGACATGTCTACCGCATAGTCCATTCATGTTTATCTTCAAAAGAAGAAACTGTATTGAACATTCAAGACATGGAAGCTGTCAAAACGTTAGAGTAATTTTGCGCATAGCATCAAGATTCCCAGCTTCTCTGTATCAGACCTCATATGGCGTGGAATATCTAGTTTTCCGTCAGTTAGTTTAGTCCTGTTGTCCTTACAAAGACAGTTGTGCGTGCTCTTTAAACGAACACCGTCGTTGAGAAAGGCGCGAAAGTCGTTTTTGATTGATTGATTGATTGATTGATTGATTGATTTTATTCAGCAATATACATAATTACATACATATCTTTACAATAACAAAGTAACACAAGAATATCAAACAAGTCACAAAAATCATTACATAGTATATAGGAGTATATTGCTAGGGAAAGTCATAGCCATATTGGCTGTCTTCCTGATTTCCCCTTGAAGAAGAGTAAAAGAAAAACAAAGAAAGGTAAAAAAAAGAAAAGGAGTAGTAAAAGGACACAAAAAAGAAGAAAGGGAGAAAAAGAGTTGATAATAATAATAATAATAATAATAATAATAATAATAATAATAATAATAATAATAATAATAATAATAATAATCTGGTGGTGAATATGGGTGGCCATGTCATGATGCTGTGGACAACCTTATAAGGAAGGAAGGAACCAGGGTAGACTATTGAATTACAGTAACACATCACAACAGAAGGCTAAGATCTAAGATCAGGACCAGAGGCATGGGAGGTTTTATTGGTAATAAATGGCGGTTTGACAAGAGCTTGAGGATTAGGATTATTGTTTCCCACCTGTACCTGATTGCTAAAGTTGCAAACGTATACCTTGTCACAAGAGTACAGTTGTGACAACAGGCGTTATTAATTAATTTATTTATTGGTGATATTTATTTATTGGTGTTTAAGGTCACATATTTATGCACTATGGCTAAATGTATTGGTGATTAAGGACACTTTGACAGCCAGGGTCGTATCGTGCCGGTGATAGGTTTATGGGTGGAGGAAGCTGGAGAGAACCACCGAGCAACAACGAGCACCTGTCAGCTCTCAAACGTCATAACCCCAGACTGAACTGCGCACTGCATAGAAGTACTACGTTCAGCACAGCACAGACATCGTAGGCCAATGAACGCGTGTCAGCCCCAGGTAGGAAAAGTGAGCAGACACATACTAACGTTCACAGTGTGACGAGAAAAGTACCATGTGATGCATTTGATGAATATTGCCGTCATCCATTGAATCCTGTTGCTGATCTGCATTGCCATTGCCTGTTAACTGTCCGAGAAAGGCTTTACATGGTCCTTGAGGGGTAGCCAGAAAATTTTTTGTAAAAATTCATGTAATTTTGTCCAAAATTCAAAACTGGCCAGAGAGAAATATGCCAAAATGCTTGGTATGAAACACAGATCAAGTGGAGACTGCATTTTGACACCTTGTGATAGGCAGCACTGCCTTAAACTTCAACCGGACTGTGTGCGATAAAATTCCTTAAAATTATATCTATATACTGAGTCAAAAAAGAAAGTATAATAGAAACAAATGTGAAAACTAGCATAAAGGATGAAATATAATAGTTCTAATGTTGCACGTCTGTGGACAAGAAGTCGAGCAAAGAGTTTAATGACAAGTTGTTGTTGTCCACCGACTGTATACAATTTTGCTACGGATTTCAAAATAGCACGTGCTACCCGCGAATGTACAATAGGAGTTTGAATAGTTGAGTTATACGTAAGGAAACGCGTGGCATGTAAAGCGTTTGTCGTTAACAGCCATCGTTTGCTCACTTTTTCGATCCAAGCGTGTTTATTATTTTTGAAACAAATGTGACGTGTGCCCACCCTCATGTGTTCTAACACGGGGAATACTGATGAAGTCTGTTGTATTTCGTTTTCGTGCATTTTCCTCTGAAAGTTTTTAACATACCACAGACTAAATGGTAAATATGCTTTCTCGAAGTCCGGAGTGCGCAGTCTTTTATTTGAAACCCGGACTTTAGAATTATCGTTATTCCTGTTGGTTACTTATACGGCTGGTAGTTTCTTTGTCGCCAAAAGCATAAATTAAAACATTTTACATATAAACATAAAACGTGGATAAATTCAAGTTCTCTGTACGTTAACCCCCTTCACACTGATGTCAAAATACCAAAATTTCAGGAAGCTGTTTTTTTCCATGATGCATCTGGAAATTTAACCAATTCAATCTCGTTTGACAGAGCTCAATGAGCTCTGTCAAACGAGATTGAATTGGTTAAATTTCTAGTTGCATTATGGGAAATTTTCTCTGCCTGAAATTTAGATATTTTGACATCAGTGTGCAGGGGGTTAGTTATGTTTGTATACAATGTGCCACTATTCATTTCTAAAGTTGTATTTGAGGTGTTGATGTAAATGTTTAAAAATGACAAAAGTTTTGTTGGACAACTTCTTAATTGGTTTTATCATCATGGGGGAAACATTGAAGTTTTTCCGTCAAATCAGGTAAAATTGGTGGTTGAGTGTGAAGGTTGTGGCACCCTAGCCCCACCCCTTCAAAATAATATAATATATAATATACTTTTCCTTCGTCAGGCCTCTACTCGAATACGCTGATGCAGTCTGGGATAACTGTTCGGTAGCTAAAGTCGTCAGACTAGAAAATATACCTATCGCAGCCGCAAGGGTCATTACCGGGGTAACTGTCACTTCTAAGAAGTCTTTGCTTTATTCCGAAACACGTTTGGGCCCTCTACAAGAAAGACGTCGCAAACACAAGTACAGTTTCTCAAAATGTATCATCATGTGTCACTCCCATACATGGCCAATAAAGTTCCTCTGATCGTCGCATCGTCTAATGTATCCCTCAATCTCCGGCGGCCCGGCTATTTTTAGATTCCCATGGTCTAATGAATTACTCCCATTCGGATGACGTCCCTTTGTATTTCTGAACTGAAGTCGAACGCACGATCAAAACAGAAATATCGAACCGACTTTAGTGATTATTTCTTCCAGCAATTCTCTCGTGCGGTTAGCTGTAACAGGGAGTGGTAATAATAGTAATAACGTGATTGTTGTCAGGCATCATGATTCATTAGCGGCCCTGCAGCAATGATGAACAGCCCTTGGGCTTATTGACGGCCCTCGACTTCGTCTCGGGCTTTTAATAAACCCTCAGACTGTTCATAATTGCTGCGGGGCCGCTAATGAATCATAATGCCCTGCGAAATCATGTTATTGATCTATTAGCATTTTAAAAGATATGGCAAATGACCAACTGTCAAATTGCCAGATTTTTAAAAAAGGCTAATGGTTTATTTTAACCCATTTAAAGTCATAGCTAGATTTGTTAATTTTTTTTTATTTATTTATCAGCGGAAGACCAAGTGAATAATCCCACCAACAAAATCCTGCACAATACTCCCAACTTCATTAATTTAATTGCTCGTTTTGTATTTATGTTCTTTTTTACAATATTTAATTTGAATTCGCATGAAAGCATGGTGACTAGTTATGTCTCCGTATGTAGATTCCCACAATTCATTTATTATGTGTTGAGACTTATTGGAGAATGGTACAATTTAAATGAAAATAACCCAAATGGATACCACAACAGATGAGATAAATCTTGGTGAACTCAAGACAAACAAAAAATATGACTTTACAAGCAGAACAGATGGATATGACTGTGGCACTCTTACGAATCCATATTCGATCATGAATCATTCATGCAATTACTACTTGCCGACGGAAGTCTCACAAAAGTTATCCGATTCGCGAAAGGGCATATCTCTGCTAGGTCTTAATTGTCGAAGCATAAATTCGAACTGGGATAGTTTTAAAAATTTATTATGTGATACGCAAGACAATGAAAATGCGTTTGATATTATTGCCATTTCCGAAATTTTTACAATTAGAGAAACGTACGCACTTCCTGGCTACCACCCATTTGAATATAAAACACGGCTTGATAATGATGATGGTAGGGGGGGGGGGGGGGGGAGTAGGTTTATTTATTAAAGACACCTTGGAGTAGCAACCCAAACCCGAATTATTTATCTTTATTCCGCACGTAATTGAAACACTCTTCATAGAGATTAATCCTAATAAAAAAGCTCGTACGTTGTTGGAGTTGTATACCGACCTAATACAGCTCCCAGAGCCGATATCAACGAATTCATAGAACAGATTGAAGCCATAATGACAAACTTGAATAAATCCCATACCAAGGCCTTCTTAATAGGTGACTTTAATATTGATTTACTCAATTCGGAAACGCACCCCAAAACTGCTGAGTTTATTGATAAGATGTTCGAACGTGGTTATCTCCCAGTGATTACTAAACCTACCAGAGTCACTGAGCACTCAGCAACCCTAATTGATCACATTCACACTAATTCAAAAGTAAATTTCGATTGTGGCATTATAATTACAGACGTATCTGATCACTTTGCGACATTCTATGTAGAACAATCTCAAAAAGATTAACATAGATCCATCAATACCAGGAGACCAGTTCGGCTTTCTAGTGACAGAAATATTACAGAGTTTAAGGAAACTTTGAATAATGTTTCGTTTGACGCAGTGTATGGTTGTCTCTCTGCGGATCAAGCGCACGAAAAATTCTTGGATGAGTATTTACAAGCATTTGAACAGACCTTCCCGCTCATATTCCCTACACGAAAAACAAAATATATCAAAAGAGATCCCTGGATGACAAGTGGCTTACTTAAGTCATCAGTGACTAAAAATTCATTCCTAGCTAAAAAACTATCGCATCCAACTATCTCCAACATAGATAAATATAAAGCTTATTATAAAATATTCAATCAACTAAAGAGGAAAAGCAAAAATATTTACTACCGAACAATACTTGCAGAAAATAAAAATAACATGAAGCACAAGTGGGCTATTCTGGAGGATACACTAAAATTGCCCAGAACTTCGCAAAATCTACCCGAGAGGATGATATATAAAAATAATACACTATCCACTCCAGGTCAGATTGCAGAATCCTTTAACAATTACTTCGCAGAAGTAGGTTCAAACACTGCTAACGGGGTAAAACCAGTTGAAGGCATAGATCCACTTGATTACATTGACCAAAAGAATCACAAAAGTTTTTTCTTAACAGAAACATCCCCAGCTGAAATATTATCCATTTGCTCAACACTTTCTAACAAAAACTGCGTTGACTTTTCTAATATATCCATGAAATTAATGAAAAAAACTATTGATGAAACAGCACATGTTCTGTCATATATCATAAATTTAAGCTTTAAACAAGGTATTGTACCCACTAAAATGAAAATATCCAGAGTTGTACCCATATACAAAAGTGGAGCCCAAGAAAACATTGAAAACTATAGGCCAATAAGTATTCTACCAGCATTCTCAAAAATTATGGAAAAACTTATGTATAAACGACTGTCATCATTTCTAACTAGGTTCGACATCCTTCATAAAAATCAATTTGGCTTTAGAGAAAACCACTCAACAACACACCCTTTACTACATTTATGAGACCACATTGCTGAAAATAATGATAGAGAGACAAGAAATTCTACTGTAGGCATATTTATTGACCTATCAAAAGCGTTCGACACTATAACTCACGACACATTACTTCACAAACTTGATCACTATGGTATTAGGGGAATAACCAAAGAATGGATTAAAAGTTACTTAACAGGAAGGCAACAATATATCGAAATCGAGGGAAGGAAATCCGACTTGTGTAATATCAATTGTGGTGTTCCTCAGGGGTCCACTTTAGGACCTATACTCTTTCTCATTTACGTGAATGATATGCCAAATGCTACGGCTTTAAACTTACTCTCATTTGCAGATGATACAACACTTCATACATCTGGTCATAAGATGAAGGAAGTTGAGGAAAAGGTGAACTCTGAGCTGACAAAAATTTATCACTGGTGCTGTTGCAACAAACTGGCAATAAATATCACAAAAAGTAAATATATGTTATTTCACCCCAAAAACAATGACCTCAAATGGAATAATCTCAAAGTTTTATTAGATGACAAACCCCTAACGCGCGTAGGCAACGGTATGTCAGAAAAATCTCTAAAGTTTCTAGGTATCGTTATAGATGGAAATCTCACGTTCAAATATCACACATCAATGATATGTCGAAAATTGTCAAACACAATATATATGATCAATAAGGTGAAGAGAATACTACCAAAAAATTGTTTAAGAACGCTATATTTCTCACTTTTCCACAGTCATCTGTCCTATGGGCTGCTAGTTTGGGGACACGCCGACCATGGAAATGCTATTTTCAAAAACAGAAACAAGTCATGAGAATTATATCAAACAAAAGCTACAGGAGTCACACAGAACCCATCTTCAAAAATGAGAAGATACTGAAACTTCAGGATCAGTATGGACTGCAAGCGGAATCGTTCATATTTGACTGGAAGAGCAGAAACCTGTCCGAATCGTTTAAAACATTCTTTAACGACACAGCCGCAATGAATACCCGACAAGCTGGGAACCTGAACACATCTACTCCAAGAACGGAGTTTTCCTCTGTCCTTCTAAAACATTTTTTCCCAACCATCTGGAATTCATTGGATCAGACACTCAGAAATGTCAAATTTAAAAGCTGCTTTAAAAAGGAATTAATAAAAAGTTACTTATCAAATTATTCTAATGTTGTAAAATGTAAGAACCAATTCTGTCCAGACTGTAGACAGGTTGCTAAACCCCGTACAATATGAGAGTCACTCTCGACATTCTGCATTCTCCTCAACGCACTTGTAGTTGTTATTAATACAACTAGCTCCCTCTGATTAAATATTGCTATATATAGGAATAGAAGTCTTGTAGTTCACCGCCCGCTTAGGCTGGGAAACAGGCAATGGAACAAACCGACCAATCAACATTACATATTGAGCCCCATTCCCCTTTCTAATACTCGATAACCAGACAACATATCCCAGTCAGAACAAACAATAGCAGTACTTTTCTACCAGTAGTCTCAACCACTGAAATAAATGATATTTATACCTGTGGGTATTTAACTATTTACACACTTATATATTTATAACCCAAGCAGATTTTGCTACACCGTGCTTTTCATGTGACACCTGTGTAGCCATTTCATGTCGCCTTTCAGTCTCAAATCTGAAAATAATTTACGTTAGGTGCGGCAGGAAGACGGACAATCTTGTCCATGCTGCCCCTGTACAATATATTTAATGCATTTGTTATTATTGTATTTAACTTGTATGTAAGAAAATTGTACAAATAAAATATCTATCTATCTAGCTAGCTAGGAAATACAATTCTAGGTAATACAGTTGTAAAAGTTTTATAGTATTGGCCCTTGTTGATTTTGCAATGGGTTGCGAGAAATACAAATCTATGTTTGTTAATAGTACAGTCGGAAAAACAGGAAGTATATGCTCTCTTCGACTTGAGTCCCACCGTGACTGCGTTGACTTGGATGTTGTTGACACGTTGATGACCAAATGGAGCAGACAGACTAACCTCGTCTGAGTGTACGGCCGTAACGCCCATAATTAGATAATGATTATTGATATATCTCAATTGACCACATCACTGTCATATCTGCGGTGCTTATTAATCGAATTTTACAGTGTTGTTTCTTTATGACTGTCACGAGGGAAATGTCGATTGACGATAGCTGTTTACTGTGTGCGTCTTTTGACCATCTAATCGTCTAAATTCTGTCCTTGCCCAACTTGATTGTTGCAATTATGTATCTACGCCGTTTATTTAATCTAGTTTATAGATGTGTTACGTTATAATGCCTGACGTTGAATATCACCACCGGCTCTAAATTCTGTATCAATATTTCAATTTGCAACTACCAGGGGACGCTGCTATCTCCCTTGCAAGAGTTCGATCAATTCATCTGTCAATTCGCATATTACTCCACAAATCTCGCACACGGTTTATTGGGGCTGACGTCCCACGAGTCAGTCTTTGTTTGATATTAATTCGAAAAATGAACAAAGTTGTTATATATTATGATTCTGACTACACACGGCTGTTAGTCTGCTTCGATAATTCTAGCATTATTCTCACTTTGATATTCACTATCACGACAGGGTTGTCTACAGAGACTGTAAGTGTCACGTGGAATGAACTGAAATAGACAGAAAATTTGTTCATCCAGTAAACCCTTATTACCGACAAGACTATAAAGCTTCACTGAGCAATTCTGCCAAATCAAGTAAGCGCTATCTGGGGTGGAGGGGGGGGGGGGGGTGGGTGGGTGGGGGTGGGTAGAGTCTGAAGTTTCATGACGGATGGGGCGGAGAGCTGTGTTATGGAAAGCTCTAAAATATTATGCATATCAGGGGCGTAAATTTTGAGGGGCGCATACCCAAATCTCCCTTTCATGGGTTTCGCCCGGCAGCGGACGGACAAGAAATTATAAATACCAAGTTGTGCAGACGTTTTTTGCTTGCTAAACGAAATAAATAGAAAATTGAGGTACTCAGTTTGGCAAAATCTCTTGATTGACCAACAAAAATATACACAGATCAGAAAGTGCAATAAATGTCCGATTCAGTATATCGGTAGAATTCGACATCCAGGAAGAGAGTAACTAATAACAAATGACTTTTATGGCCGTGACCTGTCGAAAACACCCAGGTTGTTGGGCACCACTATCTAGCAGGTGCGAAATTGTTGTATCTTTAAAAATACAGTATGTTATCAATGGAAACTATTGTTGTAGCAAATAAGTCTTTGATAAAAGAAATCAGGTATGTTTCAAATAGTTGGGCGTTATGACCAAGCTGCCGGGCAGCGAAGTCCTACACCCCGGCCACCCACCCTACACACAAAACTGTGTTAGTTACGACCCGGATACATATTATGTCCCGGAACTATTTGAGATCAAATTTATTGCATGCAACGGTCCATGAAAAGTTGTCCAAAAGCCGTAATAAATTTGTTTCGTTCTAAGAAGTGTTGGAGGCGCAATATTATCATCGTTCGATAAATTTATACTCAAGCGGGGGGAATCTCTCCGATGAGAGCACATTGTGCAAGTTTTTTAAAAAATTTATTCTGGGGTTATAATTTCGAGGTATATCTCTCACTTGTTGGGTTATTGACTTGTAAAATCCTATAGTATGGGGTTTACTGTCCAATTACAAATTCTATTTTTTGAAAGATTTAGAAAAGTTACTGCTTTATTAAATCTAAAAATAGAAATTCATCTTCATAAAAGTGAATAATACTGGTAGAAATTATTTGTATTGTGGAGTTAACCTCACAATAAAGAAAAACAAATTCCACAATGCTGGATTGTTCATTCAAATAACCCCACAGTGTAGCTCTGTTCAGAGCGGAATGTATGATCATCTTTACGATAGTCACGTGTATTCCGTGACCCAATCGCTATCATCATAAAAACAGACACGATGAATTTCTATTTTTCAGTGATCGAAGCGAGTGTTAAAAACTGATCGTTTAAGCCTTTACACAACCTAACGGAAAAAACCGGTCAGCGCTATTCACAAAAATTACCATTCCGTTTTCAATATTTATTTTAATTTTCTGTCTCAAAAACATAGTTTGTGACCCTCATTGGAACGAGCTCTTTGGGCCATAAGCTATGTTTTTACGTACAAACTGAAAAAATAGTTATTCAAGAATTTTGTTTGCAAGTGTCGTCTACATTTCGTGTTAAATGAAGGGTTAAGAAATAATGAGGAGACGGATAATCTCTGATATCAAAATTTACTAAAAGTAAACACCTTTCAATCACACAGCGTCAGGATGTGCTGCGTTGTTCTGATAAAGTAAGGTTGCGTGAAAAATCTTTGCATCAGGTATTCCGCAATGAGCTGGTATTGTCAGGGGTTGGGCCCTGAGGCCATCTGAACGAAGAAACTATATATTAAGGTCCGTTGTTCCAAGTTTGGACGATACGATAAATAGCCTGCCGCTATTAGAATGTTTTTTTTTTTTCGTTCTTCATTACATTGTGGGCTCATTATCTATTAAGTTAAAATGTGAGTGAGGAAAATCAATTTACTTTGAAATTACCAAGTCAGAAATTCCATAAATTTCAAATAAATATACACAACGTATACATCAAAATGGCGGTTGTGGTGTACAGAGCACAAAAATAATATAATATACAACTCACATAGTTTATAGCAGGAATGAACTATTCCATAACGTCTGCTACCGTATTCGTATTAGGACTGATAATAAAACAATAATTCATGAGAACAACTCGTGGTCGAATATGTTTCAACTATCTAAGAACAAATTGAGTTCAAAATACAGCAATAGGGCGGAAAATTCCAACACTGTCCGCGTTTTTATTGAAGAGGGACGTCATTCCAAAAGGTTTGTTATTGCCACGTGATACCCCGGGGTTCCCCCCCCTCACCCCCCCCCCCACCCCCAAATATTTAACGGAAAATGATTTCGGATTTCTTGGAAATTCAAACAAGTGTCGTGACTCCTTGCAAGTAGTAAGCAAACTGCGCCGTTTTCTGATTGTAAAAGTCCTTAGTGTGAAGTTGACCGATCTCGTAATGTCACGTTAGAAATCAGTGATTATCTTTGCCGCTTTTGGCTCTGCTGACACTAACCAAAACAACGGAATGAGGTTCTTCCCAAAAGAGAGCCGACGATTTTGAAATTTTCCAACAAGGAACCCTGTCGCTACTTATTGAAGTATTATGAATTCCTAGCATTGTTCTTGGATATCTGAAGCATATTTGGCCACAAGTTGTTCTTGTTGAATATTATTGTTTTACCAGTGACGACTTAAATCCAGTGGGATTCTAAGAAGTATAGGAGGCGCAATATTATCATCGTTCGATAAATTTATATTCAAGCGGAGGGAATATTGAAAAGGGCGTTGTAGATAGAATTTTATAGTTACTTCTTTTTTCGGAGTCCAGCTTACGAGCTCACACCGCAAAAGTCTCCTCCAGAAGCTAGAGGTGTCGAGCTACGTTTTGAATCAAAACTGAAATATTTTAGCTTTTTCACAGGTATTCATATGTTAAAGAGAAAATAGGTAGAAGAGATAAATCGTACTAGGGAATCTACGATCACATCTCAAAAGTAAAGAGTTTTGTGTATCCCGTCCATGCTAATTCTCTCTCTCTCTCTCTCTCTCTCTCTTATTTCTTCAAAACTTTGTAGAGGTACGCCCACTGTCCACCAACCCTACGGTCTCTGTGTCCCTGTATCATAGATCATCTTTACGTAATCACAGTCCAATTCGAAACCAGGTAAAACAAACAATCTGTGATTAAAATTTTGACGCTACAATGAATCTTGAAACTATTAATTATATATTTAATCTCCCCCATTGCAATAATTACATTCAGACAACAAGGCGAGAGTAGAACTGTCAAAGAACCGTAGATTGACAGAACGCAAAGGCGTAGACCGAATCTGAAAGCCAACAGAAACGAGAATACCAGACAAATTACGAAGAAACTGAGTAACATGCATAAAGGAAGCTTATCAATACACCTTATCAACCAAGTAGTATCAATCTGCAGATTGCAGTACAGACTAAAGAAGAGGGCTACACATCTAGATTTGAGTTTAAAATGAAAAATATACTACGTATTACACTCCGGGCAGTAAGACAAGGATTTGGGCAAGAAATAATATTAGAGTACGAAGAAAGGAACTTTGCAATAATTATTTTTTTGCTGAAACTCGTTCCTGTTCCTCGCTACCCTGATGCCAATTTCTAGTTAATTCCACAACTTTGGGAATGCAAAGACAGGTAGATTCTCTAATATTGGTGTTCTAGTTCTATATCTATGCAAGAAACCGGCTTGGCGTGTGTTTACATTAGTTTGATTATTGACATAAGAGAAAAAAATCTCAAAGGATGCGAGAAGCTTAGCGTTATGCCAATCAATCATGAACAAGTAAGCACTCAAACTATACAAATCCTTTATCTTCGGGATACCATTTTTGGTATGAGTATTACGTTTCTTATTATTAACTATTCTTATTGACTGTTTCTGCAGTTAAACAGCCCTGTACATGCTTCTAACACCCCCCCCCCCCCCCCATGCCCTAAATTAGAATACTGTAGATAAAATGACACTGAAATAATGTAAAATATAGGGTCTTCGTAACTTAAAGAGGGGTAAATTTCTTCACTCCATTGAGACTGAGATTGGAAAGTGCAACTGATGAGCAGAGCTTAGATATATGAGTATTGTAAGACAGATTTTCATAAATATTTATGCCAAGAAATTTTACGGATTTTACGTATTGTCTATTACCGACTTTGTCGATAATTTGTTTATTTATAGATATATTCTCTTCATCGTATGCAGTATCTTTCTGCGTTGGATTGGTAAGTATATATTTTGTTTTCTTTGGGTTCAGAACTAAGTAGTTAGCCGCGCACAAATCATATATTTTTTGTACTTCCTTATTACATTCTGTGAAAAGCAGGTTTATCTCCACCCCAGATCTGTATTCAGTGGTACCATTTGCAAACGATAGACGGTTTAGCTTTGTTGAGTTATTTATGTCATTTATCCAAACACGAAACAATATAAGTCCTAATATCGAACCTTGTGGAACATCACATAGCATTTCTGCTTGATCCGATTTACTGTTACCGAAGGTGACATGGTGGGTCCATGTTTGAAGATGTTTTTTAAAACCTTTTTTGTCTCCTCTTATACCATAACATCCTAGTTTTTGAAGTAATATTTCATGGCTGCTCGTATCAAAGACTATAGAAAGATCTAGAAATATGTCTAGAGTGCGTTCGTTACAAATTTTAGCGTTTAGGTGGTTATATATTTTAACAGTTACACAAATGGATGTAATGTACTGTGATTTATTCTAAAGCCGTATTGGAGGGGAAAGATGATATCAAATTTATGAGTCTCACTGCAATGAGATTTTCAAGGATTGTAGACAAAATGGGCAAAATACTGACTGGACTGTAGTTTGTAAACTTGTTTTCGTCACAAGATATGAATACTGGGGTTACTTTAGCAATTGTCATCCTGCCTGGAACTATTCCCCGATTGAATGACTAGTTTGTAATATGCGCAAGTGGGGTAACAATTAAATTTATTGAATGTTTTAGGGTGTCAGGTGAAACATTATCACAGTCTTGACTTAATTTGGATATCATTGACTTTACGGTATCTGTTATTTTAAAAGATGACGTGTGTGTAATAAATAGGTCTTCATGTAGGCTGGTATTAAGGAACTCGGCAAATGGCATCTCGGAGTTGGGTATGAGTTTAGGAGTTTGGTTCCTTATATTTGCAAGGAAATTATCGAACTTTTGGGTGATGTCATTTGGGGCATTAAGTTTTCTATCATCACGATTGAAGAATGAGGGCACAGTATTTTTGTTTTCATTCCTATTTAACCCTTTATGCAACGAATCGCCAGCATCCGCCCGCGTAATATGCAAATTCAGCAGTTGAAAAAAATACTATTTTTCAAAAAAATTTCAACAAAATCATATCATGTGACCCCTCGTTGGAACGAGCTCGTCGAGCTCGTTCAAACGAGGGGTCACATGAAATGGTTTTGTTGAAATTTTTTGAAAAATTTGAAAAAATGATATTTAAAATAATAAATTTTGATATCGTTTGCGTTGAGCATTATTTAGGAGTTGCCAGGTTTTCCGCACGTTATTCTTCTTTTCAGGAGGTTTTTTATAATAAATATCTTTACTTTGTTTTATTTTTTTATTCTGCTAAATAGCCTGCGGTAATTTGTGTATGCCCTAACATTAACTTCTGTGGGGGGGGGGGGGGGGGGGGGCGTAACTTTTTGTTGAAAAACATATGCTTATTGTTAGCAGAGATTAGAAGTCCCTTTGTCATCCGTGGCTGTCGTTTTACGAATTTACAATTTAGTTTGTGGTGTTTAGAGGGAAAGCTGTTTCGAATGCATTCAAGTAAATATTGGAAAGCCGTGTTGGTACAGTTGTATCTCATAACTGTTGGAAACTCACTCTGGGACTGAAGCGATGAGAGGTCTTCAATACTTGTTGAGTTTATTTTTCGGGAAAGAATGATTACGGTCTATATTTGTTAATTCAATATATAAAATTCCGAAATGGTAGGATACATCTGAGAGGATTATTCTGAGTTTAAAGCAGTTCACGACATTATTGGAAGAGATGTGGTCTATGAACGCCACAGCTCGATCTGTTACTCTTGCCGGTTTTGTGATAACCGGTACGTAACCGTCACTGAAAATCAGGTCAACGAATAAGTCTGTTTTAAAATGACAGCCAACTTTTAACCCTTTACCCAACGTAACTTTCAAAACCGGCCAGCGCTATTCACAAAAATCGCCAATTAATTTTCATTATTTTTTTCATTTTTTGTCTCAAAAACATAGGTTATGACCCCTCTTTGGAACGAGCTCGTCGAGTTCGTTCCAATGAGGGGTCATAACCTATGTTTTTGAGACAAAAAATGAAAAAAATTAGTTATTCAAGAATTTTGTGTGCAAGTGTCGTCTGCTTTTCATAATAGGTAAAGGGTTAAAAGATCAATGTTAAAATCGTTCATAATTAAGGAAGTTTTCTTTTCTTTGTTGATTATATCAGTTATGTTGTTGATTTTGGACTGAAATAGATCTAGATCTGGGTTTTGGGTTGTGTTTGAATTCTAGATTACGCCAATCGCTCTTGAGGATCGCTTAAACTTCAATTCAACAAATATAGACTTAAATACATGGGCTATGAAGATAGAGAGATCATGACGTACACTGAAAGTAATATCATTTTGATGAACACACTTACTCCTTCGCGCCCTCCGACGTCACTAGATCTAGTGTTTTTCAATAAAGGATAGTACCTTTCTAGAGTGTAAGACATGTTGACAGGAATTTGAAAGATTCCTGTAAGACCGATAACATCAAATGTGTTCTCTGCGTCATTTAGGTCCGAGAGCAAGTGGTGTAAATGTTCCCGGCGAGCATTAAGATTTTGACAATTAAGGGGTCGTCCAACCTAACTTTGGTCAATTTTTTGACATTTTTCCCAATGCCTCAGAAACAGATAAGAGAAGTAAGGAAAGGCAAATTATATATCAAAATAATGAGTAAAGTGCATAGAAAAGGTACATATAATTTTTTCAGAAAAAAAAGTGAATTTTATGATTTTGAAGAAGATTAATTTGCAAATGGCATAAGTAACGAACCGGTAAAACCACAAAATAATCGGTAATTCGAAAGCCTTGTCCTCAATATAATGATAACATACTACAGACTCGGAGAAAGCATTTTTTTGACACACACTCTGGTGGGTTTTGACGTTTGAATGTAATAACATCAACACAAATTTTTGATGTTCCGGATGTGGCCATGTTTCAACGATGTTTTTCCGGTCATGTGATTACGAGGTGGTTCTTGCAGAAATACTCAATTTGGGCAATCGTAAGAATGCAAGGACGTGATCACGCCCTTTATTTGTTCGAGACAATGTATGAGCGGATTTGCAAACAGGTGACAGCAAGTACTTGAGCTGTTAATGTCATAACTGCAAAATATGGTTCGAAATTCCCTCTCGCGTTTACAGGCCGTCTGAACTTTTTTGTTGACAAAAAAACTGAATTATTGCGCACTAGAAAGACAACATGAACCACTTGTAAAAAAAATAACCGAGTGTATAAAATCGGGACGATACACACAAAATAAGGCAATATTCATAACAAAGTAAGCAGAATGCTTCAGAAATCACTTTTTCACGAAGTATATTCCAAGTGACCTGGAACTATATTGAGCGTGTTAATTTCCCCCTGTCGCTTCGAAGTTATTTACTTCCTAGTAACCATGGAATTTGAAGGCGGGTATGTTTGATGACTGCAAAGGACCGATTGAAGATGGGTTGAAAATGATGCATTCGTGCTTTTAAATAAGGTGCGCTTGGACGATGCTGAGAATTTAGTTTTTTCTTGCAATCAACCATAGTAATACAAGCGTCGATCAGTGTCTTTTATGATCGTTTTACACTGACAAATGTGACAAATCTCCTTCACCGGATACCATCCCCCAATTTGCATATCACAATAAACATAACCGCTGTCACGGAGTGTCAGCGTGGCCGTGTGGTTAAAACCGAAACGAATTATCGAATGCACGGTCAATATTAGCTGCAATTGGCTTTTAAATAAATGAAATACACGAAATATTCGCAATTTCTTCATTATTCATGCCGAGTTACTTTTTAACCAAACCACATGCGTTCAGTTTCGTTTGTCGGCATCAAACTGATATTGTTTGTGGTAATTAAATAGTACGAGAAGGCGCAGGAAGCCAAATATTTTCTATCATCTATTATTTAATTCAAATTGATAATTTCTTTTATTTTACTGAAATTATGAACTGATAAGGTGGGTGTGTTGCGATTATTAGGCCCCAGACCTGGAAGTTGGAAAATCAAAGGTGCATCTAGGGCCGTGCAGTGGTGAGCCCTATACTCTTAATCTTAGTCTTACCCATTCATCATTACATGTACGAACATTCCCCCTTGTATCTCAACCATTGCTACTCCAATTTGAAGGATATTTGGTTTTGTGATCAAGCATCAATGCCTGTGTAGCTGCTGTAGCATGTGTTTCTTCCCACATTTTTTCAGAGTTGTGGTACTTTTTCACTCTTTTGAGTTAGAAAATTTTGTTTATAACTAGTTGATTTGTTACAATTTGTTGCAAAGTGCCTGCTAATACCCTCAATTGTATTGCTACACAATTTTCTTGTGAAGATTTTGTTCCTATTACTTATCAAGCAACAACCTAATGAATATTCTGTATAAAGCCACCAATCTGATGTTTGACACTTTTATCGGAGCTGTTTTGAAGGCTTATGGAACTCGAAATGTTGATTATGGCAGGACTTTTCTATTCACCCATTAATTGATAAATTAAGTGTTATAGTTGGAAGTAAGAAGCATGAAAGGTCCAGAACTAAAAGTCTAAAAAGAATGTTTTGCAATGTAAAATGATTTTTGCAGATACACTTATTTGGAGGTTTACCTGTCTGATAGTGTTTGGAACATGTGTGGCCAGGATCTTCAAAAAGAAAAAAGAGTTAAACTTTGAGAAAAAAGGCATATGCCTTGAGTGCCGGAGGTAGAGTCATACAAGGAAGAGAGCCCCCCCCCCCCCCCCCCCCGAAATTTTTTGTGTCAAATGGAGCTCACTTGTCATCTTTTGGGGATTGCTTTGTGTACTGCGTTCTTGAAAAAAATATGTGAGACCCTCTGGATGTGCCCTTCTGATCTCAATATGTCAATAAGCCTCCTTGGGGAAAGTACATGCAATAATGGTTATGTAAGGTTGATTTGATGTGTTTTGAATAACAATGTACTTTTAAGTACATTAGATCGTTTATTGCAGTGACAGGTTACAGTTACCCTTATTTCTTCTCCAACAGATATCATGAGTGTATTGGTGTCCAAGAGTTAAACAAAGCTAATATACTTATTGATAAACCAGACAAATTTAACAATTTAATCACTATCAAATTGATGCATGGGATAAAGGGGGTTACAGTGCAAGGGGTTTGTATATATATTTATTCAACTACAATGTATGACTTTGCAGTGCATTCTACATAGGAGAATATCATATTTTCTTTCCAAACCATTACAGTAACACATAATCTTGATATTGGGAGACACTCTTTTGTCCTTCCATACTTCTTCTGCTGGTCTCCTTTAAGTTGACCTTTGTTGAACTCCCCAAATCAAAACATAAACAAAAGAAAATGTCTGCCTTCAATCAGTGAGCACTCCACTTATAAAATTTGGTCTCAATCTTCATTACTTTCATGAATTAGGAAAAGATTTCTTCGAGTATGTACTTAAATGTTTATAGAATATAGCTGTTATTTTATTTTGAGGTATTTTATTGTAAAAATTTTGTTCTCTTACTTATGCCATAGCAGACTTTCAGGTGGTGCTATTTACACATGGCAGCAGTTCCATGGCAAATTTCAGTTTCCACATGTTCTATGTTTCATTCCAAGCATTTTGGTATATAATTTATTGGGGTTATTCATTTTGGGCCTTTTTAAGACTTGAAAGAAAATTACATGAAATTTGACCAATGTTAGGTTGGACGTCCCCTTAAGGTGGAAAGTGGAGAAAGACCTACGTGCACCACTAAGTCCAGTACCTAGCTCATCAGAAAGAAAATACTTGTTTTCCATATTGTTAAAAATGAATGAAGAGGCGTTGTTCTTTAATAACAATAACGAAAATCAACACTTCCTCTTCGTCTTCTTCAATTGTGATCAAGGTTTCTATAAGTTGTTTTAAACGACTGTTGGCCACCTAGTAGGGCAGCCAAGATCTAAAATATTCCTAGAAAACGTTTTGATGGCATCTTTATTTTAATGATGGGCATCCATTTGAATATAATGCCACGTGTGATTTGGGTCTCGATGAAACCGGATGTCCATCTGCATATAGTCTTTAAAGGTAATTTTCAAGATTAGTCCGTGATTTTTTCTGAGCATGATATTCATTGCTGGATTTACCCCAAATTTGCCTCACTTATGGTCACACCAATTCTGGAAACAGTAGTATAATGGTAAACAGTTTTTTGCCGGATACGTACTTTTTTTACTTCAGTGAAGACATTTTCTATGCAAAATTGCAAAACATTTCACACTGATTCAAAATTAAAACATGCACATGTAAGTAAATATGTAAGCTGCAGCAGCACAAATGCTCAGAAAACATCACCATAATTCGAGTATCGAAACTGATCTCAACTTCGATCGTAATCTGGTAATCTGATGAGTTGTGTCGAAAAAGTTAGATTAGATTAAACATATTTTTATTTGCCATTCAAGAATACAAATCAGGATTGGAGGACAAGTGCTGACCACTTAGAAAACCCTCCGCTCCTGTACAACGACTAATAGATTACAAAAGGCAGAACAAAATATAACAATATGTAAACATTATACACAAAAGAAGTTAACTCAAAAGAGAGAGGGAGAGAAATAGTTAAGTCGAAAAAGTTACCTCAACTCCAAAAACGTGCAGAATTTCCCAAAATTTGTCTAAGCCAAGAGATGTGGGTGAAATATGCCTCTGGGTGTTTTCTTTGACCAGATCTATGCAAAATAAGCACGGGAACGTGATATTTCTACTTAAAGATAATATCTATCCACTCATTTCCTAAAACGGAGCATGAGCCCAGTCGTCACTGACAAACCCCCAATATTCTGCCAAAACCTCAAATCTTATCGCGTGCACGTATACTGGGTGTGTGAAAGTAGCCAGAAAGGTTTAATCTTTAGATAATACTGACTTGAATGAGAACCGAGTAAAATCTGGCCACCTCAGATGCGGTAAAAGTGGAACGACACAAATTTTCAAGGCGGCCATTGTTCGGCCCAGTGGAAGAAAAGTTACCGTAACATAGCGGTAATTGTACTACGGGCCTCTCATTTAGATGAGCGTACAGCGATTTTGTCAATGTTCTGTCCATTTCTTCTACTTCAGTCACCTTCCAACCCGAAGGCTAGCCGTCGGGCTGGAAGATGGTGAAGTAGAAGAAACAAAACAAAGCGACCAAAAGTGTTATTCTTCAGCCAAATTTTGTTTGAATTTACAAATAATATAGTACAGGAACCCCTGTAAAGGGCCCATTTTAACTCACTGTGTAACCGTGTAACATGTCTGTGGAAAAAAGTGGAGTTACGCGTTCCCATTTGACCTCCCCCCCGCCCCACCCCGGTTCCACCGCTTCTGGCCACCTCGTTGACGGTATAACGGGCTTTCCAACTTTCCGTAGCGTACAAAATCGATAAATTGTCACCAGTCCAAACATGGCCTGAAAGACCGTATTTTATTATATTTCTACAGCTTTTTCCTTTGTAAATAAAAACCATATCGTACTCCCACGAACTCGAAATTGTTATTCAACTCCCACGGCGATATCCACCTCCAAGTCATGACGGACTATTTTACTATCAATGACGTCAGCATGTTGGATTATTTCCCTTACGGCAAGTTACGCTGTTGCGAGTTTACGTCTGCTTTGTTTTCATACCGAGTGGTTCAGAAATGGCTGCATTTGCATCGAATGTGAAACTTCTAGATACGATAGATGACGAGTTTCTTTTGGAATTATTTCAACCTTATTCCTCTGGGGGAGATGATGTTATTGGAGCAACCGGTAGTGACATTATTTCTTCAACCGAGGGCGCGTCAGTGGAATTTGGTCGATTCGAAATGATGGACGATAGCGAACTGACTTATTTCATTGTTCAAAATCAAAACAAAAATACGATGAAGAAAACTCTTTTGGATATCCGATTGTTCCAGCAATTTCTTAAAGCACAGTACATTTACCCCGGAGAAACAGCGGACATTGACCCCAGTGATTTGTGCGATTACATTTCTCACTTTCTCGTATCAGTACGGCGCAAGGATGGCAGGGAATACGAACCTTCCACACTTAGAGCTTTGTATTCAAGTATCAGTCGTCACTTGAAAAATGCCAATTACAGCAAATGTATTATTTCAGACTCAAAATTTGCAAAGGCCAGAGAAGCCCTTAAATTAAAGCAGAAGCAGTTGAAATCGTTGGGTAAGGGCAATAAACCAAATGCTGTCGAAGAAATAACTGATACTGAAATTGATATGCTTTATGAGAAGAAAGTTTTGGGGCCGTACTCTCCGAAATCTGTATTGAACTCATTGTGGCTAACATTTACTATGCATTGTGGTATGCGTGGAGGAAAGGAGCAGTATGATCTGGTATGGGGAGACGTTAGCGTTGGCCAAGACGAAACAGGGCGAAAATATCTAGTGATGGACGAGAGACACACAAAAACCCGCAATGGCGAAAATCCTCAAAATACGCGAACGATAAAACCAAAAGTATATGAAACTTCAGTGCCGGAAAGAAATCCAGTACGTATTTATGAATTGTACAGGGAGAAACGTCCATCGGGAATGCGAGAGCCAGGCTCTCCATTTTACATTTCAATTATGGCTGAAACGCAGAAACAAATCGATGAAAATTCTTATTTTGAGAAGGGACAAAAATGGTTCAAAAACCAACGCCTAGGCATAAACCAAATCTACAAGTTCATGTCTAATATGAAAACTGACGGTGGGTTGCCTTCTGAAAAGCGATTGACAAATCATAGTTCTCGTAAGCATCTTATTCAGAAATTGGGTGACGCAGATGTACCTCCAAACCACATTGTCCAAATATCGTAACATAAAAATATCAACAACTACTCAAGAATAAATACTCACCAGGAAAGAAACATCTCATCTATTCTCTCAAATGAATCAACTTCGCGCGAATCGAATTTACAGATTCAGCCACAAATTCCGATAACAACTGTATCGAGTTTGTCAACGACGTCAACTTCAAGCCGTTCCCAAAGTACAACTACACAATCTACTATGAATGCCATAACTACCAACCAACTATCGAGCACCTCAAAATCTATGATCCAACAACATCTTGGGAATATATTCAGAACAAGCACAATAAACAATCCGACCATAAACATTGTGATCAACCATTGCAGTTGTTCCGCCTCAAAATCCTGCGATAACACTCAATCCACTTTGACAAATATTGTGCTTGATATTCCAACTGACAGCGAACAATAACTATATACACATCCACACAAAGTTATAAGAAGTTGAACATGACTACTCATTCATGGTGATTGATTGAATTATTTCTTTAAAATGTGTTGATTTCCTTCATAAGTTCATATCTCACGTCATTTGAACTTCCATTTGAAAACGAGCGTCATTGCATTCCTTTCTGATGACGTCATATTATCAGTTCATTCATTCATGTTTTTGTGTTCATGCGCCGATTTTTCTAACCGTCAAAACAAATTGAGCGACTTTGGGAAACTGCTCTTGCATGACGCAAGAGGGATATTTGTGTTGCAGATATTATCAGGGAAATATAATAAACACAATAGTTCACTGCTTGGAGTAACGTACGATGTTTATTCTCTCGTGGGATGCGGGGATTATTTTCACTCGGCTAGCGCCTCGTGAAAATAACCGTCCGCATCCCACTCGAGAATAAACACCGTACGTTACTCCAAGCAGTGAACTATTGTCTATTTAATTTTTGGGTTTTGTAAGTCCTTTTCAGTTGTATAGGTTGTATGGTTAAGGCCACATCACCCGGATCTCATGCCGGATCTCATGTGACGTAATAATCACGTGACCGGGGCCGCCATTTTGGTTGTCATGGTAACCCGCGTAAGTGGCTATCTTGTGACGTTATCCACATAGTGAAGAGTGGTGTTAGTGCGCATGCGCAGTGCGTGTTGTTATGGTAATATTCGTTTCCGTCATCTATTTTGTATAGTGGAGTCCGCCGTCTTTGTTTGTATGGTAGCACGTGGTTGCTATGTTACCCAAAGGCTTCTTATAGGACGGGGGATGTTCTGGGGGTATGTTCGATTGAATCGGGGTATCACGAATTACCCAATTCCCGAGAATGAACTGGAATCACCGAATTGACTATCGAAATCACCGAAACGGACTAGAATCTTTGATGTTAACAGTAACACGTAGTGCTATAATGCAACTATAGGATGTGGTCCATTGTACTAGAGTATTTTGTTTACCAGGAATTACCCAAATGACCCCGAGAAGCACGAGAAATTACCGAAATGATTACTGAAATCACCCAAAGGGGTTCGGATTCCCTAAGAATCCTCGTCTACTTAGACCATTGGTAGCCATAATTCTTTGATCTGTAATAACTTCTACCTAGTACACTAACTCTCCCGTATGTGCACATAAGGGCCATCAAGCTATTTTTCTTGATCTAACCTCAAGCCCCTTATGTTTACAGTCAGAATACTTTTTGGGGATATCTATTTGGGGATACCTATCGGAGAATATCCATCTAAGGAAGTTTTGACAACCCGTATGAGAGGCCCATGAAAATATTTCTCTTGATCTACCCTCAAGCCCCTCGTGTTCTCAGTCAGGTCGTTAAGGTAAAGGAACGCTATACTAAAAAGAAAAAAATTACAACACATTTTTTTACATTTGAATTTCTGTTATTGAATAACAAATCACAATACAACTTTTTATTGTATGTAGATTGTGAAGTATTCATAAACTGTCTTTCTGCAGATTGGACATCTTCTCAGTGATTTACAACAGTCAGTACACAGGCACAAGCGATTACATGGTCGCGGAGCGACATTTGCTTCAATTCACACACACACACAACATTTCCGTGAATCTTCTTTTCTGACGGCCTCTTCTTCTTGTTCTTCATTGGATTCTTTTTCCTCCTACATCAATTCGGGTAGGTTGTGAATAAAATAACATTCCGGAGCATATAGTCTATGTTCTTCTATAACATCATCTTCTTTATCCCAGAATCGCACAACTATTCTACATTGAAAACATTGAGTTCTGTTTCCTGTCCCCAAATAAAAGAAGCCAGCTCTCGCGAGATCTTTCGGAGTTTTTGTAGTTTCTCTTTGTAACATATTTTCTAAAGTCTTGAGGCGGTGTTCTTCCAATGCATACTTCATGTGGCGCGGTGGTCTCTGTACTGGCTCGAATTTCTCTAGAGCAATCAGTGAACGAGTCTCCACGTAGCATCTGCTCCAGTACTTGTTGCGGAACATCCTAATAAAACGTTTCAACGGTCATTCTCTCTACATTGTCTCGTGGAAATGGATTTCTCGAATCTTGGTTTCTCGTTTCTTGGTTAAATTCATTCAGAGCCATCGTGATCAGACATGGAATCGTGAACATTCTATCTAATCATCCTTCTTCTTTGGTTTTCTGCCTCTCTTTGGTTTAGTGGTGTCTTCTTGATTCTGTTTAATGTTTCTCTTCTTTGCTATGGTCACTGCTTTGGTGACCCGATCCCAATCTTCTGTGGAAAACTTGAATCCAACGTTGTTCTTGAACAGTTGAATCTGTAATTCGTTGTTGGTTGTGAAGACGGTTATGCTAGTAGATATCCTTCGGCTGTCGGCACACAAATGACGATTTTTTCTGGAAACGTTCCTTTTATAGTTTTTCTTCATAGCAGCGACATCAAGTGGCAGATTTCATTTATGACGTCATCAACCAACACGTCGTTGTCTATTAGATCGGTTGCAAACATATCGATTATTTTGTCCATTGATGCACCTCGACAGCGATGTTTGAGATAAAACAAGCAATACTGTATGTTTCCAATACCTGGAATTCTTCTTGAGAAAATTGTGGAACACGTGGAACTGTAACGTGTTCATGTCGAGTAGTCGAAAATGACTTGTCTGTTCTTGTCCACTTCTATGATGTTTTGGAATTCTTCATACACCAATACGTTGATCATGGTCGTGAACGGATCTTCGAAATGGACTTCCAGGCTGAAATTTCCTCTCTTCACCAAATCGAAGTGTTGTCCATGTGATAGGTCTGGAGAAAGCGTCAGGTCAAACACGAACAGCGTGTATCCTTTTATATACTCCTCTCGGCTAATGTGGTTTCCTCCATTCTCATACATCTGTCCGATGCGTGATGTCATCAAGGGAAAGGCGTGAAGTGGTTAGGATACCCTTCGTCCTTCAGTTCGTGGATCAAGCAGAGCCAGCTCACCTATAAAGGAGTCACCTTGAGATTGAAGAAGATACGAACGTATCTTGGCCTCTATTTGGAGAGAGAGTTCCTAGGAGCGAAATCACTTTTTTTGCATATAATCATACTGTACATCATCATCATCACAAGCATTGTTACCTCACCCTCGAAAATACAGATAGCAAGATGTGGACGGCTCTTCTAAGTAGTAGTATAGGATATTTATTACCTAATCCTACCTTCAAGAAAAAGTGATGTTTTATTTGACCCTACCAAGTAACAGTTCATCAGTGATGCCATTCCAAAATAAATTCGGTGATTCCATAATAAAAGCTTTCGGTAAAATTTTCCAACGAGGTCGTAAACCAGAAAAATTAAAAACTGATCAAGGCAAAGAATTTCTGGACAGAAAATTTTAAAATTTTCTCAAAGATCACAAAGTCGATTTTTTCACTACACACAACGTGGAAACAAAATGTTACATAGTAGAAAGATTCAATAGAACTTTGAAAACTAAGATGTGGAAATATTTTACCAAGAACGACACACTGATTTTTCCACTTTCAAAATTGATCAAATCATATAATCACACTCATTATCGAAGCATTGGTATGGCCCCCGTAAGTGTCAACTTTGAAAATCAAGAAGTTTGGCAAAGGTTGTATAGACAACCTATAAATCACAAGTCCCCAAAGTTCAAAGTGGGAGAATCAGTAAAGTCAAGAAACCTTTGGAAAATGGTTATTTACCCAACTGGACCGAGGATTTATTCACGGTGACATCTGTCAAAAAAGGTCATCCAGTCACATAAGTCCTAAAGGACGATGGTGGGGAAGTACTGAGAGGGTCCTTCTAAACTGAAGACCTTCAACAAGGGGCACACAAAACTATTTACAAAATCGAACGCGAACTCAAGAAACGTGGTCGAGGTAAGAAAAGGGAATTATTCGTGAAGTGGCTAGGATACCCTTCGCCCTTCAATTCGTATATCAAGCAGAGTCAGCTCACCTATAAAATGAAGTGAACCAGTTCGAGTTCCCCTGAGATGGAAAAAGATACGAACGGATCTTGGTCTCTGTTTGGAAAGAGAGTTCTTAGGAGCGAAATCACTCATGTTTCCCAAATAATCATACTGTACATCATCATCATCATCATCATCATCATCATCACAAGTATTGTTAACCTCACCCTCGATAATACAGATAGCAAGCTGTGGCCGGCTCTTCTAAGTAGTAGTATAGGATATTTATTACCTGATCCTACCATCAAGAAAAAGTGGTGTTTTATTTGACCCTACCAAGTAAACATTCAATGAACGTGTTTCCAGAGAACACGCTGACTACGTACACCACACAGTTATCACAACCTGTGAATCTCACTGGGGAATGGGAAGTGGGTTTGGCAGAGATTCAGTATGCAAACTCTTGGTTTTACATTCGTGGGGAAGAGGCTTTCGTCACAGTGAATTGCAATCCGAAAAAACATTTTCAGCTCATTCTGAGAGAATGTCGATATACGGAACCTTCCGATGTAATACGGGGCATCAATGGTGTTAAAGAATTACTGCTACCTCGTCACAACAAGATAGATTTTAAATTGGGCGAGGTCACTGGTAAAGTTCGAATCAAGGTACGAGATGGGGGTCGTAGTCACATTAAGTCCGACTCTCCAAAAGATCTTTGGTTTTGACGAGTGAGGTTTTGTTTAATCAGGAACTTACGAACCTTCCCGAGTTGCTGATGTCAACCAAGAATTTTATTCACTCTATGTATACTGTGACTTGGTTCGTGGCCAAGACGTGCGAGATACGCGGGTGCCTCTACTTCGCATCGTGCCCGTGAGAGGCAAATATGGAAGTATTATATCTAAGACGTTTGAGAACGTGCACTACGTACCTGTGGAACGAAAGAATTTTGGCACCGTCAGGATGTATGTAAGGCACGACACAGGAGCCAATGTACCATTCGAGTTTGGGAAGGCGACAAGGGCACTTCATTTCCGAAATCGAAGAACCCTTCATTTCACAGGAGACATGACTTACTGTTGTAATGCCAAGTTGTACGAGGAGCATTACCTGAAACAAGCTGGGAACGGGCTACCAGCTTTTTCTGGAAAACAGATACAGAGAGGTCTGAGGTTATGGTTTGGGTAGTATATTGGAAGACCTGAAGGATATGATGTTACCCTTATTGAAAACTACGGCCAAATCCGTGGGAGGACAGCTCGTTAAAAAAGGAGCAGCATTCGCTGGAGATGTCATCAAAGGGAAAAATGTGAAACAGGCACCGATCAACAGACTCAAAGAAGCTGCTGCGAGAGCTTGGAATGTTGGGTGGCTCGAAGCCACCCGGCCGCAAAGGTATAAAAAGGCGTGCGCCACGCACTGCCTGTAAACCGAAAAAAGGAAAGAGAGCACTACAGTCGCAAGACTTTCTCGGTGTGTGATGCCTCTCATCAACGACAAATCCTGCGAGTGTGTAAATAGTGATTTCGACTTATTTTCAATACCACCAACACAGACCAGTGTGGAACATGGACAATGGGTGGAACACGGACCATTGGCTACTATAGAAACAGTGGACCGATAGAATTCAATATCGCGGGGTTGGAAGATGATTATTTGAATCAGGCACAGGCATATCTGTATGTTAATGCAATAATTGTAGATTACAATGGAGCAGCAATCACAAATGATGCCAAAGTTGGACCGATCAATTTATGGATGCATTCCCTATTCAGTCAAATCGGCATCTTAAAGACCTGACTGAGTACTCGAGGGGATTGTGGGTAGATCAAGAAAAATATTTACATGGGCCTCTCATACGGGTTGTCAAAACATCCCCAGATGGGTATTCTCCGACAGGTATGCCCAAGTAGTACCCTGACTGTAAACATAAGGGGCTTGAGGTTAGATCAAGATAAATAGCTTCATGGCCCTTATGTGCACATTCGGGAGAGTCAGTATACTAGATAGAAGGCAATACAGATCAAAGAATGATGGGTATAAATGGTCTAAGTAAACGAGGATTCTTAGGGAATCCGAAACCCTTTGGTTGATCTCGGCAATCATTTCGGTGATTTCCGGTGATTCTCGGGTTCATTTGGGTAATTCTTGGTAAATAAATACTCTAGTACAATAGAACACACCCTATAGTTGCCTGATAGCACTACGTGCTACTATTTACATCAAAGATTCTAGTTAGGATAAGTCCGTTTCGGTGATTTCGATAATCATTTTGGTGATTTCAGTTCATTCTCGGGCTAATTTGGGTAATTCGTGATACTCCGATTCAATCGAACATACCCCCAAAACATACCCCCGTCCAATAAGAAGCCTTTGGGTAACATAGCAACCACATGCTACCATAGAAACCAAGATGGCGGACTCCACTATACAAAATGGACGACAGAAACGCATATTACCATAAAACATACGCTGCTCATGTGCACTAACACCACTCATCACTATGGGGATGACGTCACAAGATGGTCGCTCACGCGGGTTACCATGACAACCAAAACCGCACGACCTATACTACTCTTTTAGTCCAAAATTGTTCCCTTACCATCAATGGCGAAAATAAATAGCCGAAAAATCAGCAATTTTAGAAAAGCGAATTTTTTTTTGTGATAAAAGTATACGTATTTCTGTAAAGAAAGTAAAATTACCTTTTCATCGGTTTGTGTTTAATCTCAATATCACCAATACAGCCCTCTCAATGTTATTTTTCTAAAAACAAAGTGCGTTACAGTTTCAAACGCGAACGGCTATTTTCTAATTTAGATTTGAATATTATCCGGGAGAATGTACTTTGTCGAAACGCACCGTCTGAAAAGAACGGTATGCGAGACTGCAATTTCACGCGAAGTTGTCTCTTTCATGAGGGCTCTTTATTAATTTTAACACAAAGCGTATGGTTAGCCAACAGTTAGAAAGATTTTATCTGGTACATTTTAAAAAAAAGAAAAAGAAAAACGCCTAACCGATTTTACCAACCGATAAGGGATTAACGTGGTGAGGGTTTTTAAAATAGTAATATTAAATAGCATGGGATATTTTTTATATATTTTATACAGTGTATTGTCACGACGAAGATTTCATATTATTAAGGACAAATCGAATTTTTCATTACCTCCTAACCAAGTTAACCATATTAATCTCCATGCGTGATGCATTCGCCGCAATGGGGATGGTGGTGGGAGAGGGGGGTGGGGGGGGGGGGGGTTCACATCCAGGCTAAATAATTTCACTTCAAGATAATACGAAACACATTCATAGAATATGAAGCCTTTAAGTTGTGGCATTTTAACTGTACAAGGAAGTCAAAATATGGTTAGGGTACTCACTTGTTAATGGTAGCAGCAGGAAGGATCACTAGCATGAAGTATCCGACGGCCGACGCAAATTAGCGAAACAAAGCACCGCCTGGTGTGAAAATCATCGATCATTTCTGTTGGAAATTCTACCCAACTACTCCCGCCCCACAAAATGCTATTTACGACACTGATTTTTTTGTAGGGCACTATTTGTAGATGCGCCTAAGTGTTGCGATGGTTAAGTGTAAAAAAAAACCCTTCAAAAACAGCCTACGAATTGTCTACAGATTATTAATTTCCATAATCATTTACAAGTATGCTACTAATGTTATCTGCCATATAACATGGACAGTCACGCGTGCCTATTAGAGCTATTACTATTAATACATACACTATTCCTTGCACATATCGTACTGGCCACCAAGGACATGCAATTATATGCTATGTGGCGTCTGGCGAAACAAGTAAAGAACTTAAGTTGCTGAATTGTTTTTCTGTCCACTGAATTAATGGTTCTGTAGAGTTGCGGCCACAATGTTAATAGGTATAATCATGGTAGTGACACTGGCGCCAAGAGGGGAGGTCAGCGGGACTACAATCCCCTCGTCGGAAGGTCTCCTATTAAATCCAAGAAGGATGTTGATGATTCCAATTAAATCCAAGGATGATGATGATGATGATGATGATGATGATGATGATACCATACGGAGACTCGATTCAGATCAAATTAATTCCAGTGTTCACCAACAAATTCAGAGGGAGGACCACCCTGCGTGCTCGCGAACGCCTGCTATGGAAATCAATTTTTAGTTCTTAAATATAATTTAGAATTTAGAATTTAAGAAGACTGTTATACCCTTGTGAGTGCAACCAGTAGATATCCGATAGTAAACAACAAACCCTATATTTATATATTTGCTAGGGTTTAATCCTTGAGGGCCTAGCTCCAATTTTGGTGAATTTCTTATTTTGCATGTACATTTAGAACACTTGTTTCAATATACAGGTTTTTGGTGGTCTTGGTGATGGAAGTTGCAGAACTTTAACAGCCAAAATTTCATTAGACACCACTGCTAAGTCAATGTGTTACCTTATTATGAGTGGGCAAAATAAACAGAACTCTCCAGGTCTTTAAGAACCCTTCAAAATCTATGATAAAAATCAAATAACCATTTTGCGGGAATCAAAGTTGATTCCCATTGTTTTTCTTGCGAGAATCGGTCTAATTCTCGCATGAATTTTAAGTCTTTCGAGTAGACAGTTACATTCTGCACAAAATATGTGAGGCACAAGCACATTTTCAGCCAGAAGATCTCACGGTTAGAATCTAAGCTATTCAGTATTGACTGAAATGTTAGTTGTACTTCGCGGGAGGCTTTTTTCACAGACTCGGTTCGTGTTATAATGATATTATACTATGATAAAAAACGGATTCTCTAGAAGGTATCCTCGATAGGTATCCTCAGATAATACAATACCAGGTCATAGGTATCCTCAAATACCCAAATGAGGCTAAGAGTCGTATATGCGAGTCACTCGTTCGAGTAAATACTCTATGGCTTATTTGCTAGAGGGGATTCAAATCGTTCGAGCAATGACTTATCAGTAACTACCCGATAGATTCATGGCATTAGGAATGATATAGGTTTTCATGGAGGTTGTCTGTCAGTTGGCTATAATCGAAAGGAGCCCCTCAGTACTATAACACTACGTGCTACTGTTAAAATCCATGGTATGTCGGCCCTAAAAAGGATGCTTGGAGAATCTGAGCGAGAAAAAACTACTCTAGTTCAATCGAACTTACCCCTGGGCCCCCTCTCGGTACCGTAGGGCTTCTCGGTACCATGATATGGTGGTTCTAAAAAGGATTCGGGAGAAATCCGTACTAAATAAAGTCAATTTCGGTAGTTTTGGGTTGATTTGGGTGATTTGGAGGGATTCTCGGGTTATTTGGGGTAATTCTACGAAACGGGAAATTACTCTTGTACAAAGGAACACACCCTCTCAACATACCCCTGTTTTATTGCAGGCCTTTGGGTAACATAGCAACCACGTGCTACCATAGAAACCAAGATGGCGGCAACCAGTGTACAAAATGGATGACGGAAACACGTATCACCCTAACAATTCCCACATGCCATGGAATTAAAAACCATACCAAATCGAAGTTTTGAACAGTACACATCCATTGCCCATTTCATTTGAACTCGACTGAAAAGCAAAATGCCGCGACTATCTGAAGCTGATAAGGGTAGGGATATTGCTCTAATTATGCAGGGCCAATCGCATCGTCTCGTCGCCCAGCAGTTTGTCAATGAGTCAACGATAGTTCCTTTAGTTGGGCGTCTCAGAGTTACAGGAGGATTAGCTGACCGTCCCAGGAGCAGAGGTCCGCGCACGTATGGTCGCCGAGTGTGTCCATGAACAGTTAGCAATCAGTTGCGGGAGTTCAGTTTGTGTCCACGACGTCCCTACGGTGGTCCGCAACTTACACCCAGGCGACGTCAATGTCGATTGCAATGGTCGCCAAATCGGTTTCACGTGGCCCACTGGAGGCGTGTGTTATTGTCTGATGAGGCTCGGTTCACGCTTTACAGGTCAGATGGACGATAACGTTACTATCGACGTCGAGCTGAACGATTTTCTGATGCGTGCGTTAAGGAAAACGACAGATTCGTGGGAGGGTCTGTTATGGTTGGGGGGGGGGGGGGGGTCTCATGGCGTGAAAACACATCTTGTGGTCATCCAGGGCAATCCTGCAGTCATAAGATATCGGGGTCAGGTCCTCATGTCTCACGCCCTTCCACGTATCCATGCGTGTAACCTTACGTTGCAACAGGTTATTGTGAGGCCGCACGTTGTTTGGGCTTTGTCGTGACTCCATCAATCAAAACAATGTCCCAGTTTTCGATTGGCCACCCTACAGTCCAGATTTGTCCTCGATCGAACTTTTGTGGTCGAGATGGACAGGGGGGCCAGGAAGCGCGTCAACGTCCCAAACAACGTTGCGCAGCTCACGCAGGCCATTCTTCAGGAGTGGAATTACATCCCACAAAGGACCATAAACAACTTGATGGGACCAATGGTAAGGCGAGTTAGAGCAGCGACTGAAGCTCGGTGTGGGCACACCCGCTATTGATTTTGACATGGAAATGGCGTACGGTACCCACGTTTGAACGTTATCCATGCACACGCCGTCTGTGTTAAGACAACAAAATTCGTCAAAATTTAATCATAACATCAAAATCCAAACAATGAAATAATCATCCACAACACATTTGAAATATTTACCACAGAAAAAAACTTGCGTTTCTTTTTCCCGCTAGTATATAATAATATAACAATAATATTTTCATTTTCTTGCTTCTAAAGCACAGCTTAGGATCCGTCATTGGAACTCGCTCGTTCTGGTGAAGAGAATAAAATGTGTTTTGGGAGCAAGAATCGGTGTAGTAGAGAGAATGTGGGATATGTTCTTTCTTTCAAAAACTAACCTCTTGTAACCCTAAATCCTGAACCAGATCTGGTTATGTCATATCCAACCTCTATAATTTTTCGTCCCCCTGGGAATTTGGTGATATTCCTTCCTTATTGTGGAATATGCTTGGGCAGTATAGTAGTACCAGTCTGTAACCATTTTGTTATTGTTCTTTGTAACTATTTTTAGCTTTCTTTTGCTATTCTGTCTACCCCCATCTTGTTACTTTGTCTTTCTCTGGGTCACTATTCTTGATTCCCACTTGACCCTACCCCCCCCCCCCAATGCCGACAATATCCCGCCTAATTTAGACCTTTTCTGGACACCCTTAATCCTATCATTCCACGTAGTACTGTCCTTATTCTTCTATTATTATGTCTATCCCCGCCTGTGTCTTATATCGAAACAACCATCAAGTACCTCCATGAACATAGACAGCCACTCAAAATGCACCTATTCTCCCCCCCCCCCCCTCCTCAACTGACTGTCTATACCGAGTTAACACTCAAATGCAGACGAGTGTGATATCAGCAGTACATTAACCCTTTACCTAACATGAAAAGCAGACGACACTTGCAAAAAAAATTCTTGAATAACTAAATTTTTTCATTTTTTGTCTCAAAAACATAGGTTATGACCCCTCGTTGGAACGAGCTCGACGAGCTCGTTCCAACGAGGGGTCATAACCTATGTTTTTGAGACAAAAAATGAAAATATTTTGAAAATTAATTGGCGATTTTTGAGAATAGCGCTGGGCGGTTTTGGCCGTTACGTTGGGTAAAGGATTAACGCACGCCCGAAGTAGATGGATCCCCGAAGAAAATGTTTGTGTAAGTGCAAAGTGAGCGCAGACAATGCAACATGTGAACACATGCGACCCATACCAATAGATGGCCTACGGCCCCGGTTTCCCAGAAGAGTTTGTGTATTAGAACACAATGTGCAACAAATGTGTATGCAGCATATGCGCACATATTGAGTATTAGAAGGTCATAGTGATGAACTGTGTTTTGGAGACCATGGGAAATACTTTCTTCGCTTGGCCTTCACACCTGCTCCGCAGCGTTCGTATCTTGTAAGCATGTAACTTAGCATTATTTCTTGCTTTTGATACAGGTAACTTAGGTCCGTTCTTTTCCGGCAAGTCAGTGTCTGAAACTATTTTCTTGGTTTGTTCCATATGCTACTCGGTCTGTCTAATGGCTTTTCTGCGCGCTTTGGTCTGCAGAGAGATCTGTCTTTGGAACTTCTTTCTTATTCCGGGTACAATCGTACTTCATTTCGCCCGCACCTAGAACCTCATTCTGGGTGGGGTTTGTCTTTTGAGCTGAAAATTTGTTCTTCGGAGTCGTAAATTCTATCGTGGTTTCCATTGCAGAATGATTCGTCTTTTGAATGACAAGTTTTTCGTTGTCTTGTATGCGTCTTATTTTTCTTGTTTGCGTGAAGGTCATTATTTGCGTGGCGATGTTCTTTTTGCCCAGTTTCGTTGTTTGACGAGTGATCACATCTTGGTCATTCGTGGCAACAATAACTACTGCATTGGTGTACGTTATTTCTCTTAGAATTCCAAGGTACGATTCAGTTGTTCCAGGGTGGGATGTCAGCTTCAATCCGACATCGTACTTGAAATCTTTTTATGCAAGGTGTTATTGAATAGAAGTACATTTTTTTTCATTCTGACGGTTCGGGCACAAATATTTGTTTTTCAAGCCAATGGCTCTTAGGGACGGTATAGGGACGGAATGGCCACTTTCGACTCTCTTATCTGAATGATTAATTCCCGTCTTATTTGAAAGGAAGCAAAGAAGTCAAAGACCATGGATAGATTAAATTAGCGTCGAAGGGAGGATTCGGGGGGGGGGGGGGGTCTCTTTTTTCTTGCACGGCGGGTCTTGCAAGGTGGAAGATTTGTTGAGGTGTTGTGTGGCCTGGTCCCCATTGCCTGCTGTGATGTTATGTTCTTACTTAGATATATTGTCTGAGACCGTCATCCAGGTAGTGCATGATTGTTCTGAATTGTATATACTGTTTGAGTTCGTCATCGATGTCGTTCAGACTGTCAGTTTACCCGATGGAATATATTTCTATTTTGCTGAGGTATTCATCTCACTTCTCATTCTCTAGCTGAAGGCAGCTAAACTTCGTAGTGTCCGCCTCTTTTTCCGGGGGCTTTGGTGCGGGAGATGGGGAGTCTTCTGGGTAGGTGGGGTAGATAATTTCTCATCTACATCCATTTCTTGCTTCATGAATAACCCGTTATCCTTTGACTCAACCTCCTGCAAGGGAAGATCCAGGTGGATTTTGGTGCACCCGATGTGCGAGGTGTGGAGCATAGAGTGCTTCCCTCTTCCCCGCATCATTCTTTCTTCTCTTTTTTTCTAAAACTTCGTCAGCCGGCGGCCATTACGTCGTTTGGTGGCGGGTCCTTTCTTTTTTTTCCCTCTTGTTCTTCTTGGTGGTCTTCCGAGCCTACAAATTCCCCAAGTCTGTCTGGTGGTGATCAGTGCAGGAGGATGCGACACCTCTCCAGCGACTGTGGGGTGTTCTCCTCCTCGGTGTAAAGGATGTGAATGTGGAAGGTGTGTGAAGTGAAGATTGGATGTTGTTCTTCCTGCAAACGTTTGTTTTAACAATTTAGCTGAATTGATATAACAATTTAGCAGCGTCGATGTATTTTAGGGTATATTTTTATAACAGTTTACTTAATTGTTATAACAATTTAGCATCGTCGATGTATTTTATTTAACAATTTAGGACCGTCGATGTATTTTATGTAAATCTGTTATAACCATTTAGCAACAGTCGATGTATTTCATGTTAAATTGTTGTAATTGTTTTAACAAATTACTCAAATTGTTGCAACAATTTATTTAATTTGTTATTACAATTTAGATTAAGGTTTGTTCAAATCACATCACTGGGCTTATATTTGGGCTCCCTAAGGGAGTGAACTTCAACGAGCAAAGTAGAAAAAAGTCTGCCAATATCCGACAGCATGAGCCTGGTCGATGCATTTTATGTTAAATTGCTATAACAGTTTAGCTAAATTATTATAACAATTTAGCACCATCGATGTATTTTATGTTAAATTGTTATGACAACTATGAGAAAAACTCTGCATGCATCCATACCTCATGCACTCATCTCGCTAAACCGTGTAAATGAGGGAAAGGCAACAAATGAGCGTCGGGAGTCTTGCATGGTTCCGCGGATTGGGCGTTGGGAGACTTTCTAGGCTCTGAGCCGATGGCCGGTTTTTCCTTTTTTTCTTTTCACGATCGGTGATACCCGTGACATGATCCATGCCTTCGTCTGTGGCTTACGGTTTTGGTATGAGCGGTCTCTATTCGACAGTGCGTTAGCAACAAACGTTCACACCTGTCACTTTTGGACTCGAATAAGTTTTATTTATTTATTTATTTGTTTGTTTATTTATTTGCATGCTGGTCCAGACCCTTGGCTCCTTGAAATAGTCATATGTGCTTGTGTGCCAATGTTCATGTGTCACAGTGAGTCACATACACAATAGAAAAATCAAGACATCTCGGTATTTTAAGGTCCGAGAGGCGGCAGGAGCCCCTGGTCGCCCACCCCTTTTGCCTCCGGTGGACCCCTGGTCGCGCACCCCTTTTGCACCCGAATGTGGCAGACCCACCGCTTTGTCGAATGTGCTGTGCCCACGTGCTTATTGCCCCTGTCTCTATGGTGCAGATCTATCGTAAGTTCCCTACAGACCGATCGGAGATTTCCACATGACGTCGCAAGACGCAGACCCCTTCAGCCGCATCCGGCTTTCCGTTGCTCTCTCATAATGACATTTATGCAAGATCGCGACATCTATAAATGTCATTATGGGAAAGCAGCGGTAAGCGGGGTGCGGCGGATGGTGTCTGCGTCTTGCGACTTCATGAGATAACTCTGACTGGCTGCTTGTCCTTGAAATGTGATTGGTCGAACGAAATTGTAATATTTTTTAGCTAAATTGCTGTAACCATTTAGGTAAATTGTTATAACAATTTAAAAAAAACAGACATTGGCGGTGATAAATTGTTATAATAATTTAACACAAAAGACATCGACGGTGCTATAGTGTTAGTATAATTTAGCGAAACTGTTATATCAATTTAACATAAAATACATCGACCAGGCTAATGCTGTCGGATCTTGGCAGACCTTTTTCTACTTTGCTCGTTGACGTTCACTCCCATATGAAGCCCAAATATAAGTCCAGTGAAATGATTTGAACAAACCCGAATCACACCACTCTGAGGATGGCAATACTATGCAACAAAATAATCTACTTCTCTTTTCGACTATCAACCAAGGATCAAACTAAAGCTCAAGAAATTATTGAAGTCATGTATTTCGGACATTCGCACTTGGATGATTTCAAACCAATTTATGATAAATGATAATAAGACTGAATTCCTAATGATTGGTTCACGTCAGCAACTCACCAACATTTACATCAACTCAGTGAAGGAAGGAGATTCAACTATCAGGGAAAGTGACAGTGTTCGTAATCTTGGTGCCTTCTTCGATTCAAACATGTCTGCGGACAAACATCTTACAAGTATGTGCAACAGGGCTTTCATGGGTCTATACAAAATTAAACAGATAAGACAGTTCCTCACAAAGGACTCCACAAAAAATCTAGTTCATGCCTTTGTGATTTCACATATGGGTTATTGTAATGCATTACTGTCCAGCCTTCCACAATACAGTACTCTCGTCTGCAGAAAGTTTTAACTTCATCAGCCCGAGTGGTCTGTAGAGTATCACGATCTCAACACATCACTCATGTTTTCATGGATCTACACTGGCTGCCAATAAAGTACAGAATAATTTTCAAAACTTTATTTTCAGTTTTCAAGGCGCAAAATAACATGTCACCAGCTACTTAAAAGAACTCATTAATACCAAGAACATGTGTCAATAGTCTGATGGAAAAATGCTACTACATGTTCCAAAAAATTGGTGTTGGACATTTGGAGATTGGTCATTCTCATTTGCTGGTCCTCAATTGTGGATTTATTTACCTGATCATCTAAAAATACTGTCAAATGTCAACACTTTCAAGAAAGACCTAAAAACATATCAAAATCTAACAGCCTATGTTCTGGACTGTAAGATACTGTATACAGTACGTGGAGAGTGTATTATCACTAAATCACCCGCAGAGTGGAGATTCCACCCAAGCAATAATTGCAAATTTGTTGCAAGGCATAACAAGCAAAGTTTCAGCCAATGGACCTCCGGGTTAAACCCGGAGGTCCATTGGCTGAAACATTGCTTGTCTTTTTTGTCGATATGTACAAAATTTGAAAATTATAGTTTGGGTGATAACTCCACTCTGCGGGAGATTAGTTACAATCCACTGTCCTCGTACTGTATATTCCGTTTATATATTTGCACGCGCGCAGTAACATGTACAACACCTTAGAATATGGTTCTTTATCCATTATTATTATTATTTATTATTATTATTTTTATTATTATTATTATTATTATTATTATTATTATTATTATTATTATTATTATTATTATTGTGAATGTGAACTGAAGACTAGTCCTTATACTGAACAAAGTTAAAAGTTAGAATTCCACGGGGATCCCAAATATGAGCCAACGAACTTGGTTTGAACAAACTGAAATCTGAACCTTCTAAGGTTGCTGCATATCAACAATCAAAAGATTCGGACGGGTGGATCTGAAAAAGGTGATTTTTGAAGGCATTTACTCTTATTGCACCGAGTTAAAATTCAGGTTCCCATAAGGAGCCCAGAAATGAACCCAGGGGATTGATCTGCAGAAACTTGAATTTGAACCTCCTGAGGATGCTGCATATAATATATCAAAGGCTTCTAATCTGACTGGAAGATCTGCAAAAGGAGATTTTTAGATAATGTTTTCATATTCCACTATGTTAAATTTCGAATTTCGATAGGGAGCCCAAATATGACTCCAGGGACTTGATTTGAACAAACTTAAATCTGAACACCTCCCCCTCCTAGGGATCCCCTAAACCAATTATCAAAAGATACTGACGAGTGAATCTGAAGAAGGTTTGTTTTAAAGTTTTGTCATATTGGGCTGAGTTAAAATTCTGGGTCCACAGGAAGCATAAACATTAACCCAGGGACTTGATTTGAACAAACATGAATCTCGCCCCACTTAGAATGCTACATACCAGATATCAAAAGATACTGACTGATGGATGTGAAAAAGAGGACTTTTAAGAATATTCCTCATATCACATTGAGTTAAAATTTGGGCTCCTACAAGTACACAATATGTGCTCATGTTCGCCAAAAACTACTATTTGGTTTTGAAGACAAGCGTTTTATAAACAGTATTTGACGACAAGGCTTGCCTTATTCTTTCGTCATTTCATTTTTCTTTAGTCGGGCATTATTTGAATTTTTCTATCGGTTAATGTGCAGAATCTGCCATGGCCGATCATTGATTTTTCTCATCGAAATATGGATGTGAAGTTGTTAGATGAGGTGACTGTCCGATAACTGCGGCATCGAAGCGAATCGAGAACCCAATCAGATACAGCAAACTATAATGATCGTCTACCTGTAGATATGCAATCGCAGCTAGACTTTGATGCCAATTTAGTCTTGAGACGTCACAAATATTTTGTGGAGAAAGATGTTCACTCGAAAGAGATTCCGGATGTTTGTGGAGAAAAAAACTGCATATTTTTAAGTTGCTATGATCTTTTGTGACAGTTCAAGGGCCTGCTATGTACAGGACACGTCATTTAGGAAAGAGCCCGTGGCTGTGGGCAATGGGATGCGTTTCAAATAAACTTTTAGGTCTGACAGATCCTCTTGTCCAGTGCAATAGAAAATTGCTGTGTTAATTATCTCCCTTCGTATGCAAAGTGCAATGCTTTGGAGCGTTGAACCACACGAAAATGTTCTGGATAGCAAAAGCAGGATTCCAGCGCACGGACGGATTAGGCAGTCAGTTGTACGAGTAAAGAAGATTAATCCATCCGAGAAACAAACACTACAATCGTCGCCTAAATTATAATACTCTCAAGTGCAATATTGGGTATATTCACAAATGTATGTTTTTTCCAACCTCCACGGAGTTTATTAGATTGAGGGCAGGGGAAACGTCGAATGTGATGTTGCCGAACAAACACGCTTCTCTCTTTCAATAAAGCCATATAAAATCTCATAATACTGAAAGGTACATGCGAGTGGCTTGATATTGGAAACTTAATTTCCACTCTCTTCTCACCATTATATTGAGTATTGGTGAAACATTAAATGAATGAGTAGAGAGATATTCACTATGTTTGGACTTAAAATTGGTGATTTTTTCTTTTCAAAAACTTGCCTTGTGGGAGTTCAGTATTACTTGTCTGCAGTCAATCCCTATTGCTGCTTTGATAATGCATTGAACGGTGATATTGGGCGTGTATCTGATCTGATTTCTACTTGCTTTGTTTGGTGTGAAGAAAATCGAATATGAGCTTTTATTTTCTCACAAGAAGACAGGACAGTTGGCAGATATGTGAAAAGGAATGTACTTTTGCCTGTGGTACTTATTGGTAATGAAAAATAGGCAATTTATTTTTCAACAATCTCGTAAGGCTAAGACCTACAGATAAAGTCGAGAAAAAAATTCAGCTGACTGAACCAATAAATTGTATGAAAAATATATGATGTTCAGGAGCGCAAATGGAGGAAATTCCTCCTTCTGATTTTTTTATGAACATGAAAGGTTATTATGTGCTGCATTTTGGCAAAAATTCAATGAGATTCCGGATGTTTGTGAAGAACAAAGCTGCGTATTTTTAAGTTGCTATGATGTTTGTGACAGTTCATGAGCCTGCTATGTACAGGGCACATAGTTTAGAAAAGAGCCCGTGGATTCGGGCAATGGGTTGCCTTTTAAACATATTTTTAGGTCTGAAAGATCGTATTATCCAGTGTAATGGAACATTGCTGTGTTAATTATCACCCTTCGTATGCAAAGTGCAATGCTTCAGAGCGTTAACCCCCCCCCCCCCACCCCCCCACAAAAAACCCAAAATTGTTCTTGATAGCAAAAGCGGGATTCCAGCTCTCAGACGGATTAGGCAGTCTGTTGTACGATGCTTTTTCATAGTAATACTGAAAGGAACATGCGACTAGCTTGATATTGGAAACTTGGTTTTCACTCTCTTCTCACCATAAAATTGAGTATTGGTGAAATATTAAATGAATGAGTAGAAAGATATTCACTATGTTTGGACTTAATTTTGGTGATTTTTTTTAAAATAAAAAACTTGCCTTGTAGGAGTTCAATATTACTTGTCTGCAGTCCATCCCCATTGCTGCTCTGATAATGCACTGAACGGTAATACTGGGCATGTATCTGATCTGATTTCTACTTGCTTTGTTTGGGCTTAAGAAAATCGAATTCGCAGTATGAGCATTTATATACTCACAAGAAGACAGGACAGTTGACAGAAATGTGAAAAGAAATGTACTTTTGCTTATAGTACTTATTGGTATTGAAAAGTGGGCAAATATTTTATTGGTTTTTTTTTCAACAATATCTAAGGTTTAGACCTTCAAATAAAGTCGAAAAAAAAATCAGCTGACTGAACCAATAATATGTATATGAAAAAATATATGATGTTCAGGATGGCAAATGGAGGAAATTCCTCCTTCTGAATTTTGTATGACCCTCAAAGGATACTGCTTTTGCTGTGTGTGGCAACATTCAATGAGCTTCGGGATGTTTGTGGAGAAAAAAAACTGCATATTTTTAAGTTGCTATTATATTTTGTGTCAGTTCAAGAGCCTGCTATGTACAGCACACATCATTTAGGAAAGAGTCCGTGGTTACGGGCAATGGGTTGCCTTTTAAATACATTTTTAGGTCTGAAACATCCTCTTATCCAGTGCAATGGGAAATTATTGTGTTAATTATCCCCCTTCGCATGCAAAGTGCAATGCTTCAGAGCGTTGAACCCCCCCCCCCCCCCCCCCAAAAAAAAAAAATTGTTCTCGATAGCAAAAGCAGGATTTCAGCCATCGGACGGATTTGGCAGTCAGTTGTACGAGTACAGAAGACCTATCCAACCGCGAAACAAACACTGCAATCGTCGGCCTCATTATAATACTCCCAAGTGCAATCTTGGGTATATTCACAAATGTACAGGGTTGTATATATTTTCCAAAGTCGATGGTGTGTATTAGATTGAGGGGAGGGCAACTACCAATGTGATGTTGTTGAACAACCATGCTTCTGTCTTTCAATAAAGTCATATAAAATGCATTCACATAGTAATACTGAAAGGAACATGCGACTGGCTAGATATTGGAAACGTAGTTTACAATCTCTTCTCACCATTAAATTGAGTATTGGTGAAATATTAAATGAATGAGTAGAAAGATATTTACTATGTATTGATTTAATATTCGTGATTTTTTTAAAGTTGCCTTGCGGGAGTTGAATATTACTTTTCTGCAGTCCATCCCTATTGCTGCTTTGACAATGCACTGAACGGTGATACTAGGCGCGTATTGGATCTGTTTTCAACTTGCCTTGTTTGGGCTGAAAAAAAATCGAATTCGCAGTATGAGCATTTATATAGCTCACAAGAAGACAGGACAGCTTACAGAAAACTGTCCATTTTTTTATTGCCCATTTTTTAGTACAGAAAGTACCTATGGTACTTACTGGTACTGAAAAATGGGCAAATAAATTTTGTTTTTTTTCAACAATTTCTCTAGGCTTAGACCTACAGATTAAGTCGAACGAAAAAAAAATCAGTTCAATGAACCAATAAATATATGATGTTCAGGACTGCAAATGGGGGAAATTCCTCCTTCTGAATTTTTTGTGGCCATCAAAGATTACTGTATGTGCTGCGTATGGCAAAATTCAACGAGTTTCCGGATGTTTGTGGAGAACAAAACTGCACATTTTTAAGTTGCTATGATATTTTGAGACAATTCAAGGGCCTGTTGTGTTCAGGCACATCATTTAGGAAAGAGCCCGTGACTATGGGTAATGGGTTGCCCTCTAAATACATTTTTAGGTCTGAAAGATCCCCTTATCAAGTGCAATGGGAAATTGCTGTGTTATTAGTAAGAGATGTGGAGACAGTGCCTGTTTGGCCGGACCTACCCCCGGACCTAGGAAGTGACGCCATGTCATGTGACATGGTGGCGCCATATTTGGTTGTCTTGGTAACGCGCATGAGCTGCCATCTTGTGACGTCATCTCCATAGTGATGCGTGGTGTGAGTGCGCATGCGCATCGCGTGTTGTTAGGGTGGTACCTGTTTCCGTCGTCCATTTTGTATACTGGAGACCGCCATCTTGGTTTCTATGGTAGCACGTGGTTGCTATGTTAACCAAAGGCTTATAATAGGACAGGGAGGGGTATGTTCGGAGGGTATGTTCCTTTGTACAGGAGAAATATTCCCGATTCATAGAATTGTCCAAATAAACCCACAATCCCTCCAAATCACCAAAATTGACTTTATTTACAACGGATTCCCCCCATTTCATCGGCTTAGCACGTAGTGCTGTAGTACCAAGGGGCACAGGCGATGAGTTCGATTGAATAGGAGTAATTTTCTGGCTTGGATTTTGCCCCAGATTCATCGTTTAATTCGTGGAATTACCACAAACACCCTCGCCCACCCCCCTTCGACAAGTTGTACTATTTCGAATTCTTTCAGAATTCTTTTGAGGACCGCCATACTTTTGGTTTTAATAGTAGTGCTATAGTACAGGGAGGGCCCCGTGGGTACGTTCCTTTGGACAAGAGTAATGTTCTCCCAAAATCTTTTTTTTCCTCCAATAAATTTTATAAGAAAAGCACGTAGTGCTATAGGACAAATTCCTTTGGTCATTATCCACAATCTTTTGCTTCTACCTTTTGGGTTTATAAGAGTAGTTTCTAATCATTATTCAAATTACAAGTAGGGCTCATATATGTACATGAAAGCCACGAAGCTATCTTCAAGTTCCACCATATACTCATGTGAGGATCTACCCCTATGATAGAATCCCTTTTTGTCGTATGGTCTAATGTACTATTCCTCTCAGCCTCATTTCACTATTTGAAGATACCTTTTGAGGATACATTTTATAATTTATATTTTGAGGATACATTTGGTATTGTACTACTCATTGATAACAACACATTTTTTTCATTTTAATTTCTTTTATTCAACAACAAAGACATACAACTTTTTTATGGAATCTTCTATGGTATGTAGATTGTCAGATATTCATAAACAGTCTTTCTGCAGATTGGACACTTTCTCAGTGGTTTACAACAGTCTTTGCACAGGCACAAATGGTTACATGGTCGCGGAGCGACAATGGCCTCAGCTAATAAACACACACTACATTTCGTCCTTCGTGAATCTTCTTCTTGACCTGTTGTGTCCATTTCTCTCTTTGCCGGCCATTTCTTCTTCTTGAACTGTTTCAACGTCCATGAATTCAGGTGGTAAATTATGAATGTAATAACAGTCTGGAGTGTGTTCTTCTATAACATCATCTTCTCTTTCCCAGATACGAACAATAATACCACAATGAAAACATTGAGTTCTGCCTCCTTCTCCAAATAAAAGAATCCAACTTTTGTCAATTAATTCGAGGTTTTCACACTTTCACTTTGTAACATGAATTGAGACGATTTTCCTCCAATGCATACTTGATGTGTTTTGGTGATCTTTGCTCTGGTCTCTTTCTTATTTTCTCTTCTCCATGTAATAACTGCTCCAATACTGGTGGTGGCACATCACAAAAATACGTTTCGAGTGAAACACTCACTCTCTCTACAAAATCTCTTGGATTTTTTGTTTCTTGGTTTCGTTATTGATAATCATTCAGCGCCATCTGTATCAAAGACGGAATAGTGAACATTCTTCAAGCCTTTTTATCTTCATTCTTCTTTGGTTTTCTTTCTCTTTTTGGCTTGGGTTCTCCTATTTCAAGGCTTCTCTTCTTTGCAATATCCACTGCTTTGGTCACTTGTTCCCAATCTCTCGTGGTAAACTGGAACCCAACGTCGTTCTTGAACAGTTGAATCTATAAATCGTTGTTGAGTTTGAAGACTGTCACATTTGTAGACATCCTTCTTCTTTGGCTTTCGAAACAAAAATGAGCGGAACACCAAGCGCACCCTTTTTATAGTTTTTCTTCAATACAGCGACATCTAGTGGCTGGTTTCTTCTATGACACCATTAACCAACACGTCATTATCAATTAGATAAGTTGAAAACATATGGTTTCCATCGGTTCACCTCGACTGAGTTGGCCTATAATAAATATGAATATGGTGTATCCAAGTAAAATAGGCAGTATTATATTTCCAATATTTGGAATTCTTCTTCAGGAAATTCTCGAATGGTCTGTGTTGTGGTGGTAATCCATATGAATCAAAGTACTCTGCATTGTGGTGATCACAAGGTTTTAGAAAAAAATGTCTGTGGTCTGGATCCGAGTTGGCTATCAAAACCACTGGTCCGTGATCTGGTAATCTTCTTGGTAATCTGTTTCTTGCAAATACACCCAAACATATTCTCTTGAAACAACTATCTGATCGAAGGGCGTTCTCTAACTGCAACGTGTTCCTGTTGAGTGATCAAAGATTACTTGTCTATTCTTATCCACTTCTATGATGTTCTGTAATTCTGCATACACCAGTACGTTGATCGTGGTTGGTAATGGGTTTTCGAAATGGACGTCTAGTCTCAAAGTTCCTCTCTTCACCAGATCGAAGTGTTGTTCATGTGACAGGTCTGGAGTCAGGTCGAATATGAATAGGGTGTATCCATTTATGTACTCTTCTTGGCTGATGTGGTTTCCTTCATTCTCGTACATTTGTCCAGTTCCTTGGAAGAGGGTCGCATAACATCTGGCCACTTCTTGTTGTTCGAATCGAGGTTGTAATGGCTTGGCTGGAATCTGCTGGCCATGCACATACAGAGCCAAGTTATTGATGTTGTAGTTCTTGAAATTATATGGATTCTTTGAAAAGTTTCCATTGAAAGCATCGTTGTCTACACATCCCACCACAATGCGTCCAGGTAGTTGGCCTAAAAATAAATTTTTTTGTGTAATGCTCAGATTCTCTTATGGCACTGAAAACACCTTGGTTTCCATACGATCGATGGGATCGATGGGATATTTTGCAGTTGCATTTGTTAGTGCTTTCTCGTGAGCCATTCTCACGAATGATTGGAGTCTCTCTTTGCGTACATTTTGATCTTGTATGTATCGGCATCTGCCATTAATGCGAAAGAATCTTTGGCTCTGTTCATTTTAACATGAACATTAACTCCATTCAGCAAATAACGAGTTTGAAAAAATATATCTAAATGTAATCTCCCAGTCGTGTCCACGATTTTACTTTTCTCTATAAATTTCTTTCGAAGAAGAAATCCCTTGTTATCATCTATCAACTCTTCCATGTGTCCGGCCGTATCATAATACCATAATGCATTAGTCAGTTGTGACTTCTTGGGAGCTGGCCCATAACTCAACAATGTTTATATGAAAGCTCTGTAGTGATAAGTGTTGTTGGAAGGAGATACCAGTTTTTCATTCAAGCTGATATCCATTTGATTAAATAAGGAATGCATCCATAAATTGGCTGGAGCCCCATTGGAATCTACAACCTTTGCTTTTCAAATAATCATCTCCTAAGCCTGCAGTGTGGAATTCTAGTGGACCACTGTTTCATATGATCGCCAAAGGCCTGTGTTCTACCCATTGCCCATGTTCCACACTAGTCTGTGTTGGTGGTATGGAAAATAAGTCGAGTTCGCTGCTGACACACTCACAGGATTTTTCACTGATGAGAGACATCAAGCACCAAGAAAGTCTTGGGTCTGTAAATTTCTCCTTCTTTTTGTCGATTTGCCAGTATTGCGTGGTGCAGGCCTTCTTATACCTTTCCTGTCGGGTGGTTTTGAACCACCAACCGCTTCATTCCAAGCTCCTGCACCAGCCTCTTTGACTCTTTTGATTGCTGCCTTTTTAACATTTTTCCCTTCAATGACATCTTCGGCAAGGGCCGCCCCTTTTCTCACGAGCTGTTTTCCCACGGTCCTGGCTTTAGTTTTCAATAAAGGTAACACCATATTCTTCAGTCCACACAATATACTTCCCAAACCATACCCTCTCTGTATTTGAGCTCCAGAAAAAAAACTGGTAGACCGTTCCCAGCTTGTTTCGTGTAATATTCTTCGTATAATTTGGACTTGCAACAGTAAGTCATGCTTATGTGAAATGAAGAGATCTACGATTTCTGAAATGAAGTGTCACTGTCACTTTCCCGAACTCGAATGATACTATGGCTCTTGTGTCGTCCCTATACACATCCGGACAGTACTGAAATTTGTTCGTTCCACTGGTACATAATACACATTCTCAAAAGTTTTAGAGATGATATTCCCATATTTTCCACATACAGGTACGATACAAAGAAGGGGTATTCTTGTATCTCCCACGACTTGGTCACAACCTAAGTCACAGTATACATAGAGTGAATAAAATCCTTGGTTGACATCAGCAACTCTGGAAGAATTGTAAGTTCCTAATTTAAAAACACACTTATTAAATCCCAAAATATTTTGAAGAGTAGGGCCCAATGTGACCACGACTCCATCACGAACCGTGATACGAACCTTACCAGTCATTTCATCCAATTCAAAATCTACCCTATCGTGAAGAGGCAAGAGTAATTCTTTAACACCATTTATAGCCCGTATCACATCAGTGGGATCCGAATAACGACCTTCCTTGAGAGTAAGACGATAATTCTTTTTTGCAGACCAGAACACTGTAACGAAAGCTTCTTCCCCCCGAATATTGAACCAATAATTTGGATACTGAATCTCTGCCAGACCTACTTCCCATTCCCTCGTGAGATTCACTGATTGTGATGACTGAGTGGTGTACGTAGTCACAGTGTTTTCAGGAACACGTTCATAGAACTTTTACTTGGTAGTGTCAAAAAAAACATTACTTTTTCTTAATGGTTGGATTAGGTAACAAATATCCTATACTACTACTCAAGAGAGCAGACCACAACTTGCTGTCTGTGTTCTCGAGAGTGGGATTAACAACACTGGTAATGATGATGATGCACAAAATAATTATTTGTGAAAAATAAGTGATCTCGCTCCTTGGAATTTTTTTTCCAAACAGCGACCAAGATTCGTTCGAGCCTTCTTCCATTTTGGAGAGACCTCAGAGGTTCACTTCCTTTTATAGGTGAGCTGACTCTGCTTAATCCACGAATTGAACGAAGCAGGGTATCCTAACCACTTTACGAAGAGTTCTTTGTTTTTACGACGACCGTCTCTTCAGTACGTGTTGTAAATAGTTTTGTGTGCAACTCGCTGAAGCTCTTCAGTGTAGAACGACCCTTTCAGCATTTCCCCATTATCATCTTGTAAGACATATGTGACTGGATGACCTTTTTTGACAGATGCCACCGTGAATAACTCTTCAGTCCAATTGGGAAAATAATCTTTCTCAAAAGTTTTCTTAACTTTACTGATTCTCACTCTGTCTCCCACTTTGAATGTTGGGGTCTTGTGTTTTATGGGTTTGCCATAAACTTTTTGCCAAACTTCTTCTTGTTTTTCAAAGTTCACGGCATTTGGGGCCATACCGATACTACGATGATGGGATTGATTATAAGATTTCGCAAAGTTTGAAGTGGAAAAATTAGAGTATCGTTCTTGGTAAAATATTTCCACATTTTGGTTTTCAAAGTTCTATTGAATCTTTCTACTATGTAACATTTTGTTTCCACATTTTGTGTAGTGAAAAATTCTACTCCGTGTTGTTTGAGAAAATTTTCTGTTTAGACATTCTTTGCCTTGATCAGTTTGTAATTTTATTGGTTTACGGCCTTGTTTACAAATTTTAGTAAAAGCTTTCACGATGGAGTCACCAAGTTTGTTTTTGAGGGGTATGACCCAAGCATATTTACTCAACACATCTATACATGTCAACAAAAAATTTGTGTTTTTGTTGAATTTACTTTTGTTTGCTAAATCTACCAAGTCAGCTTGCCATTGTGCATCAATAACACACTAACTATCACGTTCCTTCTAGGAAATGTACGACGAACAGGTTTGTGAAGAGTGTATACGTCTTGAGTCTCTAACCATTTCACAACTTGTGTAGTCTTTTTCTTGGACACTCTACGAAGAGTGTCTATACCACCAACACTTGCAGGAGCTTCAGAATCATAGTACAATGCTTCCATTCCATGATTTCCTTTTATTCACGTGTCAACTCTATATTTATACCCTTCTTCACTCCATCTTGGCGTTTTTATTTTCTTTCGTTGTTTTGCTTCCGACTTTGTCGGGACCTGTTTCGTAACATCCCAGCGTTCTTTATGGCCAAGCAATTCTTGGGGTATGTTACTGTCTCTCAAGGCTTCGGCCATCACTTCCCATCCCTTTGGTTGGAAAGATTTTCGTCTTCTAAGTAAATCTTTAGAAGATCTGTTACATTCGACTCTACCACGGTTTGATCTTTGTGGACTAGTTCACCCTTCTCATTCCAAGATATATTTGAGTCATTTCTAATACGATTCAACAACTACTTTGCCTTTCTATTCATAGTCATAGGTACTGAATCGAGAATGTTTTGGTCTTTATTACCTTTCTCAAGTTCGACTTTAATAGGACGGAGAGCCACTCCCTTTTGCTGAAATGTCAAGTATCTTTGTAAGACTAGATTATAATGTGCCATCTTTTCATCAGCTAAAAGAAAAGGGGTATCAAGAATATCTCTAGTTTCTCGATCCACTGATGAAACGGCCAGTTCATTCGGTTGTCTTGGAGTCTCTTGTAGACATTCCAATAACCTTGGTTCTACTAAAGCAATCGTCTTTGCATATTCCATCATCAGCCAAAAATACCTTTAACAGCACCCAATAGTACTGGAGGTAGTATTGCCCCAAAGAATCCTCCTTTCTGCAATATTTGTCTCTTTTTTTTGTCAGAGGTACCTTTATTTGCCACGGCCCTCACTAGTTGTTTCTGACGGACGAGTTTAGTTCTCTGAGCTTTGGTCAGAGGTACTGCTCCTTTCAAGATATTCGAGGCAGAGTCACACAAACAAGTAATCAATTCTGTATCTGCATGTTTTAGTATTGATTTCACGAGTGTGGATTTCGATTTATTAAGAAGCTTGAGAAGAGTGATGTTGCGCTTGAGACGGTCAGACATACTTTTGACTTGAGACAGACTTGTTGCTCGGCTTTTGTACTTTTCGGAGGTACACATACTGGGTTTCCCCTGGAAAAATTTGACTTCTTAATCTCATATGTTCAGGAGTATCTTGTTTGAGATCGATTAAAAGGTAACCATGTGGTGTCGAAGTAGCATCTTCAAAAACTTATGTCAGAAACTTGGAATGACCAGGTTACATCTGTGCTGCCAAATGTGTGATCTGAGAACGATTCCTAGGATTTTAAACAAGATCATGTAATGACTATTGAGAGCTACAGTCCTATGGACTTTATTTTTGTCGAATAAATTTTGAACAATGTTCATCACACTAATCTTACGGTGATGACTACCTTTGGTAAATAATCTAGACACTCGAACATCTGCATCGACATCAGATCGTCCAATATGACTGAACTATCCAATTTTGATTCTTGAGGGAGACCCTCTACAAATTCTACTTGGGATAAAGTATTGTATAATGGTTGCCTTTCACTATAACACCAAATGATGTGACTTGGAACAGGTGAAATAATATCTTGTCTGTTTTGAACAACTCGATTTACAAAGGATGATTTACCACAACCCGTGGGACCACACAATAAACAAGTAAATGGATGCTTCCAACGAGGATCCATCTTTGTTGTTCTGTGTGGGTGCTACTCCCCTTTTATACCTTTGGGTAGGAGTGGCCACTGAACGTGGGTGCTGCTCCCCCTTTTATACCTTTTGGGGAGGAATGGCCACTGAACGTGGGTGCTCCCCCCCCCCCCCCCCATTTTATACCTTTTGGAGAGGACTGGCTTCTGAACGTGGGTGTTGCTCCCCTTTTATACCTTTTGGAAAGGTAGTCTTTTTGACCACCCTCCAAAAATATACACTGCACTTGTGGCCCTCTGACTTACTGGCTGGGGACAGGTCAAGTTTGTTTGATATTTGTCAAGAAGATAAACATCAAATAAATTAAGCGTCATTACCACCTTGTTTTCTTTTTTCTTCTTTTTTATACATTTGTTTCCTTTTTTCATAAAAACAAAACATCTATTTACATCTGTTTACATCTATTTACATCTTCAGACTGAGTGGTTTCTTGAGGGTCATGAATTCAATCACTAAATCCATAATACAACATCTCTATTCATTTGTGAGAGGTTTCTCGAACATACCTTCATACTCTTTCTGTACTGGTGGTGGATTCATTCCAGAAGTATTATGGTGCCACAGTAGATGGACACCATTCTTGTTAACTCTTTCAAGTGCTTCATTAAAACATGTTATAATCTTCTCTTCTTCAGACATCATGAGGCATAGATTATGCTGAATCTGACTTTGATGATCAACTGCACATCCATAGCATTTTTCTTTTACTACAGCGTCAATATTCTCTTCCATATAATGAGCATATGCCAAACAAAGTTCATGTTGCAAGCGAGTTCACTATCAATTTCATCATTTCATCAACGATCAATGGTAGTGGTTTGGTTCTTCTCACTGTGATCTTCTTCTTCTTCAAAGGTGGATCCCTTGGCTTTTTGAAGTCATCAGCAGGTCATGGTGTATTTTCTTCAGGTTTGGTATCTTCAGTTGAAGCTCTTTGTTGGGTGTTGATGGCTGCATCTATTTCTTCTATTTTGATTTCAGAGCATTCCATTCTTCTAAAGAAAGTCCAATCCCAGTCTTCGTTGGATAAGGTTCTGGTCTTTACCTTCAAGGTATCTTCGAACATGTATCTTCAGTTCACCCTGGTACTGGGTGACATTAGTGTAAGTCTGCTTGCTACCAAGTCGGAACGTCTTCTCTGGTCAATGGTTAGGACGTGAATGATGCCAAGTCCATTCTTCATCTAATCTTTTATATCTTTGACGGACATATTTGAAAACACCACCACAGTTAGGCAATTTTTGATCGACTTTTTGATTCTTAGTTGGGGTTTGTGTTTGTTTCCTATAGGATTATAGGTTAAAGCTAGACAAATTAGAAAATTAGTACAGAAAGTAATAAAAAAGAAACACAATATGAATACATTAATCTGACTGATTGATTAACTTCGATCTGATTGGTCAGTTTGGCGATCAAACAGCAATCTTGATCCTTAACTGTAGGATATGGCCCTCTGCATTTTATACTGACTTGGGACAGGACAAGCTACAAACCTCTGTCCAATGGAGATAAGTCAAATAGCCCGAGTGCATTCCCACCCCCTACAGTTCGTATTTTTTTCTATTTCAATCTGATATCCTGTAAGAAGTGTCCCTCTGCATTTTGTACTGAACTTGGGACAGGTCAAGTTTGTCTGATATTTGTCAAGAAGATAAACATCAAATAACTTGAGAGCATTACTACCCCACAACATTTTATTTTTTTTTAAATTTTTTAATTTTTTAAAAAAAATTTTCTATAAAAAAGTAGAAGGAATTTTAATCTTTGTTCAACAGAGAATGATGATGATAAATTGACAACATGAATTACTCCATTGGAAGGGATAACCTAAAATATTTTTTTTGTTTATAACTAAATATAATTGGGTATCATCCAGTTCCAATAGGGGTAACCTAAGGGATACCAGGAATCAACATTATAAACTAAACATAAATGTTTGAGTATTGTGAAAATAAATATAAATGTATATCATCCGGTTCCAATAGGGGTAACCTAAGAAATACCAGGAATCAAGATTATAAACTAAACATGTTGAGTATTGTGAAAATAAATATAATTGTATATCATCCTGTTCCAATAGTGGTCACCTAAGGGATACCAGGAATCAACATTGTAAACTTAGAAAAAGAATTTTGAGTATTGTAAAAATAAATATAACTGGGTGTCATTCGGTTCCAATAGGGGTAACCTAAGGGATATCAGGAATCAACATTGTAAACAAAACATAAGTTTTGAGCATTGGTTAAACTTAGCCTACACCAAGAGTGTACAACATGAATGATATTTGTTGAAGAACAAATTTCTTTCCATTAACTATTTACAAATATATATGTACAAGTAATTACTTTCACCCACCCCCATGAGAAAAAAGAAAAAAAGAAAATTTTCATTTTGGATAACCATTTCTGTAAGTATAAAAACAATATTGATTGGGATAATTTGAATATAAGAATTATTCTTACCTCTGGATTTCTGTAAAGATTGTGGAAGAATATTCACTGGTTGTTGAGAAAGAAATTAAATTGTCAATGGTAAAGTCGATACACCGTCATCTTGAACTTGTCGTTTTGGAAAAAAGTAAGATAAGCCGTCTTTCGTCTGTACGTAAGCGAACATATCATTTCCTTCAAGTCCAAAGCCTTTATTTTTTCCTCTTCCTGTATGTTTGTTTTTGATTACTCTTAAATATGTTTCCTTTGTTAAATCATTTTGTCTTTTATTTATTCCTTTGCAACTCCGTTTGTTTGATGGACATAAACAATAGTAAGTTTTGCTACACAATCCAATAACCCCCTCTCCCTCCCATTCAATTTTAAAAAGGCGCGGGGTTCTTTTATCAAAAGCTTTCCTGTCCCTGCAGCATTGAGATGGGTCCAGTTATCTCCCCTTAGTTTAGTTTTTAAATAATCTTTCATATGGGCATCAGAGGCTTCTGATGGTAACCATTTATGGGCTTGGTGATTCTTTTTTCTCTGGGCTGACTACTTCTTCAAGGGAAGATCCAGAAAGGGCTATGTATAAGCTGTCCGTGTCCGTTTCACAAAGTTCAAAATTCCTACGATCAACAAAAACATAAAAAAATCCATTGTAGAACTGGAGCATACGTAACTTTGCATACTGATACACGAAAAAAACCAATGTGGTGGGGCAAGTCAAGTTTGATTCTGCTTTTATTCATTTCAATTTCTTAAAGTTCTTCAGTGAGGGTGTTCAGTTTCCGAAAGGCCATATTATTGATGAGGTTGGAACATTATCTTCATCACAATACAACATTCCTGTGTTTTGCCTTATTAGTGACTGTCTTCCGATAGCCCGAAGTACCTAATAGTTTCATCGTGTCAGCTACGATGGCTTTACTTGGGTCAGAGTCCCCTTCCCGTCGGGCCTGTGATACTTGATCACCAAATATTTCTATAAGCACGCCTTGAGCTGGTACTGGATGACTTGATACATCAGACTGACTACCAGTCCGTGCTACAAATACCATTGCAATAATGATGTAGCCAGCAAGATTTTTTCGCCAAAGTAGCTACCAATGAGACTACAGCGAGGTTGGCGCATAATGTTGTTGGCTTCAGCGTAAGCCTTCATATGTGGCCCGATATCTTCCCGAGAAATATTTGTATTTTTGAAGATTGGTGTCATTTCCACAAAATAGGGCTTCAGTTGGTCGGGTACAGAAATGTCACACTTCACTAGGCCAAAGATGTTGCCTGTGCGGATCTTCTCGAGAAGTTCGCTGGATGTCATCGAGTCATCCACCGAAGTCCGAAACTTTTCCCGGAGAAAAGTCTTTAAGGCTGCATCGGTCTTCCTCTGCTGATGCCACTCACATTCTCAGATTTCTATTACATCATACGCAAGGCTCTGTAGGTACTAGGTGGTTCTCTTGGGTCTTCCACTGAGCTCAGACATGGACTTCACCCGTACTGCATTGTGAGTGGCCAATGTACCGTCCTTCATATTCAGATAACATTCATGACCGTGCCAGAAACATCAGTGAAACTGATATACAGTCTAGGTGTCTTTACACCAACCATCTGCGGACACTTGACATCTACCAATCTTCTTTTCTGTATCATTGTATTCGTGTCGGATGTGGACACCGTCCCTAGTAGACATATATTCCAGCCACTGATGGGCCATCCTACCGTACTTATGGGAATACTCTGGTTCAACACCCGTCTCCTCCTTGCGTCTAATGTAGCAACCTGTTGGCATTTCCTGCATAAATGACCATAAGTGCAAGGCGTTGGCATCATAACCTACAACACCCTCACATCCCTTTGCTGCTGCGCCATACTTAAATTCTCTCATGCTGGTAATATTCTTCTCGTGATAACGATTGAATACGATAGAAGGCCCCCTACAATGTTGTCCTTGATGAGATGATGAAGATCCTTGTTCTTCTCGTTGATGTTCTCGAAGGATATACCTTCGTCGACGGTACTAAATAAATATTTTAGCGTCAGTCCTGGAACGCTAATGCCATCCTTAAACATATCGACCCCCCCCCCCCCCCGCCCCCTTTCCAAGTAAAATTGTGATTGTTTCTCAATGGCCTCTAGGAATGGCTGGCCATCTCTATTGTTGTACCAAATCAGGAAGTCCCTAAATGTCCTCATCCCATTTCCCCCCAAACTTGCTGGCAGTAAGCATATTCTTCTTCAGAAATGTTTTCCTTTTTTAAGGAGCTACAAAAGGAAACATGGGGAGGTCATTCGGTAGAGTCCAATTTATCAATAAAGTCAATCCATTCATAGAGAAAAATCCTTTAGTAATGGAACACTCAAAAGTCTTGAGAAATTTATAACTAAATCCAGGGGCTAAGTAAGTGCAAATATCCAAAAATTTCAAATGATCTGTTTTCAAAACCATAAAGTTGTTACTCTTTTACAAAAGACAGTGGGTCATACTTTTTCAGATAATCCATCAGTTCTCGTTTAATCACGTTCACATCATATTTTCCAGAATTAAAACCTACGACGGGCATTTCCTTCATGTAACGATCACATTCTGCAGCTAAGTTTTCAAATGGGTGGGGTTTAGAATCATCTGTACCTCCTGTGCCAAAGCATCTTGAATCATTTGCCTGATGGATAATATGGTGGCCATGTGAATCTCTTGCTTGATAGAGTAACTTTTCTGAGAAATTTCCATTAAATAATTCATCATATTTTCAACCAATGTCTGTGTGTCACTATCAGTAATAAAATATTTGGGGTTATCAAAACCGGGGACATTACTACATATACTAACACTGAGGGGTTTGTGTTGAGTTTTCCAGACAAGAGTATCAGTTGAAGAGGGGAGAGAAGTTTTATCAAAATAACATTCAAAATCAAATGTACCCCTGTAGGGATATGACCGTAAGTGTTCTGGAATAACAATACCTTCTTCGTGTACCTTTTCAAAAATGGTCTTGGGGGTGTGATCCATACCGCCAACATACTTTAAGACACACAAACAGTACAAGAGAGCTCATGGCGTTACATCGGCCATGCCGATTTCCACAATTTACCATATTTACGACAAGCAAAGGATGTAGAATATTGATTAATGTCAGTGATGTAACTAAAACGATTCTCATACAAATTGACATACATGGTATTCTCAAAATTTCTATTAGACCTATGTACAATTTTAGCCAAAACTTCAAAATCTTCCAGTAAGAGTTCAAATACTTCAATATTCACTTCAAATACTTTTTCAGCTTTGGGGAGTTCATCTAATTTCACACCAGGAAAGTTATCTTTTGGTTCATTTGTGTATTTACAATACATGGTCTGAGTTGTAGTATTCAAAGTATGGTACGTAGAACCGCTCCAGAGGGCTGAACACCGGAATAAACAGAGATTTTCATTATAAACAAAATGGCGGTTCTGATCACTGACAAGGGCAACAATCGAACGATTTTCTAAAATGTACTTGGGAAGATTTTCAGGGACCCCACCAATTGGATGATTTTTAATCTTGTTTACATAAAAAATTACATTGGTCAGTTGATGGACAATCCATTTAGAGTTGGATCTTTGCTGCCTAGCCCATTCCAAAATATCTTCCTGTTCAAGGTCTTCAAGGAAATTCCCCAAATCTACAGCATTTTCAATAAGGGTGGCCTATCAAGAACCCGGGCATTATTTTGTGATGGGTGATAAAATCTTAGTTCTACTGTTTCATTATTACGTAAAATGAAGCCGTAGCTTAAATTAATTTTGAATTTATTTTTTTGAGATTCAAAGATTGTTTTATTTAATTCATAATTCATGATAGATAAATCAGTTGTGTCTAACCTAGAATTAAAAATGTCCTGTATTTTCCTATTAGTTATGTGATGGGTCCGAATGGTGTTTCAATTCTTACGAAAAATTTCCTAAATTTCATCATTTGTTTCTGCCAAAAGGTCCTGATCAAAATCAGTGGGGTCAATGTCCAAAACAGTACGTTTTTCAGGGTTGTTGTCGGTCGTTCAGAATTCCGTTTCTTGGGAAGGCTAACAGGTGGTGTTTTTATGCCTATTAAAATGTATATTTGTTTAAATTCCTGTCCACATTCCAAACATGTATATGTTACAGTCAATGTCTAAAATCAGTCAATTTGTAAATTGCCTGAAATGTTTAGTCAATTTATAAATTGCCTGTTTCAATCAGTCAATTTGTAAAATGACTAAAAAAATCAGTCATTTTACAAATTGACTGAAAAGTAAAGCCAATTTCTTGACACATTGACTGAATATTATTTCCCATTTTAAAACTGCCTCATTGGTTGTAAAATGATAAAAAAATAATTAAATACAATGAAGTATATTTATTTTAACACCAAACTCTTAAAACTTTTGCATCTGTTGGTCGTACACATTTTAACACAAAACTCTGAAAGTGTACATCTAATATAGTTATTTAGTTATTATTTGGACATGTTATGCTAGAATGACAACGACTGTTGCATTTTAAACCTCTTTTAAACCATTTGCATCTGTTTGTCAAACCCTTTTTGCCGCTGTTGGCACAACTGCGTTTAGCAAAACCTGTCCATCTGCAGCCCTTTTGCGTTGTTTAATGTTGATAAATATCAGAGTTCAAATCTTATAATAGTTGTTGTTGTTGTACGAAATTTTCGTTATCACCTCCAACACATTCAGTGGACTGATGTTCGTTGATCATTTTATTTGCTTCGTCTCTTTTCTCTGATGTTTCTTCTACTGAATATGCAGCAAATAGATCATCCTCACTCTGCATTCGTGCAAGAACTTCGGTTGGTAAGGCTGTTGACCGAAGTCCCACTCGTGCATCCATGCCAAATAAAGCTTTAAATGGTGATTGGTTTATCCCAGAATGATGGCTACAGTTCTTTTGAAATTGAACAAAACGGAGTCCCATTGGCCATTCATTTGTTTTGTTATCATGCATCCACGCAATGAGCATATCCTTAATGTCGCAGTTGAGACGTTCTACAAACCCCTGACTCTGTGGGTGCCTGGGCTTTCCATGAACCATTAAAAGGTCTGTCCATAGCAGCTTGAGTTCCGAAATAACTGATGCTGTAAATTCACTCCCATTATCACTCTGTAGAATCTGGGGCGCACCCAGTAAGAGGAATATATCCATCAACTGAAATGCCACTTCTGCAGCTCGTTTTGAGGTCAAAGGTCTTAAAACACAGTACTTTGTGAGATGATCTTGATAAACCATTATCCATTTAAAGGATCCGGACGCCATTGACTGCATGTCAACCAAGTCAACTTGGGCCCTAGAAGCATAGTTCTTGTTATAATTGGTTTTACAACAACACCTTTCGTTGTAACTCGTTTTCGTTTTCTCTGGCACTCAATACACATTGATTTAAATAACTCAATCGAATCACGAGTAATATTAGCGTATCTTGTTAAAGCTTTCTGCATCTTGTCACGGCCACCATGTCCACATGTGATATGTGCTCTTTTGATAATATCAAACATGTAAAACAAGCCATCTTTTTGGTCTTCTATCAAAACAAGATTATGTTTGGCTTCTATCAAACCACGTCTAGCAAATAAAATGGGCATCAATCAGGTTTTGTTTAAGAGCCCTGTTGTGTCTTTTATCAAAACAACCGTGCAAAACAAGCCAAACAAAGAAAGTATGAATTCGTGCACACTGAAATTATATTCAGTCAATGTGTCAAGAAATTGGCTTTATTTTTCAGTCAATTTGTAAATTGACTGATTTTTTTAGTCAATTTACAAATCGACTGATTGAAACAGGCAATTTATAAATTGACTAAAAATTTCAGGCAATTTACAAATTGACTGATTTTAGACATTGACTGTAACATATATAAATCTAAGCAAGTTTTTTATGGTTGTCTAAATCTTCTTTCCTAGAATATTTTTATAGCATTTGTTACAGGCAATTGTCTTACCTTGTCCATGAGGTCTACTTCTATGTCTATTCCTGTTGCAGATATCCGTGAATATTTTCCCACAATCCTCGCATGAAAATCCAGAAGTCTCCATAATCCTTAGAATAATGAATGCACAAAAACAGCACACACAAAACAATTGAATAATCTGAATACACAGAGGTGATCCTTTTCCGTCAAGAGATGAAAATGGAATGAAGCCGACGCCACAACGTCGCTGAATTTATTTATACTTGACGGACGTTTTTGAAAACGTCATGACGTCACAGCGTTTTTTTTTATCGATATTTACATTCTTGGTTGGAGTTTGTGTTTGTTTCCTATAGGATTGTAGGTTAAAGTTGGGAAAATTAGAAAATTAGTATAGAAAGTCATGGGAAAGAAACACAATAGGAATAGATTAATCTGATTGGTCGATAATTTTGTTATTTCATTGGTCAATTTGGGGATCCAAAAAGGAATTTCGATCCTCACATTAAAAAAATAAAGTTAATGAATAAAAATAGTGATGGGGGTCATTTAAGGATGTTACTAAAATAGGAATTTATCTAAAAAATAGAGGATTCTGGGTAATGACCAAAAGAATTTGTCCTATAGCACTACGTGCTACTCTTGTACAATTTGATGGAGGTAACAAAACATCATGGGGCCCAAATAAAAGGATTTTGGGATAACATTACTCTAGTCCAAATGAACGTACCCACGGGCCCTCTTGGTACTATAGCACTACTATTAAAAACCAAAAGTATGGCGGTCCTCAAAAGAATTCTGGAAGAATTAGAAAAAGAACAACTTGTCGGGGGAGGGGGTAATTCTATGAAATAAACGAGAATTCTGGGGCAAAATCCAAGCCAGAAAATTACTCCTATTCAATCGAACTCACCCCCTGTGCCCCTTGGTACTATAGCACTACGTGCTAAGCCGATAAAATGGGGAATCCGTAGTAAATAAAGTCAATTTTGGTGAATTGGAGGGATTGTCGAGTTTATTTGGGTAATTCAACGAATCGAGAAATTACTCCTGTGCAAAGGAACACATCCTTCGAACATACCCCTGTCCACTTATAAGCCTTTGGGTAACATGGCAACCACGTGCTACCATAGAAACCAAGATGGCAATCTCCAATATACAAAATGGACGACGGAAACACGTATCAACCTAACAACACGCGCTGCGCATGCGCACTCACACCACGCATCACTATGAGGATGACGTCACAAGATGGCAGCTCACCCGGTTTACCAAGACAACCAAACATGGCGCCACCAGGTCACGTGACATGACGTCTCTTCGTAGGTCCGGGCTAGGTTCGGCCAAACAGGCACGATCTCCACATCTCCTATTACTTGTGTTAATTATCTCCCTTCGTATGCAAAGTGAAAGCTGGAGTGTTAAACAAAAAAAAAAAACAAAAAACCAATTGTTCTGGATAGCAAAAGCAGGATTCCAGCCCTCGGATGGATAAGGCAGTCAGTTGTACGAGTTAAGAAGACTTATCTACCCGAGAAACAAACACTACAATCGTCGCCCTCATTAGAATACTCTCAAGTGCAATCTTGGGTATATTCACAAATGTACAGTGTTGTATATATTTTCCAATGTCAGTGTTGTGTATTAGATTGAGGGGAGGGGCAACAACGAATGCGATGTGATCGAACAACCACGCTTCTGTCTTTCAATAAAGACATATATTTATTTATTTATTTATGTTTAAGGTCACATATTTATGCACAATGGCTAATCATGACCGTGACAGTTTTTTTACGGGTGGAGGAAGCCGGAGTACCCGGAGAGAACCACCGAGCAACGACGAGCAGCTGCCAGCTCCCCAACATCGTAACTCCGCACTGCAGCACAGGCAGGGTTAGATTGGTTGAAGACATGCGTACCATCGACGTGCAGTACGCCTTAGTACACGGCGTCATCGTGCCCCCACATGGGCAATGGGGGTGAAGTGTCTTGCCCAAGGACACAACGCGGTTGCCGCAGGTGGGATTCGAACCGAGGACCTCTCGGCTTGCAGCCTGCACCTCTACCTACTGAGCCACCGCGCCCCCTATAAAGACATATAAAATGCTTTCTCATAGTAATACTGAAAGGAACATGCGACTGGCTAGATATTGGAAACTTAGTTTTCAATCTTTTCTCCCCATTATACTGAGTATTGGTGAAACATTAAATGAAGGAGTAGAAAGATATTCACGATGTATGGATTTAATATTGGTGATTTTTTTTGCCTTGCGGGAGTTGAATATTACTTGCCTGCAGTCCACCCCTATTGCTGCTTTGATAATTCACTGAACGGTGATACTAGACGTGTATCTGATCTGATTTCTACTTGGTTTGTTTGGGCTGAAGAAAATCGAATTCGCAGTATGAGTATTTATATACTCACAAGAAGACAGGACAGTTGACAGAAAAGTGAAAAGGAAGGTACTTTTGCCTGCGGTACTTATTGGTACTGAGAAATGCGCAAATGAATTTTGTTTTTTTTTCAACAATTTCTTAAGGCTCAGACCTACAGTCGAGTGAAAAAGAAATTTAGCTCACTGAACCAATAAATTGTCTATGATGAAATATATGATGTTCAGGACTGCAAATGGAGGAAATTCCTCCTTCTGAATTTTTGATGGCCGACAAAGATTACTGTATGTGCTGTGTATGCGCTAAATGCAACAGTTCAAGGGCCTTCTGTGTACGGGCCCATCATTTAGGAAAGAACCCGTAGCTATGGGCAATGGGTTGCCCTCTAAATACATTTTTAGGTCTGAAAGATCCTCTTATCAAGTGCGATGGGGAATTGCTGTGTTAATTATCTCCCGTCATATGCAAAGTGCAATATTTATTTATTTATTAGTGTTTAAGGTCACATATTTCTGCACAATGGCTAATCATGACCATGACAGTTTTACGGGTGGAGGAAGCCGGAGTACCCGGAAAGAACCGCAGAGCAACGGCGAGCAACTGTCAGCTCCCCAACATACTCACTCCACACAAGCAGGGTTAGCATTGGTTGAAGGCAGGTGCACCATCGACGTGCATTACGCCTTAGTGCACAGCGTCACCGTGCCCCCACATGGGCAATGGGGGCGAAGTGTCTTGCCCAAGGACACAACGCGGTTGCCACAGGTGGGATTCGAAACGAGCACCTCTCCGCTTGCAGTCTGCACCTCTACGTAATGAGCCACCGTGCCCCCTGCAAAGTGCAAAGCTGGAGAGTTAAACACAAAAAAAACCCAAAACAATTCTTCTGGATAGCAAAAACAGGATTCCAGCCCTCGGACGGATTAGGCAGTCAGTTGGATGAGTAAAGAAGACTTATCCCCAGAGAAACAAACACTGCTATCGTCGCCCTCATTATAATACTCTCAAGTGCAATCTTGGGTACATTCACAAATGTACAGTGTTGTATATATTTTCCAATGTCGGTGGTGTGTATTGGATTGAAGGGAGTGACAACGACGAATGTGATGTTGTCGAACAACCCTGCTTCTGTCTTTCAATAAAGCCAGAAAAACTGTTTTCTCGTAGTAATACTGAAAGGAACATGCGACTGGCCTGATATTGGAAACTTAGTTTTCCCTCTCTTCTCCCCATTATACTGAGTATTGGTGAAACATTAAATGAAGGAGTAGAAAGATATTCACGATGTATGGATTTAATATTGGTGATTTTTTTGCCTTGCGGGAGTTGAATATTACTTGTCTGCAGTCCACCCCTATTGCTGCTTTGATAATGCACTGGACGGTGATACTGGGCCTGTATCTGATCTGATTTCTACTTGCTCTGTTTGGGCTGAAAAATTCGAATTCCCAGTATGAGCATTTATATACTGAAAAGAACACAGGACAGTTGACAGAAATGTTAAAAGGAACGTACTTTTGCCTATGGTACTTATTGGTATTAAAACATGGGCAAATAAATTTTGTTTTTTTTCCAACAATTTTCGCAAGTCTTAGACCTACAGATAAAGTCGAAACAATAACAACAACAACAACAACAACAACAAAAATTCAGCTCACTGAACCAATAAATTGTATATGAAAAAATATATGATGTTCAGGGCTGCAAATGGAGAAAATTCCTTCTTTTGGATTTTTTTATGGCCATCAAAGATTAATGTATGTGCTGTGCATGGCAAATTTCAATGAGATTCCGGATGTTTGTGGAGAACAGAACTGCATATTTTTAAGTTGCTATTATATTCTGTGACAGTTCAAGGGCCTGCCATATGCAGCACACATCATTTAGGAAAAAGCCCATGGCTATGGGCAATGGGTTGCCCTATAAATATATTCTTAGGTCTGAAAGATCCTCTTATCAAGTGCAATGCGAATTTGCTGTGTTAATTATCTCCCTTCGTATGCAAAGAACAAAGCTGGAGTGTTGAACAGAACACAACAATTGTTCTGGATAGCACTAGCAGGATACTAGCCCTCGGATGGGTTAGGCAGTCAGATGTAAGAAGATTTATTCACTCGAGAAACAAACACTACAATCGTCACCCTCATTATAATACTCTCAAGTGCAATCTTGAGTATATTCACAAATGTACAATGTTGTATATATTTTCCACTGTCAATGGTGTGTATTAGATAAAGTCGAAAAAAAAATACAGCTGATTGAACCAATAATTTGTATATGGAAATATATATTATGTTCAGGACAGCAAATTGAGGAAATTCCTCCTTCTGAATTGTTTATGGCCATCAAAGATTACTGTATGTGCTGTATATGGCAAAATTCAATGAGATTCCGGATGTTTGTGGAGAACAAACCTGCATATTTTTTAAGTTGCTATGATATTTTGTGACAGTTAGAGGGCCTGCTATGTACACGGCAGATCATTTAGGAAAGAACTCGTGGCAATGGGCAACGGGTTGCCCCTCAAATAAATTTTTAGGTCTGAAAGATCCTCCAGTGCAGTGGGAAATTGCTGTGTTAATTATCTCCCTTCATGTGCAAATTGCAATGCTGGAGTGTGAAACAAAAAGAACCCAATTGGTCTGGATAGCAAAAGCAGGATTCCAGCCCTCGGACGGATTAGGCAGTCAGCTGTACGAGTAAAAAAGACTTATTCACCCAAGAAACAAACACTACAATCATCGCCCTCATTATAATACTCTCAAGTGCAATAATCTTGGGTACATTCACTAATGTGCAGTGTTGTGTATATTTTCCAGTGTCGATGGTGTGTATTAGATTGAGGGGAGGGGCAACGATGAATGTGATGTTGTCGAACAACCACGCTATAGTAATACTGAAAGAAACATGCGACAGGCTTGATATTGGAAACTTGGTTTTCACTCTCTTCTCACCAACATATTGAGTATTGGTGAAACATTAAATGAATGAGTAGAAAGATATTCACTATGTTGGGACTGACTATTGGTGATTTTTTTTCTAAGAAGTTGCCTTGTGGGAGTTCAATATTACTTGTCTGCAGTCGATCCCTATTGCTGCTTTGATAATGCACTGAACGGTGATATTGGGTGCATATCTGATCTGATTTCTACTTGCTCTGTTTGGTGTGAAAAAAAATCGAATTGGCAATATGAGCATTTATATACTCACAAGAAGACCTGACGGTTGACAGAAATGTGAAAAGGAATGTACTTTTACTGGTACTTATTAGTATTGAAAAATGGGCAAATAATTTTTTTTTCAACAATTTCGCAAGGCTTAGACCTACAGATGAAGTCGAATGAAAAAGACAAAATTCAGCTGACTGAACCAATAAATTATATATGAAAACATATATGATGTTCAGGACTGCAAATGAATTTTTTATGGCCATTAAAGATTACTGAATGTGCTGTATGTGGCAAAATTAAATGAGATTCTGGATGTTTGTGGAGAACAAAACTGCATATTTATAAGTTGCTATGATATTTTGTGACAGTTCAAGGAACTGCTATGTACAGAACACATCATTTAGGAAAGATTCCGTGGCTATGGGCAATGGATTGCCCTTTAAATAAAGTTTTAGGTCTGCAAGATCCTCATATCCAGGGCAATTAGAAATTGATATGTTAATTATCTCCCTTCGTGTGCAAAGTGCAATGCTGACGTTTTGAACAAAAAAACTTAATTGTTCTGGATAGCAAAAGCAGGATTCCAGCCCTCGGACGAATTAGGCAGTCAGTTGTACGAGTTAAAAAGACTCATCCACCCGAGAAACAAACACTACAGTCGTCGTCCTCATTATAATACTCTCTCAAGTGCAATCTTGGGTATATTCACAAATGTTCAGTGCTGTATATATTTTCCGTTGTCGATGGTGTTAGATTGAGGGGAGGGCAACTACCAATGTGATGTTGTTGAACAACCACGTTTCTGTCTTTCAATAAAGCCATATAAAATGCTTTCTCATAGTAATACTGAAAGGAACATGCGACTGGCTAGATATTGGAAACTTAGTTTGCAGTCTCTTCTCACCATTATATTGAGTATTGTTGAAACATTAAATGAACGAGTAGAAAGATATTCACTCTGTATGGATTTAATATTGCTGATTTTTTTTTTAAGTTGCCTTGCGGGAGTCGAATATTACTTGACTGCAGTCCATCCCTATTGCTGCTTTGATAATGCACTGAACGGTAATACTAGGCGTGTATCTGATCTGATTTCTACTTGCTTTGTTTGGGCTGAAAAAAAAATCGAATTCGCAGTATAAGATTTTATATGCTCACAAGAAGACAGAACAGTTGACAGAAAATTGAAAAGGAACGTACTTTTGCCATTGGTACTGAAAAGATGGGCAAATAATTTTTTTTTCAACAGTTTTCAAGGCTTACAGGCACATCATATAGGAAAGAGCCCGTGGCTATGGGCAATGGGATGCCCTCTGAATATATATGTTAGGTCTGAAAGATCTTCTTATCAAGTGCAATTGGAAATTGCTGTGTTAATTATCTCCCTTCGTATGCAAAGTGCGAAGCTGTAGTGTTAAATAAAAAAAAAACAATTGTTCTGGATGGCAAAACCAGGATTCCAGCCCTCGGATGGATTAGGCTGTCAGTTGTATGAGTGAAGAAGACCTATCCACCGAGAAACAAATCGTCGCCCTTGTTATAACACTCTCTGGTGCAATCTTGGGTACATTCACAAATGTACGGTGTTGTATATATTTTCCAATGTCGATGGTGTGTATTAGATTCAAGGGAGTGGCAACGACAAATGTGATGTTGCCGGCCAACCCCGCTTCTGTCTTTCAATAAAGCCATAAAAATTGCTTTCTCGTAGTAATACTGAAAGGAACATGCGACTGGCTTGATATTCGAAACTTAGTTTTTCCCTCTCTTCTCACCATTATATTGAATATTGGTGAAAAATTAAATGAATAAGTTGGAAGATATTCACTATGTTTGGACTTAATATTGGTGATTTTTTTTAAAAGTTGCCTTGAGGAAGTTCAATATTACTTGTCTGCAGTCCATCCCTATTGCTGCTACGATAATGCACTGAACGGTGATACTTGGCGTGTATGTGATTTGATTTCTACTCGCTCTGTTTGGGCTGAAAAAATCAAATTCTCAGTATGAGCATTTATATACTCACAATAAAAAAGGACAGTTGGTAGAAATGTGAAACGGAACGTAGTTTTCCCTATTGTACTTATAGGTATTGAAAAATAGGCAAATAATATTTGGGTTTTTTTTTCAACAATTTACCAAGGCTTAGACCCACAGTTAAAGTAGAAAAAACAACAACAAAAAAAGAAAAGAAAAGAAATTCATCTCACTGAACGAATAAATTGTATATGAAAAAATATATGATATTCAGGCCAGCAAAGTATGTGCTGTATATTGCAAAATCCAATGAGATTCCAGATGTTTGTGGAGAACAAACCTGCATATTTTTAAGTTGATATGATATTTTGTGTCAGTTCAAGGGCCTGCTATGTACAGGGCAAATTATTTAGGAGAGAGCCCGTGGCAATGGGCAATAGGTTGCCCTTTAAATAAATTGTTTGGTCTGAAAGATCCTTTTATCCAGTGCAGTGGGAAATTGATGTGTTAATCATCTCCTTCGTGTGCAAGGTGCAATGCTGGAGTGTTAAACAGAAAAAAACAATTGTTTTAGAGAACAAAAGCAGTATTTCAGCCCTCGGACGGATTAGGCAGTCAGTTGTGAAGAAGACCTTTCCACCCGAGAAAGAAACACTACATTCATCGCCCTCATTATAATACTCTCAAGTGCAATAATATTGCGTATATTCACAAATGTAAAGTGTTGTATATATTTTCCAATGCCGATGGTGTGTATTAGTTTGAGGAGCGGGGCAACGATGAATGTGATGTTGTCGAACAACCACGCATCTCTCATTCACGAAAGCCATAAGAAATGCTTTCTCTAGTAATACTGAAAGAAACATGCGACTGGCTTGATATTGGAAACTTAGTTTTCACTCTCTTCTTACCATTATATTGAGTATCGGTGAAACATTGAATGAATGAGTAGAAAGATATTCACTATGTTCGGACTTAATATTGGTGATTTTTTTTTGTAAACAGTTGCCTTGTGGGAGTTCAATATTAATTGTGTGCAGTCCATCCCTATTGCTGCTTTGATAATGCACTGAACGGGTGACATTGTGCGTGCATTTGATCTCATTTCTAATTGCTGCGTTCGGGCTGACAAAAATTGAATTCGCAGTATGAGCATTTATATACTCACAATAAGACAGGACAGGTGAAAGAAATGTGAAAAGGAACGTACTTTTGCCTATGGCAGTTAATGGTATCGCAGAACGGGCAAATAGTTTTGGGTGTTTTATTCAACAATTTAGCAAGGCTTAGACATACAAAGTCGAAAAAAGAGAAAAAATACAGCTGACTGAACCAATAAATTGTACATGAAAAAATATGTGATGTTCGGGACTGCAAATGGAGGAAATTCCTCCTTCTGGATTTTTTTATGGCCATCAAAGATTACTGTATGTACTGATTATGGCAAAATTAAATGAGATTCGGGATGATTGTGGAGAACAAAACTGCATATTTTTAAGTCGCTATGATATTTTGTGACAGTTCAAGGGCCTGCTATGTACAGGGCACATCATTTAGGAAAGAGCTCATCGCTATGGGCAATGGGTTGCCCTTTAAATACATTTTTAGGCCTGAAAGATCCTCTTTTCCAGTCCGTTGGGAAATTGCTGGGTTAATTATCTCCCTTCGTTTGCAAAGTGCAATGCTGGAGTTTTAAACAAAGACACAATTGTTCTGGATAGCAAAAGCAGGATTCCAGCTCTCGGACGGATTAGGCAGTCAATTGTACGAGTAAAGAAGTCTTATCCGCTCGAGAAACAAATACTACAATTGTCGACCTCATTATAATCTGGGATATATTCACATATATACAGTGTTGTATATCTTTTCCAATGTCGATGGTGTGTATTAGATTGAGGGGAGGGGTAAGGACGAATGTGATGTTGTCGAACAACCACGCTTTTGTCTTTCAGTAAAGCCATATAAAATGCTTTCTCATAGTAATACTGAAAGGAACATGCGACTGGCTTGGTATTGGAAACATAGTTTTCACTCTCTTCTCACCATCATATTAGTATTGGTGAAAGATTAAATGAATGAGTAGAAAGATATTCACTATGTTTGGATGAATATTGGTGATTTTTCTTTTAAGAAGTTGCCTTGTGGGAGTTCAATATTACTTGTCTGCAGTCCAACCCTATTGCTGCTTTGATAATGCACTGAACGGTGACACTGGCCGTGTATCTCATCTGATTTCAACTTGCTTTATTTGGGCTGAAAAAATCGAATTCCCAGCATGAACATTTATATACTCACAAGAAGACAAGACAGTTGACAGAAATGTGAAAAGGAACGTACTTTTGCCTATGGTACTTATTGGTATTGAAAAATGGGCAAATAATTTTTCGGTTTTTGTTCAACAATTTTGTTAGGCTTAGACGTACAGATAAAGTTTAAAAAAAAACAAAATCAACTGACTGAACCAATAAATTGTATCTGAAACAATTTATGATGTTCAGGACTGCAAATGGAGGAAATGCCTCCTTCTGAATTTTTTATGGCGATCAAAAATTACTGAATGTGCTGTATGTGGCAAAATTCAATGAGATTCCGGATGATTGGAGAGAACAAAACTGCATATTTTTAAGTTGCTGTGATATTTTGTGACTGTTCAAGGGCCTGCTATGTACAGGGCACATCATTTCAGAAAGAGTCTGCGGCAACTGGGAATGGGTTGCCCTTTGAATAAAATTGTAGGTCTGAAAGATCCTCTTATCCAGTGTGATAGACAATTGCTGTGTTAATTATCTCCCTTCGTATGCAAAGTGCAATGCTGGGGTGTTAAACAAAAAGACCCCAATTGTTCTGGATAGCAAAAGCAGGATTCCAGCCCTCGGATGGATTAGGCAGTCAGTTGTACGAGTAAAGAAGACTTATCCACTTGAGAAACAAACACTACCATCGTCGTCCTCATTATAATACTCTCCAGTGCAACATTGGGTTTATTCACAAATGTACAGTGCTGTACATATTTTCCAATGTCGATTGTGTGTATTAGATTGCGGGGTGGGGCAACGACGAATGTGATGTTGTCGAACAACCACGTTTCTGTCCTTCAATAAAGATGCTTTCTCATAGTAATACTAAAAGGAACATGCGACTTGCTTGATATGGAAACTTAGTTTACACTCCCTTCTCACCATTATATTGAGTATTGATGAAACATGAAATGAATGAGTAGAAAGATATTCACTATGTTCGGACATAATATTGGTGATTTTTTTTCTAAAAAGCTGCCTTGTGGGAGTTCAATATTACTTGTCTGCAGTCCATCTCTATTGCTGCTTTGATAATTCACTGAACGGAGATACTGGTCGTGTATCAGATCTGATTTCTACTTGCTCTGTTCGGGCTCAAAAAAAAACGAATTCGCAGTATGAGCATTTATATACTCACAAGAAGACAGGACAGATGTCAGAAATGTGAAAAGGAACGTTCTTTTGCCTATGGTACTTATTGGTATTGGAAAATTGGCAAATAATTTTTGTTTTTTTTTCAACAATTTCGCAAGTCTTAGACCCACAGATAAAGTTGAAAAAATAAAATTCAGCTGACTGAATCAATGTACGGAAGCCTATTAGCTTCACGTCGTTTTGAATTATTAAACTGTAGCTACAATTTTATAAATTGTACCTACAATTTAGCTAAACTGTAGTTACAATTTAATAAATTGTACCTACAATTTAATAAAATGCACCTGCAATTTAGCTAAATTGTACCTACAATTTAATAAATTGTTACTACAATTTAGCAAAATTGTAGGTACAATTTAGCTAAATTGTAGCTACAATTTAACGCCTGTGCTTTTATTGGTCGTGCTAAATTGTCAAAACGGAGTAACTGATTTGTGATTATTAAACAAATTATGACTGAGATTGCTGCAACTAAATCTCAGTCTCAGTCTATCTCAAATAATGAATATGGACTTCTAATTGCTACCATTGGACTGGTATGGAAGATACCACTAGTTCAAAGGGTTATGACGGATAGACAATTAACGCATTCGACAAATCTTCTGTTAGAATGTACAGAAACAAACACTTGGGTTTGAATAGATAGAATCTGAACGTAGTACTTTACTATAAGCAAAATCTCAGGTGAAACAAGTGCAAACAATGTTACGGGTTTATCTGACCAGGGGCAAATACTATAAAACTTTTACAATTGTATTTCCTAGAATTGTATTTTCCAGTTATGACTTAAATTGGTTGAAATGATGCTATCGTTTAAAATGCTAATGATTCATTTTAGAAGCGTTAATTCTTATCCATTTTTACCCTTTAAACTCCATATTCATTATTTGGGGTAGATCAATCAATTTTTTCAACGTGGAGCCTCGGGGCTGCACGTTGAAAATATTCATTGGTCTACCCCACACATTTACTGAACAAAAAGCCTATACAAATACGTTATGACGTATCATGTTCCAGGCCGGAAAAGCGGCCGTTCTGGTTCTATGGGTTATTAAACACCACAGGCCACAGACCACCCCATCCCATTTCATCTCCCACAACAACTGGAACTTCAAATCATATACTGTAGACTGAGATTTAGTTACAGCAATCTCAGTCATAATTTGTTTAACAATCACAAATCAGTTACTCCGTTTTGACAACTTAGCATGACCAATAAAAGCACAGACGCTAAATTGTAGCTACAATTTAGCTAAATTGTTGTTACAATTTATTAAATTGTAGGTACAATTTAGCTAAATTGCAGGTGCAATTTATTAAATAGTAGGTACAATTTATTAAATTGTAAATACAATTTATTAAATTGTAACTATAATTTAGCTAAATTGTAGGTACAATTTATTAAATCTCAGCTACAATTTAATAACTAAAGACGACGTGAAGCTTATAGGCTTCCGTACCAATGAATTGTATATGAAAAAAATATATGATGTTCAGGACTGCAAATGGAGGAATTTCCTCCTTCTGAATTTTTTATGGCCATCAAAGACTACTGTATGTGCTGTATATGGAAAAAATCAATGAGATTCCGGATGTTTGTGGTGAATAGAACTGCATATTTTCAAGTTGCTACAGTATTTTGTGACAGTTCAGGGTCCTGCCATGTATAGGCACATCATTTAGGCAAGAGCCCGTGGCTACTGGTAATGGGTTTGACCTTTTAGTAAATTTTTAGGTCTGAAAGATCCTCTCATCCCGTGGAATGGGAAATTGCTGTGCTAATTATCTCCCATCGTATGCAAAGTGGATCGTCCAACCTAACCTTGGTCAATTTGCTGACATTGTTTCCAATGCCCCAGAAAGAGATAAGAGAAGTAAGGAAAGGCAAATTATATATCAAAATAATTAGTAAAGTGCTCAGAAAAAGTATATATAATTTTTTGCTGGACAAAAAGTGAATTTTATGATTTTGAAGATTATGTTGCCAATGGCATAAGTAACGAACCCGTAAAGCCAGAAAATGATCGCTTATTCGGAAACCTTGTCCTCAATGTAATGATAACATGTTGCAGACTCGGAGAAAGCATTTTTATGACACACACTCTGGTGTGTTTTGATGTTGGAATGCAATATCACCAACACAAATTTTGGATATTCCGGATGTGACCATGTTTCCATGATGTTTATTCCGGTCATGTGATTATAATGCAGTTTTTGCAGGAATACTCATTTTGGACGAACGTAAGAATCAAAAGACGTGATCATGCCCTTTATTTGTTCGAGACAATGTATGAGCGGATTTGCAAACAAGTTTCACAAATACTTGAGCTGTTAATGTCATAACTGCAAGATATGCTTTGAAATTCCCTCCAGCGACATCCAGTGTTTACAGGCCATCTGAAAGTTTTTGTTGACGAAAAATCTGAATTATTGCGCACTAAAAAGACAACATGAACCACTTGTAAAGAAAATAACCGAGGATATAAAATCGGGACGATAATCATAAAATAAGGTAATGTTCATAAAAAAGTAAGCTGAATGCTTTAGAAATCACTTTTTTCTGAGGTATATTCCAAGTGACCTGGAACTATATTGAGCGTGTTGATTTCCACCGATGTTGTGAAGTTATTTACTTCCTAGTAATTTTGAATCTTTGCCGCGACTGTGTTGATGTCCGCAAAGGACCGATTGAAGATGGGTTGAAAATGATGGATTCGCGCTTTTATATAAGGTGCGATTGGACGGTGCTGTGAATTTTGTTTTTTCTTGCAACCAACCATACCAACACAAGCGTCGATCAGTGTCTTTTGTCGTCGTTTTAGACTGATAAATGTAACAAATCTCCTTTACCGGAAACTATCTCTAAATTTGAATATCATAATAAACATAACAGCGGTCAGCGTGGCCGTGGTGGTCAAAACCCATACGAGTTATCGAATCCATGGTCAAAATTAGCCACAATTGACATTTAAACAAATGAAATACAGGAAATATTCACAATTTCTTCATTATCCGTGCCGAGTTACTTTTTGATCAGATCACATGTGTTCAGTTTCGTTTGTCAGCATCATACTGCCTGCAGATGTTTGTGGTAATAGTACGAGAAGGTGAAAAAAGCCAAATATTTTCCCGTCGATTATAAATTAATTAAAATTGATAATGCTGTTTATTTTACTGAAATTATGAATTGATAAGGTGGGTGTGTTGTGATTATTATGCCCCGGACTTTGAAGTTGGAAAGTTTCTCAACCACTGCTACTCCAATTTGAATGATAGTTCGTGTTGTGGTGGAGCATCATGGGGAAACGATGCCTGTGTAGCTGCCGTAGCGTGTGTTTCTTCCAAACACTTTTTTTCAGAATTATGGTCCTTAACTCTTTCGTGTTAGAAAATTTTGTTTATAACTAGTTGATTTGTTACAATTTGTTGGATTTCCAGAGTAATGGTCCTTTTTCACTCTCGCGAGTTAGAAAATTTTGTTTATAACTAGTTAATTTGTTACAATTTGTTGAAAAGTGCCTGCTGATACCCTCGAAATTAATTGTAACAAAATATTTGGTGTGAATATTTTGTTCCTATTACTTATCAAGCAACAAGCTAATGAATATTCTATAAAGCCACCAATCTGATCTTTGACACTTTTATCGGAGCTGTAATGGAGGCTTCTGGAACTCAACATTTTGATTACGGCGGGGTTTTTCTTTTCACTCATTAATCAGTAAATTAAGTGTTATAGTAAGAAGCATAAAAGATCCAGAACTTAAAGTCTAAAAGGAATGTTTTGCAATGTAATATGATTTTTGCAGATACACTTATTTGGAGGGTTATCTGTCTGATAGTGTTTGGAGCAATTGTGTCGCCAGGATCTTCAAAAAGAAAAAAAGAGTTAAACTTTGATGGAAGAGGCAAATTTTTTATCAAATGGAGCTCACTTATCACCTTTTGGGGAATATTTTCCGTACTGCGTTCTTGAAAAAATATGTGAACAATTCTTGCATGGGATAAAAGGGGTTACACTGCATAGGGTTTGTAAATATATTTGTTCAACTACAATGTATGACTTTGCAGTGCATTCTACATAGGACAATATTATAGTTTCTTTCCAAACTACCACAGTGACACATACATCTTTATATTGGGAGAAACTCTTTTGTACTTCCAGACTTCTTCTAGTGGACTCCTTCAAGTTGACCTTTGTTGAACTCCTCCAAATCAAAACATAACAAAAGAAAATGTCTGCCTTCAGTCAGTGAGCACTCCACTTATAACATTTGGTCTAAACCTTTATTACTTTCAAGAATCAGGAAAAGATTTCTTCGAGAATGTACTTCAATGTTTATAGAATACAGCTGTTATTTTATTTTGAGGCATTTTATTATAAAAATTTTGTTCTCTTACTTATGCCAACGCAGACTTTCAGGCAGTGCTATTTATACATGACAGCAGTTCCATGGCAAATTCCAGTTTCCACATGTTCTATGTTTCATTCCATTTTTGGTATATAATTTATTGGGGTTATTCATTTTGGGTCTTTTTTAGACCTCGAAGAAAATTACCTGAAATTTGACCCTTAGGGTGCTATATAAGTAATGAAATTTTTTTTTGTCGGCAAATCAAGATGAATAGACGATTCAGAGGTCTAATATGTAAAACTGAAATAAAATGCCCTCGCCCCATCCCAACCAAACTATCCCATACAACGCTTTGAAAGTATGCTAATCAAAAATGAGAGACACAAAAGAACCTGGAATCATGACACCGGTCCGCCGCCCCTGTTTAGCACCAAAAGTTGTCTAACTTGTAAATAGAGCCATTATACCACCAGTCAATCTGTGCAAGAAACATATTTTAGCTCAAACTACAGAGAATATTTAAAGCTTGTAGTGCTGGATTGCATTTGTTTGTTTATTATTGGGGTATCGCGACGGTTTCCCCAAACTGATGTGTATTGTGTAGGATGAAAGAGGACGGATAGCACAGAGAGAACCATCCTGCGCCAGCTATCTACTACCTAACTTCTTGACTTACTAAACCGGCACACGAGGGGCTAGCATTGGTTGAAGACAAGTGTACCATTAACGCGGTGTACGCATTTGCACAATGCGCAAATTGCTCCCACTTGGTCAGTTGAAATTAAGGGCCTCACCACTGACAAAACGGAGAAGAAATACATTGCTTATGGTGGTAATAAAACAGTGTCAGTGCATATACTCTTTTAGTTTGTCACAAGGGCTATTTATTAAGTGCAGTAGAGAATATTTGCAATATTTTATTTCAAGGAAACATTAAATCTGGCAGACAGTGGTGCTGAACAGACAAAATACATCATCACACATTGATTACCGCCACGTTATTTGACTTAAGTTTTGCAACGTAACAGCGCTCCTAATTATACAATATGGCCTGCAGAGAAATGCTCTGTCTTTTTTTTCGCAATTGGTTGTTTTCCAACATTTGTGTTTAAATATACTGACTGTGGAGTATTCCAGCTTTTTGACCAGCTAATTTGCGAAAACATGCACGATAAATGACGATGCAACCAGAGCAAAGCGAAAAATGTATGTGTTAGGTTGGTGAGCAAAATCTAAGAACAGGTGGGTTTTGAACTTACATCGCATTGATCGCGCAGTTTTCATACAGCAAAGTGAACGCCTGAACATACTGAGCTACAGCCCGATTCGTTCTCTTATGGCAAAATATGAAAAGAAGACTTTAAATTGTAAGACCTCCATCATTCTGTTTCCAAGGGAAATAATAACGTCCATTTTCGAGTACATGGGGGTTGGGAGTGTAAGAAAAATATGTTAGTTTTTAATGAAAATCAACAGAAACAAAGCAGCTGTGATAAGTTACACTATAAACCAACGTAATGACTGAGCAGACGATGTTTTGGTGGGGATCTGTTTAGTTGTTCAGACCGGAGTAACATTGCCCTAACATTCAGCGTTACTATAAATAGGAACAACTGACAGATGTTGGCACTTATTTTGCTACAAAATATGATCACCACTTGCTTGCAGGGTCAAATTTATTATTGGAAAGTGAAAAGTTTTTACGTTGACCGATCTTTCCCATTTAACTAACGTAAATGGTATATTAGTTCAGTGTTGTTCACAGAAATGGCCATTCCAGTTTCATTATTCTAATTTTTTTAATAATGTTTTCCCCCAAAACATAACTAATAACCCCTTTTTCAAATGGACGCGTCGAAATCATTGGATGCTGTACATTTTGTCCTTGACACAGAATACAAAAATATTTTGTTATGCGGGAAAATTTTCTGCAAATGTATTTTAATCATACTGATAAAGGGATAAAATATTGTACTGCATTTTGTCCGCAGTGCCAACTCATTCAATAAATATTAACAAAGGTCCCATGATACCTTTGCATATTAAAGAACATCTTGAACGAGGGGCCCCCACAACTATTGATTCGAATGTCCCAGGTTATTGTAAATTCGATTATAATGTACGGGGAGTTTGAACAGATACGATTTTGGATCACTTGTTTGGAGTTCAAATAAATTGATCTACGGCTGTCTTGAAACAATACTATCGCGACCAATCTTTGCTCATATTTCCGTGTAATTGGTGGGCGTAGTTTTAGTTCTCTGACTGGAGGCTTGACACTTCAACTGTGGTGAAGAAAATAACTGCCATCTACTGATTGAATTGTAGTTTTGTGTGTGTTTGTTTGTTCCGTTTTTTTTTTTGGGGGGGGGGGGCGTTTTCTATTTTACCTCCTGTAGACAATTTGCATCTTAGTGTTTTTTGTGGTATAGCAAGAAGCTGGTACAAATCGGGGATAGCGCTTGTAAACTTGTTTACTTTGGATTTCCCACCTCTGATATTCCATAAATTCCAATTAAATATACACAAATTATACATGAAAATGACGCTTGTGATATATAGAACAAGAAACATATATGCAGTCAACTCACAGACTTGACATCCGGTACCAATGGTTCCAGAAAATCTGCTGACATATTCGTACCAGGACTGATAATAAAATAATATTTCGGACGAACCACTCGTTGCCAAATGTGCTTCAGATATTCAAGAAAAAAGCTAGGTATTCAAAATTCTTTACGATGCAGCAACAGGACTGCATTTGGAAAAGGCCAATACTATGTGCATTTTTATTAAAAAAGAGTTCCATGGCCAACGGCCATGCGTATGTCACGCAATACCACAAATGTTTTTCTAAAATCATACGCGTAATTCTAGTATTAGTGTGAAGGCGATCTGTTTTATTGTTTGATTTTAGAATGTCTAGATTATATATCGATGTACCAAGTCAAACCGAAAGTTTTGGAATGAATGTAATTGTGAAGAGGGTTAGGAATGATTTAATCCTATAGCCCTTTGACCGAGTTCAAAGTGTTGAATATCCGACGAGCAATTAGCAATGCAATACTCCAACCATAAACTGTGTAGTTATTACCAGGAATTAAATCACAGATTGGGTCACAGACCTTCGCTTGTCATTTTCCGACTTTAGGAAAGAATGAATACACGCACAATGTAATAAAAACGACTAAAAGAAAACCTAGTTAACAAAATGCATTATTCTTATCTCTCGTTCCTTTACCAGCGCCGATAGTCAAGCTCATGTTAACCAAAGGTGGCAAGTTTGTCTATAAAGTTTTCTTTCGACGAAGCGAATCGCGCATGTCGAATTTTCCAGACCAGAAGCTAACAGTCTAGCCTGACGGGTACAGGCGGTGGTGCTGGGGATGCTGAACATGACGCCATGTGATACAAGTCTTTGATTCTCTAATGTTGCAGAGTACACTCTCGTGGTCAGAAATTGAACATGTTTTCAAAATGGCCGCCATCTTGAATTCAAAATACCCATCATATTTGATTCAAAATAGCCAACATCTTCAGTTCAAAAAGGGGTCAACACTAAACAAGAAACATCATAACGTCATGGGTTGTTGTATACCAAACCGATGTATTTACTGAAATAAATATCGTCAGACCAGCTGACATTCATAATTACTTTAACAATACTTCAGTTATTTAGCCACCACGAGTTGAGCTGCAGATGCTCAAGATTGTCTGAATAGAGTAATTTGATGAAAGATATGATTTTCAGACAAACTGATCGTTATATTTCGGATTTCATTATCTATTTTATTACGTATACTACTAGCTCATTCAAGGTGCCTGAAAAGCCCACTTTAGACTCAGTGTTTATTTTAGAAACGCATTTCATGGCAGTTGACTGGCATTACGTACGAGTGGAATTGCTGACAAACACTACAAGGAAACCTTTTCCCGACTGGAATATATTTTCAGAACAACACTGATGGGTGTCTAACCTTACCATTCTGAATTATAAGCCACATTTAGTCCCAATATAAACCATTATTGTAAATAGCTGAACGCCATTTGTTGAAATTTACTGGAAATTTAAGAAGTACTTTTTTCCATAAATCTTACAACAAAGCAATTATCCGAAGCTAAAATGACTCGATAGACGAATACTTTGCGATTGAGACCCTTTTTCCCTTCTGCAAACTTAGGTCGAAATATTGAAAATTCCACCCGAAAATTTCTTCCCATAATGCATTCAAGACGTCAATCAATTCAACCTTGTTTGACAGAACTCACTGCACTCAGTCAAATACTATTGAAATGGCAAATTACAAGCGATATTACATGAAACATTAAATTGTACAATTTTTAAAATTTCAGTATTTTGACATCATTGTGTAGGGGTTAAAATATGCTTGTCCTAAATTACCGGCTGCACTGCGATTTTAAAAGGGAACAGCAATTTTCGACTGGATCTCGACTAAGTGGTGGTGAGGGTGAAATTCTCTGTCTGGTTTTCTCCCAACAACCCTGATGAATCTCATCTACCGAATGAGAAGAGCGAGAACTTTGAATCTTATATTGTATTTTTGTTCCTTTTTCTTGAGTTAGTCTTGAAGCACGGTGATCACAAAGCGGACAAACAATCCCGAGCGGATCGCGACTAGTCCGCGATAGGTTTGAAGTTCTCTATCCGCTTTCCCCCGTAACGCCAGAAAATCCCACTTAACGAAAAAGAACCCACTTGTCGAAAGAGAAATGTAGAAACATTGGATTTGGCATGCTACTGTCGTCCTTTTTTCTTGACCCTGTCTTATTCACGACTCACTAGGGAATGTGTCTTGTGATCCGATCGCGGTCGGATCGAGAGAATAAGGACAGTTTTGAAACAGGAAACGTCCTCCTTCTGAATCAAATTATCGTACGTGCGGTTGCTACCCTCAAACTAATTTGTATTTTGTCTACTCGTTTTTACTTGTTTTGGGGGAAATACGTTCCTGTTGTAGAATAACTTATCGATGAAATATATCTATATTTTTCCTATACAATTTACCAATCGATATTATGTCAGAGTGTCTGAAAAATTGGATGGATTGAATGAATGAACGGAGCTAGTTATTATTGAAGAGACTTAACCATGTTATTAAAAGTATTACCAGTAAAAATGTGACATGGGGTTTGATAAACGCACAGACGATTCTCTCCCATTATTTGCCTAACATACAAGTGTCTCGAAATGATTTACCAACAGTTATCTGAGACGGCTTTCCAACTACCACTACACGGTGATACTATCAAAGAAAAAGGGGGAGAAAATTGGACTTGTGGCGCAGCAAACAGCTTATTTCGATTGAGTTTGTTAGAGCACGCGTGTTTATTGAAAAATAGACCGATGCCCAGAACATTGCACCGAATGCTGCAACAGTACCAATTCATGTATGTAAGTCAAATATTAGGAACAAATGTTAAAGATTCAGTGTGCGGTTGTGCAGTTATAGGTATTCAATATCATTGTGTTTTGAACTATTGCTCTCGGTGATCTTAACTTCAACATCATTATTACAAAATATGCAGATGGAGACAGCATCAGTGCATGGAAACTCGTGTTTACTGCAATGGCGAGGTCACAGAAAACGTTTCGATTTTAGACAGACTCAGCTAATCAAGTGCGATATTTCAGAGGTGCGTTATTTTTCTAGCGGACACTTGACGGACCGTGTTTGCAAGAGTAGTAACAAGTTCTAGCGGTTTTAAATTATCAGCGGTGTAATGTGTCCCAGGCCTGCACAAGATTAGATCTCAGGTGGCCCGGAGAGTGACGTAGAGACTATTAGATATATCCTATTGCCGAAATTATTGGTGCGCGAGCAAGGACGTCGAAGACGTCCCATGGAATTGGGCACGGATATCAAAATGGGGACTCGATTCTGGGTATGAGTAATGACCGGGAGTTTACAACGTATTAAAAAGTTTAAACTGACACTCGATAGTATTGGCATCATATATATCGCCTCTTGAGAGTAACCAGGCGTCATCTGCAATGCTAAAGCATTGCAGATGGCGCCTTGTTGCACAAAGGCACGATATCAAAACTTTAGAACCCAACTGCCGATTTCATTGCTTTGCCAGAGATCCCGGTATCGATGCACGGTCGGGAAAAGTTCTCGAGGTGTCTGAATACCCTCTGTCAGCATTAATTGTGGAATTGTTGCAATCACAGCGTATCGTTCTATCGGATGGGGACGTAAAATGGCTGTCCTCTGTGCGAAGAGACACACTCCGTGCAGGCAATCTGTATGGGTGATATACGATATCATCCGTGACAACATATAGACATCCGATAGTGTTTGTGAGTTATCGCGAATAATACCGTATTCATCGGTGTCGGTGTTTGCGAAAGAAATTTGAGCTATAAAAAAGGGTGGGTTGGGGGCATCTCCACCCCTGGATACTCCATGTTTGGCAACGAAGCTTATCGGTGAATTTATTGATGCAGGTGTAGAATACTCGCTTAGGAAGAAAATAACTTTCCAAAAAAAAACCCATCTGTGGTGACAACTTTAGAACCCCTAACAACACATATCAATAATGTTATGTACACTATTTTTAAATGCTTCGTTTTAATGAAATTGTAGTTCAGCTAATCGTTGCAACAATCTCCTATGGAACCATCTTTTAGTTTGTCTAAACAATATTCAGGCAATGAGTATTAATTTCCAACAAAGTCCATCAGGGTTGGAATATCGCTTTATTTTTCAACAGATGTGGTATATTCGATTGTCAACTTGAAGCAGCAGATTGCTGACGATTTTGAGTTTCGCTAGAAGATGATTTATTACATCAGCAATGTCGAAACAATTTGAGTCTCTGTACAGGCATCAGTGACGATGCATTTTATTTTCACAGACGACTCATCAATAATTTCTTCACATTTACAGAGTGTGGTGACGGGATTTACACGCCTCTCCATTGTTTTAAATGGATGCGTGTACCTATTTTGAACAAAAGCTTCAACTGTTTCACATCTGGTGGATTCGGGAAATCTCAGGGCCTTATATTTAAAAAAAACTCAAGTCAGATTTATGTCCTGAGTCTGAGTCTAGTTTTATTCAAGTTGGATAGTTAAAACACAAATGAAATTTCAAAATGGAACACAGACTCAAATCTTTACTCATGATCTTCAATATACTAGAAAGGCGGTAGGCCCACCCTTGCAACCCTGGGTTGCGAAGAGGAAGATGGGTCATCAAACATAAAATTAGCTACATCAAGTACGTGAATCTATTTTACATCTGTGGGTGGGTCGTAAAAACTTAAGGGCCTATATAAGTAATGAAATTTTGTTTATTTTGAAAATTCTCACCTCTGATATTCCTTCAATTCAAATTAAATATACACAAAATATACATCAAAATCAAGATTGAGATGTATAGAACACGAAACACGTCGACTGTAGGCACCACAGGTTCCTGGAAGTCTGCTGCCGTATTCGCACCAGAACTGATAATTTAATAATATTTTACAAAAACAACGTGTTGCCAAATGCGCTTTACATATCCAAGAACAAAGCTAGGGGATAAAAATTCTTCAAAACACGGCTACAGAACTGCATGGGAGAAAATTCCAAAGCCTTTGCTTTTGTTTACGTATGAGTGTACTTTCGATTTCCGGTCGACGTCATCGGACAGAAAAAGCATGTAACAACAACGCTGTCTAAAATCAAATAATGAAAAAGATAGCCTTCATACAGTATACTGTTATTAGATAGAGATTGCACAGTTGCCAAATTCAATACAAGGTATCATGTTACCTGTTGAAATTTCTTAGAATTACGATTTTGTTTTTTGATGGAAATTCGTGGTAACGAGTGATTTGCGCATGTCTGTCGAGCATGGAAACCATCTTCAATAAAAAATGCAGACAGTGTTGTCCTGTTCAAAAATGCAGACCTATCGCTGTATTCGAAAGTGTTTTGAATGCCTAGCTTTGTTCTTGGATATATGAAGCACATTTGGCCACAAGTTGTTCTGATGAAATATTATTTTATTCTCAGTTCTGGTGCGAATACGATAGCAGACTTCCAGGTACCAATGGTGCCTACAGTCGACTCTATGAGTTGATTACATACGTGTTTCGTGTTCTATACATCCCAACCTTCATTTTGATGTATACTTTGTGTATATTTCATTTGAATTTAAGGAATATGAGAGGTGAGAATTTCAAAATAAACAAAATTCCATTACTTGTATAGGCCCTTAATATATTGCACAGTCTTTTAGGGATGTATGATTAGTTTTTTTCTGATCTTCTTAAACTATAGGTAGTACACTTGGCTGTCGCTAACCAAGCGATTAATTTAGTTGCGCCTAATTTTATGCGTGCCTATTGAGAGGGTTGAAAAATGAAACTAAATCAAGGAACTATCGACTTTTATTGGAAAGAAACTCGAACTGTCGTTCAAACTTTGAGATCAGCTAATCTTTTACTTGAATTTTTGATTCAAAAGTCCAAAGAAGAGATTTGACGATTAGTGATTTTCCTGGTCGATTAATCGACCGTGATTATCGATTATAATAGAGTAACATCACCCCAGTGACCACTAAGGATGATTAACCCTTTGAACTCGTAAGATCGATTTTTCGGTCCAAGGCATAATATCGTCCCATTTTTATCTTTTTGTAAGAGGTCTATACACGGGGCATTGATGATAAAATAATAACTGCATCTACAGCCAGACGGCTGCAGACTGCAGTTATTATCCTGTCGTGCATACATATTGATATTGGACTGACCAATCTCAGTGTAAGTGTACACAAAGCGATACCATTCCAGGAAAGCAGGGTTCAAAGGGTTAATAGCACAGACATACCTGGAACAAAAACGAACATCTTGAATGGTCGGCGTTGGATTTCTGAATGTTTGCTTGTTGGTTAAGAGAGTCAGAGCAGCATTATCATTACCAACCCTGCTATTGTAATCCTGGTTGGAATGAGCAGGAAGGGGGCACACAGACGCTTTACTCGTTAATATATTATATGATTCAAGATTCTCTCGTCTGATTTATCTCTACTGCGGCATTCAAAGTGGAAGGAATGCTTAATGTTTGGCTCCATATTTAACAAATTTCGCCATCGAGCCAAAACATTGTTTCGTGCGATGGAGAAATTTGTAAAATAAATAACCCAAAATTGTGTACTATTCTCAAAAGGGCGGTGTGTTCAAGTTTTATGTACCAAAAGTGAGTAAAAATTCGCCGATCATTGGACTAAGGAAAATATTATTCCATTATGCCATGAGCGATAGTCGACTAATCGAATATTCGTGTCAGCTCTATTCCAGCATCGTGGATTTTTGAGTCTAAACTTCATTTGTTTTTAAAATGTGCTCCAGATGTCTATTTCGTACAAAGATCTCATTACTGCGTGACATGCGTCTGATTCAGAAAAAGACTTCGCTGTGAAGAGTTGTTAGATTTGATAAATATATTTGCTGGGAAGTTGTTGACAAAAGCACCAGGATGTACTTTAACATCAGCATCAAGTGAACAAACTTTTCGTGTGTCCATTCCTATTTGATGTGAAGATACTTCTAGTGCCTGCCTCCTCGTGGTAGCACATCAGCATCACATGAGGATACTTACTTTTCTTGACCACCCACAAAACAGCTGCTGAAACCGTGGTATAGAGCTCGCTGTCGTCCCATGATTGTGTGCAGTCTTAGTTTGACAATTTTCCTGTCAGACCTTTCACTAATGCCATTTTATTGTGACTGTCTGCGAGAAACATATCGTATTTTATTCAATCGAGGGAAGCCTTCTGCTCTCTACTAGATATTTTTATATTGAGGATACCATTTGTATTAACGCGCTGAGTACACCCTACAAATAGAATTTATGGCATGTACAGTGGAAACAGGAAAGCCTTTTGTTGCTACGGCTTTGCAATGAGGTTCAATGCATTTTCTTAAACGGGATGCTGCTACTTCTCCAGGTTCCCGTATTGTGGTATTTTTTGTGACCAATCACCATCGCATTTGAAATCACACAACAAGTTAGGTTGCCGTCAGTGCTGTTATCGTACAAGTCCAGTATTACAGAAAACGCCGATTTGCATTTGAAAGGGAACGCCATGATCTCACTCACATCTAGGTTGCGCTTATGCCATTTTATGGTGACTCTTGAAAAGACATTACGGCCAGCCTTATCCCTCCGCATGCTGCTGGCGGATATTCCTAACCTGGACACGATTTCTCTTGCCACTGATATATATGTCATCTTTGAAGGATTGACATCACTTAGTGCCTGTGAATACTAGACCTTTCAATGCAATTCATTTCTTTTGAGCATCACTCTCTTGAAATCCGCAGATCTACCACTCCAATTCTCTTGCTGAACATGACAATACCGTCTTCACCTTTTTTGCCCTATTAGCAGTTTCCACTTCATTAGCTATGGAACTTGACAGAATTTACTTCAGTCTGACATCCGCGAGGTATCCATGCGCTTTTGGGTTCGGAACATTGACAGTTCTCATTTTCGACCAAATGGGTAGGCAAACATGAATAATATGGCTTTTGAAATGCATAGTACGTTCAGTTTCTAGCTACCTCCGCGATGTGACCTAACAATTCCCAGCAACACTACGTGTATGTACAGAAAAGAGCCCCAAAATATAAGCATGGAACGTTGTCATCTTTAATATTTATCATCTTTTGAAAATTGAACGCAAACACCAATTTCTACACTGAATCAGGGAATGAATCTTCCGTAAAATTCGATGTGTCTTCCTAAAGTTTTCCCATGCACTCACGCTCTTATCACAACTAGTGTTTAGCCAAGTGAGAACGACAACAGTCAGAGTATAAGATGTAGATTATTTTATTATAGAAATGTCGACCAAGAAAGCTGGAAGCAGGAGGGAGATGCCCTTTCTTTTGGAAGCTCTTTCGCCAGAAGTGCATTTGTGGAAAAAAAGAACATTAGGAGAACTGTAAAGGAGAAGCCCACAAGTATTCGTTTCTAATGTATTTTATGTGTGCCAATGGGGGAGACGTATTAGGTATAATGGCAGAGTTTGGTCGATAATCATCAAACAAAGAAACTATACAATCGGCGGGGTGAGTTCTAAAGCATTGCAGACGTGACAATATTTCACTCAAATGCCGATATGTATATAATGTCAAAACTAATGTGTATCACATTACCATTAATGATACGTTGTAAACACGCCTGTCTTATATCATACCCAGAGTCGAGTGCCCTTTTTGATTCCCCTGTCCTTTCTTACCCGCGGGCACTCCCAGTGCCATCGATGTCGCCACTGTGACGTAATGGTATCTCGATAAAAAAGGAACGCGTTTTGTTGACCTCCAAGACATAAATCTGCCCATACTTCAAGGAGATGGCAGACATACAGCCAATTAGGCTATCTCCTTGAAATTTATGTATCTCAGAATCAAACCACTATGTTTATCGTCTATATCATTATTTTGTACTTTCCGCATTCTTTCTTATTAATTGTATATTTCGAATGGTACATTTATCATGGGATAAAACAATGATTGATTATTTGAAACCTGGTTCAGTTGTCCTATCTGCATAATATTTGACGGGAGGAAAGGACCGACCAGATAAAGGAGTATGTGTGGATTGGATTGGAGTGACCAGAAGGCCAGATAGGGGAGGGGGTGTAGGTATGTATATCAAGGAGGTATGCAGAGACATGGAGGTGGCTGGAAGTACGAAATGCAGTCACTAAGATTGTCAAAGCAGCCAGTACTGACGATATTCCCAGCGAGTTTTTAAAAAGAAGAGGGGGTGCATTATATGAGCATCATTCAGAACTATTTAACATGGCAATCATAAGGCAAGATGGCCCGTCAGACTGGAAGGAAAGCAGAGTAACATCCATACACAAAAATGGAGACAGGGAATGTTTAGATAATTACAGAGGGATACCTACCTGCCAGCAGCAATATTGCGAAGGTATTCTACAAGGTTCACTGGGGGAAATCCAGGATGCGGTCCGGAAATGGAGACCACTTGTTTCCTCTCTCCCAACTGATAGAAACAACAAAAGTCAATATGGGAAAGGTGACACAAGCATGTAGTCTGTGTGGAGGGGAGGGGGAGGGGACATATGGCAGAAACTTGAGAGCCTTGGATTCGGGGTAAGCTATGCCGGAATCATGAGAACACTGTACAAAGATGCACAGAGTGTATTTAACCTGGGAAAAATTTCAACAAAAAAGGGGCCCAATGGAGATAGGCCTTAAGAAGGGGTGGGTGCTTCTTCTCACTGATTCTGTTTGCATTGTACATAAAAGTTTTAGAGTTGATTGCAAGCGTAGAGGGGGTCACGTTGGAGAGGAAAAAATTGTTATTCTTTGCCGATAACATGGTTTTGTTACCCGAGAGTTACGAGGAACTACAAAAACTTTAGTGTTAGAAAAGTACGGGATAAATGGAGGCAACTTGAGCTGAACGAAAACAATAGCAAGATAATACTTGTGGGGGCGAAGGGTGGATGCATTGCGAAGGTGGAGAGTTGTTAAGTTTTCTATTGGTGAAGAGGAAAGCAAGGATATAAAAGTGTGGGAAACGGGACAATATGAATACTTTGAAGTGAATTATGTGTTACAGTTAGAGAGATATACAGACACCACAAAAATAAACACAAATATACTTAAGACAAAGGAGAAAAGGATACCCAAACCGTTAAAAGGACTTGGAAGAAATGGCATTAACAATGTGTTCGTTGGAAAAACCGTTTGGGAGAGGGTGGGATTACCAAGTATAACATATGGAACGGATGTGATCCCTCTAAATCAAACAGAAATGAGGAAATTGGAGACTCTACAAATTGATGCAGGTCGTTGTATAACCAGATGAAGTGACGTGACGCAGCCGCGCTGGAAGCGATCAGAAGAGAACTCTGGTGGATCCGGTAAAAGATAGGATAAATAGAGGAAAAGTATTCTGTCTGAATTATCTGTTAACCCCCCCCCTCCCCCCTCCCCGTCCAACCCAAACAACAGATGGTGTAAAAAGACGTTTCACCGTGTACGGAACTCTAGCAGCCAGACAGAGTGGTTAAGGTAAACGAGGGCGCTAATGGAAAATTACTCTATAGAGTTTAGTGGAACTAAGGCAGAGGGTAGCCTTGTTAGGGGAAGGGGGCGGAGGATTACAATAGAAACAGGCGAGCTGGAATTAGGACCAAGAGCTCTTTAGACGAGTTGTACAAAAAAGATACCCCAACTTTTGCGGAGTACCTACATGGATCTTATGGGGATGGGTGGGGGGTCTTTTTGTTCAAAGTGAGATCAAAGTCGCCGGAGTTGTGGGGGTGGGGGGGGGGGGGGGGGGGTCGAAAAGGCGAGGAAAAAGTGTGCCAAATCTGTAATTTAGGAGTAACGGAGGCCCTGGACATTTTAGAATGTCCCACATATTTGGTTTGTGGAACAACGCTCCTTAGAAAACTAAAGAAAAAATGGGATGAAAACATGAAGGATAATTCGTTGGGAAGGCTACCAGGGAAAGGGTCAATTTTAGTGTTAAAAAGATCGAGATAGCGCCGATGGGAGTAATTATGAAACACTTTTTGACTGAGTGCTGGAGATTAGGAGGGAGAGAGGGAATAATATCTTTTGGGGACTGGGTTACTGTAGCCCTCCTCGTTAGAGGACCGCAACAAATCAGCGGAAGGCCACAGAATTATTAGTTTTATAACTTGGTGTATTATTCCTCGGAGAAATGAGGCAAATGACCGCCGACATATTCATGACTTAATGGAGATAATATCTTTCCTAACCCCCATCATTAGAATTGTGCTTAACTATACACCCGTTGGTTGAATGGAAAGTCCCACTCCATACAATGTGAATGAAAGGAGTGTTATCATATGATACGGTAACAGGTTCTCAAGATAAATCTAAATCTGGGATCATTCCACTCTCTGATTAGCTCAGCTGCTTGGAAATAGAGGTTTTGACCTCGCGTATGTATTAATTTGAAACGCTATGGCCAAATCGATTCAACAGACACAAGACGTCTCCATAATTATCTTGTGAACCTTTTTGATAGTTCAAAGTGAAACCACCTTTGGGGTCTCAGTAGTTTAACAGTAAATGCACGAAAGTAAGATCTTACGCAAAACGTAAACTTGTTATGTGGGTGTCCAGCCCACCTACTACTTTTCCAGTATTTGTGTTTACACACTATAAAATCAGCTGGGTCAATAAACAAACCCAAATCAGCTGGCTTGAGTGAATTTGAACCCAACTGAGTTCATATTTACTCAACCCAGTTGATTTGATTTGGTTTTTTAACCCAATTTATTTTAGAGTGCATGCATGCACTAATCAGAAGATATATTCAATGCCGTCATATTATATACCATATTATTTTCAGACTTCGGTGGCAAGGCTTCTGTTGGTTTGTGCTTGTATGACTTGTTATCTTGAGCGTAAGTGTTAATTAAATAATGACCAATTTGGGCCACGGAACGTCCTAATAAAATAGGTTTCAAATTCCAAGCGTCACGACGAATACATGTATAATCCAGAATTAATTACCAGGAATTCTGAGTTTTGAGCTGAAGGCGTAATCAAGGCTGAGTAATGCACCGTCTGTATTATCGAGACATGTCTTCGACGAACGCATTATTTGATGGAGGGGAGACATCCGTTACTTTTTCCCAGTTCCTTATTGGACATTCGTTATCAACCGATAAAATAGTCCAACTACATCATCAAGTAACGGATGTGTAAAGCATTACTTATTCCCATATTCCCATTATTATAAGTAATGCTTGGCACGTCCGTTACTTGATGATTAGTTGGACTATTTTGCCAGTCAGGACTTGAGTCAACATGGTCGGGACAAACCAGGTTTACATCCCCACAATCGGTCATCTTCGAGACGCCTTGGTTCTATGCGCAGGTGCGTTGAACATTTCTGTAGCTGACATGATGCTTAGTCTTTTGATTACATACACTTAAACAACAGAACTGCGACGTATCTTTGATTTATCGATGAGTATATGTTTTAAATGTGTGTGTGGTTACCAAGTCATTACACATTTGGTAAAACGAGCTGATATTCCCATGCTTGTTTTTATGAGTTTCATTTTTTGATATGTCATATCAAGCTTGTCGGCACGCAATAGAGACAAACTTCTATGCATTAAAACATTCAAGTATTTTTCAAACCAATATTGAAGAAATGAGATATGTACATTTCACTGCGTTTCATATTCAATCGGTTTTTTGCTAAAAACGTATCAGATGCATTTCTTTTTAATTTTTCTCACATATTGTACTATACACATTCCAACAGCAAAACCTTCAAATGTGTGATGACCTACTAGATAGATAAATAGATAGTTTAATGACAATAACGTCCACATGAGACAGATGCCAGTAAATAATAACAATAAACAGTAAATAATAAACAATATAAAGATAACCATTACATTTTAGTGTACTCTATACATGTATATAATCAACACTCATTAGGTGAATCATTTCTTTTTCGAAAAAATTATCTAACGGTGTTGCAGATGACGTTGCATGTATCACTACTCTTGCTACTTATTATACATATGAATTTTTGTTTGTCGCTCATGTTTGCAAAGTTTTGATTTAGTTTCCCAATTTCCGCGAAATATAGTTTTCTGAGTTCAGTATATATTGGACATCTCATGATGAAATGTTCTTCTGTTTCGATTTTTGAATTACACTTTTTGCAAATCCTTTCATTAAGAGGTACTTTGGGTTGCTTGTGTCGCCCTTTCTCAATTTCCAATGAATGGCTACCAATTCGTAATTCACAGAAGTGTTTTCTCAAGTACATATCTTTAACATTCTTCAAATATGATTCTAATTCACAATCAGATTTAAATTCTCTATATGTTCTTACATTCGTTCTTTTCACTTGGTCTGTCGTCATCAAATATGTCTGCCATGAAATTAAAAATATTGTTATTCTCCAGTTTAGTGAGGATGTTATTTGCCATATACGAATGCGTATTATCGGTATTCATTATCTCGCTTATCATTGGTACAGTACGTGGACAGTGGATTGTAACTAAATCACCCGCGGAGTGGAGTTATCACCCAAATTATAATTTTCAAATTTTGTACATATCGACAAAAAATACAAGCAATGTTTCAGCCAATGGACCTCCGGGTTTAACCCGGAGGTCCATTGGCTGAAACTTTGCTTGTGCTTTTTATGCCTTGCAACAAATTTGCAATTATTGCTTGGGTGGAATCTCCACTCTGCGGGTGATTTAGAGATAATACACTCTCCACGTACTGTATATCGAATTTATCTGACAATTTCTCCGGGATGGTAAAATCACTGAAAAATGCCGCAACCTCGAATGCTAGCGATTCGTTATTAGTTGCAGTTTTGAAGTGTATTTAACAGCGCGAGTCAGTGATTCAATTACAGCTGAATATCTACTGAGTTCCGCGCGCACTGCATGATTCGACGACCTTCTATTTACACCTAATGCATACTTACAAAATTGATGGTGTACCGTTTCACATGGAACGCTATCAATTCTGTTTAAGTTCATCGTCGAAGCCCATATTTCACTACCATGCAACACGATAGGTTTGATTAGTTTATCAAATAATTTTACCCACGTTTCTATCGACGATATGTAATGTTCCCGCAAAGATTTTACCAAGGAAAATAATGCTTTCATGGCTTTACTAGCCAATTCCACTTCGGCCTTCTTGAACGACCCATTCACGGAAAGCTGTATACCCAAGTACGGATATGCATTGACGACAACAACACCAGTACCGCCTATTATGAATGATGGTGTTGCTTTGGGACATCCTTTGCGGAAAATCATGCATTTAGTTTTATCTGTATTTATAGCCAATTTATTTTTCTGTGAATGCGTGTGTAACGCATGTAAGCTGTTTTGTAAACCTTTTTTTTGAGATACCATGACCAAATCATCTGCAAACAGAATATGGTTTGCTAGTTTATTATCAATGGATACCGATGCCCACTTTCGATTGAATTCTTCTTTTATATCATCAATAAAAATTTTGAATAGCGTATGGATATCACACAGCCAGGTCTGACATCAATTTTTGATGCGGATGGGGGTCCAATTCCCTCCCTCGTTTGTGTAGCATAAGAGCTATTTTCATTCAATGATTGAATTGTTTTCAAAATAGACCCACTTACCCCCACTCTCTTTAGTTTCTGGAACAGCATACGTCGATTCAAGGTAATCAAATGCCTTACGAAAGTCGACAAATGAAACATACAGGTGGTTATTCTGGCGTGTGTATCTGTTAACCAATGTTTTCTTGATGAAAACACTATCAATGGTACTACGATTGTTTTAAAACCCAAACTGATTATTATCCCTTTTTCTTCTAAGATAGATACTTTTATTTAACAACATATAGTGTTACAACATTTACAAGGCGTACATAAAACAAAAGCTTGGAACACATGTACATTGTTGGGAGATGGCATAGCCAAAGAGGCTGTCTTCCTGCCATTCTAAAAAACATATAAGTCTTGAGTATTTTATTGAATAGTTTTCCAAAGGAGTTGCTCAGTGCAATAGCCCTATAGTTATTTGGATCATGACGACTCCCTTTTTGTGGGTGGGCTTAAGGACTGATTCACTCCATACCTTTGTATAATGTGATGATTTATATACAATATTAAAAGTTCGTGTTACTTCATCGACAACTGCCTTGAAAAGTTCGTTTCTTATTCTATCTTTTCCCAGAGACTTATCATTTGTCATCTCTTTTAATGCATAAAGAACTTTGCTTGGTGTAATGTCACTATCCTCGATACTATATTTTATCGTTGGTGGCTTGTCATTTGCCAATATACGTGCCTCGTTTTTGTGACCATCATTGCAGTATAAATTGTTGAAAAAATCCACCGATGTATCAGGAATGAGGTCATTGTAATCAGACATTTTACAGGCTCTCATGGTTTTAATCATATTCCAATACTGACACGCGTCTGATGTTTCTAAAGAGTTTATTTCTCGTTTAAATTTTGATTCTCTTTTATATCCCCTGTTGGCTTTAAAGACTTAACAGCAAGAGCTCTATCAAATGGGAAGTTTCGTATTTCCGTTGCTATCTTATTAATTTTTTCTTTAGTACCTTACAGTTATCATCAAACCACTGCCGTTTTCTTCTCGTTATTTTGTTATTAAATTTCACTCGTTTGATACCACGTGATTAACTGCCGTTATAATAGTTGTTAGTTTGTCTACTGCACACTCACTTCCCTTATCGTCATTCTGAAAAAGATTCCATGTTGAATTGTTTTATTTTTTTCTGAATATCATTGCTTTTAATTCCAGTTGTCGCTTTAACAGAACTTTCGGCTGTCTATTTTAGTGTTTATAGCGGTTTGTAATTTTTGTATTCTGTTTTGTTAATAGAAACTCCCGGTGATATGTAAACTGAGTGTAGTGCTAGTTGACAATGGTATGAGAAGTCATTTTGGCGACTTCACACAGAAATATGTAATCTGATAAATATCCGTTTGATGTGATAATATAGTCAACAACGCTATTACAATTATACTGATGACTAGTGAAATTCCCCAACCTACCACCGGTTGTTCTACAGTTAACTATACACGATGACGTTGTTTTGCACATAGAAATCTACACTGCCTACCAAACGAATTCACATGAACATCTAGACTCGCACGGAGTGTTACATCATCAAATTTATAAATTTGTGGTAACGAAGAATGATCGTCACCGCCATCTGCAACAAAAACAACTAATTCTTCAGTTCTTGCATTGAAATCACCACTTAGTATAACCATTACATTATTTTCTAGTCGAGCTTCCTATAATTCTATGTCAGTCAAAAAATATTTTCTTTTCAGTCATTATCTCTCCAATACGTTGAATTCGTCGTGGAATGTACACGGAGATGAAAATAACATTTTCTGTCAAATTACAGATTTCATCTTTAAATTCAACCCATAATGCCAAATCATGAATTTTATGAATCTTATGTAACCATTTATAGTACTTCGTACAATAATAACAGGCCACACCTCTCTTCGAATTTCAAAGGAGGCAATGACTCAATCCAGTACACTGATAACCTGGAATCTGGATGTCTGGTTTCTTGTTATGCCATGTTTCGGTTATCGTTATGAAATTCAGTGTCGTATATTTTAAACAATCCAAATTGTTAACCTTGTTAATGAATCCTTGCGCATTCCACGATGTGTATGCGGCCTTCTCTGGCGAGAGTGTATTCCGTTTTGCTGAAACAGGATTGTTTTCGTTCATATCTAACAATTGCAGTAACAATTAGATAATCGATTAAACAAAGAAATTCAATTGAGTCAAAATGCAACTATCCAGAGGATACTGTGGCATACAAGTATACTCATCTATACTTATATCGTCATATTCTAAATATTTTACATAGTCGATACCATATTAAAAGCTATATATAATTAAAAGAGAAAACATTTTCAATTAACGCACATGTAAATATTAAATTTCTTACACATATTATATCCACTGTTGTATAGAACAATTTAGAATAGATGAAATCGTAGATTCTGATCTCTAATAGGTCATTAATAAATTCTTTCGTGTTTCCGATTACAGGTATATTTGTCAATAGTCTCACCTGATCAAACTGAACTAAGCAGTCTTCTAAATATTCAGTTGTTATTTCTGGAAATTACTTTAAAGTGGACATAATAACACTGAGTTTATCTAATCATATTAGCTCTCCCAGATTGGACGCAATACCAATTTAGTTTCTGAAACGATAACTTAAAAAGGTGAGACCTACTGTGATTAAAATAATACTGGATAACCCCATTCGGTGTTAAAAAAGAAATAACTGCAGCAAAGTGAAGCTAGCGAATAACCGGTAAGAATATTCCAGGTCTTTCAAAATAACCTGTCATGAAATAAGTGCACCTGTCTGTGGGAAACTTCCATATTCACACTCCTGGCATCAATTGTGGTCTGTGACGAATCATGGAACTTGTTGGAAATGGTGTAGGCATATCTTTGTGGCCCATTAGAGTGGCATTGGAATTACGGAAGGTCTGTTCAGAATGCGTGACGTTGCAATTAAAACTGCCTCATCACTGGTATGCGTTTTGTGCTAACTTAAATAAAGATTCTGTTGGCATTGTGGACGTACTTAACCACCTTCAGACTGATATCGAAATATCAAATTTTAAAGCTGAAAATTGTTTTCTCATGATGCAACTAGGACCTTAACCCATTCAATCTTTCTTGTCAGAGCTCGTGAATGGTCAAAGAGTGGATCGGTTAAATTCCTAGGTACATTATAAATTGCAATTTGAAATTTCAGTCCTTTGATGTAAGTAGTTAGATGTTAATTAACTATCCGGAGAATATTTTTGTACTTGTAATTTTGCTAACCATGAAAGAGCGATAATGATCTATTCTCTCAGTATTAGGCGGGACTCCGTTCTTATATTCTATCTTTAATTTGTATAATTATCCTCCTTTCATTAGCGTCTGATACACTGTAAGTGGGATGGGTTCAGTTTGTTTCACGAAATATGTTCATCTCTGGTTAATTACACTTGACAATGAAGGCTAATACTGATCTTTCTGAACAATATTCTTATGACAGTCTTCCAAATGGTTCCGACTGTTTGCAGAATCTGCCCCTGGCTGTTGCTGAAAATGTGTTTCAGCAGTGCGATCTTAAAAATAGCTGATTTGAAATAACACATCTGTGTCTCTTCATTTCCCATAATCATCAACAACATCTTGTGCGGTGCATATACAGACCCACACTTATATTTGAATGGGTTAGCGATTACTGGACTCGAGCGAGTAGCCCATGGATACTACGATAGCCGTTAGGCTCGAGTGGTATCCCACTCACTCGACTCCAGTAATCGTTAACCCATTCAAACATAAGTGTGGTTCTGTATTTATTACACACTCAACCCTGCAAAAGAATTCACTGTAATTAGTCGCTAATTGAATTAAATAGTCGACAATTTGAACGGTTAAAAGGATTTTACTGAGAAACGGGCAATTTTGTCAGAGAACCAGTCTTGAGTCTTTGACCTTGTCACCTGTAGATTCATTTTATTCGCCACAAAATGTCTCTCCGAACACTCAAAACATCAAAATATTGCGTTCAACATCAGACATCAGAAATTATGAGCTCTGTAATGTGTTTCAAGGAGTGTGAGTGCAGGCATCATTATATCCAGATGATGGAAAATGTACAAGGATTTTAATCTAAATACGATGCGAACTGGTCACTCTGTTTACATTTCGTGCTTTTTAAACTGAAACTAAAGTAAAACTTGGCTTGACTGTGCATTTGGCCATCGTCATTTCTGTTCTGCATTGTAACACAATTTCACTCTGGGCGAGAAAAGACATTTTTTGTGCAATAATTAACTTCCGATCGTTAAGGATAACTGGGGCAGTTTGTGATTCCATTCTGGGTGAACTCAGCAGTCTTTGTAAGTTAGTACTTTATTTTTCAACATTATAAATTTCCCTTTCTGACTTGAAATTTAGCTTTTTTTTATTTTACCTTGATAACCTTTGTTTGAAATGAAACTGCACTCACAATAAAGGCTTTAGGTAGTCTACAAAAACTACATACAAAGTGGTGAACAAATTGTACGATAACTGCAAGAAAATGTCATATCTCTTGTCTCCACAAGTTTATACACCTTTACGACCTCCCCACACCCACCATCATCACTAACCAGACAGCATTTTCTCAAAAGCCCTCGAAATGAGAATACAAAAGTCTTTGTCAGAGGCTGAAAGAGAAAGAGGGTGTGGAGTTGTTTTCACCAGTAAGCTCCAACTTATTTTTGTTGATAATATTTTTAAAGATTGATCAATATTTTCATTATTTCGTACAACTATACTTCACCAGTTTGTTATCTGAACGGTTCTATCAACATGTTTGTCTTGCTATCTGGTTCAAAACAAAAATAATTCTTTATGTGTCTGGTCGTATATTTTGTCAATCTTAAATTTTGAATTATTTTGAATTTGCATTTAGTAAGTAGTTTTAAAACGAACTAATAGAATATGGCTAATGATAGGTATTTGGAGGACATTTTCTTGGGGATCATCCCGGATGGGGGCTGACCAATCAAACTGACCTGAAGTTTTGTTTTAAAATCAAAATGCAAGTCCTTACCTCGAATTTACCCTGGTAACACATGAAAATGTTCTGCCCATTGCCCTGATATTTGCCAAAAATACACCTCCCTCTGAACAATTTGTTCTGAAAATACCAATACCTTGACATGAAAACTGCAAAATTAACAGGTTGTTGGTGGAGGGGGTGAGAATGCAGAAAACCCCCATATAGGTGGCATTTGATTTAAGGTTTTTTTGTATGTATGTATGTATGTATGTATGTATGTATGTATGTATGTATGTATGTATGTATGTATGTATGTATGTATGTATGTATGTATGTATGTATGTAGTATGTATGTATGTATGTATGTATGTATGTATGTATGTATGTATGTATGTATATGTATGTATGTATGTATGTGTGTGTGTGTGTGTGTGTGTGTGTGTGTGTGTGTGTGTGTGTGTGTATTTATGTATGTATGTATGTATGTATGTATGTATGTATGTATGTATGTATGTATGTATGTATGTATGTATGTATGTATGTATGTATGTATGTATGTATGTATGTATTTTTTATTTGTATTTACCTCTCCTCTCCCTTTAAGACTATCCAGTAGTGGTAGATGAAAACATTTGTTTTCCCCAGTACAAACTACAGAAAGTCATATTTCAGCTTTACTACATTGGCACCCCCCCCCCCCCCCCCCCGAAAAAGCCCCCCTCCCCCCCCCCCTCCAAAAAAAAATACAAAACAACAAAAAAACGTTGTCCACAAACTCGTAAAAAAATCATTGGTTCCACAAATGTAAGCTACTGAGTTTGTCTTAAACCGGTCTTTTCATTCTTCCACATTATTTTCTTTCTTCAACTAGTGTGGCAATGGAGGGGGGGGGGGGGGGGTACCCAGCAACGGACGGGCAGTAAGGCCTACTACTGCTAATAAGGGTGGAATCGGTGATAGTTAATCAGTAACTGCATGTACTAGCTGTCAGACATCTGCAGGCACTGTCGGCGTGTCACAGTCGGTCTTTGAACGGGTGAAAGGAGAAAACCACCAAGCAGGTGCGAGCAACTGTCAGATTGTCCAGCCTCAAACTCTGGACAAGTAGAGATAACAGGCAAGGGCACTATCGACGTACCCCTTTGTCAGCAATCGGAATTAAGTGTCTTGCCCAAAGACACAACTCAGGATAAAACCCTCGAACTTTCGTGGGAGGTTCAATGCTTTAACTACCGAACTACCGCGTTTCCGACAAAAAGTGGAATGAGTTTATTGTGATTAAGATTTTCTTGTTCTACAAATTCAGTGAATAATGCCACTCGACCATCTTTTCATTGTTACTCAAGTAAATATTGCTTCATACACCCATCGAATATAGCAAATATTGTCAGTATCTACTCAAAATGAGGAATATTCCAGGAACGAAACCAGAGTAGTTTCCAAAGTAGAACCTCCTTGAACTCTTCTTCTCTCATCAGATCTCCTGTACAGGAGACCTGGTGATAGAAGATTTCAGTCGAACTCTTGATTTTGAGAACGTCTCGATAATTCCAAAATATCCAAATTTGTCCTTCTTAAATCGCATCATCGGGACGATTTCAAACCGAAACGATTTTGGAGTCTTCGCAGGGCTTTAACAGAAGTTACCGGTAGAGTGCCACTTCGGTAACTGTTCATATTGTTGCTACTATAGTTAATGTCCTTGTTAATAGCAATGCTCTTCGTTTGAGAGAAGGTAATCCAACTTTGTCTTTTCAGAGCAAAGTCGTTTACTATTTCGTTCATTTGTGTGTAAGTTTTCCAATTTCTAAAACATCGGGATCTCAAAAGATTGATTTCCGGATCTGTGGGGTGAATGAAATCTAGATGCCGTGGAAGTGGCTAAATGGAAATCATGTTTGAATGTGCATGTAATATTAGGTAAATAAAAAATTTAGAACCAGTGCAGTGTTCGAAATACTGGGGATGAATTAAACATTTACTATATTTTAAATTTTTAGAACAAAAGCTCCTTGATCTAATGAAAGATTTGGCCAAATAATAATAATATACACAAAGTAAGCATCAGTAAAGCAAATGATTGAAATTCGGTGTAACCCCCCTTGAACGAAAATAACGATACCAACAATCACAGGTTCAAGTGAAATATTGGTGGGTATTTACTTCGTTGTAAATGGAAGTGCACTCCATTTTTATACCCCCGCCCCCTCCCCTTAGCTGTTACTACAAAATGTTACCGAAGTAAAAACGATTTTACTTCAACACACAAAATATAAAAGAATCTATAAAAATATTTGTCGACTGCCACAATATTTTTTCAAATTCAGAGCAACAGGAGAAACACGTGTGAAACAAAACAATAGAACGCTTGAAAAAACTCCTGTAAAATTCGATGATTTGTCATGAAATTTACTGACTGAAATTTCGAATACATTTCACAAAAATCGAGGTTCTTGTTGCAGTCGGGAACGCCATTTGTAGTGATTTTGATACTGTGCTAACGGGTCGGATTCCTAGATATAAGTGCACCAAATTAACAAAGGAATTTGTGCTGTCATTTCCCGAGGCGCGTGAGGAAAATTTGACTGGTCTGCAAAACACTTCTGCTACCATAAAATACTAAGTCAAAAAAGAAAGTATAATAAACTTTGAGGAGCATTTTTTTAGTATTATCGATATTAATCCCAAACAAAGTATTGTAAATTCATATTTCGAGTCTTACTGTTGCCAGCGTCACGTCAGCACTTAGCAATTCAGACAGGGGGTGAAATGAAAAGTTCACACATGCAATCAATAGTGTGCATGTCCATCGTTTGCTTCTTGGATGGCAAGACATCGACGGCGCATGGACCTGATAAGTTTCTGGATATGCCACCCTGTGGTATTGCGTTCCACTCCTGCCTTTGAACATTACGTAAACCGCCTAACGTCTGAAGATCATGAAGTCGTACCCGACGGTCCACTTGATCCCAAAGATGCTAGATTGGCGACAAATCTGGCGAAAGTGGGGTCCAGGAGAGAAGTTCGATGCTCTGCTCCTCAATAAAGTCAAGACAGTTACGCGCCACGTGACCTCGGGCATTGTCTTGCTGGAATAACTGTAATTCGATGTTAGCGTTGAACAACAACAGCGTTAATAATTTCATCCCTATATCGCTGTCCATTCGGATTACCATCGATGAAGATCACCTGCGTTTGATGGTGCAAGGACATTCATGCCAAACCACTACACTACCCCCACCGAAACGGTCGCATTCCCGCACGCAAGCATCAGAAAACCGTTCTCCTCGTCGGCGATGCACTCTTGCCCTACTATCAGCGCGCCGTAGACAAAATCGTGATTCATCACTAAAAAGAACTGTGATCCAACGATGCTGAGTCCAGTGAACACGCTGACACACCCATTCCATTCTGACGGTACGATGACGTTGGGTAAGGATTGGTCCGTGGTATGGACGAATACTGCGGATGCCGTGTTCAGCGAGGCTGTTGCGGATAGTTTGTGCACTGATTCTATTGTTAGTTCTACCAGGAGTAATTAATTGCTGTTGTCCTCGTCGCCGGAAGGAAGCGATCCCGCAAGTTAGACGTCCTGATGTGTCGGTCTTTTGCAGGGGTCGTAACTCTTGGTCGACCTGAACAAGGTTGGTCGACAGTAGATCCAGTGGTTCTATACCTTCCAATCAGACGGTAAATACTGGCCACAGTGACTCCGAACTCAGCGGCGAGCTCATCTGGAGGTATCCCAGCCTCATGCATACCAATGGCACGCAACCTCTGATTTTCGGTTGACCGTGGCATTTTTTAAAATGACGGAAGACAAAAACTACCGTGTTTTCTCGATAACCCAGGCTCTCTAGCACAACATACCACAAAGAAAATCGTCGGTCAACCATTCAATTTGACATTCTCGATTAGCACGTGCTATTTTGAAATCCGTAGCAAAATTGTATGCAGTTGGGTGTATAACAACATGACATTAAACTCTTTACACGACTTCTTGTCCACAAACATGAAACATTAGAACTATTATATTTCATCCTTTATGCTATTTTTCACATTTGTTTCTATTATACTTTCTTTTTTGACTCAGTATAGTTATGTAAAGCGCGCCCACGTACCTGCGCCGAATGTTTTCTATAAACGTACTTTAAAACGTTTTGAATGCTTTTCGTGAACAGACATCCCGTCGAACTTTGAAGATGAATGGGTTTTGTAAATGAGATTTTTGAATGCTGCATAATTGTTTCTCAAGTTTGACGTTCCTGTTGGCGATCGCCAATTTCTGCTGAAAAAATGTTTTATCTCCACCACACTCACTCTTCTCCTTCTTGAGAGAGTGAGTTTTACCTATTGACTGAATTTTTTGTAAAGCATATCGAAAAAGTTAGATCCTCTTGACACCAAATGACAATGCGTAAACACTTTTATCGATCTGTTATGTACGAGAAACATACAGTCCGGCATAAATACCGACAAACTAATTTATTATTACTTTTACCTTGCACGACTATTAGAGGATACTTGGAAAACAAATTCTTTCTATTTTCATGCCTCAAAACATAGCTTAAGACATTTCAATATTACTGTCGTATCTAAGTAGTAACAGCATATAGCTCCGCCCATAGTTGTGGTGCACACAACAAAAGGTATCGTCTTTTTTACACACCGAATGCTTTCTGTGAACAGACGTCAAATCGACTGTAAGTGCTTAACATGTTTTACAAATGCGATTCTTGGATGCTCTACAAGGGTTTCATAAGTTTCTCATTACTGTTAATAATCGCACAAACAGAAAAAGTGACCATTTACAGTACATGCCATTCAAGGCGGCTTCAAGGAACAATTGTTGATACCGTTTTGGTTAGAAGTAAACTTCACTGTGCCCAGAAATGCAGCCAAACGGGTGGATGCTTTGCGGCTAATTATCTCGAAGAAGGACAAAATCGATTTTGTGAATTTCTTAATGGAACAGGTGGTGATTGTACAACACACCCCATTGATTCGAAGAGTGTTGGTATGGCAGTGGTAAGTAAGCGGACCCCCCCCCCCCCCCAAAAAAAAAAAAAAATAGAACGAAAATAAATCCTTTATTTATCTTCACAAAAGTAGTTTACTCCCAACCAGATATGTTGTTTTTCAAATGTTATTAATCAAGCACTGGCGACTAGATAGGAAGATATTTTTTTCTGCTGGAGGTGAGCTATTCTTTAGCAGGACGTGTGTCCTTGGAAGTAGGCTATATAACTGTAATTGATTGGTAATTGGGCTGCGGTAGCGATATATCATGTAATGCTAAAGCACCCTTGAACACCTTTGTCTCAGCAATCGCCAGAAGTTAACAGACTAGCATAGAATTTGATGTGGTGTCACCGACACAAGGTTAAGGTTGGTCATGTCCATTCCCTTGTATTGTTTTTTTTTTCTAGGTTCTTTCGAAAAAATCCAATTGATACCGTCCGGTTTGTTGTTTTCAAAATGGATAAAATATTTTTATTCCCTGATAAATTGATGTTATGTGACAAGTTGTTTGGACGACCACTCTGAGCCCTTTCGAGCAGCGTATCGCACAATTAAATGTAATACATCTGGTATTAACAAAACTAGAAAAGGCCTATAGACTTTATGGCGCTCATTTCGCATAGGAACTGAAACAGTTTCAGTTTTAAATCTTTGAACGATTTCCGATTTTTAAAACATTGTTATAAGTTTATTCTGCATAATTTGCTAGAATCATGACGGCATTTGGAAATTTATCTTTCATGTTTCTTTGCCTCATATAGTGTCTACGATGAAGTACAAGTGACACGATTTTGTTGTTCTAAATAGACGATAATGTATGGGGTAATTTCCGGAACAATTTTCAGTCGAGACTGCCATATAAGAAGCTGTTAATCCTTTACCTCTCATGAAAAGCAGACGACACTTGCAAACAAAATACTTGAATAACTAATTTTTTTTCATTTTTTGTCTCAAAAACATAGGTTATGACCCCTCATTGGAACGAGCTCGATGAGCTCGTTCCAAAGAGGGGTCATAACCTATGTTTTTGAGACAAAAAATGAAAAAATAATGAAAATTAATTCGCGAATTTTGTGAATAGCGCTGGCCGGTTTTGGCCGTTACGTTGGGTAAATGGTTAACATATCATTCAAGAAGAGAATAATATGTGGTGGTTGACAGTCTTTTATTTGATATTGTCCGCGACAGAGTGCCTCTGCCATGAAGAGGTACAACTCGGTTCACATGAAGTCCTGATGTTATATTAAGATAGCACTGTAGTCAGGCATTCTGATACATGGACCAATATTTTAAAATTATTTGTCTTTTGAATCACTGACTCACAAACTTTCAAATTATACTCGGGGCATATTTGTCTTGGTGAGTTGATATTTTGTGTTTTTCTTTCGCGTCTTTAGTCTTCTTATTATTATGTTTGGAATGACACTTGGGTCGATATTTTATCTCTGTGGGAAATGCGAAACATATATCGTTTCTTATTGAACTACTGGTCCAACCTCTCAGATACCCAACACGTCAGCTTGTCCGAACGTGCAGAGATGCTCGTTTTAAACGCCGGGATAATTTTCCGAATAATAGATGGTTCAGGGATGTATAGTTCTGCCTAATGGGAAAAGGTTCGCGGATGCTCATAACATTGCAGAAGCACAAACTTTTCAAGCCGCACTTATGTTGAAACAAATGAATCTACAAAAGTGCAATATCATTGATTTTCAGTCTGACACGAGGTGACCCTGGCTATCGAACGTGTCGTTAAACCCCAATAAATAAATAAACTGATATTCAGATCTTGACGAGTGTGATGAGATGTGTTAACAAAGTATGTGTGTATGTAAAATCGAGAGTGGTGTCTGGTAAATAAACTACAACTACTGACAGAAATGGTGACGTCATTTCGTGCCTCGCCAAGTTTTATAATCGTTTATCAGCAAATGTTTGAAATCATATCCGCTCATCTCTATTTCATGTTCATGCTACAGCCTGGTCATGGTATGATCTTATTTCTTCTACACCAACCACCATCCAACCCGAAAACTCGCTTGGTTATGAAGAAGATGATTGAAGTAGAAAACACATATCGAACCGACTAAAACTGGAATTTACTTCAGCTAAATTTGTTTATAGTTGCAGATAATTTATTACAAGAGTGCTCTATATTGATATATTTGTCTACTCACGGTTATTTAGTGTGTAATCGTATAGAATGCCCGTGGACAAAAGAGGAGGGGCACATGCCCTTTCACACCCAACTCACCGGAATCCATGGTTCCACAACATTTGTGTATAGACTGAACCTTAAATCTTGACCTGTTGAGTAATTGTTGTTTTTCATAAAATCTATTCATGGCTGATGTGAACCAGCAATGTGTAGATTTGATGAAAAATTCCTGAAAAATTTGCCTAAAAAACATTGCATGAAACATCTATGAATTAGCAGAGGAGATTTTGATTGAATATCCACAACTTTTACTCATTTTTATTGCACGCGATTCCATATCCTGGGTGGGAGTATCCACCAGCAGCGTGCAAGAAGTTAAGAATTTCCTTTCTGATGATTCCATTTCTCTACTTCTGTCATTAATCTTACAGATTTGTAACGGTAAGATTATGTTTGATTTAGAAAATTGTTCAAATTTTGCTATTCGGGTTCGTAATGGTTAGATATTTTGAACCGGTGGCTATTGTTGATATCTCTGACAAATCTTTCTGTTAACCACTGTGTCAAGTACTTTCGAAATGAAGATTTACAGGTTCGTTCATATCAGCTCCCCGGATGATATTTTGCATGATACATTGATCGGGCAGTTTTCCGCGAGGTGATGTGTCGAGCATGGATACGCTTCTGACTGAATGCCGACATTATCAATGTAAACACAGTATGTGTCGTCCCTATGAGTGGAATGATTCATTATCCACTCAAAAACTTGTTTATTGTCTCTTTAACACCATTCTACAAATTGCGGCAAGGGGGTTAACCAATTCAGTCTTGTTTGACAGAGCTCAATATGAGCTGTCACACAATATCACGCAATATCGAATTTATTAAACTCTTAGTTGCACTGACTCTTTACCTAACACGAAACGCATACGCCACCTGCAAACAAAATTCTTGAATAACTAATTATTTTTCATTTTTGTCTTAAAAACATAGGTTATGACCCTTGTTGGATCGAGCTCGACTAGCTCGTTCCAACGAGGGGTCATAACTATGTTTTTGAGACAAAAAATGAAAAAATAATAAAAATTAATCGGCGATTTTTGAGAATTGCTCTGGATTTTTGGCCATTACGTTGGGTAAAGGGTTAATCATACAACTAGGAGTTCAATCAAACCAATCTTGTTTGAGCTGTGTAAAATAATAATGAATTCGGTAAACTCGTAAATGCATGATGGGAAAAAAAATCAGCTTGATATTTTGAAATACATTAATTTCAAGAAGGAAATATTGGCTAATTGCATTATTGTGGATGGAGTCTTTTTCAGTGGTGTACGGCATAGTAACAGAGCGAAATCATGTTACCCCATTACGCAATGAATTAAGTGGAGAACTCATAATATGGGCTGTGTACGCAGGCCATGAAATGCCTTTTAATTTACTCTGGGTTGCATGTACTGAAACCAGCGTTTTTCATTAATTCTTTGCATTTTTAACGCCCCTGTACAATTTTTAAAAACAAAATGAACTTCAATGAACGAAAACGTCCTGACTCAGCCCAGAAGTAGCCATTTTGAAAGTTTTCAAACTACAAATCACGACATACATTCCCCCTGGTTACATGATGATAAAATGCAGATGGATAATGTCATCGAGAAGTATCATAGCAATAAAAAAGATCCTGATACGTGTGGTGGATATGATTTATTTGTTGCTTATTCTCTTTTCAGAAAGATCTGAATACAGAGGTACAGGCATGCGACCCAGTCAAAGGTGACGTCAGAATATCAGTATTGATTGTAGCAATCGTGCAGCTTTTAGATGTAGTTATAGTAGTTGTAGAAGTTGTGCGTGAAGGATATTAGTTCAAAAAGGTAGAAGTAAAGTTTCAACCAGTAGACTTTCTCCTATTCCCTACATATTACCTACATCTCTTTTGTATATGCTAACTTCTATAGTTGCTTCTACTTTACAATGTGAGGCTCGTCGAATCAAGACGTTTTGATAGAATCTAATCTCGACTGGAATCAGACAGAGCAGTTCAGGTCAAACCGAACCTCGAATCGAACGCAATTCCGCTGATCGCATCTGTGGTGCATGATGCGGGTTACCGGGAATTATCTCCCCATGTATGCTTGGTGGTATTTATTTCAGGATATGTGCACTAGGATAATTGCGTACCACCGTACGTCTTTCTTGGAGCTATTTGGTTGGCTTTATGTGGGTTATTGCGTACCGTTGCGCGTCAGTATGAAGCCAACTAGTTGGTTCTATACGGGTTATCACATAAGGCTGCAAGTCCATATGAAGGCAATTTGTTGGCATAATATGGTTTATTGCGAACAGTCACACAGCCATAACAACCCAGTTGGTTGACATTATATGTGTTATTGCATACCATCGCATGTCTTTTTGAAGCCAATCGGCAGGCTTTACATGGTTTATTGCGTACCGCCGGGTATCGATATGAGGCCAGCTCGAGGGTTTTACATGGATTATTGCATACCATCGCACGCCCATATGAAGTCAAGTAGTTGGCTTTATATGGGCTATCGTGTATCGTCGTAGGTGCATATGAAGCCAATTAGTTTGGCTATTGCGCAATATATGGCCCATTACATACCGTCGCACGTCTATATGAGACCCACTAGTTGACACAGCAAGAATGTGAGGCGGTACGCTGCAGCCTTGCACATATACCCTGTGCTGAATACTATTAGGTATATCAGGACGATGCATCAATCTTCAGCATTCACTTAGAATGTTGCAGAGATTTGTATTGTTCCGAATAAGCTACTGATTTCAAATCGAATCGAATTAGTGAGAAGATTGCGAATCAAATGGAATTAAATAGAATCAAATCGCGAAACCTCTCTCTATCACAATAGGTCATAACAGACAAAGCTTTCTAAAGTTTATTAATATTTTTAATTTATTTTTTTTATTTTATTTTCTGTTTGTTTTGTTGTTTTTGTGCACGTACAGTTATTATTTGGGCGTAAGCCGCAGTACCTCACTCCCACTCTTCTGTATTTTACGAATTGCCTGCAGACACGTTTGTATCACATTGCCTAACTTTCAAAATAACTTAATATTCCTTCATTGCCCAGCTACGCAATTCTTCTTTTCTGTTTTTCTTTTACCTAACATGCCAGCGAAAATCTTTTCGAACTTTTTCATTTACATTTTAATCCTTCAGACCCTGATAATATCTTCTACCCAGATTTACTATTTGTTGTTAGGCCAATTAATATTTTCAACGTGCAGCCGCAAAACCCAATATATCGATTGGCCTAACCAAACATTCACACCGACACTGTGGTTCAAAAACAAAGAAGCCGTAAATCAAGTGTTAAAAACGTACTAACATAGATAAAGCCTCCACGACCTTTTGTCAAAATACTGAGAGAAAAATGTATCCAACAGCCAAAACTATTACTCACCTTTTCTATTTTATTTTGTTTAATTCTAAGAAACCCAATAATCTGAGGGACAGTCATTTTTTTATTAATATAGCGACAGTAAATCCTATTACTGGGAGTTTTACTCGTTTGAAGCAGTGGCAGCAGCATTGTGAGACAAGAACACTTTCAATAGGTGTTGTGACCACAGGTTTTCCATCGTTCAAGGACTCATTGAAATAATTGTTTTATTGACCCTCAGAAGCCGCGAGAGCATTTTGCCGACCCAGGAACACGATACGCACAACTTCATTAAATGGGACAGCTACTGACTTAATGTTAAATGAATGTAGGTAGACCAAGGCTTATAGCGCCCCACCGCCAAGATGTCAACGATGCAGAAACTTTACTATTAGTGACCAATCAGCATTCCAGCATTCTAGTTGTATATAGATCTGTGTGTCATGGGCATCCAGTGTGGGTTAATACCAACAAAGTGCCGCGATCTAGAGATCTAAGATCAAATTTCAAATTTTAGCTTTCTTTGGCCAAGCAGATTGGACAAACCCTTATATTCTGCAATCATGTCTACAGATTTGACTTTAGGAAATAATGGGCGGAAGTAGGATTCCTCCTTCCAAAACACGCTCAGATATTGTTCCACGGGACCCGAGGTAGTGTCGAATTTGTATGTCTTGCAAAACCTTCGTCTGAGGCATCCCCAACAGCTTTTCTGGATAGTTGTTACGCCCACTTTTGAAGTAACTGACCACTTCTGTAGTAGCTCACCACTTGTGAAGTAAAATCAACCACTTTTGAAGTAGCTCACCACTTTTGTAGTAACCATCGCCCACTTTTGAAGTAAAATGATGCCTCCGCTTTTGCAGTAACCAAAGTAAAAAATCAAAGCCACCACTTTTGTAGTCATATTTTGACCTCTTTTGAAGTAAAACGATTTCCCGTTTCTTATGGACGCGGGACTTAGAAAAATTTGACCCAAATGTTTTCATTTCATTTTTGTTTGCACGAAACGATCAGAATTTCATCAGTTTTGTTTTTTTACCTACCCCCGCACCCCACCCCCTTGCTTTTATGCTCCCGATAGCATCTTAAATCCCGATTGTCCGGACATCCGCCCGTCCGGGTCAGCTTCTTCCGAAAGGAAGATGAACCAAGAAATCATGAGGACTTCACCTAAAAAGCTAGATTCCAGCCATCGTTTTTGACGGTATGCAATGGTCCAGAGAGAGAGAGAGAGAGAGAGAGAGAGAGAGAGAGAGAGAGAGAGAGAGAGAGAGAGAGAGAGAGAGAGAGAAAGAGAGAGAGAGAGAGAGAGAGAGAGAGAGAGAGAGAGATTTCTCAAACGTTCTGCACCTACTCGATGTTTTTTAATGTACTGCTGACTAATAGTTTTGTTCATTCTTGTCTTAGTTCTATATATATACAAATTAGTTCTATTACCAAATGTTTTTTTTTTGCAATGTGTTAACTTGGGAATGAAATCCGGCCCAGGAAACACGGGATGGTCAGTAATTGATGCTCGTGCGTCACGTCGTGCATCTGTAGATCTATATGAATGGCATTCCTAGCAATTTCTGACCTAGGTCGGGTCCACAACACTCCTCCTCATGAAAGAGAATGTCGTGTATCTGGGGCGGGAGGGGGTGGGTGGGGGTGGGGGGGGGGGGGCAAGTGATGTTGGTTGGAAGCTGTTATGATTTCCCTGGGAGTAATATTTCAGAAAATAAAATAATCTGTCAGAAATGCAACCAATTTTCCCATTATACTTAAACAAGGAAACCAGAAAATTTCTGACTGAATGGGCTGAAGTGCTATGAATGGAAATCTCAGATTTACATTCAAATACAACGAAAACTATAGGATAGATATCCACTTGTCAACTTCAATTGACACACAATGGCATCACATTCTATTTTTCAACAAAATAGGAGATATATATTTCAATATTTGCAACTTATGGAACAACAGAAACTCAGAATAAACTGAGAATCAAAGGACACATGTTTTTGAACAGCATATCTATTTCGTATCATTTCACTGATTCTACATAACACATTAAGGGTATATTTACACTCACCAAACAGTGGTTTTAAAGTTTTACGAAATTTAGAATGTATAGTAGAGAGCATCATCAAAATATTTGGGTAGATTAAGCGCCATTCCTGTTTACAGGAAGAATATTACTCAGTGTACTTCCACCCCACCAAACTCCACCCTAACAAATCCCACCCCACAATTCACTGACCAAAAATTCCGTCACAATATCACAAGTTACGACGGAGCAACCTGCTGTAAACACATAACAAGGAGACACTGCCTATTGGTATATAGTACCGACTTCAATTCTACAGAAGCCAAGCCGAATCTCATACTTAATGCACTACTTAGATCCATCGGCCGTACTCTCCAACCATAACCTCTTCAATGCAAGTTTCATAAAAATCCGTCCAATAATTTTATTCCAGGTATGGGCTTCTGTAGCCTAATCAAATCGTATTTGACAAGTGCCACAGCAAATATACATATGTGCTCTGATAGGTGCAAACTGCTTAACCTGCGATTATGCACCAGTTGTTTGCTGTGGGACTTGTTAAAATATATTTATGTAATATCAGGCTTGTCCACACAAATTCAAACTCCCATATATTGCAAATTTATATAGGGGCGATGTCTTATGAAATTTCAATTGGCATGACTAGGGGCAGAGGCCAACTATAGAAGAAAACATTTTTGCGGATAGCAATCCTTTAGGTGAAAGCAATACTCTTATGCAGGGAATGGACTGTTTGTAGTTACATATCTTACCATCCCATATTGCCATTAGTTTCCCAAGATGTCTTGTTATACTAGACTTATATTTGGGGCTTCCCAGAATGAAATATTCCAGGGTCTCCGTTTCACCTAAGTTACACATTTGGCACATACTTTCCTCGCATTTTTCGATTCTCCCCGAGCTCCAGTGACTTGGATCTCACTTTAAACGACAATACCCGTTAGTGCAATCATATATTTGAAATACACGTCTGTTGCTGACCTTTGTTTATATTTGTAGCATGTTGTACTACGAAATAAATCATTCATTCATACCCCCCCCCCTACCCCCGCCAAACGATCCATCCAGGCACGCATCAAAAGCTGGCACATATTTTTGTTACACATCCATTAAACATCAAACCCTTGTATTTAACGGAATCACCGTTGTGACATAAATATTTCTGTATTTAACTGGTGCTGTCCAATTCAAAACTGTTTTCCCGCACCGTTTTGACAAGTTCCTCAACCTTCGAGTTTTTCTTTACGCTTCGAAAAGTTTTCAAATTTCGTCAAACAATTATCGATCGTCTGTCGCGTAGTGTGAAAATGAAGTCGGCGCACAAAAAAATAAGTTAACGAAGAATTAGATAATATTAAAATTACAACCATTTCTAACACAACATTAACCCCATCCCGTGGCCGTGGCAGTGTCGTCTGTGGATCACGTTATATCTAAATTAGAGAGAGTGGAGGTCGGGTGGTCTCTGGTGCTAGATGTTCCGGGATCCATCTCTGGTCGGGGAAAGTTTTCGAGGTGTCCGAAAACTCTCTGTCAGCATCAATTGTGGGGTTGATGCTGTCATCCCCAATCGTCCAACCTGGTGGGGATATAAAATGGATGTTCTCTGTTCGGAGAGAGCCACACTCCGTGAAGGCTAAAGATTCCTTCGCGGTATTCGAGAAGAGCGAGGCTACGAAGATTCCGCTACGAAGGTCATCCCACACACCTGCACCATTGGGCAAAGGAAAGGCGTTAATAAATGTTGCATAACTTGTTCGTCAATCTTTCTAAAACAGATAAGATTAAATTAAAACAACTTTATTTTCGTCGAGGGATTTTTCCAAATGGATAGTGATTCACTGACTTTAGATAACTTTAATCTGACTAAGAGTGATGGAGAATGTGAGAAGTGGACATTTGAGATTATTGATAAATATGTTTTTCGATTTTGAGATGGAAGACGTTGAAAAGTCTACTAAGACTGGTAACAGAAATTGTGCCACTGCCACGGAAACCGTTCACACCGTCAATCTATCTCCCCCAGTAAACGCAAATGTCCGTACTTGATCCAGTACTGTTCGTAAAGCAGAGCTACGTGAAGTACTAATAGCGCCATTGGAAACAGGTCTCCAAATTCCAAGGTACAAAAACATTTTTTCAGATAATCTCTGTCTGAGGTGTGGTGATTTCATACTTAGGTTGACAATCGAATCTTGAATTAGCTTTATCTTAATAAAATACTCGCAGAATTGATTTGCCAACTCAGATGGATTGTCATACGATGGTAGTGTAGTAACTTCTTTTTCATTACAATGTGGTGCTTTACTGTACTGTGCATCGAAGAGTTTTTTCCTGTCACCATAGCCGCGGTCAATTCGTTGCATGTAGAAAGATTTTCATGCAAATTTATGTTTTGCCGAAAATTTGTTACGGAGTTAATGGTAAGCAGACTCATTTTCTCGAGATCTTGATCTATTACGTTCCAGTAGTCTCATTTCTGCTGCCGTGCACATTAGGTTATTAGTAAACCATGGTCGTGTCGGTCGAATCAGGATTTTTTTAGTTTGTAAGGCGCTTGGTGATCAAGCAGTTGCGATAGTGCAGTGTTGTAGCAAATCACTACCCCATCCGTAAGATCAATTCATTGCTTAATATGGAGATCAGAGTTTCCAGTAGCATCCGCCCGCCTTTCGGCTAATCCATGTCAGACTTGCTGCCTTTTCAATAAGAGGCTATTATCCGTGTTAATGGTGGCCTTGTCACGTTCAGTCTAGATTCCTCAAACGAATGACGAGAAAGTTCATTTGAGATTATCGCTGTTGTAAGCTGAAAGTCTCGATAACCTTGATAATGATGAGATCCAGAACAGGTCCCGAATGGCGAGTGGGAAACAAAGCGTGCTTTTTCATTCCGAAAGTTTTCTTGGCGTTATTGTTAGGGCGTTTATCGACATGGATGTGGAAATCACAATCTTTCGGTATAAATAGTGGGTGGCGATACACAGTCAGAAAATTCTTTAAAATTTACCTTGTTTGAAACTATATGATTCGTATAGTAATGTGGGCTGTATGTACCAATAACCTTGGTACTAATGATCACCCATTTTAAACTCATTCCGCAAATTCAAAGTATTTTTGTTTGGTGATGATCAGCTGGCGTTACGTTGATAATATCACAAGCGAGCAAACCAATTCCACGAGCATTTCTATTTGATAATCCGAGGACAATTTTGTAATGCAAAACCATCTGCAGAAATACCGGATACAATTACATACTCGAGTTCCTTCCACCATGTTTCAAACAAATATCAATTCGATTGCCCCTTACAAGATCCACACTGTCTGATGCCGTGTGCCTTATTCCTTACAGATCTGGCATTTACAGTTAGACATCCACGTAGCTAGTAGGTGGTGTGTAATTTGAGTCCTTTTGAATTTGTTTCCGTTGTCCGAATTCACAGCAAAAATATTTAGTTAATATTTTTGTCTTTCCTGAAATGCAACGAGATTATGTTGCTGGACTTTTCTTAGTTAGTTTTTGGTTTTCAAGCAACACTCATGTTTTACAATTCTTGCTCTATTGGTCGATTCGAAGATATTACCCTTTGGCTTGCAATTATTGATGGTCATTGGTTTACTTGTGGCATGCAGTTCATCTGTTGTGTAAGTAATTAAATGTATTTTGTTGGTAGACTCAATCAAGAGTAATAACAAAGACTAATATCAGCAGGTGAGAGCAATGCTCAACTATATCACGAGTGAAAACATGGCATGTTTAATCCTTTACCCAACGTAACGGCCAAAACCGGCCAGCGCTATTCTCGAAAATCGCTAATTAATTTTCATTATTTTTTGTCTCAAAAACATAGGTTATGACACCTCATTGGAACGAGCTCGTCGAGCTCGTTCCAAAGAGGGGTCATAACCTATGTTTTTGAGACACAAAATGAAAAAAAATATTTATTCAAGAAGTTTTTTTACAAGTGTCGTCTGCTTTTCGTGTAAGGAAAATGGTTAACCCTTTGGGCCCTGATAGTATATGGCATACCTCTTCAGAGCCATCAACTGGTAGAGTCTATATTCATTACTTGGGAAAAGACCCATCAATATTACCAACATGCAGCCGTGGGGCTGGACGTTGAATATCTTGATTGGTCCACCACACAAATTCACTGAACAACTATCTGCTTCATTAATTCAGGTAGCATCACGATTCTGGACCGGCAAACGGTCTTTCGGGTTCAAAGCATTGAACTGTCAGTGCATAGTGGCCTGTGGGTAATTAATTAATATTTGAATACAGCAAGAGCGCTACAGAGTAGACATGTGGATAATGGGTGACACAAAGGAGAGGGTTAGTACGCTTATCGGAGAGATTGGACAGTTCTTTTCTGGGTTTTGGAAGGAGAGACGATGTCTGGGGATAGGGAGCACATTAATGTCTCCGCAAATCAGCGACGAGCCAAAGTGTTATTATTACATATGAAATGGATATGCCCAAAGGAGTTCCAAGTTTTCTTCCAAAAGTAATAAAACACAACTTATTGGCTGACAATAAATCACAAATTCAGCTTTCAAAACCTTGGATCCATTTGCATAACATTTTGAAAGTCTTCGACTAAAAGATGGTCTTTAGAAACAAACAATAGATCAGAAGCTCAGTAAAATGTGACCGCACATGGTGGCACTATAAATGCATCTAAAATGTCATTGTGAGTTAGAACATTGATAAGCTTCTGAACATCTACGGTCGCGATTTGCAAGAAATTTCTAAAATCAATCATGCTTTCATTTGAAAATCTCCCGCTCGTTGTGGGTTCGTCACTCTCAGTATGTTAAGGATAAGCGGCAATGAAGAATTTTATAAAATAATCTATGGGGTATGTTATAATGATGCCTGCTGTGAGGCAGGCAGGATTTTCTTGACGAAGATGTAAACAGTAGCTGAAGTCTTGAAAGTTGAAATACATGGTCGCCTCTAAGGCGGTATGCGGGTAGGTGTGGGGTCATTTTTTCCATTCGGGACATTTTCATCTGAAGCGGAGTCTGAGGTGTCGATTCTCTCTTTTTATTATGGTAATCGTGTTCTTTCTGAAAAGATAAGATTTGATGCTAAGACGTGCGCACACACTCTTCAAATGGCGGTCTCTTGTATCTGATCCCAAACGTCTCCCATTTGTTAAACCGCTTGTTCACCTTCCACGTTTCTCAGTCAACATGTGCCCGGATAATATGTTGGTAACCACGATCGTCAGTTGTGCCAAAAACCTTCTAAACTCTTCCCAGGAAAACATCGCGCCGAGTAATGCCGCTGGTGTCAAATGAACTGATGGACGTATTTGACGACCGACCGTGTTTGCAGCACGAATTTCCAGGTTTAAGCTTAAAATTCTAAACCGTACACCAAAAAAAATAACTAAAAAGTAACCGATTGTAAAACCAGTTTCAAAGGTACACGAGGGTGATGTGAGAAAATCTTGTTTTCCTCTACACGAATATGAAGCTCATTTCTAAAATAAAATGATAATTTTTCTACCAATAACTATAGACAAACAGCTCTCCTCTGCTGTAGTGGTAAGGTAATGAGAATGCATCGCGGTGTCTCAGTGGTTAAAACACTGAACTTCAAACCAAAAGGCTGAAGGTTCGATCCTGGCCAGCGGTAACGGCGTTCTGTCTTTGGGCAAGACACTTAATCCAGATTACCAGCGAAGGAAGGAGGGAAGCGTTATACACCAAGGCGTAGTGCACGTCAATGATACACTTGCCTTTTGCCGTTGAGAACTCTGCATGTGCAGAGTTGGTAAGGTGGGTGTATATCCTGACAGCTGGACGCTGCAGCTCGGTAGTTCTCGCCGGGTACTCCGACATCCTTCACCTGTCAAGCTGTCCGACACAATGAGATCCAGGCTGTTGAAAGTGTCGTTCGACCTCCTTCCTCCTCCAAAAAAAAACAAAAAAACAAAACAACAAAACAAACAAGATAATGGAACAATTGAAATACGTTCATTATTTTTTATGAGAATAATCTATTTTTTTTAATCTCAAAATAGCTTTCTCCTCGATAACAACACACACAGTGTATAAGCCTTTTCGAAAATGTCCCTAGTCTTGCAATAAACGATATACGTGCTTTGGTTCTTGTGGTATTTCTGAAGCATTTCACACAATTCGGCGTAAAGGATTTCTATTCAAAATCAAATCAATTTATATTGTTTTATGAGTCCTCTCTCCCGTTGTTTCAACTGATATTTAACAAAAAGAAAACAGCTTGTTGCAGTAAATGGTCGCATCTCGAAGTATAAATACCTTCTAGCTGGTGTTTCGCGGGGGTCAGTATTAGACACTTTCTCATGCTTAGTCTATTTTAACCCTTTACCCAACGTAATGGCCAAATCCGGCCACCGCTACTCACAAAAATCACCATCCAATTTTCATTGTTTTTTTCACTTTTTGTCTTCGTTCCAATGGGGGAAGGGGGGTGGGGGGGGGGGGGGGGGGGGGGGTCATAAGCTATTGTAAAAAAAATTAGTTCCTCAAGAATTTTATTTGCAAGTGGCGTCTGCCTTTCGCGTTAGGTAAAGGGTTAATGATATCATTGAAACAGTAGATCCGTCATATGGTCATTTGCTGATAACATGTTTTTAATAAATAGACAACCAGGGCCTACAGATGTGGCTGACGCTTTCAACAATGACATCAAACAGATCGGTACTTGGGCGCAGCAATGGCCTGTTAAATTCAACGCTGAAAAAAACATGAATGATGTTATATCCAGTATCCACATATAAACTTTGGGGAGTCACGCTTCAGCTTGGAAAAATGCAATGACAGTGTATCAAAGCGACCAAATTCGAAATTATCTCAGCTATGAAAGCTGAAGTATATGTTTTTAATCGAGACACACTTGAAAAGATGTACACTCTCAAATCGGTTGGGTTACAAATCAAACCAAATTAACTGGGTTGAGTGAATATGAACCCAATAGGGTTTATATTCATTGAATCCAGTTGCTTTGGGTCGTTTTTTAACCCAACTGATGTTAGAGTGCACTTATAATTTAATCTACCGATCTGGCAGAACGCTTGTCCCTGTTGCGTTGTGCTAGCCAAATTCCACCGACACTTACAGGTGATATGTATTACAATGCTGCTCGTATTAGTGCTGAAGCGACAAAGTATGTCCCTGGACATCGCCTCCGACTGGAAATGCGTTAACAGGAGAGAGACGATCTGTACACAATGTGAGCCTTTTCTTGAAAAGGTAAACATACTTGCGCCAGGAATATTTAGTGACACTGCTTCCTCTCAAGGTGGCGACAGCACAGAGTATAATCTACCAAATTCCTCAAATTTGTGATAATGTTACCTCCAAAATGAACTAATGGTGCGGTCATTCTTCTCTCCCTGGATCGAAGATTGGAGTTCCTCCGATGATTCCATCAAAAAGGTTTCCTCATAACCAGAATTTAAGAAATACATATCTGGCCCAACCGTGAAATCCCCGAAATTTGTTAACGTTGGCAGGGGAATCCCAAATTCTATTCACTGCATGAGAAGAAACGGCTGCAGCGACTTGAATGCCGATAATTATGCAAACTATCTCTAGATTCCGGGTAGTGTAGTTGAGGAAACAAAACCGAGGATGCCTTGCGTTTCTTCAAGTGGGGATCAATGAGGTTAGAAATGCATTATTTCGAAGCCTTCACCCATACAAAATAACATGTGTTAATCACATTCTGCTCTACCTCGTGTCATTATCCAAAAAAGATAATCGGATACTCTTCTGACACACACAGAAAGTCACCTGAAAAAAAGATTTACAAAACAATCCATAAATCGGGACATCAATTTTTGGGGGGTATTGGTCTTGTTAAAAACAAATAAAACATCCATGTCGATTTGCGTAAATTAAATGGGCTTAATCTTATATCTGTAAGCGGTTTAACCCTCTGCAACGGGTGTCGAATACATTTTTCCAATTGAGCAACTGAGCATTTAGCAATTCAGTTTTGTTTCACAGAGCTTAATGAGCCCTGCCAAACCATATTGAATTCGTTACATTTCTGGCTGCCTCATAGGAAACAACTGCAGAACATCTGTTACGGTCTGATTGTACCTACGGTAATATGCCACGATTTTCGTGCATCCAACATGTCCGATTGAATAAAGACACTGAAAAATAAATTAGGAAAAACCACGTGTAGAATCCGGCCTGTAGCATGCAAGAACGCTTTGGGATGCCAGTTTGAGCTTATGGAATGCTTCGATGCAAAACAATAGTGCCACACAAAAATAAACAGACCACCGAAGGCGGTGTGTTTCTTTAAAGGCCTTGGCATCATTCACTTAATTAAAATTTACTCGAGTATAAGCTTTTTAGCCTGATGATGAATCAATTTCCGTATTTGTAGGAATGCATTGTTCAAATTGTACTTTTATACTCTGCTAACAAGTACAGATTAAACTAAGATGAATCGTGGCATAAACACAGCGTACACCTGAAATAGAGTACGAGGTACAGTGGAGTGGGTTAGGGGTGATCAGTAATCAACAACCCGTATTGAAGTTTTGCGGCGCTCACGAAACACCTTAAAACTCCAACTCCGGGGGCTGATTCCTGTCCCCCTCACTCCACTCTTGTTGTGTTCTGTTTTACCTATTCTTTGCAGTGTGCAGTATGAAAGGAGAAGACAGTCGTACTCTCCATCATCTAGATAAAGTGTTTTATTTTATCGAACTCTCATTTGTTTCCAGATGTTATGTCTTTTTGTCAATTTTGTTGCTACATTTTACTTTTTGGTTTTGGAGATTTTCTTTACCAATGAATGTTACCTTTCCTTAACTATAGCACCATCAATAAAGCCTAGTATATCAAAACTGTGTATGCCAAAGGGTATCGACCGGTGGAACCAAAGCGGTTTAACTGGCAATGTTTAACTTGAAAACTGAGACTGAAATACAGTGGGGGTTTTAATAAAATGATGAAATAGTTTTGCCTGTGTATCTAGTAGTATTTACTTTTTTTAATTTCTGGGGTTGAACGATACTTTCGACAGCCAGGTCCACCTCGTGTCGAACAGTTTTACGGATGGAAGAAGCCGGTGTACCCGGAGAGAATCATTGTGCAGCGGCCAGTAACCGTCAGACTCCTCAACTCCACACAAGCAGAGTTAGCATTGTTTGAAGACATGTGCACCTTCGACGTGCAGTACGCCTTAATACACAGCACCACCGTACCCCCACGGACACAGCGGAGATACCCCGAGCAGGGATCGAACTCTGGATCTTCCAATTTGAAGTGCAATGCCGTAATCGCTAAGCCACTGCGCGTCCTGTGTATCTAGCAAGAATTTGCTATTAGTATCACAGGATTGAATGCACAGTGTCAATGCCCAGTGTCGTGTGCCACTTCCCATTCAAAAGAGTTGCACTTGAACGATTGCTTGTCAATGGGTGTCCTGAAGAACACTCAAGTTGGGTGTCCACGTACCACTCAACGCGACAACTCGAAGGGACTTTAATCGATCGTTGCTGGATAACCACACGATGTCTTCCATCGCACAAAGCCAAAAGTGAATTGGTCAATAAAATAATCCGAACACATTGTGAAATGAATTATTGGTTTTCTTTGTGTACATGTTATAATAAGCTGAACGATCATGACAAACTGTTCTTTAATTTCCTGCATAACACAACAGCTTTTATACATGAACTTGAAAAACTATCGTCTTTATAGATTGCAAATCTTTAGTTATTTTTTCTTAAAGTTATTCCACATTTTATATCAATTTACCTAACACGTTGCCCTAATCCGATATGATAAACGAAACAGTCCAGCTAAAAATACTCTAAAATGACTTGAAGCCAGCACTCAGTAATTCTGGCGTAACGTCTAGCACACCGAATGTCATTGCGTGAAGTTTAATGACACGAAACACTAATAGGAGGTGTTCATGTTTTGTTTTCAAAACAAACGCAATCCATTTTTTCTAGTTTCTGATTTTGTTGGTATCTTCTGCGTTAAAGATGATTTGTTTTGGAAAGTACAATTCTTGAAGTGGACTATTTAGTATTTTTAACCCGCAGCTACGCGATTTCACACAGTAAAATAGCGTTAAGGCTTCAGGTATAAAACCAAACATATTTTTGTCCCTACTTTTTTCGTTCTTCAGACATATCCAGCATTTAAATGTTTTCCTCGAAATTCTGTCTCTTTGTATGTACAATCTAAGCCGAAAATTAAAATGTTAGATGTCAAGAAGCGACTAATGCAACTTAATACTTAAGTGCTTGAAAGCTAAGTGTTTAGCGAAACACATCCAATCTAAGACACAGCAAAACATATATGATCGAAATATTAAGCTAAATACATACAATGTATACTTTTCTAATCAGAACATTTTCATCTGGATTGGGGTCTTAGATAACAATTCGCTTTTGCCCGTAATGATGTACTTTCTTGCTGAACTAGATTTTCTTCTTCGACTCATGTCAGAAACGCAGTGGGTTTCATAAAAATGAAGGTCTGTAATTGGTTGAGGATGTTGTGATCTCGACATGACCAGCTTTGAGACTTCTACGTGATTAATTTATTGACTGATTGATTGATTCCTCATTTCACAGTAAGCATATACACAATAATAAACAATAATAATGAAAATAAAATCACATAAAACACATATGTATACCGTGGGAAATAATATAGCCAGATTGGCTGTCTTCCTGTTATTCCCAATTCAGATTATATTGCAACATTGTCCTGGACGTTATGAAATTGTAAACAAAGTGCAAGTCATGCCTTGCCCTTCTTTTGAGTTGTTATTGTGTCTCATTAGATTCTGTCACCTTAACACTCTGAATCAAGCGACTGGATCTGTATATTACATGGACTACTTCGAAGCAAACAAATAATACAAGACTAATATGGGACTTGATGGCTGCTGTGTGAATCAGACTCCCCACCACAAGCACAGCATTCACCATTGACCAAAGCAGTATAATCTATCTATCCCGAGCACTATTTGTCTGGGCTTCGCAGGGAGAAATACTGTGACGAACTTGAAAGACAACTGGGTATCACACGATATGATTTTTATATTTTATATAATTTTTATTGTTATTAAATTTTATTTAGTGTCACCTTTATCATCACTGTTATGCACTTGGAGTCCATCGTGACCTCAACATAGGTACACATCATTTATATAGTCAATCGTTTGTGTCTAACCTGCTCATTATTATAAAGGGTTCCCTCGAGAGACACTAGTTATCAGCTCCTATCTTACCAGTAAAATAGATTTAAAAACAATAAAGTACACAAAGGTGAACTCTTACTATCGGCTGCAGTCCAAGCAATAGGGATGATTACAGTGAACATCATTCATGTACGCATCTATAAATTTATTTGAACTTTTTCGCTTGAAGGCGGTTCTACTGCAGATTTTACACAGTTCATAATCTAATTCGTTCCACAGTTTTGGGTAGGCAAATATTGGAAATAGGTCTAGAGACTTCGTCCTTGTACGCTTTATTTCTAATGGTTAAGATTGTCCTGTGATTCTACATTTCGTATTTGTCATCGAGAAGAAATTATTAAATGAGACGGGTAGCGTTTTGTTATGCCAATCATAAACAAATAACAGTGGTTGCACCGTACATAAGTCCATGGCCTTGAAGATGCGATCTCTAAGGAATAGGGGATCGGTGTGTGTGTTATACCATTTGTTATTTATAAAGCGAATGCTCCGTTTTTGCAACAGAAAGAGCTTATTTACAGATTTTGAGTTACCCCATATGTGTATGCCATAGGCAAAATAACTATGAATGTTCGCATATTATAAGGTTACCATTGCCTCATTGTCATTTGGGTAGTATTGTTTTCACTTTATTCAAGGCATACTTTACTCGAGGAATTCTTCTACATATTTGGTCAATGTGATACTTATAGGATAGATGATCATCCATTAAAATTCCCAAGAATTTCAAAGAGGATTCAATTTCATTCTGCCCCACCCTGTTTATTTGAAATCCGTTAATGTAAATATCATCGTTCAAGAGAGTAGCCTTCTGTGTTGGACTTATTAAAATATATTTTGTCTTCTTTCCAATAACATGAGTCCATTAACAGAGCACCATTCAAAGATTTTCTTTAATTCACTATTTACATAATTGGTCAAATGATTAATATCTTTATCGGAGGAAATTGCGGTGGTGACATCAGCAAAGGACAGGAGGTTTAGGGAAGTGGAATGGGGAAAATCATTTACATATAACAAAAATAAAATTGGACCTAAAATACACCCCTGCGGCACCCCATAGTTTAGTCCTGCCTTTTCGGATTATTTTCCTATATAATTAACATTGAGTTCTGTTCGAGAGATAGCTCTTAAACCAATCTTTACAGACTTCTCCAATGCCATATTTTTCAAGTTTATTGAGTAAGATTCCATGGTTAATGGTAGCAAATGCTTTAGACAAGTCAAGAAAAATAGCTAGGGTGACATCTTTACTCTTTTGATTGTTTTCCATGGCCACATGTTCAAGTAGATGCATGACAGGATGTATAGTGGAGTGTTTCTCCCTGAAGCCAAATTGATTAGGATTTAAAATGTTAGTTTATCTAGGAAGCTAATAAATCTTTAGTACATTTTTTTCTACGATTTTGGAGAAAACAGGGAGTATGCTAACTGGTCTGTAATTACTGAAGTCACGGTTATCACCGTATTTATATAATGAGATTCCTTTGGCTATTTCATTTCAGTTTGTCGTCGATATGTATTCCAAGAAATTCTCATTTTCTGTTGATCCCACCCTTCCTACTTGGTCCTTATTAAGGAAAATTCTTAAGTTGTTACTTTTACGTTCTGGGGGACTAATCAATATAAACTTACTTTTGTTTGCATTTAACTTTAATTTGTTTGTGGAGCACCATATGTGGACGTTCTCTAGTTCGGCGTGAATTGTTTCAGACAGACCATCAATGCCATGTCCTGATGAGTACACTGTCGTATCATCAGCAAATGACAATAAATTAAGGGAAGTTGAGTTTGATATATCGTTAATATATAATAAGAACAGTATTGGGCCTAAAATTGAGCCTTGTGGGACGCCACAACTAATAGAGGTTGGGTTTGATTTATATTTTGAGCATTGTACGAACTGTGTTCGCCCGAAATGATCAGATACATCTGTTAATATTATACCTGATTTGAATGGGGATGTAATATTATTGCTCAAGATGTGATCAATTAATGTAGCCGAATGTTCAGTTGGCCTTGTTATGCGCGGTAAAAAACCTTGACTGAACACCAAATTGATGTAATTACTTGTTTTTGTATGGTTTTCAAATTTTAAGAGGTTTATGTTAATGTCACCTACAATATAAGTCAGTGTATTCTCCTGATTCGCTTCATCTGTTATTTCATTAAGTGTCTGGAGAAAAATGTCAATGTCTGCTTGGGGGGAGGGGGGGTGGTATTGGGCCTGTAAATAACGCCTATTATCTTCGATGATCTGTGTATTCTAATTCCAACGAAGGGTGACTCAGTGATGTGGAGAATAATAAATGATAGGTCATCTCAAACTTTATAATCAATTCCTTCCTTAATAAAGTCCCGCCCCCTTTCACCACGACCGTCGTCATTATTAGGACGCGCTCTCTTTAATAATTGATGATAGCCTTCCAAGTTAAAACAAACATTATCTGGAATATTAAATACTTCTCTTAGTCCAATCACATAAAACATATTATTATCAGTTCCTTGTAAATTGAATAATAATTCTGTGAGTGCGTCCCAGTGAGCACTAAAGCTCTGGCAATTGATATGAAATAATGAAAAAGACTTCTGTTTCTCTTGATGATTGCAATCGTGATTACCTGGTTCAATACATTCGCAAGATCATATTTCGTTTTTAAAAGTCGATTCAATCTCGTCCTCGATACCTATTTTCTCATTATATAAATGTTTAAAATAGAAGTCTGATTTTGTCTTAAGCTCGTCCAAGCATATACTACATATTATTTAATACAGAGCAGACAACAAGCCATTCCAGTGTCTTGAGTTTGTGCAATAACAAACATATTTGTCCATGTTTCCCTAAAAAGCGGCTAACATAGTTTCTGTAGTTGACACAAAACAAATGAATAAATAGGTATTGGAATAATATTAGTCCAGTACAATGTTTGAAGGTAAAAGAACTTTGCGCGAGTCATTTTCCCAGAACAAAACAAACTTATATACAAGAGAAAATGGGAGCTGTGTGAAGCTTCCATGATTGCCGGGTTGGTAATGACTTTCACCTCTTATGGCGCAATGGAGCATGACGAGAATGTCACAATCAATGAGTGGAATTCCCGAATGGGCCCAGACAGCTCGAACAAAGCAGAAAACGTCTATAAGCCCCATCGTAATGAACCCTTAAATCTCTCTGATACGAGCGTTCTGAGCGCATCACAGAAAAGTTTCTCTCTGTATTGATTGAGCTCTGAACATAAGCGGTTTGCAGGAGATTGTTGCCCTTGTGAAGTTAAGGAGACTGCACTAAAAATAGATTGCCTTCTTGAAAGGTGCTATCCACCTTTTCTTGTTAATAAATGCGAATAGAATCTTCGACGGTATTCTGTGCACAATCATTTCTTATACAGTACGTGGAGAGCGTATTATCACTAAATCACCCACAAAGTGGATATTCCACCCAAGAAATAATTGCAAATTGTTGCAAAGCATAACAAGTACAAGCAAAGTTCCAACCAATGGACCTCCGGGTTATACACGGAGGTCCATTGGTTGAAACATTGATTGTGTTTTTTGTCCACATGTACATAATTTGAAAGTGATACTCTGGGTGATAACTCCACTCCCCGGGTGATTTCGTCACAATCCACTCTACACGTACTGTATGTCAGCAGACATGCACCGACAGATAGTGTATAGTTCTCTACCGATAACACTATCGACAACTCATAGGTCCATTGACTGAAACCCCTTTGAAGTGGACGCGGATGCATGAAAACTATAATGTTTACACTTTTTGCATTATTGAGGATTTTTAATTGACTTGCTTGCATCGATAAATACTGATAGAATGGTCAACGAAATTCCACTGACAATCAATCAATATACGTGAATAGACATACACTGACCGATTGTCAATAGAACTCCACTGAGAACATTATTGACATTTCAGCGGTCCATCGATTGAAACCCATTTGGAGTGGAAGTGGATGCATCAAAACAATAGTTTACATTATTTAGAATCATTGAACGTATTTATTAACTTGCTCACATCGATAAATATAGATAAAATCTTCAACGAAACTTCCACTTGCAATCAATCAATCATCACATTCAACAGTCTTGCACATATTGACTGTCAATAGACCTCCGCTGAGTACACCGGTGACAACTCAGAGATCCATCGGGTAAAGCATTTTGAACTTGATAATTAAATAAGACACGTCTTAAATACATAACAGGGAGCACGGTGGCTCAGTGGTTACGACATTGCACTTCTAACTGAAAAGTCTACGTTTCGATTCCCTCAAGGAGTAACTTCTATGTGTCCTTGGGGAACGCACGTAATTCTCGATTGCCCGCGTGGGGGTATGTTGGCCCCCTGTACTAGTGCGTACCGTATGTCAATGGTGCACTTGTCTTCAACCAAGGCTAACTCTGTATATTCGGTATGCAGAATTAGTACGCTGAGGAGTCTGACAGTTGCTCGCTGCTTGATGTGCCCTCCGGCTCCTCTGGCTTCCTTCATCCGTAAAACCGACTGACACGACTTGGTCCTGGCTGTCGAAAGTGTCGTTTCCGTTGTCTATTTTCTTTTCTGGTGGACGCCATCTTTATCTTTTATTTATAATGGCACATGGACCTGGAAGGGTTCTAATGGTCCGCTGGTATGTTTAGAGGTGTGTTTGGTTGAACTGAAGTAAACCCGACAATCATCCAAGACCACCAAAAATTTAGATTCCATCCAGCATCACCTTTATGGGAGTAGCAGGTAGTCTAAAAAAACGCGTTCATCTGTATAAAACCACATCTAATTACCACCAGCATTCCTGCAACTGCCACTAAATCCTCGGATTGTTCCTTTTATTTGGTTATTTGGTTCGGATTCCTGCACGGTCCTCCTTATAAGAGAAGCACGTAGTGCTATAGGACAGATAGGTTTCCTGGTGGTGCGTTCAGTTGTTCGGGAATATACTGTAGTAGAGCAAAAGAGCCTTTAAGATGGAAGCATTTTAGCTCATTGGTTACTATTTTTAGCTTCCTGGTCCGTTTTGATCAGTTCAAAACGATGGTATTATTTCATTTTGTACTTCTGAAGTACTCTCTTTTGGTCGAAAAACCTTTAATTTGGAACAGTTTTATTATATTCCAAACCAAGTCTGTCACCACCTACTATTACAGCTGAGCGATCGATTCGAATTCCCGCGTTGTGTCCATGGGCAAGGCACATAACCCCGATTGTCAACATGGGGGCACGATGACGCCGTGTACTAAGGCGTACTGCACGTCGATGTTTTCAACCAATCCAACCCTGCCTGTGCTGCAGTGTGGAGTTGCGATGTTGGGGAGCTGGTAGCTGCTCGTCGTTGCTCGGTGGTTCTCTCCGGGTACCCCGGCTTCCTCATCCCGTAAAAGTGTCACCGACACGATATGACCCTGGCTGTTAAATTGTCGTTAAACCATAATAACTAAATAAATAAATACCTACTATTACCTACTATTACAGACGATATTCTCGTTACTCTAAACCTAACAATCTGTCTAGTCCTAGCTGTTTCTAGTTCTCTGGTTCTTACCTTTACCCTCGTCCAAGTCTCAGAATGTTTAAGCCGACTGCTTGATTTCTCGAAATCTGCACTTACCTATACAGAGTTATGTCCCTGTGGAAAAATGAAGTCCTACAGTCCATATCGATAAATAGGTTATCTCAACCTGATTCCTATAACTCTTCTGTGATGTGGAGATTAATATAAAATATTTCCGGTTGGTATGTTGCATTCTCAATGTCAGGGCGTGCGGTGCTTAACATTGTGACGTTGTTGACTCACGTTGGTAAAACTGCGATCACACTAATAGAAAATCCCTACTCATCAGTAAATATGTCTCATAACTTGATAACACCCCAACAAAGTTGTCGACGACCATGTCGTCGCTGTGTGTCACGTGTTCACACCGATGTTGAATATCATCTTGATTGCCCAGCATAATTTAATCCGGCTAGGTTCCGCGGTGTTCTCATCTGGACAAAATGTGAAATTATGCTTTCAACTGGGGTCGTAAGTAGGTCTACACGGTATATCTATACATACTGGTAATCACATCATTGTCGATTGAATATCGGTCTAATTGCAAAATATAGGTTTATCGTCATTATTTATTTACCCACAATTTAATTTTCAGGATGTCTTGAGTGTTTTAACTGCAGTCCCGAACGAATAATATCCCTCTACCAAACGAATCGCGCGCATCCACAACACGACCATATCATGTGACCCTTCATTGGAACGAGCTCGACGGGCCACTGGTCTGTACGACTACTGTTGGCTACCACTATCTGTCCTGTGCTAGAGTCTCCCACACTTACTACTGACTACCATAGCACTCAGCACCTATATCGCTATACCACAACCCTTTGGGTCCCGTTCTTAGGACTATCATACTTGGCTTCTCGGGCCTATGACAATACGCGCTGCTCTTGTAAGGAGGATCGTGCCGTAATCCGAAGGAAATAAACAGACAGAAACCGGGGATTTGGGGAGACATCAGAAGCAAACAAACAGTCATTGGAATGTTTTTGATAATTAGATATACTCATATAAAATAGAACGTGCCTTATATCACTACACGCTATTCTTTCAAAGGGGATTCTTGGGGACTGCAACTCGTTTCGATGATTTGGGGTGTTTTTAATGATTTGGGGTGATTTGTCGGGTTCATTTAGGTAATCAGATTTCCCCCAGTTAAACCGAACACAGCCTCAAAACATATCCACGGTCCTTCCAGGTTCATAAAAACCATATGCCATCGTAGAAACCAAGATAGCGGCCTTAAGTAAACAAACTGGACAACGGAAATACGTTTCAATCTAATAACACGCGTAGCGCATGCGCACCACGTATCACTATGATGATGAAGTCAAAAGATGGCCGCTCGCGTGGCAACCATGACAACCAAACATGATGTAACTATGAGGCCACTTCTTAGGTTGAGGGTAGGTCCGCCAAATGAGGGACGATCCATCCCTTTCCTACTACTAATTTCCCTTCCACACTTCCGTACTATCGTGTTCTTCTTTCTGTAAAGAAGTTAAAACGTTGGTTGGTACTTAGATACGATACATCACACTTCCACGATTTGTTATTTTAAGCGGAAAAGCACATATGACGATCTACCCAGCTTCAGTTTCTTGCACATTATTATAAAAATAGTTAATAGTTAATTTGGTTTTGTCAAACATATTAATGGGTCTTGGGGGTGGGGCACAAACAGGGCTTTGTTTGAGCATTGGATTGTTTCAGGTGAATATCACTAATACCAGGCCTAAACATCGATTCCTGAAAACCTTTTACAGCCACCTTCCCACCAATTATCGAATTTGTTGGTATCATCGGGGATACACGTTAAATATACTCCCCACGCACAACTTCCCTAAAATGTTTAGCGCCTGTTCATATCAAAGGAAATAAAAAAAACAAGTTCTCGTGATCTGACTGCGCGTAATCTGCCCAACAGTGTGTGATTGTAGGTGTAGCGAACTTACATTAGAGCCCCATCGGTTTCCATATCGCCCTGCAGACCATATTTGGTGTGAGCGGTGGGAGTGGGGGTGGGGGGAGGGGTGAACAACTACTCTATTGAGGTGGATTTGTTCTTTTCTACCCAGCAAATATTTGCAATTTATAAGGACAGTGCATAAGAAGCGAAAGCAAACTCTAACCACCAAGTTTACTCGAAGGTTTATGAGCTGCACAAAGCATTCCAGGTTGTAAGCGCTGCGTATATGTAGTTTCATAGTGATCCAACCCCACTCTGCTGTGTCACCACAAAACGCTGATGTTCTGTTGGTAAAAGGGTGTACAATGTTGAAGTAAAAATATATTTTTAAAACTACCTCCCATCTATAATCTTTTTCTTCTTTTTTATAGCTAGATATCATATAGGGGTATATAAGGAATAAGTTGGTTTTTTTTTTAATTTCTACAGCACCAGCGGGAATAATTTGTAAGATAATCCCAAGAAAACTCCTGTTCCAAGTTTATTCTGCTGATAATTAAAATACTCGGTATGAATGGAGAGTGACACGGAAAATGCTATCAATGGTTTAAAATACAAACAAATAAAAAATTAACGTAACTTTTCTTGTAATTATTAAAACACAGATGGTACGGTACTATTTACACCAGTGGCGTAGCTACGGGTGTGGAGTGGGGGTGGGAGGCTTGCCCCTAATATTTTCGCTGGCTCCCCTAAACATTGGCCCATGGTTGCCAATATAGGGGTTACACACTACACAAATTCATCAGATTCGCGGCACTAAATTCTGCAAAATTTTCTCTGGAGTGCGAGGAGACTAGTCCCAACCGCTGCTTGTTACTCGCTCCTCCCACTCCCCTAGAACGACCTAGGTGGGGGGCTAGTTAGTACAAGGGGAGGTCCCAGGAGTCCCACACAATGGCTTTTCAAATATAATCTTTGTTCACCTCTCCACCCCACCCCCACCCCCACCACGTGGCTAGTTCACTCCCTATAATAGAATGGTGATATCGCTTCTACCAAGACACATCATCCGATATACCAAGGCATGCATGGGACCTTAAAACACACATACCTTTAGTTATTAATGACAAAACTGCCGGAGAACATTTCAATTCGAGTAAAACGGTTTATATTTTGTGCATTCCATTCTGGCAATAAAACATTTTTCCGTAGATCGGGGACTTCACTAAAATGCTTAGGAGTGCGTGGTGCCAGAGTGTATGTGCTGCACGCATTGTTAGAGTAAGAGTGTTTCCGGCTGATATTCCCTTTACTGGAGCCATGTTGGTGTTTATGATAGCACGTGGTTACTATATACCCTGGAAAGTCTTATGAACATCGAATATAGCGGAAATGTGTTCGAAGGGTATGTTCGATTTTGTGAATATAAATCTTCCTCACATTTATCGAAAATCACTGGAAATGACCCATGTTTTTTATTGTTGGCTCGGATACTCAGATAATTATCAGTGTCAGCATATGCCGGACCCTATTCTGGCTACTCTTGACTGGCTCTGAGTCTCGCCCTCTGTTAGCCACCAATCAGATCACCCCATTTATCAAAACTCCACCTATTGTCTGATCCCAAATGCCTTATCGTGTCTGCAAATAAGTCGATTGAGCAGTGAATGAAACTGTGCTCTGACGCATTTTCATTTCCGCTGGGTAGTGCCTCCAAAACCATGCCATTCCTTTCATAGCTTTAATGAAGGAGTCCAAGAGTGAATCGAATAGTCACCGGAACAAGGTATGCTTGGCGACTTGAATCTTATTGAGCAAAGGATTGTCGAACAATTGCTTATAAATAGTGACTCCGCGTGCGACTCTGAAACTCATCTGGATATTGTCTCGTGGACCACCCATAGCTGTTTGGCTCTCATACAGCCCCTGGATAATATATCGCCTAGTTCATAAAAAAGCCAGAATTCATTGCTATGATTACCTATATAACTCCTAGGCCAACACATAGCCTTTCTGGCTCCTACCATCTATACGGCTCCTACCAAATATATGTCACCTAGCTGTCTAACAGCTCGAAGGTTATTCCCTTCATAACTACTGTTAAGAAGTCCACGAGTCAACCAAGCGGTGACTAGAACGGTTATTTTCGGACGACGCGATGGGCTATCAAGTAGTGACCCTTCGTACGACTCGTACGACTCCGCTGCTAGATCCCAAGCTAGAAGGCTTGGAGGTAATGAGAGGGATGGTCAATGGGGCATTGGCCTAGGGATAGAAGCCATGAAGCTATTGGCTATCTAGCAGCTATGAGCTGTGGAGTCTATGACTCAGAAACTAGAAACTGTTTTATTGGTAAGAGTCATGGAGACAAGTCTAGTAGCTAGGAGGTTATAGCAGCTATGGGCCAAGACATTGCAGGGTTATCTAGGTACCGATAAACCAGATAAGTCGCAAAGTCGTAAAAGGCGTCACTCTTTCATGGACTGTCTGATACCTCATTTGCTCGATAAGTACGAGCTGTCAGAGTAGAGTGTTTTCCATGAACTACTCGATTATTTCTTGAGTAGGAGCAATGAAGGGAATGGGATGGAATGTGATGGTATATAGGTGATAGGAATCTTGAGATGTAGGAGTCGTGTGGCCTGTACATGCTGAACGCATGCTGAGCGCAAGGTGGTCTAACAGAAAGGAGCCATGGGGATTTTAGGAGCCATAAAGAGTGGTATAGGAGGTCGGAACTGTACAGGGGATGGATGCCGTATATGAGCTGGGAGCCAAGAAGCTGTGGGTGGTCATGGAAGCAATAACCAGACGAGTCAAAGAGTCGTGCGAGGAATCACTCTTTCAAGCAATTGCCAGATAGCCCATTTGCTCGATAGGATTCGAGTCGGCAGAGCAGGGTCTATTCCAGTAACAGCGGGGGTGATCCTTGTACTCCCTTGTAGGAAATATGGAAGGAATGAGATGGTTTGGGAGCCAATACCCAGAGTAGTTGAGGTGGCGTCAACGCACAGCCTGTTCCAGTCGCTGCATGCTCGAATCTGGGACTCATACTGAATGAATGAACCATAGAGGCTCTTGTGTCAGGAAATGGTGGAAAATTGGGTGGGAATAAATAAATGGGTCAATCTGACTGGTCGCGGGCTGAAATTGGGTGGGGAACAGAAATGATTTAGGGTGGGTCAGAACAGAGCCCTACATAGGCAGAAACCACGTATTTTCTCCCTACTATTTCGATTAAGAAATGGGTAAAACGGGTCGCTTTAGGTAATTATCAGGTTATTTCTGGTTCACCAAAGAAACCAAGATGGTAACCTCCAACTACCAAAATGGACGACGGTAACACGTATTGCCATAACAGCATGCGCTCTTCATGCGTACTACCACAGCGAATAGCTATAGCAATAGCGTTGCAACACGGCTACTGACGATGATACCATGACAACAAATGTGACACCAAAAATATAACGAAAGATCACGTGAGATCACCCATGACAACAAACGTGACACCAAAAATATAACGAGAGATCACGTGAGACTATCCACGAGATCGTTCAAGAAATGGATAATTCATCTCTCGCATACTCGTGGGAAGCAAATGAAATGATTCACTTTTTCTCAGAATGAACAACTTTCGTATTTACGTCGGGTAGTTTCTTTCACTTTTTTTTTTGTTTTGTTTTTATTATTTTTTTTTGTTTGTTTTTTTTTTTATTTTTAGTCTTTTTTTCTAATGCTGTTTGTTTCCTTTCGGATTGAAGTAACTCTGTATAAGCTATCCCTCTTATAATTTTACTTTACCTTAAGTATCCACAGAGAAGGACAGTGCATGCAACTTCATTTAACTGGATTATTTTTAGCATACTTGACTGTAACAGGGCCGTCGCTAAGATGAATGATTTGGTTTGACGTAAACCTGATTTTGCGAAGGGTACGAGGATAGCCAATTTTGGTGAGACGTCGCTAAGTTTCTGGCCTCACTCTTGCTGTGTTTTGATTTGTAGTACAGCCAATTCTGTCCATAAATGCAGGAAATTCATCGAAGCGACCACCCATTACCCCATTTAGAAATGTTTAAAATCTATAATTCTTAAAGACTTACTCTCTGTAATTTCACAACATTGTATGAATATTTTTGCCCGCTCAAACCCAGACTTATACTGAAAGCTGAATAGGGATTATTGAGCTGGAGTGGATGGAGTACCACATTGGGCGACCATTATTAAAACTTTGGAAGAATTGGTAAAACATCTAAAATGTGCTCCTACCCCAACGCACATACTCTCAAGTTAAAAACTAAAGAGCAAAAAGACCTCGCCCGATAATAGACTGGTAGCATACTAGTAACACGTTCGATATTATTGTTACGACTGTCTCTTAATTATCTCTTACATTTTCAATAAATTAAAACTTATAATCTCTTAACTAAGGCTTATTGTCTCTTGATTAAGACTTATTATCTCACCAGATTTACATAATCTTTGGATTACGACTTAAAGTATCTCTTAATGAAGACTTACACATCTATTCAGACTTACATAAAGTGCCTCAATCAAGAGATACGCTTGCCTTAATTCAAAGCAACACAATATTTAATGTAGAGAGGCTTAAGCCTTAATTAAGAAATGTTCATGTCTGATATAAGATTTAATTGATCTTAATTAATATATACTGTAAGCCTTAATTCAGAGGTACTGTAACTCTTAATTCAGAGACACTATAAGTCTTAATAATAAATATTTTTGTCTTGATTAACAGATTTATAAATCTAAAGTAAGATATAATATGTCGTAATTGAGGACCCTGTCTACAGCGTGTGCACTTTAGTGATCAGCCTGCCCGTGCGTGCGTGCGTGCGTGCGTGCGTGCGTGCGTGCGTGCGTGCGTGCGTGCGTGCGTGCGTGCGTGCGTGCGTGTGTGCGTTAAGTTTGTTTTTTACAGAGGTATTGCCTTTGAACTTTGGACTTCGACAGTTAAAACAGGTTTTCCACCCTTTTTCAGCTTTGGATGGAACTATTGAAATGAGTTTTAGTATGTTGCTTCCTGGTAGGCACTTACAGATCAAGTTTCAATTCAATTCCGCCTAGTTGTTGTTTTATAGAGTTATTGCCGCGAACTTGGAAATTCGACAGCTGTAACAGGTCTTCCACCCCTGTGGCAAATAACAGGTGGAGTTCTGATATTGCTCTCTTCACTCAGATTTTTACGCAGTTACAGAGTTATTGCCCTTGAATTTGACAGTTAAAACAGGTTTTCCACACACTTTGTCAGTTCTGGATGGGAATATTTAAATATTTTTTTCTCTGCAGTTTCCTAATGAATACCTCTACATCAAGTTTTAATTTCATTCCGATTCTTTAATTTATCGAAAAGTGATAGCTCTCGAACTTGGAAATTTTACTGGAAAACAAGACTTTTTATTGTAAATGTCTCTTTTATATAATAATATAATAACGATATGAGTACGCTGGGCCCTGAACCCTAAAGAACTATTCGGCCCATCATTCACTGGCTTTTCTAAACAAGTTTTACTGTACTGCATACTGTTCGAAATGCAAATCGTTTCAAATGCTGAGCCCATGGTGATTGCTTTGCATCTACTCAAGAGAAACTAAGGATTAATTCAGAGATCATTTCATTCTTAATTGAGAAATAATAAGTTTTAATTCAGAAATACGTTGAGTCTTAAAAGATATTGTAAGTCTTAATTAAGAGGGAAGGTCAGTCTCAATTAAGAGGGTGTTAATTCTTAACTATGAGATACCATAAGTCAGTAGTAAGGAGTATTGTGAGTGTTAATTCAGAGTCCGTAAATTTTAATTAAGATTTAATTAAGATATAATAGGTTTTAATTAAGAGAAGACAATTTTAATTAAGATATTGTAATTCTTAATTACGGGATAACAATAAAAACTTGTCACTAAAATCCTTCGTCATATAGCATTTGATATATTATGTAAATATTTTGAGGAGAGAGAAGACTAAATTCCTGGCATATTATGTGATGTCGAATGCTTATTACTGCACATAGGCATGTAAACACAAAGTAATGCATATCAACATATCAAATTTTCATACATTTTTGTAATTCCGACATGACCAAAGGTGCGCCTTACCATATTAACTCATTGAACCCTCGCTGCGTCATGTGTGTACATTTACTGTAAGATGGGTCAATCTAATATCATTATACATGGAGGATAAAACAATAACTGCAGTCTGCAGCCGTCTGGCTGCAGACAGCAGTTATTATTTTATTATTAATGCCCCGTGTATAGACCTCTTACCATAAGACAAAAATGGGACGGACTTATGCCATGGACCGAAAAATCGGTCTTACTGTTTCAAAAGGTTAACAATAAAATTATGATTAAAAAACATTATAAACCTAAAATCCGCAAAAGTGTCCTTTGGCTTTATAAATTCAAATACATAATAGTTTAAATCGGAAATATAGAATAGAAGAAAGTCTGCTAAAAAAAATATGTGTGTTAAATGCCTCGTTTAAAACCCAAGGTCTGGATGTTTTGTTTTTTTATTTTTTCGTATGACACTTTTAGAGTGTGGAAACAGCCACAGAGAATGCTCGGTGGCGTGCAGTTTTCCATTTCCATTCGGCTGTGCTAGTGAAATTTCTGTTAGGACAGTGGGTGGTAGATATTAATTCAACAATTCGGTAAAGCAAGATGGTGGTTTGCCATGCAGACATTTGAAAGCCAGTAGACACAATTTCTGCTGGATTGCCTCTATGTGATGTTAGTGGAGAATGGAGATTTACAACAGCCAAGCCGAGTTACCACAAAGATTTGTACCAGTTGCTCTGCAATTTTATTGTCCAACAGTGACCTGATTTCGCTAATGTTCCTCGGGTTGGTATTAAGCCACCTGACAGATGTGCTTAGCATGTCTATGATAAATTTTCATATAGAACTGGCATGCAGGATGAAACGCACATGACCTAAGGTTTTAAATCAGGTTTTGAAAATGTTCTTAATTGCTGTAGAGTTCCCCAAAATGATTTATGTTTGTCATGGATTAATTTCGTAATTTTATATATATCTTTATTGTTCAAGATTGTCCGTTTGGGAACGGATATAACCTGACGTCGACCGGAATCTGCTACAAGTTCTTCTTTACCTCGAAGTTCTGGCCTGGTGCCAATGATTCATGTGCCGCCGAAGGGAGCCACCTGATCAGATTCAGAAATTATGATGACTGGAATGAAATCAATCAAGAGATACTGGCAATACCGAGTAAGTATTTATTCATTAAATCTGGAACAAATACTACAGAACATTTACCATTGTATTTTCCAATATTTTCTGTACGTGAAGAAAAAATGACTGAAATGGATCATAAGTAGTTTAAAGCGCATGACAATCTACCTATCGTTAAATTAACAAGTCTTTTAATTACGTGTATGCTGCTGGATTTCTCTTGTCACTGAAATAAGTATAATTTGGGCACAGTCAATCAAATTTTCTCCATGTAAAGAGAATATATATTTTTGAACTATAACTTCATGAGTTGAATTCAGATGCATTTTTCATCAAATCTCTATTACGATTTAATGCGCTAATGTCTCAGTACTTCATTAACCCTTTACCCAACGTAACGGCAAAAACCGGCCAGCGCTATTCTCAAAAATTGCCAATTAAATTTCATTATTTTTTTCATTTTTTTGTCTCAAAAACATAGGTTATGACCCCTCATTGGAACGAGCTCATCGAGCTCGTTCCAACGAGGGATCATAACCTATGTTTTTGAGACAAAAAATGAAAAAAAAATAGTTATTCAAGATTTTTTTTTTTCAAGTGTCGTCTGCTTTTCATATCAGGTAAAGGGTTAATAGTCGTGGAGCGAGAATACAATTCAAGAAAATATAAGCTTATAATTATGATACGTTCTAAAACTAAAAACGAGAAAGCTGTTATTTTTTCAATTCATTAGCATTTTTACATTTTGTGTCATTTAAAATGTTTAGTTATTTTTTAAATTTTTTACTATAAACGCAAATTTCGCGCCCCTAACAGCACTGCAGTTCTTAAGCACACAGCCTTGAAACTTCACATATCGTTTCTCGATTATCACAAGGAATGCATATCGCTTTTACTATTTTATTAAAATACGATCCACGATTTAATCGATGCAAGCTTTGCGTTTTTTCTTCATCTTTTCTTTTCAACCTAAATTTCAAAGCTCATCTTTTTAAATATTTGGGTTTGTACTCTCAACAAAAAAAAAACATAAAAAAATTAAAGTGCCCTTCTTGGAAATTCTTAACGCTTATAGCCGAACTGATTAGTGGGGTCAAAAGGAGCTACGTCCACAATATTAAAATGCGTTGGATTTTAACAGAACATTTTGTAGAATTAAAAAATCAAAATACCCTATTTTTGATTTAGTGCCCTTTTTCACATTTATGCATCACTCCAAATCCTCGTCCACTTTTGTAATTGTTTACTAAAAATGCAGATTTTGTACCCCGCACACCACCGTAATTAGTAAACACACAGCTTTGGAACTTCACACACACGTTCTCCTGTTAAGGGATATGGTGCGTAGCGTTTTCATCTTTTTAAAAAAAAATCTAGCCAAAATTTGTAGGATGCGAGATTTTTCTTTTGAAATATTGGAACTATGATCTCTACAAAAACATATCGAACAAGACAGTCCAACAACATCCATATCCCTCGCCAACCTATATGTTAGGATAGGAATAAGCATATGCGGTGATCAAAACAGACAAAAAGATGGACGAACAAACACCAAGATGGCGAATGGACTTCATTGGAAAAGGTTAAATACTATATATGGTTAATTGCAACTGAAGGAACCAAATGGATCGCAACTCAAGATATCTTCCAAAAGCCTGAAATTTTAGTAAATTCAAAGCCGACAAGGGATATAAATCTGGAAATAGTATTCGAATCAACATTTCCGTTCCATATGTACCTGTACACATCATACTGATACTGCACACCAAAAGTTGTGAAAATCCAATGAAAAATGCAGGAGTTTAGCGGACAAGCATTTGTGACGGCAATTTTGCTATTACCAAGGGCCATCACCACGCCAAATTCGTCGGATCGAAAATTCCTGATCACATGCACATCTAAACTTGATACTGATACTTCAGACCAAGTTTCGTAAAAATCTAATAAAGAATGTAGAAGGAGTTAAACAGACAAGCCTTTGTGGTGGAAATTTGGTATTTCCAAGGGCCGTTACCACGCAAAATTCGCCGTATCGAAATTTCCTAACCACATGCATATTTACACTTGATACTGATACGCCAGACCAAGTTTCCTAAAAATGCAATAACAGATGTAAGAGCAGTTAATCAGACAAAGTTTGTGACGGACGGGCGGACGGACAGACGTTAATCAGACAAAGTTTGTGACGGACGGACAGACAGACGGACACTCTTAAAAATGGGAGTTGTGGGCTTAGTTTTTTACGGAAAGATTGATCATTTTAATTCGTTCGGACAACGCTTAAAACCTCGTTTTCTCGATGAAATATTGGGGGGGGGGGGCGTATACATATTGTTGCATCCCCCAACTTAATGCTTGAGAGTAACTAACGCTAACCCCAACCCTGAAATGACCCTAACCCACAACATAAACCCCGAAAAATCGCTACGTGCCTCATAAGTCTCATATCTTAGCAATTTAGCTCATAATGTATCAAATAAGCTCATAATATTTCGGTAAACTCATAATGCCTGTCAGGACAAAAAACATCTCTCAACTTCCGCAGTTCGTCGGCGGGGGATAAAAATGTCTTACTGTATTTTGAACATGGGGATGCGGCAATCTCTAAGAAATAAAATCGCCAGAGTTTTATGAAATATTAGTATTGATTCCTATAAAATAGAAATCTGATACTTACGCTAATTTTGAGCCTTTTCCAGCTTCACACATTTGAACACACAGCTTTGAAACTTCACACATCGTTTTCCTGTTATTTTTAGAAGAGCATGGCATTTTTTTCTTTTCTATATTCTATCCACAATTTCAGCGATGCGAATATTACGTTTTTGAATTTATTAATTATTTAATTATTTTAATGTTCATTTTGAGCATCATCCTTTTCAATATTTGGGAACGTAATCGCCACAAATAAAACGTTCTAAAATATGTTGCCATCCTCTGAAATTCCAAACGCTTAATGCCGAACTGGGTAATGACGTCATTGTGAATGAGTTTTGAAAGATTTTAAATGATTTTATGGAAAAAGAAAAAGAAATCTCCATATTCAGTTTTAGACCAGGTTAGGGTGGAGGTCTATTAGCGCATCGTTTTTCTGTGTAATTAATAATGTCTAACAAGTCAAAGACTATTGCACACGTATGAGTGCGTAGTAAGCATTCTTTGGGAACTGGAATTTGCACATACCGCCACCCATCATCCCATATGACCCCTTAACCATTGATTAGGGCGAGGGTGTATTATTATGATGTTATTTTGTTTTAAATGAATTTTGAAGGATTTTGAATAATTTTATGTGTTGCTATCCTCTGATACTAATTTCAAAATTGTATTCTTATGTTATCCGGGACGCAATGGATTTCCAATCCAGAGTTCTCGTGCGCTTTTCGCGGGCCGAAATTTCCCATTTATTGATTCATTCAATTTTATGATATTTATAGCGTTTTCTCTAAGTTCAGTGAGATAACGTTTTTTTCGAATTCATTTTGGACGTGAGTTAAGCAATCGCTGTGCTGTGGTTTCCTATTCTCCCAACAATCAAAATACCGCAATTTGGGTGCAAGTTTTAAAACATCCGAGGAACAACATTTCCCCAAATTACTGATCATATTTTAAAAATACTGCTTTGTATATATTGTCAGACAAATTAAAATGTATTGAACCTTGAGCAATCCTTTGTTGTCCAAAGTCAGTACAAAAAGTCAGAGTGCCATTTTTTAAGAGTAAGTATTTTTAAAAGAAAACACTGGTAGAAATTTGTTGGTCGATAATTTCAGATGCTTGACGGATTGTTTTGGAATCGTTGTTGGTTCGTTTTACATAATTCAGCGTTTACAATCGAACATAAATCCAGAACGCATACTATTTCTTTCGTTAAAGGTAAACATGTGTCACCATAGAAACCGATAAATACACCGGGGTTCATAAGCGGGACCCATACGATGAGGAAAGAAGTATACGCCATATACTACTCAGGTCATTAACCCATTCGGACAGGAGATATTGGTCAATGAAAATTTGGGCGTTTTTATGGGGGTTTGGGCAAAATAAAGCTAACGCTCAAAGTCAAAAGCTTGAAGACAAGACAAAGTATAGCCGTCTTTGACCTTGTAAAGTTTTAACGAAATCTGTGAGAGCGTTCTCGAGAATTCCGCTCTTGTAAAGTGTTGGAAAAGGAGAAAGAAAGAAAGAATGAAAAAAAAAAAAAATTTTTTCAGGTACAATAACAAACGTCTTTTCCTTTTAGGAAACACTGGTAGAAATTTGTTGGTCGATAATTTCAGATGCATGGCGGATAGTTTTGGAATCGTTGACCATTGATTAGGGCGAGGGTGTATTTTTGTGATGTTATGTTGTTTTAAATGAGTTTTGAAGGATTTTGAATAATTTTATGGAAAAAAATCTCGATATGAGTCTTATGACCCCTTCACCCAAGCAATGGGTGATATCGAGCCTTTAGAATACATCGGTAATCTGAAATTCACACCGCGGTATACCGTTTTACTGATTATTTTATTTGCGTCTATGGTGTAAATCAAAAAATCGCCTTTGACACTCTTTCAAATCTGATGGTGAGTTCCAAAAAACGTCAATACGTAACATTGAACTAATATCGTAGCGATGATTTTCATAACGAGTTCAATTTCAATTTCGATAAATTATTCAATGTTATTAGATTCATTTCAAAGTCTATTTCCACCATTTCTGTATTTCATTATGTTTTAATTCTTTCAAATGTCACATTACAAACAGTTAAGTTAATTTCAAAAGAGCCTTATTTATGACAAGTCTGAAAAACTCACGGTAGCTTTTCGCCAAGCATTCCTTAATCAGCCATTGTTTAATCTAAGCTAATTGTTCGTAGTATTTTGTCGGGGTAGCGATCATCGTGGCATTTGTTAATCTACTGTATAATTTATATGAATATAAACGCAGTTCTTGTATTATTTGGTAAGTATTCTGTAAGAGAGACGCCTCAATAGGTTCATTCTTCACATTCCAGTCGGAGGTTCCCGATTGATTGTGGACCTTTGTTACTGCTGTATCTGGAGTTCCAGTACTGTCGATGTGAGTAAACACTAATTACCCAAGAACTCGTCTTCAACTTCTATTTCAACGATCCAACTCTACCATCCAACTAATTCGTAATTTCTACGTTACGAAACTAACTCCCAAGGCTTTCGGTGGGAAGTTTACATGCGGTGAGCCGGTGACGACATGCAGTTGAATTGATCAAACCGTGGAGTGTGAGGTTTTGAAGTTGCTGAAAGAAAAAAATCTTATGTTCACAACAATAATTCGTTCAGCCATCAGGTGCAGTTTGTCAAGGCTTACTTCAAGAATCTAGTGTCTCAACTAATAATTAAACTTTATTTTCCCAAAAAGAGAACATATGTGCCACCAAGGTGGCAACAGTATGGGGAGGTTTTAAGACTGGAACAGTTACGAGGATTTAGATAATAGCGATAAGGCTAGTTCAAATGCATTTTTTTGGAAGTTTGAAACATCGTTTTGATCCATACAGAGGAACTGCAATTTATCGTTCACAATTGAGATCAAGAAGGCGATTAAGATGGCGATCAAGAAGGCGAACAACGCGAAAAACCGTTTCAGAATTGGCTAGTAGTATACGTAGGTTGGTTAGAAAGGCCTATCCCGAGGCCCCTTCTATATTGAGGGATGATTTGGCAAAGGAAGCCTTTATTGAAGCGTTAACTGATAATGGGATACGCATGCAAGTGTTGCATGGGAAACCCGATACGTTAGATGCTGCGGTTCGATTAGCGTTGGAACAAGAATCTTACCGTAGAGTAGAGGTAACTTCCACCATTCAAAATTCTGATAAGGTACGTTTTAAATCCGAGAATTTGGAATTATTGACTCAAACCTTATCCGACTTCCCGTTACAACTTGATGACTTGCATAAAGAACAGCAGGAAATGCGCCGCGAGCTATCTGGTTGTTTAAATATCGGGGAGCATCTTGATGAAATCGGGAATAACCAAAGTTATGACAAAACACACCAGAGTGGGAAAGAGTTTGTTCGCGGACGTGGGGGACGTAATGGAAGAAGGTTTCGCGGAAATTTTGCTGGGCGAAGAGGTGATAGCTTAGTAAGGTGCATTCTCCTCCGAAGCGTAATTATAGTGTGACCCAAAAAGAGTTATTGGCCGTCATTAAAAGCATTAAAAATTTCCGCCATTATATGGGGATTCGTTTTTCGGACGGAGGAAGCCGGAGAGAACAACCGACAACGACGAGCAGCTGCCAACTCCCTAACATCGTAACTCCGCACGGCAACACAGGCAGGGTTAGATTGGTTGAAGACATGCAAACAAATGACATGCAGTACGCCTTAGTCCACGGCGTCATTGTGCCCTCATGTGGACAATCGGGGTTAAGTGCCTTGCCCAAGGACACAGGAGTCCGAATCGATCGGTCAGACGGTCACCCATCCAAGAACTAACCGGGATCAACGTTGCTCAACTTCGGTGATCTGACGAGAACCGGTTACCGCCACGCCATCACCCCCCGCCCCCCCCCCCCCCCTTTAAGAAGCAATGTTTTCAGCCGCTTGGGTGCGGGAGTAGGGAGTAACTTCGATGATCCAACTTTGTGTAAAGTGGTCATGCAATTTTCAGTTTCATGGCGTGCAACTGATTATCTTACACACAGTGGTTTAAAGTGTTTAATTTTGCATGATCTACAAGTAGATCACAAGGCGAGGATTCTCGTCGTTTAAAAATAATATGGTGTTATGTGCTTCTGTCACATGCACAACGACCATTGATGATCAACATGAGTGCAAACTTTGAACAATATGGCATGTATAATGTTGAAGGAGAAGGCGACACAATACTGTAATGTTTTAAGTACTAAAAGGGGCATAACTGTGGAAATACAAAATGGAGTTATCTGCTCTTGTCACATGCACAACGACAATTGGTGATCACCATTTGTGCAAAATTTGAGCAATATAGCATGTAATATGTTGAAGGAGTAGGCGATATAATTCTGTAATGTTTTAAGTACTAAAAGGGGGCATAACACTGAAAATACAAAACAGAGCTACCTGCTCTTGTGACAGGCACAACGACAATTGATGATCAGCATGGGTGCAAAGTTTGAACAATAAAGCAAGTAAAATGTTGGAGTAGGCGACACAATAGTGTAATGTTTCAAGTAATAAAAGGGGGAATAACACTGGAAAAACAACACAGGGTTACCTGCTCTTGTCACATGTACAACGGCAACTGATGATCAGCATGTGTGCAAAGTTTGAACAATATAACATGTAAAATGTTGAAGGAGAAGGCAACACAATACTGTAATGTTTTAAGTACTAAAAGGGGCATAACTCTGGAAATACAAAATGGAGTTACCTGCTCTTCTCGCACGCACAGCGGCAATTGGTGATCACCATGTGTGCGAAGTTTGAACAATATAGCATGTAAAGTGTTGAAGGAGAAGGCGACACATTACTGTAATGTTTAAGTACAAAAAGAGGCATAACTCTGCAAATACAAAATGGAGGTACCTGCTCTTGTCACATGCACAACGGCAGTTGGTGATGATCATGTATGCAAAGTTTGAACAATATAGCATGTAAATTGTTGATGGAGTAGGCGACACAATACTGTAATGTTATTAAGTACTAAAAGGGGGCATAACTCTGGAAATGTAAAATGGAGTTACCTGCACTTGTCACATGCACAACGGCAATTACTGATCAACAACCGTGCAAAGTTCGAACAATGTAGCATGTAAACTTTTGGAGGAGAAGGCGACACAAGAATTGTTTACGGACAGACAGACAGACAGACAGACAGACAGACAGACAGACAGACAGACAGACAGATATACATATCTTCAATGAGTCACGATTTGATATGACATTTCTTAAACTTCATCCGCAAAAATCAATCTGAGCTGAGGTTTATCTCGGCTCACAGACATTTTAGTGAACTACGTTGAGAAATTTCATATTAAATCGACACTAATTCTGAAAACAGCCTCTGAACCCTCACTGAAACGAATTCGTTTAGCACCTCCCAATGGGAGATAGTAAGCTATGTTTTCAAGAAAATATTTCTGTAATGGGCTATTTTAAATTGATTATGACAAAATCATATGGAAGAAATGCTAAAAAACATCAATCTTTTTCAGGCCTTGTCAGTGCTGGGCGTCTTTGGATTGATGGAACCGATCTCGCTGTCACGGGAGAGTGGAGGGATTCAGATGGTGTTAAGCTGCCATGGTTTTCATGGCAAGATGGCGAACCAACCGGCGGACCGGAACACTACCTGAATTTGATGGGATTCAGTTCACGTGATTTTAAAATGAACGATCAAGAACACGATTACAGTTTGCCATACTTATGTCAGTACTGTTGAATATAACACAGGATTTATCTTGTTACTGAATATTGAAAGAAATAAATTTATTCTTCAGTTATTAATACCTTCTCAGTACGCATGGCCACCAGGAGCGGCAATTGTCTTTGGTCAATGTGTAGTTCGGGCCTTCACGAGCGCCGGTTTTACGGTAACTTCCCTGAATTTTAAAACATTACCGTTAAAAGTACGGTAAAGGTAACGTATGTCCGTTCTTCTACCTAAATATTATGGCAAAAATACCGTTTTACACTTCTTTACACCACTTTTGGCGATGTCGACCTGTGTTTTGTTCGATCTTGAAGCAAAATCGAAGGACTGATATTTCACTACGAGAAGGCTGTTATTTATCAAATCAGAGTAGACAAATCGATATCTTTAACCTACAGCCGTATGGCTGCAGGTTAAAAATATTAATTAGTCTACCTTAAAACTCGATTCTTTTAAAACAAGGCAACTTTTTAAATGGACTATGCCATTTTACAAATGTAGGTATTAAAGACTCTCGTGACTTCGTTCTGAAATAAACATTTGCTCCACTGTACGTGCACACTCCCCTCTAATTTTTAATGAGATGAAACGTTTGGTAATTACTGTCATTATCGTGGTATTTATGGTCGAAGTAACGGAAAGGGGGTTGCCTGTACGTCTTCCGTATGATTGAAGGTAAATTTTTTTACAGAGTAGAGTTTTTATAAATGTATGCCAGACTCAATTGTCTCTTTATACATATATGATTGTTATTTATCCGAACTTCTCTGAATGCCATATATATTTACCCTTGGTGCGTGGTGGGTCAGCAGGTAGAGGCGCAGGCTGCAAGCCGAGAGGTCCTCGGTTAGAATCCCACTTGCGGCAACCGCGTTGTGTCCTTGGGCAAGACATTTCAGCCCCATTGCCCTGGTGGCGTTGTGTACTAAGGCGTACTGCACGTCGATGGTGCATCTATCTTCAGCCAATTCTAACCCTGCTTGTGTGGAGCTAGTATGTTGGGAGCTGACAGTTGCTCGGTGGTTCTCTCCGCGTACTCCGGCTTCCTCAACCCCTAAAACTGTCATGGTCATGATTAGCCATTATGCAAAAACATATGACCTTAAACACCAATAAATAAATAAATAAATAAATAAATAAATAAATAAATAAATTAATACATTAATTAATAAATTAATTAATTAATAAATTAATAAACATTTACCCTAAAAATCTTAGCGCTCATTGCGATATGGAAAAGGCCGACATGAACCCAACGAACTAGTTGACGATCGTCATTCAACGTGGCTTTGCCAATAATTTATTCGAAATAGGTAGAATATATTTGTACATTTTCCCCCAAAATATGAAATCCAAGATCTTTGTTTAATGTTTCAAAACTCACAAGATAGTGGGGATATTTCATACGAAAGCTCATTAGGTACATGTGTAAAAAATAAGTTGTGCACACGACATACTTTGTGTCTAGGACGAAATACAAGGGGGGGGGGGGGCGCGCGACATAGTATGTCCTTCACACTAGATTCTATATCATACGCATGAAATGCTTTGTCGTTTGCATGTCATACAAAGTCGTGCACATCAGATAGCAAGGCGTGCGAACGACATACTACGTCTTGCACACGACATACTATTCCGTGCGTACGACAGACTAAACTGGCCGCATGATGGAAAACTGACTATTTGTATGTCGTGCACACAAGATTGGATGTAATGCGATCGACATAATATCCTGTGCGCACGACTTATAGTATGTAGTGTGCGTAGCCTAATATATCATTAGCACGACTTTTTTTTATTATAACACATGTCCCTAATGCGCTTTCCTAGTTTCGTGCTACTGTACATTGAATTTAAAATTCGTTTAAACACAGACAACTGGAATGGGTGGAAAACGACACAAAAGGGAAAACGCATTCATAATAAAACACATTTAAGGCGACATTGGTAGTATAAACCCCCAAATAAAAAGAGCATTCATTTTTTATATATATATAATTAAACAGGAATCTGGTCAGTACCCGAATATCCCCCACAACCCCTACCATCGGGTGGCGGGCTGTCGTCTGATAGACTAGCTCACTCTTTTACAAAACAGAAGATGCCCCGGGTACCACGCTGTCTCGGGGCAAAATGACTGTAGATATATAAACTCACCGAATACACGCCCATTCTATCCCCCTCTCTCTCTTTATCCCCTGCCTTCTCTCCCAGAAGCTGTGATTATGAGAGCGTCAGAGTCCAGAGACACGCCGACTCACCGAAAGATTCGGGGTCTGCAGAATTTACTTCCACGGGAAGTTGGAGAGTCGCGCGAATCCTGATGGACAAGTAGCATGAAATATCTCGGTATTGTCCCAAACTAATCCGCTACACCAGTCTATTAGTTTGATGTAGTATTCTGGAAACCCAGGCTATAAAATACACAGTGTAACCCGATATGTATTACAAGGGGATAACCCGCGCATTTACGGTCGTTTCCGGGCGCATAAGGTTACTTGTATTGAGAGGTATTAAGGCTTACATTTTGTTTGGAAAAATGTTACTACTGGCAACGAGCATATGCCACGGGATGGCAAATGAATTGTAAAGAGAGAAGTACGCCGAAATTCTTAGGAATCAACGAAATTATGTGAATATCCAATAAGACGTAGCTCTTACAAAAATGTTTGCCTCAACCAAGTGTTATCACAATCCGATTATATCTGTTCCAGTTATAGCGTTCGTAAAGTCATTTTACGACAAAAGCCAATTTTTAAACCAAAATGGGCATAACATTTACAGTAATAGACAAACGTGATAGAATATCCAACCAATGCAAGGTCTTCCAACAATGAATGTCTCTACCAAATTTTATCAAAATCCGAGTCGAGGATATTTGGTCAGGTTATCGCTTTCATGAAGTCATCATCAGACAAACACCAGATATTCCAGGAAAGGGGACTAGCTCCTACATAAAACGATGCAATTGGGTGGATACCAAGTTTAATCTGGATCTTCCCACAATGAATGCATGTACCAGGTTTTATCAAAATTCGATTCTATTTGTTCAAGTTATCACGTCCGCAAGGTCATTATCAGACAAGTACCGATTTTGCAACACAAAGGGGCATAACTCCCACAGCAATCGACGAAATCGGTTGAATATCCCTTCAAATCAAGATCTCCCTACAATGTATGCATGTACTAAGTTTTTCTGAAAATCAAATTATATTTGTTCAACTTATCGTATTCACAAATTTTGCAGACGGGCGGACGCCCAGGCTGAAGCCAGTTCTATTTTCCTAACCAAACCTTGTTCGGGCAGAGGATCATTTCCAATTAATTCAGCAGTTAAGGCCAATCCACACCAGACGTGACGCGAGTATCATGGACGTTACCAGCGGTACAAGCTGCAGTGCCACCGCGGTGGACAGATCACTTTCCACAGGTGGGCAATATTTACATGAACACAATAATATTACACTCCGAACACTAGTTATAGGAATAATCATCAAACATTTAATTAATGAAGCACAGGGTACAAACCAATGCTTCATTAATTAAAATGTTGCTGACGAAGGTTTTTATTACCTGGTAAACGCATGTGTGGACATCGCTGCCCGCGTGTAGATTTCGACCAATCCAAGGCGACTGTACTTTATGCAGTGTTGTTACAAATGATTTGTCTTCTTGCGAAGTAAATAAAAAATTTGATTGGACATAAAAACATTGTTCAGTGATTTGACGGTCCTACGCAATGTTCGAACCAAAACTTCATCAGTAAGAAATTTTCGAACCAAAACGTTGAAAAAGTTGGAAATTCTGAGCGCCAGTCGGAAAATTTATCGGGTAACTTTCAACCGTAGTGGAGGGAACAAATGAACGTCCCTTAAGTTGGAAATTCGTTCCCCACTCTAGAAGTGCGACAGTTCTAGAGGTGGAAAGCACCTTCCCATTCAAGACACCATATCCCTTGTTATGCAAGGCAGAAGTGGATAATGAACGAATTTAACGAAGAGAGTGGATTTGTTGGTGGAAAATGGTAATTTGTCGTGAAAGTCCTGAAATTGCCAGAAGAGAATAGGCAGCAGTGAAACGTTTTCTTTACAGCAGAACCATACTGATAACTGAATGTCAGAAATGGTTTTTTTGGAAAAAAAGAAAGACGCTCGTTTTCTTGCATATTTATCTCATGTCGTATCCTGTGAAAGGTACGTAGATCACGTGTTGTTCGAAGTGGCCATAAACTGGATGTGTTATTTATTGTTCATTGAACTCGTTTACTGTCAATGTTTTTTTTTCTTCACACAATAATGTATTCACATCGGCTTGAAAGGGTTAAGGTTGTGTCAAGGTGATAGTTTGGATTTTCGATTTTCTTGTTTAAAAGTGTAAATATTTTCGATAATCTTTCTGACTGGGTTAAATGTAAAGCTTAAAGATAGGTATAGGACGGACCGCGAAAACCGATTTGCCATTTAAACAGACCAGCGGTGGTAATAAAGCGTGAAATTTAATGTCCATTATTAAGCATTTGTTGAACGCCACATGGGCGGCCTGGATAAAACATGAAAGGTAGTAAAAGCCAGCATTCTCCTATAGTCACTATCTACGTAATTATGGCCAGTTGAGAGGTAATTATGTTATAAACGGTACATCGCATATGTTCTGGACACACTCCCATATTACGCATCTATCCTGTCTCCGAAATGTCAAAAGATACCAAAGTGTGAGTCTTTCAAAGGAATTTTAAAGCGAATATTAAATTAAGATAGATCTAAGCGGCCAAGTTCAAGAGAAGCGATTAAAATGAGAATTGATGTTCTGGTATCGAAATAAAATCGGGGGATTTCTCGAAAAAGTCATTCCAGTCTGAAGGTGTGTAAGGCTGCGTGGGTCGTTGCGTGTAGATGGTGATGTCCCATTCTATAGATTAGAGGAGGTGCCGCATCGATGCGAAAGTATAGGCACGTTGTGACGTAGAGGGACCACAAAGCTCATATTTAGAATAGGAAAAGTCGCGGGCCAAGTCGGTGGCCATATATGAGAATAGGATCAGAAACACGAAGTACAAGCTCAGGGAGCTAATTTGCATTTAGGTAAACGTCATTACCTGTTTTAGAAGGCAAGCCATACCTAGGCAGAGGAGGCTTTGCCTATATGAACATTATTCTGAGATAGATGTTGGGGAGAGTTTAACGTCAGTGGTGGCGACTGCTTGAGTGGAAAGCGTCAAGTAAAGTGACAATAAGACATTGGCCGTACGTCGGCAGTGGTAGAGTGACATCCCGTCACTTGTTGGAGGAAAGGCGTCCCGATAAAGTGACAATACGTTAGTGGCCGTTCGACGGCTGTGAAAGGGTGAAGTGAAGAGGCGACCAAAGAACAAACACCAGCGCAAAGGAGGAAAAACCAGCAACAACAGAGAATGCGGGCCCGCTTGTGACTCAAAAACTGTGTGGTAGGGGTGATTGACGTTTTGTTTTCTTATTCTTTTGGATTCCATGTAAGTCACAAATTATCATATTTATTTTTATATATATGTATTAAAAGTGTTGTTTTCAGTGAACCCCTCTTGATTTATGCTTTTCGAGGAAAAGTTATTAACCCCTTCAGGATAAGAACCACCCCAACAAAGGTGAAATGGGCGGGTTCGTCACGGTGAGACATACGTTCACGCCCGGATTCAGGCAACACTCCTTGATTTTTGGCTGAATACGCGGCGTGAATCTATTTCTTCCAGCAGCGACAAAGCCCGGTTTCCGACAGGTTGTTACACACTGAACGGGACTCTCGCGTTGAGGGCGATGCGGTTCAGCGATGATTATATTTTCTTCTCAGTAGGCAATTTAGACATTGTCATACACTCTGTGATACCTACCTATTGACTACAATGAGACCAATGTGAACACTGAAAATTAAAATCAATGATTATAATTTTGACACAACGTTGCGTTAAAATTATATTCAGCGAGCATCCAGTTCAAATAAAATTATGGGTTGGTGAAGATAATGTGAGCCTAAACTAACTAACTAACTAACTAACTAACTAACTAACTAACTAACTAACTAACTAACTAACTAACTAACTAACTAACTAACTAACTAACTAACTAACTAACTAACAAGCTCGCTCGCTTACCCCCCCCCCCCCCTCTCTCTCTCCCCCACCCTCTCTCTCTCTGTCCCTCTCTCTCTGTCTTTTCAATTTTATTGAAGTGGAAGTGAGGGCATTGACTCTATTCTTGAGAAGTGACAAAAGATTACCTTCTTCATTTTTCTCTACTGCAGACTTTGAAGTCCAGAAAAAATGCACATTTTCGGACCCATACTTACCAAGTTGCTCCAATGGGCCAAAACTCTCAATGAAGATGTTCCTATGTCGCAAACATAGCTTTGTGTCATGTATTCCTATCATGCCTCTAAGACACATCTCAATGTGTGGGTGGTCTTTTAAACCGTGCTCCCTCCCACCCACTACCACCACGAAACACACACCAAGTTCGAAATACTTCCTACGTCTGTGATACAAACTCAAAGTGATGTCTGGAAAGAACCCTCTATCACTCACCCCAATTACCGACTCTTTAAGATAACTCCGCCTCATCGCTACTATACTACTCAAAGTTTGCTAAGCACCAAATATTTGACACATCATTGTGAAATTTGCTTGTGACATATTTGCGATATTTTTGGTGGATATGATTGAGGAATGTATTGAGATGGTCCCCAATGTTTACATTAGCTCTCTTGTCAGGCAGACTTTTCGTGACAGTCATGGAAAGCATGTACCCCGTGATTTTCGTGATGTTTTCGTGTACTGTCTACATGTACATGACATGTGTAGGGTATTCAATCTTCATTTCAATACAAACCCTTGTGATTTAATGATTGAATATGGCAAATGCAAATGCAAGAAGACATTTGTCTGAAGCAGAAATGTGGCGGGCTGGATGGATGGTGGAGCAGGGGGCTATCCATCGTCAGGTTGGTGAAACCCTGGGTGTGCACCATACGGTGATCACCAGAGCCTGGGCAAGATTTCAGCAGTATGGCATACCAGAAAGACGGCATGGTGGTGGCAGAGACAGGGCAACATCTGCAGCTGAAGACCGTTTTTTTATCATTCAGGCTCGTAGGAACCGCTTTGCAACAGCAACCCAGCTTCGCAGTGACCTTCAGAATGCATCCGGAGTAAATATTTCGACGCAGACTATCCAGGCAAGGTTGCACGAGGTTGCTCCGATCGAGAAGACCATGTATTCGCATTCCGCTGTCCCAGAACCACCACCAGGCACGATATGAATTGGCCATGGGCCACGTTGGATGGACCAGAGAAGATTGGCGACCTGCCTTTTTACAGATGACGTCAAGGTACTGCCTAAACCACCACACAGATAGGCGTTCTTGGGTATGAAGAAGACCAGGAGAGCGATGATTTTTACGATTTTATTTTGTAGCACATCATGCACAAGGTTACAAAGTCATAAACAGTAAAATACACTTTTAAAGTCATAAACGGTAAAATAGGTTTTTTAATTGGCATGATTGTACTACAGGGAGATGACATAGCCACTAGGGCTGTCATCCTGTCATTCTCAGAAGTAAGATAAAAATTAGACAATTCTGACAGCAACGCGTATGCATAGAGCAACATGGGTTGACCATTATTGATTAAGATGATTCTTTCCTTGTAAGTGAACTATTTTTTTAGGATAACACATTTAAGCTCCGCCAATGGGTATCGATGCGATAACAGAGTCAGGACCTACAGTCTGGGCAAGTGGGATTGTCACAGTCTATATTATCTTGATAGGTTTTGTACCGATGGTTCTACAGTATTCCACATCCTTGGGAAAGTGTGAATTGGTAAGTTTGCAGAGAACTGCGTTCTTGGTTTGTGCGTATACAGTCTGCCAGATTGTCTTGCATCCATTCCTGAGGGATTTTGGTACACTTTAAAAGTATTTTTAAAGCTATCCGGCAGCAGGTTATTATGCCAACCATGCATGAATAATAAGACATGAAGTTTGTACAGGTCATTGAATTTTAGAATTCGATGCTCACTGAACAGTGGGTCAGTATGCGCATTATAGCGTTTGTTAGATATGATACGAATTGCTTTCTTTTGTAATTTAGTGATTGTTAGAGTGGAACACGAGTGGCCTCATATGTGAATACTATACATCATATGGCTATGAATCAGAGAGTAGTATAGTGTCTTGAGGCTTATTTGGGTATGATCCTCTTAACCCTTTACCTAACATGAAAAGCAGACGACACTTGCCAAAAAAATTCTTGAATGACTATTTTTTTCATTTTTTGTCTCAAAAACATAGGTTGTGACCCCTCGTTGGAACGAGCTCAACGAGCTCGTTCCAACGAGGGTCATAACCTATGTTTTTGAGACAAAAAATGAAAAAATAATGAAAATTAATTGGCGATTTTCGTGAATAGCGCTGGCCGGTTTTGGCCGTTACGTTGGGTAAAGGGTTATCCTTGTTTATAACATAAATTGCTCTGGACATCTTTGAACAAATAACTGGAACAGGTTTCTTGAAGCTCAGATTTTCGTCAACATGAATTCCAAGAAACTTGAGGGATTTTTCATCTTGATTATTTCCAACGATCGAGATAGATGAATTTTTAAGCTTCACTCGATTGCTCCCAAGATAGTATAAGTCACTTTGGGGGTGAAGTATGATGACTTTTGTTTTACTCTCGTTTAGAACAAGTTTATTTGCCGCACACCAGTGAGATATTTTTTTGAGTTCATTATTAACCTGACCTGTAATTGTTTCCAAACTGTTATCGGAAGTATGTGCAGTAGTGTCGTCCGCGTATGATAAAACCTTCAAAGTTGTCGAGTTAATAATATCATTAATATAAATTATAAAAAGAAGAGGACCAAGAATAGACCACTGGGGGACACCTGTTGATATGACCTGTAAATCTGAATTCGCTTTTGGAAGGGAAACCGACTGAGATCTGTTTGTAAGGTAATTTCTAAACAATGAATTTGTGTGCCCTCGTATTCCATAGAATTCAAGTTTTTTCAGTAGGATATTGTGATTTATGGTGTCAAATGTTTTCGAAAAATCAAGAAACACGGCTAACGTGCAGTCTTTAGTTGTTTTATCGTTCATTTCGGCAATATTGTTTATGAGGTGCAGGACGGGGTGTATTGTTGAATGTCCTTTTCTAAAGCCAAACTGGTTTTGATGAATTATCTTGTTATTTTCCAGGAAAGTTATCAGTCTGGAGTACATTAATTTTTCTGGTACTTTGGAAAAGCTAGACAGTATGCTAATGGGCCTATAGTTGTTGAATAACTGTTGATCGCCAGATTTAAATACAGGCTGCCATGCAGCCAACGTTGCTGAGCATGACTGGGGGGTCAATCATAGTCTGGGGCGTCATCAGCAGGGTTGGACGTACAGAGCTCTGTGTCCTTGAACGTGGTACAGTGGGTGATAGATTCGTTCTGATGGACGATAATGCCCGTCCTCATGTAGCCCATGCTGTCGGGGAGTACCGACAGAGGGAGGGGATTGAGCGTATGGGCCAGCAAATCCCCTGACCTCAATCAAATCGAACATGTCTGGAATGAGTTGCAGCTTGAAATTTCAGCCCGTCCAGTCCAGCCAAGAAGTGTCCAGGAGCTTGGTGCCATGGTGGTCTACGAATGGAACAACATCCCACAAAGGACCATCAGGAACCTGATTGGGAGCATGCGAAGGCGTTGTCAAGCTGTAATTAACAGTAATGGGTCGCATACTCGATATTGAATCCATTCCAGTTTGCTCCGTCAACTTTTTGGCAAATTGAAAAATTTCTTCTTTTACCAATGATATCCATTTTCCATGGTTATTGTATTCAAAGACTAAAAAATAATGTCAAACACAAATAAAATCTTAATTTCTGTACTTAAATCATTAAAGATATAATTAAATAAAAAATATATACACTTTTCATAAAAATATTTCAACTAAAACGTAAAACAGTTAGTTGGATATACTTGGTGCTTAGCAAACTTTGAGTATATCTTCATCGCGCATTAGGTATCACATTGAGGTGTCACGATGGGGAAAATGGGCGGCGGTGGCAAGAAATGTGAAGGTGCACTGTCACGTATTTACTGTCCAAAGCCAGGCATGCCCTGTTTGTTTGTTTGTTGGGGTATACCGACACTTCAAACAGCCATGGTTATATCATATCGGAGAGTTGGATGCTTGCTCTTGTGGAAAGTAACGATTGGGCTTGATCTCGAGGTTAAAACGTCTAGAAGTTGCTTATCAGTACCAGGTGATTCTCCTCAGGATCTGTACACTTGCTTTCTGCATACACATTTCTTACTGGTCTCATGTCCGACAACCCCGTCTAAATCAACCGTTAGTAGCCTCAAATCCAACAGTAAATGCACACTAGATTCAGGGGACGGAGTTTTAACGACACCTTCAACAGGCAGGGTCAAATCGTGTCGGAGAGTTTTTACAGGTAGAGAAACAGTGGGTTCCTGGAAAAACCCTCCGAGTAGCAAGTAACTTCACACGCCTGATAACGCACAAGCAGGATTACCAGCGGTGGAATGCATCTGTATCATCGATGCGCAGAGCGCCCTAGTACACAGTGCATAGGGATTCTACTTGGGCAATTGGGATTAGGTATCTTGCCTAAGAAAACGCGGGTCAGGATAGAACCTACGACCTTTCAATTCTAAGTCCAATGTTGTAACCCAGGAGTCCCAGTGCTTCCGCGGTGGGGAGTGGGGGGGGGGGGGGGGTCAACAAAGGAAATTAATCACTTCTATCCCCCTAATTTGAGTTTGGCACCGAAATATTTTGTTTGGCGTAAAAATATTCAGGTTAGCAAAAGATTTGGCACCAGTCAATTCAGTGACATCGTGAACATCGTGATCCAGCATAAAGAGGGTTAGCATTGGTTGAAGGCAAGCGAACCGTCAACATGCCACACACCTTAGCACACAGTCCCATTGTGTTTCCAATTAGGCAATTGGGATTACATGTAAGTGTCTCGCCCAAGGCCACAACGAAGTTGGCGTGGGTCAGGATCGAAACGCCGGCCTTCAGATCTCTGAAGTACAATGCTCTAATCCATGAGTCACTGCGAATCTATGCCACAATCTAGAAATATTAAAACCCAGACATGAAATGGAACGATAAATGGTTTCTTTTCGGAATTTATTCACGACTGTTTTTCCTCCCAGAATTCGTAACACATTCCTGATTTGTCGACAAACCGGCTTTCAGGGGTTTTTATTTTCATTTCAGTGATTGGTTGCAACAGCTGTTGTCCATATTGTAGCAAAATATGATTTTTAGAAATAAGTGGCATGAACATGTTAATATGTCATTTATGACCTGCTGTACCTCATTACGCGTACATCACCTGTATGAACTAATAATTGGGACCCCACTAATTGCTCTTTGAGGTGGAGTCAAAAACCCCAACCATCGTGACGACATTAAGTTGGTTTTGTTTTCTATAATTAGATGAACGTTTTTTCCAGTGCCTAATCGCAGTTGGTTATTCCACTACAATTAGTCCATTTCTGTCTGTAAATAGAATTTCGTATTGCTTATAGTTGGGGTGGGGGTGAAACATAAATTCGATACAGTTTGGATGGAAAAACAATTTTAAAAAACTCAACCGAAAGATGAATTGTCAAATGAAATAAAATTGATTTGAACGAAACAGCTATGTCGTACGAATATTTTCTCATGTGTGAGGTGCGATTCACCAACTTGGTGGTATTACTTTGATCTCGTAGTTCATTGACACTAATTAACAACTTTCTATCTTCAGTGAGAGAAAACAAACATAAACAAATATACTCATCGTATTGAAAAACTCAACCAGATTTGAAAAAATCGATGAAAATCATTAAGGATTTATGGTCAATCTGTTCTTTTCCGCCCATTATTCATAAATTCCGGTAAAAAAAAATGCACGATATGGTAAAACAGATATCATAATTAAAACAGATACCACAATTTCCGGTCCAGTCCAGCCAAGAAGTGTCCAGGAGCTTGGTGCCATGATAGTCCAAGAATGGAACAACACCCCACAAAGGACCATCAGGAACCTGATTGGGAGCATGCGAAGGCGTTGTCAAGCTGTAATTAACAGTAATGGGTCTCATACTCGATATTGATTCCATACCAGTTTGCTCGGTCAACTTTTTGGCAAATTGAAAAATTTCTTCTTTTACCAATGATATCCATTTTCCATGGTTATTGTATTCAAAAGCTAAGAAATAATGTCAAACACAAATAAAATGTTAATTTCTGTACTTAAATCATTAAAGACATAATTAAATAAAAAAAATATATACACTTTTCATAAAAATAGTTCAACTAAAACGTAAAACAGGTAGTTGGATATACTTGGTGGTTAGCAAACTTTGAGTATATCTTCATCGCGCATTAGGTATCACATTGAGGTGTCACGATGGGGAATATGGGCGGCGGTGGCAAGAAATGTGAAGGTGCACTGTCACGTATTTACTGTCCAAAGCCATGCATGCCCTGTTTGTTTGTTGGGGTATACCGACACTTCAAACAGCCATGGTTATATCATATTGGAGAGTTGGATGCTTGCTCTTCTGGAAAGTAACGATTGGGCTTGATCTCGAGGTTAAAACGTCTAGAAGTTGCCTGTCATTACCAGGTGATTCTCCTCAGGATCTGTACACTGGCTTTCTGCATACACATTTCTTATTGGTCTCACGTCCGACAACCCCGTCTAAACCATCCGTTAGTAGCCTAAAATCCATCAGTAAATACACACTAGATACAGGGGACGGAGTTTTAACGACATCTTCAGCAGGCAGGGTCAAATCGTGTCGAAGAGTTTTTACAGGTAGAGAAACAGTGGGTTCCTGGAAAAAACCTCCGAGTAGCGAGTAACTTTACACGCCTGATAACGCACAAGCAGGATTACCAGCGGTGGAATGCATCTGTATCATCGATGCGCAGAGCGCCCTAGTACACAGTGCATAGGGTTTCTACTTGGGCAGTTGGGATTAGGTATCTTGCCTAAGAAAACACGGGTCAGGATAGAACCTACAACCTTTCAATTCTAAGTCCGATGTTGTAACCAAGGAGTCCCAGCGCTTCCGTATGTCAGCCTTGTCTGTTCAATCGGTATTTGTGTGGCCAATAATGGGAGATTAGTGAAATGCAAGCATACTTAGTGATTTAAAAAAAAAAAAAAATAAATAAATCTGACACCCACGTTAAATTATTTATCCGGACGAACCGAGAAAAACTCACAACTCGTTATCTTCTAACCATTTCAGTCGCTAAACTGAGAAACCGAAAACACTGAATTTTTAACACAGATCTTAGAAGCAGAAATATGTTTTGAAGAGAAAAAATATAAGTTTTTCAAAGAATTCTTGGAGAGTAAAAAAACAGTTCTGCTCCAAAGAGATCCTCTCTTGGAAAAAAAACAGCTCAGTGTTTTTTTTTTTTTGCAAAGAAGGCAACAAGTTCTGGAATCTGAAATAAACCAGCAGCCAACATTTCGTGATTCTTTCAACCCAGTTGCCTCAATAAATAAGAGTGGAAATGTCTTGCCCATTAAAGAAAATAAAGTATAATAAACTGTGGAATGCAGATAAATTAGCAAGACAAAGAGGTTCGTCCGTGTGTGTTAAAATACAAAAAAAAGGATTAGCTAGTGATATAATGTAGAATAACATCTCTGTTAATACCCAAAATGGGGGTGAGGGTGGGGGTGTGAAGTTGGTGTGTATATGATCGAAAAGAAACTAAAAAAACTGATGTTTCACAATAAAGATTGCCTCATGTGTGTGGGAATGAGGGGGAGGGGAGGGTGTATGTTTATGTTCAACCAACCATATATCTGATGCATAGATTGACTTGTATACTTGTGCTCGCTTCACCATTGAGTTTGTAACAGAATAGTTGGCCTTCGTTCGGACTGATTGTTAGAAAACGTTTTTTTTTAATGAAAACGCAATATGTGCTTGTTTGTGTGCGGGATTGTGTATCTGGATCAGTAAACACGACTGGTCACACATCATTTCATTCTTTAAACTTTTTCGTGATAACAGACAAGGAGAACCTGCCTGTTAGTGACGGTCACGGGAATATGTCTCCGGTTACGTTGTCATGGAAACACGAACTTGGAGAGAGACTCAAGTTGGACATTTTTAGCCTGTGTGAAACACACAGACTATTGATTTTGTACGGTTTCTTTTTCTTTTTTTCTTCTTCAAAATATGGGTCAAGGTCACTGAGGTCACCCAGGGGTCATTGAGTGCATTTTTCAGAATTTCTGGAAATCACATTTTTTAGCTCCATAATGCATTCCCGAAGTTCATACATGCATTTTTACACGAAAAAAAAGTGGGCGTGGCCAAACGTTTTGAAAGTGGGTCACGTTCATATCTCTAGTATGGTATCATATATGGACCTGGGACCAACACCAAACGAGTCGACACTGGATGGAGGTTCAAAATATGGGTCAAGGTCACTGAGGTCATCCAGGGGTTATTGAGTGCAATTCTCAGAATTTCTGGAAATCACATTGTTTGACCCCTAATGCGTTCCTGAAGTTCATACATGCATTTTTACATGAGAAAAAGTGGGCGTGGCCAAAAATTTTGAAAAGTGTGTTACGCTCATATCTCAAGCATGCTATGACGTATGAACCTGGGACTAACACAGCAAATGAGTCTTAACTCAATGGAGGTTCAAAATATGTCAAGATCGCTGAGGTCATCCAAGGGTCATTGAGTGCATTGCTGGAAATCACATTTTTAGACCCCCTTTATGCATTCCCAAAGTCCATATATGCATTTTTACGTAAAAAAAATTGGCAGTGGAACGGGGAACAATTGTTGCTCTAAACACACATGGGCATCGGTCAGACCTCGATATTTTGCCAGTAGGCCTTCAGAGGGGCTATTGGAGCCTTTATGTCCTTTTTACGTCTATATTCAGACATTACTGAATTGTTTAACTCACAGTATATTTCCAGATGTACTATATACCTTAACATATTTTAGCTACTATGAATATTTGCTATCATCACAAAATATGGCAGATCTGGAATTGGCAGATCCAATATTTTTAAAGTGGTTTATGCTCATACTTCAGGCTTGGTATGACCTATAGACATGGGACCTACATCGAATGAGTTGAAACTTGCTAGAGGTTCAAAATATAGTCCACCTCAATGCGGTCAGTAGATGTCATTATGTGCATATTTTTCAGAGCTATTAGGAATTAATTATAACAACTACTGCAGTTCTGAAGATTATACATGTATGTCATCATTCTCTGATTCCTGAATGAATATCTGTAAATACTGTTAACGAAAATCCATTTCTGATTTGTTTAAAAATATTTTACTCCCGAAAATAAGCCTCCATAAATTTTCTTTCACTATAGTTTTTTTCCTGATACTTGAACCCTTTTCACACAGACTTAAATTTACTGGATGCAGTAAATTCTGTTTCTCTAGTTCAAGATTGTTTAGTTTTTGTTCGGGCCATTAAGAACGTTTGACAAGAGCAATCCCGGTTAGAGCGTTAGTGGATTTTATGCACACCCCTTTGACTACAGCGATCTCGTTTAGAATGTAAATTGATTTTATTCAATTAGCGCTCTTGCAGCACGTGAAGCAAAACATTTGCCATGCCCAGTGCTTTTATGTCTTTTTTATTTTTATTTAATTATTTATTTTGAGGGAACTGGGGGTGGGGTGGGGTGGGGTTGGGCGGGGTGGGGGTATCGCGAGACTATTTGTGTCAATGTATGTTCGATATTGACAATGGATGATTATTCCAAAATACCCATTGCGCTTGGGGCTCCACTCAACATTTCTATCTCCAGAACCAATGGGCTGATTTGAAGCAATTTGTCATGTATTATAACTGGGTCGTAACTACTTGATTTATATCTGAAAACAACTTTTAGTTTTAACAGTCTTTATTGAGAAAAATGAAGATTATGTTACATGCATACACAACGTAAAACATAAAGAATGAACACAATAGTACATAACATAACAGTAAACAAAAAAGATAAGGGATTCGACGGAAAGCTTATTCATGTATGTCATCTCTCTGGTTCGAAATAAATTTTCGCCCTATGATTTGTGGCAGTAGATGAACTTGGATAGCATCACTTGAGGACCGAGGCCCCAACAGTCAACCTGATAGAATCAATTAAAGTCGCAGCACCAGGAATCTCCCCTCGCAAACACTGAACCAGAATGCCTCTCAAACCAACCCAAAACAAAATAGGTGCGAAGGCTGGCGGAAGGCATGCAAAGTGAGCCAAAGGTCCCTGGGTAACGGTATTAAACTCTGTAAGCAGATATTTAGGGAACAAAACGGAGGAGAAGAAGAGGAGAACAAAGTGAAGACAAAAAGGAGGTAAGACGAAGGTGGGTACGCTAGTCTGAACACGAGTTTCCATACCTTTCAAACGCGTTTTCTGGAAGCAGCTCTCATACACAATGCTGGGAAGGAGTTTATGTCGTGACAACGTGCGCGGCTGGCACTCGTGGTTGAGATGGAGAAGACTATTCTTTTTCATGAAATACATTTGATAATCTTAATTTGGTTATTTTATCGTTCATTCGAATAGCTTGCTCAATAAAATAAAATCGTGCACCTCTCTAAACATAAGGCGATTCTCTGCATTACTTAAAAATTCAGAGTCAAAAAGAAAGGCGAATACGTCTGTCGCAAATGGGAGGTGGCCGATCGCGTCGTTTCGAATATTTGAAAAGATTGGACAATATAATAAAAAATGTTCAGATGTCTCGCACTCGCCACACTGACAGAACGGATGAGATGTTAAATGATTATTGTACAAGTGAGAGTTAAGGCTGTTGCAGTGCCAGCACAATCTACAATGATAAATTTGAACAGCGCGAGACTTGGCGCCGGCACAAAAACGTGATGATCGTAGGTTTACATCATTTAAACATTTTTTAAACTTGCTCAGTGATGAGTTTTCGCGTATAGGCAAGAGTGGGTTATTCCACTGTTCAGTAACGTTTTGGATGAAAGAGGATTTACAAAATTGTGTCCGACAAAACGGAACTCGGTGATTTCGGCCTGAACGGAAATTAATTGGTGGACTCATTGTCGAAATAAGTGGAGGAACTTTATTGTTGATGTTAGGAGGCACCACGTGGTGATACATTTTAAAACACTGTATCAACTTTAGCTTGCGACGTCTCTCCTGTAGAGAGTACCTTCGCTTTTCTGATTACAACAAAGCCTTACTAGCACTAACGGATGTCCGCTAACTTAGTCGCGCAGCTGCCATTTGGATTTTTCTGAGTCGGCCGCTCTGAATGCCGGACAGTTATCCAAAACAGTGTTAGCGTATTTGAGAAGAGGTCTTATGAAGGCAAAGTATATTTTTTCTAAGACCTTACGATCGAGATTAAATTTGTGCTTTCGTAGCGAATCCAATCGAAACCAGGCTTTCGATTAAATGTGGTCGCTTTGATTGTTCCGTGCACATGTGTTATTGTACATTTTGGGGAGTGGGGGTAGAGAGAACCACGGAAGTTAAAACAAATTTTGTGCTGACGCTTTCTGAGACTTCACAGAACAGAGCTTTGTTTTTTGCCTAGGAAGCTTTCCTAGGATCAGCAGAAATGAATGGCTAAAACATTGTCTTTGGTTGGGTCACGGCAAATCAATAAATTGCCATTGATTTCCTTCACTTACAGACACACTCATCTCTTTTGATAACTTGAGTCAGGTGGGCGTTTTAGGCTCACTTGAGCGTCTGGTTTTATCCAGTTGACATTGATAGATCAGTTTCTCGTTTACGCTAAACGCTGAACAGGTCCTTATAATGTGGGTTCTTTTAACTCATTTAATCCCTAATGCAGATCATCACATTCAATAATAACTAACATACATACCTGTACATAGCCGCGGCTGACATGATACTGTTATATATTATTGTTGGTAAGGTAGCCAACAATTATAGAGAGCAGCCTTTATTCATTTGAAGCAGTGAGCAAGTAGAGGTTTCACGGACAACGGATAAGTATTTAGGGATCAGCGTATGTGTTAATAGGTCAACTTGTATACAGGGACCCCCAACAAACTAAGCGTAAAGGGAAAAGTAGTTACCTTGTAAAATGCGAAAATATGGCCGTGGCAAATACAAAGCATAGCGCAGCAATGAGCTTACTAAATTAAACAGTCTCAGAAACACGCTCTTCATTTGCTGAAAGCACTTTATAATCCAGTCAAAGAAAAGGTTAATGACCGACATTATCTAAGACTTGTTCAATGAAGTCCATTTTTTATAAAGTTCTTGCTTATAGGGATTGACATGAATTATCTGGACCACCAGTATCTATTATGAGGTTATCTCTGTTCCACAAACACCACAAAATGAAATTATGTTTAGATTCCACAAATGTTAATGAAACACAGTTTAACGCATATAGACCTTTGTATCCTTATGTAATTGTGTAATTATGTAAATATACTGTTTATACTACTTCTGTGTCTGTATGTAATTGCATATTTACACTTGTATTGTTTTTTTATCTGAATAAGAAAAATTGAAAATAAACTTCTAGGTGCTTATGAGTGTTGACTTTGCTAATTTGTCAACCACCAAAGAATAAGGGTGGATGGGCAGTTGTATTAGTATTACGCGATATAATCACACTCTCGGTTTTGGGGGTATTAAACTCGACTAGCCATGTTCTAGCCCAGTGTTCAATTACAGCTAGATCATGGGTGGTTATATTCGAGACTTGTTTTGCTTACAGCTAGATCATGGGTGGTTATATTCGAGACCTGTGTTGATTACAGCTAGATCATGAGTGGTTATATTCGAGACTTGTTCTGGATTTTCCACACTTAGATATAACGAGTATCATCTGCAAAATTACTGAGTAAATTTTCACTTATGTCATTAGTGTAGATTAGGAATAATGAGGATCCTAGTATAGATCCTTGATGGACTCCAGCATTTATAGGGAACCATGGGGATGCCTCAGATCCTACAACTACGCACTGAGATCTATTGAAAGATACGATTTTAAGAACAGAAACAATTCACCCGAGACGCAAATACTCTCCAGCTTTTGAGCGAGACCAATATGCCATATCTTGTCGAAAGCCTTACTGACGTCGCAAAAACGACCCTAACTTCTTTTCCTTCATCGAGTGTTTTGCAGAATTCATCATATATATTAATTAATTGGAGGACAGCAGAACCACTTGGCCTGAAACATCACTGAAATTGACCAAGAACGTTCGTGTCTTTCGGGAATTGCCATAGTCGTATAAAGAAACATTTTTCGAAGATATTACCAACGCAACTAATCAGGGATATGTGGCGATAATTACTGACTAAGTTCGCAGGTTGTTTTTTTTAAAAAACTGGGGAAACATTAGCCTTCTTCCACAATGAAGGAAAATACTAATTGTTTAGCAGCATATTGAATAAAACTGATAGTGGATCGCATAGAGAATCTTTACATTCTTTAAGAAGACGTGGGCCGACATGGTTGGGACCCAACGCTCTGGACACCTTTAATGACTTCAGTGCTTCGTACACCTCGCTACAGTGGAGGGTTATACTATCCATTTTTGTGTAGAATGGGCTATAGCTTCTGGCAAGGAAGCGTGCAAGTCGTCAACTGTTGAGACTGAACAGAAGCATTTATCAAGCCCTTCCGCTTTCTCAACATTCGAAGTGTATGTTTCGTTAATATGATTATAGTTATTAGTATAGGAAGTTCTGCCAAAGAGCAGGGATTCATTAATGAAATCCACATGTAGCTTCAACACTGAATCTGTGTGTTGACCTGATCACATTCAATAAATAAATTTCACATAATTTTGGCATGGGACATTGCAAATGACAATTGGTTCTGGATCCTTTGCCATCACCCGATACTCTATATCTTGTGCCAAGCTCTCTGCATTCAAATATGTCACGCAATTACCACAGTAACTAATAATCTAGATAACTTTCGTTTTACCCACCACACCTTTTAATCGCTGGCTTACAATGAGAGTCGTATAAAGATTACCAGCATCTCATTAGTTGTAAAGACAGCATCTTCAGTATAATATTTTAAAGATTGGTGTTACGAATTTTTCATGTTTTACATTCTGGTGAGAACAGTTCTTCAAATATCTGATATTATAAACAAGATGATGTTAACAGTGCTCTTAACTGGTAGAGTGCTGGAAGTCCATATCCGGGCTTTATTTTGAACAGCAGGTACTGCAGCATATAGGCTTCATACTCTGTGGACGTGTTCCATATTATGTAAGAAAGAAACATTCGCGATCGATTTGAAAGTAATTATTCTGGGAAAATAGTTATCTAAAAGTAAAATGATAACCTGAGAAAACGCAAATACGGGACATAGGTTCCTATTTGAAAATCAGCATACGGTTATATAACCCATCGAAGGTAGATTATTTTGAGTATTTAAACATTTCACTGCAATTATTATTTGCATGTAATTCTTATAGAGTATAGAGTAACAATAGATTTTAATCGGACCGTAATCTTAATGGGCGTTCTCCTGAGTTGTCGCATTATCCACTCCTTGCAACTGGGGAACGATTGTTTCCAAATTTATACAGTTTATGTAACCCAATACTTATGGGCAACATTATCGCAGTTGATTTCACGGATCGGCGTACAACTGGACTGCTAAATACCCATTGGTTCCATATAGGAAAGTTTCTCAACCTTCCATACAGGAAAGTTTCTCATGGGGTGGGCGGAAGTTGTTATTAATAAACATTGCTCAACAAAAACAGGTTTTTAATTTTCCAACGACTATCAAACGACGATCGCTTTTTAAAGAACAGACTTAGGGTACGTGGAACCCACAAGCGATCAGCGAAGTGCAACAAAATGAAGCAGACTAGGCGATTTTAGCGAAAAGTTTAGGCTCGGCTTTCCATTAGTACTGTTCACACCATGGGCAAAGGGAGGCCAGGTGTAGCGATGAAATGAAATCAAAAGTTTAGATTTGGTCGCTTGAACACGCGCGAATAGTCATAGCAACGTGATGTAGTCTTGTGAAGTTTGTGGTTGGAATTCTAGTTTTGAAAACGCACAGGAACTATGGTACTCGGAAAAGCAATGCATATCAATGGATTGATTGCTGCTATGTGATTCAAAGGATAGACACACACACAGAGGTTTCGTTCTTAAATAGACCTGAAAAGTTCCCTCGTCAGTTCGAAGCTGTTGCATTAAATTATAATATTCCCCCAGTTCGTCCCTGCAAGCATTCATTTCATGTACCCACTCATTTCTCCACCGAATATTGAACCTCAGGGCTGAATATTCCAATATGAACCCGCAAATACGCCTTTGTTTTATTTTTAAAGCGATCGAAGGCGACGATCACTTCGCTTCCCCCGCCACTCGCCTTATTTGCTTTACTTCGCTTTGCCTCGCCACGTTGATCGCTTGCAGTTTGCACGTTGGGAAAATTGAACTTTTCGTTTCAGTATAACTGAATATTTACTATATGTTTTAGTTATTATTGACAGACAACTGGAGCCGAGATAGTAAAGATGATACCGTGAAACTAGTTTTTCATTTAGGTAAACACCATGGCGTTTGATGAAGTGAAAGCTGTTATGTTGTGGCAGGAGTCACAACACAAGAGCTTTTACGTCAATAAAGATCAACAATGGGAGGAAATATTGCGTTACCTGACGCATGACGCCATTTCAGAGGTGGCTATTAGACTGGGTGGTGACATTTTTCGTTCATCATTTAGTATTTAGTATTTAGGAAGTGAACCTGGAGAATTAATTTACAGTTATTAACCCTTTCTAACGAATCGACCTCATTCGCCCCGCGTAATATGCAAATTCATCAGTCGAAAACAAATCACACAACATGTGAACCACTCCCTGGAACGAGCTCGTCCAATGAGGAACTTTATTTATTATTGAACTTTTGTGAAAAATCGAAGAAAATAATATTTTTTTATATCGGTAGCGTTGGGTAAAGTGTCTCTTTCGGTGAATGTCACACCGATTCAAGTTCTAAAGTACAATAAAGAAATATGTTTTTTAGTTTAAAAACAATAAAATAAAATAATTTTGCCACCGTGTTCTAACATGAACTCAGTCCCCACAACCACGATCTGAAGTTCTGAGCCTTGACCGATATGAAACTGCATCGCCGCACTATAGATTACCTACCCAGTATCTTATATGATTCTAACTGTAATTCATTGGGAACGAATTTATTTTAAAAACTTTCAAAGATTAAAAAATACTCATGTAATAAATCAAAATCACACACAGCACCAGTCACAACAACGACTAAATATAGGTTATTGTCCCTGTATCAGTATGCATCGCGTCTTCTGATTGGTCAACGTGACCGAAACAAATAGCTATCTTTAAACATGCGGGTGATAAGAGCGCGCGCCGTTGTTCCCCGTTTGTCACTCGAGAAACATCCAGGTGATAAAAATAACCTTTGACCCCCGACTGGGTCACATCGATTGCAGAAACTCCTATTTGAACTGTTTAGTTATATCCAACTTATTGTCGTATTGTAGTGAATACTAATACAAATTAAAAAACATCGTTGCAGACCTATGAGTAGAAGCACTTGTTGGCTGTCGTATTCGATGAGAACTGAACAGACTGAATCGGATTCGCAAATATTCGTTTGCGCTTTGCGGGGTGAGAACATCAAGGGGAGCAACACATCTGTTTATCTTCGATATCGCTTGAGCAGCGCACTTCATAATTTATTTTGCGGTTTCCGATGGTCAGCGTAGAAATGTATGCTATTAATTCCACCTACCTCTTACAAAATTCAATGACTGCGGCTCAATTCAAAATCTTCAAGTTTAAACCCGAGTGGAGTCTGAAATTGTGAGACATCGTTCCCGAAATTCAACATGTCACCTTCCATGTTCCATGTCCAGCGTCATTTTAAGTGAATATTTAAGCTATTCTCCCAAAGACGTGAATAAAACACACAACACAACACATCTGACATGCTGAAGCTTGTTCCATGGAAATACAATACACTCTGGAAGGCTGAATTTACACGGTTTAAAAACTTTTTCAACGAATTCAAATTCACCAAAGTGAAAAACTTCTCCATGTGTGACCTAATTTATAAACAACAATTCGGAAATAGACTCGGTCTATTTATAGTTTTGCTGTGACGTTTGTTTCGCTGTTTGGTTCAAAACCTGAGGCTCAGTGTGGGGTTTAAACACCGTCGCCTGAGTCTTAATGTGGGATCATATTTTACATCTCGGCATTATTTCTGTGTTAGGAGGCGGGACAAAATCGTTATCTCGAGCAACATCCAGAGTGCATGGAGATTTAATACCTGGATGTCTCCTTTTCAACCATTCGGCTTGCGCCTCATGATTGAAAACCGACATCCAGGTATTAAATCTCCATGTACCCTGGATGATGCCCGAAATAACTTATATTACCACCATGTGGGTTTTCGTCGAGACCTCGGCGAATCCGTTGGGACGAGTCGATATTTGTCACAGAGGCGAGGTCGAGACTTCAATACACCATCTCGGAGACCCGCTTGGTGATAATAACCAATTTATATTAAAATAGTCCTCCCTTTCTTGACTTGTTCGCACATATTTTGACGGCGTCTGTGAATTGATTTTTTCATGAATGAAGGTCATGATGTGATGGTATTACGTTCTTGAGCTGCGCATGACGTAATCCCCATTCATTGTTCTACTTGTACTATAATCGCCGAAGCTTAGGTAATGTTTCAAATCTCTGTTTCTTTATTTTATTTTGTCAGGTTTAACGCATGATAGACTGTATAAAAATATCATCATGACAAAAAATGATTTAGTCTAATTTGTTTCGCGAAATTGGTGATTTAGTTATCATTTAATTACCTTTATCAAAACCGTGGCCACGACATGTGTAATCAGTTTTCGATAAGTGGAGGTAAAACACGTTCTCTTTCTGAATCGAAAGATCATATGCGCGGTTTCTACCCTCAGTATAGATTTTGTCTAGACGTGTTTACTGGTATTGGGGAAATACGTTCTTGTTGTACGATAAATAAAGTTATATCCCAATGTGATCTTTTGAAGAGGATCCACAAACAGGTAGGTGCGGTGCATTGCTGCCTTATTAATGCAAAAAGTAAGAGTGTGTCGAAAACAAGTGGGTAAAAAGCTTCATAATCAATAAGCAGGATGTGGTAGGTCAAAAACGTTGAACTTAATATTTTCAAGTGCAGACAATTTTTTCTGTAATTTGATTTGTTTGTGATTACATACTCGACGAATCACTCATGGTATTTATCATTTCCACACCACAAAATGTTAAGGAACACGATGGTCCGTTCAATGGTTAGTGCATGGGATATTGATCGAAAATGTACCGTTCGATCCAGGCCAGCGGTAACTGCTTTGTGTCGTTGGGCAGGATGCTTAATCCCGTTTTCCACGGTGCCACTCAGTGCTAAAGCGTGCTGCATGTCGATGGTAAACTTGCCTTCAACCGCTGCTAACTCCGCCGGTGCAGAATTAGAAAGTTGTAGAGTCTGACAGTTTGACGTGCAGTTGGTCACTGCTGTTCAGTGGTTCTTTCCGAGTACTCACTATTGGTTTCCCCTTCTCGGTGGTTCTTTCCGAGTACGCCAGCTTCATTTACCGGTGAAACTGGCCGACACGATGTGAACTTGGCTGTTGAAAGTGTCGTTTCACCCTAATAAAGAGGTAAATCAAAAACAAATTTACATCGGCCCGATGAGGATGAAGCATATTTCACAACTGCCCCTCTGAATTGAACTCTTAACTCTTTATCAAACGCATATGATATAAGTTTTTATTCTATTTATTGTTTTCACATTTTTCCAAAACAATCAATAAAACCACATCTTGTGACCCGCATTGGAACGATCTCGGCGAGCTCGTTCCAATGAGGGGTTGCATGATAGGATTTTGTTGACATTTTGTGATTTTTGATTCAACTGCTTAATTTGTAAATTAAAGGAGGATACCGGTGATTCGTTCGGCAAAGAGTCAACTGTACGGATGACACGACATGACTGTCAATAAGTCTTATCGAAAATCTGCTATCGACAGCTTTTTCAACTGAATGGAATAAAAGAAACTTAACAAAGGCGTCATAAAAAATTGCTAGCCTAAACGAACGCACTACGAGCTATTGGTGAGTAGGATTCTCATTGGACGTAATGTTTGAATCTGGCAAATACTTTGTGGGGTGTATATGGCTAGAAAAAAATTCGAATGGCCGTAACTCATGCGGCGCTATTTCTAAACCGCAAATGAGACAAACTATTTACCGAATTTAAACATTTTTTTAATACACTGTTTTTTAAATATACCTCTTAATTAAATACATGTAGTGTTATGCTATGTTTTAACTAAACACTACCCTTGAAATGAACAAGGCGCTTGAACTATAGTTTTTTGACTTCTCGATGTTATTTTTGACTTCTCGATGTTAATTCTATCATCGGTTCATTTCTGAAGTTGGTTCAATTCCCCAGCACAGTCTGTCATTAATAATAATAACACATAGTTTTTGTATAACGTAAAATCAGAAGGTTGTGGTCTAAAACGCTTTACATGGAAAATAAATACATATTTGAGCTCCCTACTAAAAGCACTGATGTAAACAAAAACTGATCAAATTAGATGACCGAAACCTCGAAGGCCTCTCGAAAGAGATGGGACGTGAGTTTTCTTTTGAAGTCGTCTAAGCTTATGGAAGCCTGGATATGCACTAGCAATGAGTTTCAGAGTCGTGGACGTACGAGGAAAGGTGCCTGGTATTCACCAAGATGTAACTGGAAAAGGGAACAAGCCTGAGCTGTTTGGATGAACGGAGATTCCGTTTTGATGATTGAACAGTCAAAATGTCCTGATGATTTTTTGGAGCCGATCCATTAATGCACTTAAAGACCAACACCAAAACTTTGAAAGTGATACGTTGTTGAACAGGGAGCCAATGTAGCTTATGGAGCAGAGGGGTTATGTGATCTTGGCGTCTAGATCCCGTAATAATACGAGCGGCAGAGTTTTGTATCTTTTACAACTTTGCGATTAGCGATTGTGGTAGACCTACAAGCAGTAAATTAGAGAATTCCACATGTGCAGAAATAAAGGCGTGAACAAGCCTTTTCAAAGATGTTTGAGTCAAATAACGTCGAAGAAGTTCAAGATTTCTAATGTGCATAAAAGAGCGCTTGCAAATTTCATTAATACTTGCTTCCATCGAAAGCCGGGAATCAAATATTACCCCAATGTTGAAAGCACCACCCGATACTATTTGTTTTGAATTGCCACTTTCTATAGATTTAATATAAAAACCAGAAGGAATTTCGGTGCGAGAAATAACCAACACTTCTATCTTATCATCATTCATTTAACCTATGACTCGCCATCCAATTTCGCACGTTATTAATACAGTTTTGCATCATCTCTACTGATTTCTACGAATCAGACTCACAAACTGCATTAAAAGACACATACAGCTGTGCATCATCGGGGTAGATGTGGTATGGAATGTCTTCATCCCTCAGCATTCGGCCCAATGAGTCCGTATATAACGTAAATGACATTGGGCCTGTGGGACACTACGTACAAGGGATTTACTATTTGATGTCGTCTTTAAGATAGAAACCTGTTGCTTTCTTAGTGAAAGGTAAAATTCAAACCATTGCAGAACTGTTCCTGTTATTCCTAGTTGACGTAACATGGATAGAAGCAGGGGATGATTTACCGTGTCAAATGCTGACGAGATATCCAACAAGACAACACAAGACAATGAGAACAGACTTACGTTGACCAAACGAACAAATTATGTCATTACAGACTCTCAAAAGGGCAGTTTCTGTACTGTGGTGTGGTTAGTAAGCCTATTGATATGGTTCAGGGAGATTATTACTTTGGAGGTAATTCCGAAGTTGTTCAGCTACTACCTTTTCTTTTGCTACAAAAGGTAAATTAGAAACTGGCCTATAGTTTTCCAAGATGTCAGGATCAAGGGAAGGTTTCTTCATAAGTGGAGATACCAATGCTAATTTAAGGTCTGATGGTACATGACTTCCTTGGAGAGATGCCCTTAATGATGCTAGCAATAACTGGAGATGTACAATTTACTGCTGCTTTAACCAAAAATGTAGGAATGGGTTCCAGCTCATTAGTTTTACTGGAACTTGACAAGATGAGATTCCTCACCTCAGGTGCACTCACTTGTTCAAACGTGGACTTACTTGAATTTACAATGTACAACCTTACTTTCAATGGTCTTGTCTATCAACTCCACCTTATTTATAAAATAGTTTCCAAAGCGGCTGGCCAATTCTAATACTGATGTGTGTTCTGGCAAAAAACCATTCTTAAATTTTCTAAGAGGACATTGGTAACATAAAAGAGTGCATTACTGTCGGTACAAATATCAATACGCCCATTGTAGTATGAGCGTTTAGCAGCTTCGATTAGCCGATTTGGATTACTTTTTGATTACAAAACATTTCACGGTAGTAGTAATAATAATAATAACACTTCAGCCTGCCGCTGATTTGTCGCGGTTCTCGGACGATTAGGCCTTGGTTACCCCTGTGCTCCCAACTACCTCTCTATTCCCACGCTTCTTCTCTCCTCCCAATACTCCGAGACGAATTGCTTGATGACACCCCTTGCCCCATTCATCCCAATCTCTCCGATTAGCACATTAACCCTCTCCTTTGACTCACTCACCAACCAGATGCCCTTCATTCTCCCAGCCCACTTCCCCATTATACTCCCAGTCAATCTTATTCTGTTAGACTGGTATTTTGGGCATCCTAGTAGAAAGTGTTCCAGGGCCCCCACCACGCCTAATTACACAACTGACACTCCTTGTTTTTTTACAATTTTCCCCTCAGCTTCCGGGACCGCGCCCCCTCAGCTTGAACAGCAGTGACCCCCAAAGGTGCCATCGAGGTACTCTTCAAAACCTGGCTTCTCTTTATCGCGCAGGCCACGCAGGCCACGCAGGCCACGCAGACCTCTTTGACTTGACCCCCTCTCGCCAATCAAGGTTACCATCCTCCATGACTTTGTCTCTGACGATTTTTTTTTACCCTGATTTGACCCTGCTTCTAAGTCCGAGATCTCCAATGAGTAATTCTCTATTAACTCCCTCACTTGGACCAGCCACCCTGTCTTGGTATTTGAGTTGAAAATATTCTGGAACATTACTTTACACCATCGGCTGCCGAGGAGATTTACCAAATATTTAAGATAACAGAGTTTCAATAAGTCTCTCCTGTCATTGATCCTCATCCATCCAACCCCCCCCCCCCCCCCCCCTGATTGCTTCAAGTGCTGAGACATTACTCGACCCCGTAATCCATCGGTCTGCGTCGTTCTGCAGGGTTTCCAAGCTGTTTACAGCCGTTTGGTTTGGAGGCACCACTTCCGCACCGTATGTTATACTTGGTAGACCCCCAATTTCCCAAATGGTTTTCCCCTCGAAAATCTTATTGAAACTGTTTCTTCCTATAAGTTTCATTTGGTTAAAGATTCGCTTCCCCTTCACAATCAGTTTATTCGCGTGGTTTCGGTTTCCTGCCTCCCGGCTTCCGACCACACCGACCTTCCACCCACCTTCCACCTCACCATCATAGGTACCTTTCAACGGTGTGACTCCCGATACACCAGCACTCCCTAACCTCTCCTTCAGCTCCGCAATTTCCCGATCGAACACAACACACTTCTCTAACAACTAAAATATCCCTGCAATTCACACACACCACACTGCTGTCCATTGGCCGACCACCACCATACCTCATATCACACTGTCCCGCTGTATCCTCAGTCTCCCCCACATGCACCTGCACCACCCTACTCACCTCCCCCGGCCCCCTTTACTACCCATACCTACCTCCGTTTGGACACCCGTCGAGCACTTAGCATTCGTGTTCACAACTGTTTACAAATATACTATAACAATATATAATGACCGAAACCAGCAAAACACACGCACAAAAGGCAACGTAATGTAACTAAGTTCAAACTTGTGAAAATCAATGGCCTAAACTTCCTTATTTCACCCTATAATCCCCCCTAACATACATACAAACTAAATATATAGATACACCTTTCTGAAATAAAACTAATAATAAAGAAATACTTATAAACAACTCTGTATTAAATATCTTGATTTCTCTTGGTGAGTAGTATTCACAAATTGCGGTGAATTGTTAAATTGGTTTTGTTGAACTGTGTCCCCAGTCTTCGACGTTTTTGTTTATTTTCTTTTGTTTAACTTGTAAACCATTTGGCATTTTCATGAACTTTGAAAATGTTCACATTCAAAGGAGCATGGTGGTCTAAAAGTTGAGATAACACAGTGTTGTATTGACAAACGATGTTGGTCGAGCCTTGAGAAGAATCAACGGACATCAATAGAGAAGACACAATCTCACTCTTCAACTTCTCAATGTTGATTTTCTTAAAATTCCTCATCTTACACGAGGATGGTTTGAGATGTGGGTTGGTGAGCCTGAGTGAAGCCCAACAGCAAAATGGTCAGAATGCTTCGAGTCCCATGTGTTAATGCTCTGAATCAGTGCATGATCTGGTCAATATCAGATCCAAGGTATGACCCTTGATATGTGTTGGTACATTCACATGTTGTGTGTATCCGAATAGGCTTATTAAATCCAGGAATTGTTATGCATCTCTATCATCACTCCGATGAAAATTGAAATACCAACCATGTACCAATTTCCATCATATGATGAATATTCCGAAAGAAAATCCGAAAACTCGGATAAAAACTGTTTTACGGTAAGCTGGTTTGCTTTCGAGGGTGGAGGGCTGTATATTATGACTAGATGGAATACAATTTCACTCGACACCAAACAATCCAGAAATTCAAAAGACTTCTGATTCATCTGGGTGAATTTTGAGTGCTTAACTTTAGCCCACTGAGGGTTACAAGTGCTATACCCCATCCATGCTGCCACGTGCTTCATGTATGATGTGTATGTTGTACCCTGTCGGTACCAGGTCGGAAAAAAATCGTTGGTCTCTGTTATCACCATGTAACCAGGTTTCTGTAAGGGCTACCAAATCGTGGTCATTATCCTCAATAAAATGCCTGATGTCACCAGCTTTTCTAGTTGTTGGCCTTACATTGTAAAGGGCCAAATTAGTTACTGTTATTGGAGTGGCAGAATTCTGCTTCTCCGAATTTATATAAATTAAGTTCTGTTTATTAACCCCTTTCCTTGGCAGAATTTAGGGTGCAACTCCTTCCTAAGTTGAACACTAGAGATATTGTACATTCTGTTCGTGTGTCTTTGATGGTTCTTCAAACAAAACTCAGGCCGAAGAAGCCTTAATTTTTTCATTGTTTTATAGTCACGACTGTTTATATGACCATTATTAGAATTCAAGTTTCCAATGTCATACAGTTCAGTTGGGCTATATTTAATAACCATTATTACAAGGTGATTATCTGTTGTGGAGTAAGAAACTTTCACACTCAACAGTTTTTCGAGTGCTCACTGTTCATGAAGCATAAAGTGTTAAACACAAGTTCCTTTGTCTGCACAGTGCAGACATGGAGAACAAAAGTTGTGGTGGTAATAAAAATAGTAACAAGCTTTAACAGGAGAGAAAATTTCCACATAATCCTTTTATGAATGACTCCACAATTCCACAAGAATCCTGATGAAATAATTTCAGTTCTAACATGCAGCACATAGGTCGATATAGAGTTAGGAATATGTCCAGCGCAAAAATCAAGAAAAATAATCCTTGGTAATCCTAGTAAAAACTGCATAGATTCAGGAGTTCAAACAAACATGGCCACAAAGCATGGTAACACACCGTGTAACGTCACTACGTCAAGAGTTTAGCCTCTCATTCAAATTGGTCGTCAGCGTAAAATAGTGTGTTGAATCAGTTTTTAAATCATCACTTCATATTCTTTTTGTCAGTTTAGACATACACTGAATGAAAATGAAAATCAGAGCAACTCAGAACGTGAACTTTATCATAATTGCGCAAATTTTCTTTACGAAAAATCGTATTTGTAATAACCGATGTTACAGTGAGGATGAACAGTTTGAATCGTGAAAGTCTTGTTTAAAGATATGTTGGTTTCACTAATATGATATAAAACAAAAAACAAACAAACAAAACCCGCTAAGAAACGTGACGTGTACGCTGTGATGCGTACAAAAGAATGTATCGATTGCTTTTGATAAAATTCGTATTTTATAATACGCAGAATGTTTTTCTGGAACAGACGTTCAATCGACAGCAGAAGCTAAACATGCTTTACAAATGTGTTTTTTGGATGTTCTGCAACAGTTTCGTAAGTTTGGCAATTCTGTTCACAATCGCCCGAACAGAAAAGGTGACCATGTTCCACAAATGCCGTTCAAGGCGGCTTCAAGGAACGATTATTGATACCATTTCGGTTAGAAGCAAACTTGACTGTGCTCGTAAATGCAGTCAAACAGGTGGATGCTTTGCAGCAAATTATCTCACATGGGAAAACAACCGATTTTGTGAATTTCTTAATGGAACAGGGGCTGATTGTACAACGCACCCTCTTGATTCAAAGAGTGTTGGCTTGACAGTGGTAAGTAAGCAAAATGAACAGAACGAGAAGAACTATTTTATTAATCTTCAGTAAGAACTATACCTTAGTACTTACTTAAGTGGATCACTAATGACCAGATGGAATGATGTTTTTCCATGGGAGGTGGGATTATCCTTAATAAGCTACATGTCCTCAGAAATTGGTAATATAATTGAAATGCGTAACTGCACTTGTTACAGCTGAATTACGGTTGCGATATATCACTGAATGTTCATGGTGCCCTCAAATGCCAGTGTACAAGCCCCCGTTAGAAGTCAGTCGTTGTAACTGATGTGTTTTCGTCGAGAAGGTTGAGTTGTTGGTCATGTCCATTCTATTTTTTCTCGTTTTGTTTTAAAAAGACGCAATTGATGCCGCCCCATTTCCTTTGTTCCGGGACCAATACCCATCCTACAATCCGTAAAGTATTTTCGGGGGCTTTTTTATGATTGAAGTGCTGTTACATGACAGGCTGCTGTAATAGGCACACTGCGTAACTACAATAAGACTTCCATCAAACTAAATGCAGCGACGGTGGAACTCTTTAGAAAGTGTGGAGCAAAAATCAAATTGGACACAGTAGTGTATTGCCCTATTTTTATCGGCGTACACATATCCATTGTGACTAGTGCGTGGTAAATGAATCATCAAAAACCTGGAATTTTATATATATTCAAAACAGAGTAAACACCTTCAAAGACGAACTCAATGCTGACTAATGCATTGCACAGTATGTAAAATGGACATAAATTTCAGAATAAATTGGATCAGTGTGGAATGGCGAGTGTTAGTTCATGTACAGTCTTCGATAGGGTACGTGTGAACACATATTCCCGTCTGTCCGGGAGGCAGTTTTCATCTTCTGAAGAAAGGGGACTTACTTGGTAAAAGGTAATGAAGCTTAACGCCCCCCCCCCCCCCGGTCACGGTACCGCCGGCTTTGACTACAGTAGTACAGGAGAGACAAATCGTGCCCGGCCACCCAGTGCAGCAATTTCCCATAGGAACCGGGGAGGTTAGGGGGGGGGGGAGGGGTTGTTGCAAGAAATTTTTTTCGGACACAAGGCGCAAAAGGTTTTTTCCGACCCTTGGGCACCCACCCACCCACCCACCCCTTTTTTGAAGGAAAAGAAAAAAAATCAAAGTTGAAATTTGGTACCCACACCCCAAAATTAGCGTAAGTCGCACATAAACTGCTTTGATCGAGAATTGTAACAGGTATTTTTGCTGGAACATGGTTTGTTTTGTTCCAGTAACCATTCCCAACATTTAATCTACCCGCAACCAGCTAATGGAGATAAAACAGAATACTCCAGGTTTTGCAACTGGTCCCATTTCTTGGCACGTTTATAGATTTATTCAAACTTCCTCACAGACACTGGCAGTCAGTGTATACATGGGTAATCAGGAGAGTATACAGCATATACTGGCATTCTACTTGAACAGTATTGAGACAGGTGTAGCAGGAACAGGTGTGAAATATTTTGAAAATATTGATGTTTTACCTGATTTCACCACTGTATTTGCTGCTTTTTATACTGATTTCTTTCTGTTTCTTCCCATTTCTATACTCGATTTTAATTTCATCCGTCTAATCTGAATTTATTAAGCATTATCAAGTGTAGAATTCGTAGAGGCAGTTAGCTCAATGTTGTACTGATTCTGTCAATAATCAATGTGATGAGGGATGAAAAGCTGTCCTTCATAAATTCTACACTGTTGTACCTTGGCCTATATGAGTAATGCTTCTTTTCATGAAGCGATTAGTAAGCTTTGGTAAGACAGTAATACAAAATTCCAGCCGAGTGGCCCATTTACTTCTACTAAGGGGAAAAACCACAGGTAATGCGTGTGACATAAAATGATATTTGATGGCACCTACGTTACCGGGTTTTTTTCCCCTTCATAGTAAATGGGCCACGTGGATGGGACTGCATGACCAATGTCAAATGAAGCACTACTCATATCGGCCAGGGTAGTAGATATAAAAGGCGGATACACGATCACTTGTACATGTACAGTCAGTGACTCCTAGATCGCGCTTTTAGCGTTCAAATACTCGTGGTGAACGCATCGTGTGCGTGTGTTGTACATCTTCGGTTGTATTGTGTACGTGATGTTTTGGTCTACGTTCGCATCGCAGATCAGACCCACCGATCCATCGTCGGCGAACGCGAGCGAAGGCAAAAGATTCTGGCTCATCATCAAAAAACAGTTTTGGAGTTTCTAAATCAGTGATTCAGAACCCGCAATTGCGTTGGTACAGATGATTTAGAATCCGCAATTGTTTTGAGGCGGTCACGTTTTTGATTGATATAAATATAGGGGAGAAAAAAAAATATAAATAAATAGTTATTTAGATAATTAAATATATCAAATCGAATAGATAATAAAAAAAAATACGTAAATCAAGAGCGATTCTCAGACTATTAGAGCGAGGTTTCTTTTAAACATGCTGATGAGAGCATACGCAATCTGCGTGAACGAAGAACTACGTCCCATCTTGTTAGAACGATGCGTCGGATGTCGGGATCATCTAGACTTCGATCACGAGGATCATTCGTGTATGACGATGGAAAGGGAAGATATGGTCGTCATGTATTTCGAACCGGCGTTCGAACGCGTTAAATTCAACGATGTGATCACGTTTTGGAAGAGATTAGTCTTCTGTAAGAATCGAGACAGACCCACAGATTCGGAAGAACTGAAATTGGCGCGTAGAAGTTTGACTTTAGAAGACAAGGGATGCATCAAGAAATTATTGCTGAACGAAGCATACGTCTAAGTTTTCTCGTTGATATAAAATAAGGAGAATAGAAAATAAAAATAAATACACACATAAATTTTTTTATCTAATATTAGAAAAGAAAAGAAAAGAAAAGAAAGAAAGAAAGAAAAAAAAAAACACAAAATGAGAACCAGAAATAAATTGTACCCAACGTTAGAGGACGACGAGGACGAGAAGCCGAACGGCGTCTTGCAGACGGCGCCGTCGCTAGAAGAAAGAGAAAGAGGAGAGAGGTATCGCATCGATCAAATCAGTAGAATCCAATTGTATCTGACTCGAGAGAGAGATTCTCGTCGTTCCCTCAAGAAGAAGTATTCGCGTTTCGTGAAATTCGTCAACGGGATCGACACGACACTCATCACGATTTCCATGGGTTTACACGCGGCCGGCATCGGATTGTTGTCGACCGCGGTCGGCATTCCGATCGTGCTGACCGTAGAAGGAGTGGCTCCTCGCCGCCGGATTGTTCAGCACGCTCGGAAACTTTTTGAGTAGGAAATTATATCTGAAGGCTAGGAAACACGACAAGATTCGCGTCTTGGCCGACTCCAAGATCGACACGATATCCGAAATGATCTCTATGGCGTTGAAAGACGGTAGGATATCGGACGGAGAATACTTCGCGATATTGAGCGAGAAAACGAAATACGATGCCATGCAAGAAGCCGTGAGAATCAAGACTCGTCAAAGCATCAAGGAAGAGATGAAGGATTCTCTCGTGGAAAAGGGGAGGAGAGAGGCCAGGGAGGAATTCAGTAAGATGATAGAACTCAAGGGCAGCGATTGAAAAAAAAAATATATATATATATAATAAGAACAGAATTTAAAAAAAAAAAAATATTAAATTTATATATAAAATAAAAAAAAAACGAAATTAATTTAAATAACTCTTAAAAAATGTATTGCGTAAAGTGTAAGAGAGTTACCGAGACGAGTAATTCTAGAGAAGTGCGAACTAAAAACGACAGACGGATGCTTCGCGGAATTTGCGACGTGTGTGGTTCTATAAAGACTAGATTCGTCAAACAACAAAAGAACGCGAGCAAAGGCAAAGGCATCGTGAATAAAATGATCAACAATCTACCTTTCGAAATGCATCTGCCCGGTCACAGTTTCACGGGACCAGGAACGAAATTGAACAAGAGACTCAACGCCGATCTGACTCCCAAATCTTGGAACAAACCCGTGAATAGGGTGGACGTGGCCGCGTACGATCACGATCTGTGCTACGCCGGACATCCCGACACCAAGACTCGCAACGACGTCTGCGACAAAAACATGTTGGCGAGATTGAGAGGCATATCGAATCCGACCAGGAGAGAGAAGACGGAACGTTCGCTGGTCGGCAATCTGATCGGTGCGAAACGTCGATTCGGATGGGGCGTTCAAAAAAAAAAAGCGCATCTGAAAAAGAGAAGAAGAAGAAACGATTATTGACGAGCGAATTGGCCGAGGAGTTACACAAACCCAAAGTGCGTAAATTTCGAAAGAGAAGGGTGTTCGTGAAGGGTCTGGACGACATTTGGTCCGCCGACTTGGTCGACATGAGATCGTTTTCGAGGTGGAACGAGGGCGTCAAATATCTATTGACGGTCATCGACGTGTTTTCCAAATACGGTTGGATCAGAGCTTTGAAGAATAAATCGGGACCTTGCATCGCCGAGGCTCTGAAGAGCGTGTTCGAGTCGTCTTCTCGAAAACCGAGTAAATTGTGGGTGGACAAGGGAAAGGAATTCTACAGCAAGGACGTTCGTCGATTGGTAGACCTCTACTCGATCGAAAACAAAGAGAAAGCCAGCGTGGTGGAACGTTGAAATCGAACGATGAAGGAGAAGATGCACAGATACTTCACGGCGAATTCGACCAAGAAATACATATACTCTCTGAACGGTCTGGTGAAAGATTACAACAACACCCGACACAGATCGATCAAGATGACTCCCGCGGAAGCTAGCGATCCTCGAAACGAAAAACGGGTCTACGCGAATCTATATCCCGAGAGATCTGAGATCGGGAAGAAGTCTAGAACGCCGAAATTTGCGGTCGGCGATCGAGTGAGAATCTACGCTTATAAGAAGCACTTCGAAAAGGGTTATACTCCTCGATGGACCTCGGAAATCTTCATGATCATCAAAATATTTCACACCGATCCGGTGACTTATGAAATCGAAGCTTTGGATGGAGAAGAGATCATCGGAAAGTTTTACGAACAACAATTACAGAAGACGAAGTTTTGATGAAGAACACAAAAAATTTTTTTTTTATTTACTCTCTTTGACATTTTCTTGTTTACACACACATATATATAAGAGAGAAAAAAAATAAATAATAATAAAAAATAATTAAGAACTATTTTTTAGATAAAGAAAAGCAAGTGAATTAATAAACAAAAAAAAACTAAAAAATCTTTTAAAATGACAAATATACTAGATATAGCACAAAGCATAGTGAAAGATGAAAGTATTCAAGAATATGAGGTTCACGAATATGAACCGGTAACCGGAACGAGTTTGAACAATGCGGGAGAGATAAGAATCAACGTCGAAACTCAAGATCTATTTGTACATCCTAGCGAGAGTTACATAGTGGTGCAGGGACGTCTCACCAAGGAAGATGGGAGCGACTACGCCGACGACGACATGGTCACTCTTGCCAATAATGGCATCATGCATCTATTCAGTAACATAAAATACATGCTATCCAGACAAGAGATAGAATCTGTTTTTCATCCCGGTCAGGCCACCACGATGTTCGGACTCTTGACGTATCCTGATGATTTTTCGAAATCCAGAGGACTTAATCAGTTGTGGGTGAAAGACACCGTAGGTCCTGCTAGCGCAGGCGCCGCCGCGATATTCAACTGCGTCGTCAAGACGTCCAGACCTAAAGGAACGTTTTCGTTCAGGATACCTTTGAAACACATCTTTGGATTCGCAGACAATTACAACAAGGTCATGTACGGATTCAAACACAATCTGACGTTGATTCGAAAATGAAACGACGACGCAATAGTGAGACTCACCATGACCGATGCGGGTAAGATAACTCTACACAAGATATCGTGGTTCGTTCCGCACATGGAGCCTTCGATGGGTGAGAAAACGCGTCTCTATGAGATCATACAATCCAAGAGTAAATTACCCGTGGGATTTAGAATGAGACAGTGCGACACGGCTAGCATTCCTCCCTCCACGAATCACTTCAATTGGAGATTGACGGTGAAATCCGCTTCCGAGAGACCGCGTTTCATCGTGGTCGCGTTTCAGACCAATAGGGACGGGTCTTAGGAAAAGAATGCGTCGCTGTTCGATCACTGCAATTTGAGAAACATGCAAGTGTTTCTGAACGCCACGAGATATCCAGCAATCGATTACAATGCGTCGTTCGACAAGAACGATTTCTGCAGGCTGTACGGCGACGCCGCCGATTTTAGAAAGAAGTATCACGGTCTAGACAAATTGATGAGCAACCCAAACATATCTCCCGGCGAATACAAGTCGATGTATCCCATGTTCATGTTCGACGTCAGTAAACAGAGTGAACGACTCAAGAGTAGAGTGTTAGACATTCAGATCAAGATGCAATTCGATAGGAACGTGCCGAGAAAAACCGAAGCCTTCGCCCTGGTCCTGTCAGACAGAGAATTACAATTCGAATCGGTCGGAAATAAGATGTCGATCATTCGATGAGAGACGAGTGTGTGAAAAAAAAAAACAAAAAAACAAAAAAAAAAAAATGAAAAGTAATGTGTGATTATTAAAAACAAAACAAACAAAAAATAAAAAAAGTAATGTGATCTAGAGAGATTGATCATTACTCTAGATCACATTACTTTATTTTTTTGTTGTTTTTTTTTGTGTTTTAATAATCACACATTTTTTTTTTTTAATTCATTATTTTTTCCACGCGTTCACTGTTTGTTCAAAGGATCCAGTTCGATCAGTAGACTCACCATGGAAGTGGCGGCTTCGGGATTATTGGTTTTCGTGACGATTAATTCTGTCTATGGCGTTCACTTTGAGAGGCGTGCCGAACGTGCTAACATTCGCGTGTTGATTTGCGGTCTTTTCGACGCTGTATCTCTTATCGCTCTCCACACCATTCACCATGAGATTGACGACCACTCTGTTATTCAAATCCGAGGAAGCCAGACTCATTCGAAGGATTTCACCTCCCAATGGCATGGGATATCCCACCTGACCGTGTTTCGAGCCGCTACCTCCGTTTCCGAAAGACCACTCGGCTTTTCCCTCCTTTAAGGCGTCGGACTCTTTGGCCCACACGGTGATCAATTGTCTGGCATATTTGAGTTTCTCCACCACTGAAATCAGGGTGCAGGCATCCGTCATGTGCATGGGTTCCGGTAGATTCGTGAGCGCATGTCCACCCATGTCTAGTTTACCTTCCATGATGTTGCCCTTTCTCCAGACTGAGTTGTCGTCCACGTACTTCCTGCTTACTGCGCTGGAATCGAATTCAGGATCGTGATCGAGACCGAATAAATTGTGACCATTCATGTTGATGCCACCCTCCATGGTTCCGCCAGATTCTTTGTTCAGGTAGAGATCATCCACTTGCAATGTAATGTATTCTTATGATTGTAACACGGAAGAATCCACGTAGCCCTTGTTGACCGCGGTTGAGTCCGCATCCGTGTTGTCGATCTTCGACAGATTCAATATCTTGTGGAATCCCGCATTCAGATACGATTTCATTTCACGTCCGTCGGACTTTCTCCATTCCAGATCTACGTAGTGTTTGGTCGCCATGTCCTTGGGATTCATGGGAGTGGCCACGTTCGTTATCTTGTAAGAATTGGCGTTCAATTCCGAGTGCATCGTTTTCGTGACGTATCTATTTCTCAGGTGTTTGCTGAATCTCGCGTGAGAGTCGTCCGCGTATTTCTTGGTGGTGGCATCGGTGGGATCTACGGGATTTGCGACGTTCACCAAACGTTTGGATTTCAGATCGAGATCATCGGTCATGGTTTTATCCATGTAATTATCCAGCAGGATTCGTTCGAAATCGGGGTTCCCCCTGTCGACGTATTTTTTAGTCTCAGCATCTGCGAGATCTATCGGCTCGGGAAGATTGTAGAGCTTCTTATCGTTCATGTTCAAAGGTTCTTGTCGAGGTTCGTATCTCCGAACGTAATGCTCGTCCAAGTTGGCAACGTTGTAACCATCGTTGACTTCGAACGTCTTCCTCTTCTTTCTCGGGTTGACTTTTTCGTCGTCACTTCTACCAAATTTATCGACTGTCATGTTGTTGTGGGATTTTTTTTGTTGTTTAGAAAAAATGTGTTCAAAATGCAGTTTATTAAAAAATGAACTATGTTATTTTATTTTTCGTTTTTTATTCGATTAAAATTTTTTTTAAATAATTTTTTATCTTTATATATATATATACTATAAAAAAAAAAATCTCTCTTTAATGTAAGTCATTGAGAATGTCTTGAAATTCCTTAATTTTGAATCCGTCGAATTCCTTGACTTCTATAATCTTGGATTCATCTAATTCTTCTTGATTTTCTGGAATCCTACTAACTTTCTCCTTCAGACCATCTCTTGAGAACGTAGAGACACGGGTGACCGCAAAACACTTGATCTGGTGATTGCACTTGATCCGTGTTGTAAAGAACCATCGTTTGTTGAAATAGTTCTTTATTTCTTTCGGCACGAGATTCCGTAGCTGTCGAAATAATAATTCTTCTTCTTCCCATTCTTGAACCAGGCCACCCAGTGAGTGACTTCACCCGATGAATCGTCTAGATTTAAAATTCCGCATTCCGATTGTCGAGGTCTTCTCTTCGGCAAGGCATCTCTGGAAAACACACCTAGAAAATCTTCGATTTTCAAATCTTTTGCCGCATTCAACAGATCGATGTTGGATAGAGGTTCGTTGGGTAAGACGACACCTTCTACGGATATCTTTATTTTCTTATTCATAAATAAGTATATATTTTTTTTTTTTTATTTATTTTATTATAATTCACTAAAAGTGATGTTATTTTTTTTCTATTTTTTTTCTTTTTCTTTTTAAACTAACTCTATCGACTTCCATAATTTTGAATCCGTCGAATTCCTTGACTTCTATAATCTTGGATTCATCTAATTCTTCTTGATTTTCTGGAATCCTACTAACTTTCTCAATGTCACTATCGATTTCCATAATTTTGTGTTCATCTAATTCCTCTTGATTTTCTGGAATCCTATCATCCACAATCGTATCTGGAATCTTATCATCCACAAGCGCATCTAGAATCCAATCATCTCCATTCATATCATCTCTAATTAGATCCACAGTCCAATGTCCGAGTGCCAAAGTGCTTATTTTATCGTCTAACACGAATCCCTTGTCGTCGTCGGTCATCAGCGAAATCTTGTTGACTATTTCGGTATACAAGTCGTGATTTTCGCTTCGAATCGATTTCATAGTCTTATACACCAGATCACTTCCTAACAGACAATCTTTATACTCTTGGAAAGAGATGTTTTTCTTCACCACGCACGCTTTAACTCCTTTGCACTTCTTGATCTCTTCATCATCTTCTAGACGATAAGCATAGAGTTTGGGTCTCAAGCCCACGAATTCGACGATCTGTTTACCACTGCTCTCATCCTTAAATTTACCCAACACCTTCTTGTTGTCGTTCGATTGAATGTTGGACGGGTGATCGACGGGATAATTGCTCGTGTCGAACCAATCGGCCACGTCCGGAGATATGTCTCGGTAGACGTCTTTCGTCTCTATCTCGTAAACTAAACTGTCCATGTCGGTGAACAGTAGTTTGGCTTTGTCGCCAAATTTTCGTTTGACGTAATCGTAGTGAAACTCGTACATCAATCGCTTGCTGACATCTAAGATGATCGGTCTGAGATAATATGGTTTGTCGAACTTCAGGTGCGTCTTTTGCATGTGAACGGCCACTAGATTTTCGCCGAATATGGTTCGGTGTTTGTAATTGGGTTTCGCCACTAATTTTTTTGCTTTTTTTCTCAGACGTGACGAGTCGAACGTCGGTTCTCTTCCTGATGTTTTCCATCAATTTGCCGTATACGCAGTTGTTCATGAGTTTGAAGAAATCTTTTTCGAAATCGTTCTCGGCTCGGGTTCTGAGATTCGTGTTGCGATCGATGTATTTTTTTATCCAAGGCTCTTCGTCGAATCGAATGATGTGATGTATGTCGACTAATTTCATCCCATAATCGACATACTGTTTCAAATTCTCGCCGTAGATGACGTAGTTACGTTTGTTAAATAAATTGGGAATGAGTTTTTCCTCGTCTCCTTCGTTCGGTTCCATTCGTTCAGGAGCCAGCGGATAATCGTTGTGTGGATCGTGTAATTCTTCCGGATAGTTCAAATCGACTTCTAAAATGCAAGGATAGTCTCTCCATTTTTGCATCTCTTCCGGTTCCTTCACCCATTCGAAATTTCCAATCGGTAAAGGATGACTCATAGCCCAACCGTACAGATTATTGGCATCCCAATACTGTATGTATTTAGTTGACCGTTTCGAATCGAAACCTTCTTTCATGTAGGGATTGTTAGCCTCAGAATGTCTGTGAGAGATCATCGAGACGCCACCTCTTGCAGCCCTTTCGAACATGAGCAACATGTCCACGTCGGATAATAATTCCAATTGGACTTCGGTGGTCTTCAACAGAGCATCCCACGCCAGACCGGGTGCGGTGAAATACCAAGCGGGATCCAGATCGTAATTTCGATGACAGACGTCTCGAAAATTTTCGAACACGTCTGCCAAGAGCAGAACGTCGGTCTTCAGATAGAGATCGTGATAATCTCTCATGGTTTTCATATCGAATGATTTCCACACGTTTTTGGCGTGTTCGTAATTCTCGTTGGAAATGTCGGATTCGTATAATTTCGAATAAAAATCATCTTTCGAAGGTAGTGCGGTGTGTTCGAATCTCTTTAGATCGTTCATGTAATCGTAAGGATAGACTCCTTTCCTCAACATGACATCTACTCGTTCTCCGAAATGTTCGCTCGTGATTTTAAATTTATCCTTGCTCATGTTATCAACTAATTTTTCCAGAGCGGTCGACATGAATTTAAAAGTGTCGATGAAATGTATGCATCTACGAATGGATTTCGTTTTTTCTTTCGACGTATTTCCGTCGATTTCTCTTTTCCTCTCCATGAGCTTCCATTTCGTGAAGGAGATGTATCTTTCTTCACTGTTCGTGCTACAATGTAATTCTTCGTGTGAGGTGCCGAGATTTTTCATGAACAGATGACTGTCGTAACCCGAGAGATTGTGAAACATCACCGGATAGAAAGTGGCGTCTCGATATTTTAAATTACACTTGCTGTGAGCCGGACCACGATACAGACCCGTGTAATGATCGTGGTCTCTGACCTTCTTATTTTCCTCCAAATTCTCGTCGAACGATTGACATTCGGTGGCTCTGTTATTTTCGTCCTGCTGCTCTCGCGTGATGATCATTTTTGCCGGAGTTTTGAATTTGTCGTATAACATTTGAATTTTCGATTCTAACTCTTCCACGAACCTTTGAGCCACGTCGTCGTCTTTGCGCTGTTTCGTGTAGGTGAAGGGACCCATGTCGTGTTGCGAGTCGAAAGTGCATTTCACGTAAATGCAATAGCCCGAAGGTATGTGTTTTTGATATCTTTCGACGTAACTTTGAAGAGCGTTGGGTTGACAGGAACTCATTTTCGTGGTGAAACATTCGAAATCGGCGTCCACGACGAATGGTACTTTTAACCTTCTATTGTGATTTTCAAACTTCACGATGGTGTTGGGATTGGGCATTTCGATGGCGACACCTTGATTTTCGTTGCAATATTCCTGATGTTTCGCTAACGATTTTTCGGTCTTAAACATGTTCATGCAGTTGCAACATAAAGATATCTTTCCTTTATGGTTATTATTTTGTCTCAACAGTAATCGGCTCGGATGTTTAACCCAACAATAATGACGATTGTCACCATTCGAAATCGATAATAAAATAATCATATTTTCTCTTCCGTGATACGAAGTCCGTCTGAGAGGATAGATCTTTTGATTTTCATCATCGTATCCCAGGACGTTCACCGCTACGGTGGGATTTTGAACCTCGAAACGTTTGATGTGTTTTAACTTTGTTGGAAAAGTCACTCCGGTCCAATCGAGATTTTTAGAAGTTTCCTCGTAACGAGAAACTCTATCGGTGTTTATTTCGACAGGGTATAAAGCGGAGGTGACTGCCCATTTAAAACACTGATCATCTTTATTTCTCACGTTGACCACGGCGTGTTTCTTAGCCAAGAAATACGGTAATTCCAAGTAGGAAGATCCTTTCAACGGTTTGTTTTTAGTCATGTGAATTTCGAGTTTCAACACCTCGTCGAACGTCCAATTACTACCTTCATTTTGATAATTCGCGAGAGACGTCAACATCTTGTCTTTCATCTTTTCAAAAATGTCCGATAGATCTGAACCTCGAAATACGGGTTCGACGTTAGATCTGAAATATGCATTTTTCACGATGCTCTCACCGGACTTCACGTCGATTTTATTCATTATGCAATGGAGTATCATCTTAATTTTTAATCCCAGGTTCGTGTATTCGCGAAACAAATCCAATACTTTTTTCTTCACCCGTTCCATGAACAATTTCGGATCGACTTTCTTCGATGAGGGAAACACGTCGAAAGTTTTAAAAATGTCTTCGATCGACCTCTCCCATTCTGCGGGTTTCGATTGGAATAGTTCCACAATGAGTCATCTTACATATTCTTCTCCTTTCTCTTCGTCGATTGCTCGTTGAATTTCGCTCGATATATCTCGTTTGTCTTGAATCTGAAGTGCATCACTCGTTTTCGTTTTAGTTTTTCTTTTCTTTTCTTTGGAAACTTGATGTTCTTCAACGGCTTTTCGTTTAGTCATCTTCTTATTTTTCACAACCGGTGCATCTTTTGACGTCGTTGCTATCGACATTTCGTTTGCCTTTCTAGCGTTTCACAAATATTCTTGTATGACTTCAATTTTTTTTTATTTAGTTCTATGCTTTCTGAAATCTGAAATTTGTAATAGATTACAAATCTCGTTTAACTGAGGTATGGTTTTCTCATTTAAATTTACCATTGTTTTATCTGTTTGCTTCATTTGTAAGAATATTTTTTTTTTTGAATTTGTATTAAATAATTTGTTAAAAAAGTTTTGCTTTTTTACTCTATATATATAATAGAAAAAAAAAAAGTTAAATTTTAAAATTCAATTTTTTTTAATACAAAATTTAAAATAAACATTATTTGTAAGAATTCATAAAAACCAAATAATCGATCATGACAACAACATCTAAAAGATGCGGATTGAAATTGAAACGAGACGAAAAGTATGAGAAATCCAGTTTTAATATCTATACATTACAACCACACGATCCCATCGAATTGAATGAGGTCGAGATGGTGGACTTAGAGCGCTACTACCACAAGTATCGAATGTGTTTGAAAGTGGATGAAGCCGCGCTCGATTTGTTTTACGAGTACCAAAGCGAACTGTTGATTAATATCATCATCGCCGAAGACAGGGAATTCGACAGGGGTGATTTATTGTTGTCCTATGGAGGTTACATATATCCAATAATCTCACCCAAACTCGTGAAGAAATCGGGTGGTGAGAGCGCATTCGCCTATGATAAAAAACTCAAAAGAGTAAAGATGAACATTCACACCATTTTCGTATGTGGAAAAATGACGAATGTCAACTTGCTAATGACGGACTTGGAAATATAAACAATAGAGAGATTGAAATTAAAAAAAATTTAACTTTTTATATATATATAAAGAGAAAAAAAAACTTTTACTAAAAAATTTTTACATTAAAGAAAATTAAAAAAACAACTTTTATATATATATAAAAAGCCAAAAAAAAATAACAAACTTTTTTTTAACAAATTATTATTTAAATACAAAATTTAAAATATACATTATTTGCAAGAATTCATAAAAAACAAAAAAAAAACAAATAATCGATCATGAAGACAACAACACCTAAAAGCATGAAGACAACAACACCTAAAAGATGTGAATTGAAATTGGAACGAGTCGAAATGTATAAGAAATTCGGTCATAAAATCTATAGATTACAACGACACAATCCCATCGAATTGAACGATGTTGAGATGAAGGGCTCAGACCACAAATACGAGAAATATAAGATGCCTCTGAAATTGGATGAAGCCGCGATCGATTTGATTTACGAGTATCAAAGCGATCTGCAGAACATCGTCATCACCGAAAATAGAGAATTCGACAAGGACGATTTGTCATTGCCCTATGGAAATTACATATTTCCAAACATCTCATTCGAACTCGTGAAGAAATTGGGTGGTGAGAGCGAGTTGACCGATGTAAAAAAACTCAAAAGAGTAAAGATAAACATTCAACACGTTTTCGAAAAAGGAGTAGACACGAGTGTCAACATGCTAATAACGGACTTGGAAATATAAACAATAGAGTGACTGATTTTTAGCGAAGAAAAAAATGAAAAAAAAAAAAAAAGTAAATGAGATCTCATTTACTTTTTTTTTTTTTTTTTGTTTTCCTTCTTCTTCACTATCATCATAATATATTATAATAACGTTTCCTTTTCTCTCAACTTTCTGCGTCGATTCTTCTTTTTCTTTTTTTCTTTTTTCTGTGATGTGATACGTTCATGGTAACATTTTTGTTTATCCGAATCATAATTATGAACGAATGTTGTGCATCTCTTGGTAACACTAGCATCATAACCATTCACTTCAGAAGGTAGTGGTGACCGTGGAAAGCATCGTCTCATTCCCAACCGTATATCCCGCGCTTTATCTATCTCTTTCCTTAGATATCCATCATTAGCGTCTAACCATTTTTTTATTTCTTCGCTCTCTGGCTCGCGATGTTCGTCATTATCGTCAAATTGTTTCTCCACCTTTTCATCCAGGTGATAAATTTGTTTCTCCACCTTTTCACCCATTTTAAAATATATTACTTTATACTTTCTATGATTTTATATATTTTATATAATTTTTATATTTATAATAACATATTCAAAATCGGTATGTTCTTAAATGGCGAATTCTCACTGAGCAACAAACCCTTGCCGTATCGCTCGACGTTCCGTCCACTCTTCAGAAAGAGACCGTTTCCTCTCAGAGAGTTGCCACCTCTAACGGGTTCCAGATACAATCCTTTACCGCTGTCGTCCACGTGAACGCGACACATGGCTCCTCCCTTCTTCAAAAACAGTCCGTCGCCACCCATTAATTTCTCAACTCCCGAACTAGCGAGTCCTGTGAGAGCTCCCACGCCGAGAGTCTTTCCGAGAAAGGGTAGCACCTTTGCGGCGAAGGGTAATGCTTTTGCGGCGATTCCTGCCAATAGCGGTAGGAAACCGCCTTTCATTCTCAAATTGTATCTCAATTGAGCGGGACTCAATCTCACCGCCAACCCTCTTGCATCGCGAATCGCTTTCTCCATCCTTTTGATTTGACTTCTGGTCCAGGCGATCGAATCCTGTCCGCCTCTCGTCAGATCTTCGTGAGTGAATTTGAATCTCACCACCTCGCCTCGAGTTGTTAACGCTCTCTTAAGTTTCTTCCTCTGTCCTGTGGATATGTTCACGTTTTTAACCACGTATTCTGTCATAATTCTGTTTGTTTTTTTTTTTAAATATATTTACTTCAATTGTTTCATGTTTAATAATTATATTAAAATAATTTTGTAAAAATTAATATTACCGTTTATTTTATTTTTGTTATCTATATATATATATAATATTTTTTTTTTTTTTGCTTTTTATATTTCTCTTATGTGAAATCGTATCGTCACTCTCTCTCCGCGAAGATCTAACAGTTCACCATTTTGATCCGTCAACGTGGTTTTGAGACTATACAACGTGTCTAAAATCACTGGTAGATAAACTAAATTTCGAGGTCGCTCCACGATCTTATAACCCGGCGACACGTTTGGAAAGAAGGAATAGATCGTCGGTTGAGCGCCACCATTCACGTAGCTTCCGGCAATCACGTCCACATTCACCAGAATGCTATTGACAGCGAGAATGTCGACCGTATTTTCAGATGCCGCGTGGCCTTGATACATCTTTCGATCGAATCCCAACATCTTGCCTATAGAATCGTCCGTGTTGAAATCCACACGAAAATTATCTTCCAAATCCAACATCGTCTGTAAGGTATTAGGATTGGGAGCGAGTCTGATCTTGTTGCTTCCCTTTCCATCCGTCTTCATTCACGTCTGAATGTAATGGTTCAAATCGTCTATGTCGTAACTCCCTTTGGGAATTCGAATCTCCAACCAATCCACTCCGTCGGAATACTTGAACGAGTTATTCTTTTCGGTGACGTTGGGAAAGGAATAATAAGTCTCCAGATTCACCAACGCCATCTCGTAACTTTTCTCTCTGTTCAATTCGATGGAAGGTTCGAATTTCGTAGCGAATCGAGTCGAATCGCCACTCACCACGATTTGAATGGATTGTTTCGCAGCCGTATTCTCAGCTATCCGTTCTAACAATTCTCCATGTTCGAACATTATATCTTAATTTTATTTTTTTTTTTTTATTATTCAAAACTAATTATTTGAAGATTTTATTATTTTTCTAATTTTGTTTTTTATTTTCACGCTCTACCTTATTATTATCATCACCATCGGGAACATAAAACTTGTCGAATCCGCACTGATATTTTCCGCGATTAAATTCGCTCATCAAATCGATCACGACGAAATTGTAAAGTCCACCATCCCAAACCCTCTTGCAGAATCTCCTGAATTCGACAACGCTCATGTCGTTTGCGACGTGATCGCCATAGATGTGATTGAGATTCTTGAGATCTTGGCGAAAGAGACACAGAAAATTAGCGTTCTCCCTTATCGTCTGTCTGGGCAATCGAAAATAATTCTGCGACAGGTAGAAACAGTCCACGTTACTGTGTCGACCCCTAACGTAATACGATTCGCATCGGTTCTGTCTCTCCAAAAGCAGATCGTCGAAAATCATGAGATTCTTATCTTCCGATTTCAGTTCCCTAGGATCCGGAACGTCGCTAGCGTTCTCGTAAAATCGACACTCGACGTTCGAAGATGCATTTCTCTTCGTCAGCTCCGTCGCCGCGCCGTCCAAAATGGTCGAGAGCGGAGCTCCACACTTGTCGAATTCCTCCCTACTGTCAAAGATTCTGGCTATGACGTCCTTGGGCAATCTGCGATCCATGCACTCTCGAAGCAATCTGTATTCGGGTTGAAACAAGCTCTTGCCAAACACGAACAATCTGTCGTAATCCAACCAGTCGGGTCGGGACAACAGATTCATCAACAGATTGGTCTTTCCACAATTCGATTTTCCCACTATCAAACCTCTTACGCTCTTGGGAAAGTACTCGTTATTCGACCTCTTGGTCGCGGCGTCGTTCCAAGACATATCTTTAATGTTTATCTTTTATTTTTATTTTATTTATTTTTTTTTTGTCTGTTATTTTAGATTCTTTTCAAACACAAATTTTTTATGTTTTTTCAAACTCTGTTTTTAATGTTGTTATTATTATTATTTTGTTTATATCGCACCGTCGCGAGTTCTCTTCAATCCGGATCCACTCGTTATTTTGGCTAAATCTTGTATGGGCACCACGGCATCCCTAAAATCTTTCCAACTTTTCGACGTTCGCTCTAACGCAGCTCGCTTCGCCGGCGGACTGATCAACTTGTCGATCAACGCGTCGGCTGCCCTCTTGCCAGCCACAGAAGCTATCCTACCACTGGCTTCGGAAGCGGCTTTCTTACCAGCATCCAAAGCCGTCTTCTTACCGACCTCAAACGCGGTCGATGCGAGTTTTCTACCCGCATTGCTCGTGAACGCTCGCATTATAGAATCGACGATGCCAGAACCGCCTTGAACGTAAGTCCTGACGTATCCCCTGTTCTTTATCACCAACATATTTTTATTTTTTATGATATATTTTGTGGGTTTTTTTCACTGGTAAATCGTTTTGTCGTTTTAAATACTTTTATTATTCTAGTGTAAGAATTTACTGTTTTATTTTTTGGTTTGTTTGTTTGTTTGTTTGTTTCTCTCTCTCTACTTATTATTATTATATTCACATCAATCCTTCAATTCGTTCATCAGCCTTTTATACTGGTTTTTATTCAAAACCTTCTGTCTCAACAATTCTTCAGATATGGCAACTATCTGATTATCTAATCCGTATTTCCAGCCCGTCTGCTCCCCATCAACAAACTCAATCTCTGAGACAGAGCGTCGGGATCGCTCGGAAGAAAAGTGGTGGTTTTCACCCCTTTGCCGGTCATCGATTCGACGAACTTCTTGTTCGCATTCCATATGGGCTTCACTATTTTCGTCCACTTGTAACCTCTGTTGGCTTTGGGTCTCGTCTCTCTGGCATCGTTATTTCTATTCATGGCGTGGGTCTGAACCAGAATGTCTCCGTAATTGTCGAAATCCGGATCCATGTAATCTCCAGGCTTGTCGAAAAGGAGCAATCTCTGCAGACCATCGGTTACTTTATATTTATTCGAACCCACGATCAATTCATCATCGTCCATTTCCACTTCAGTGTCGCCCACGAATTTCCTACCGCTCGGATCCTCGCGAATTCCATACAACAGATCTCTCTTACGCCACCATCATCATCGGACGATGCGATGCTATCAGTGGTGATAGTCGAAGCCGTATCATCAGACTCGCTCATATCTGTTTGAATTCCCGTGGGAACGTAATCCGGTGTAGATTGAACGGAATACCGATTTCCAAAACTAGGAGGCAACGAACCCATTCTCAAAGAACTCTCCTTTATGGGTCTCAATTCTTCGACTATCTCCTTCCTGCTTCGCTCTTGACCCTCCGTCACGGGTTTAAATATTTTTGTGGCTTCGCGTGTGAGTTCCATCTCACCGAGACGTCTGCTCCTATCAGCTGCCTGAATCGCCTTCTTAGCACTTAAATACCTGGCTAAAATTCGATCTCGGCGTCTAGGATCCATCTGGAAAAACATCTTTTGTTTTAATTGTTTTTATTTATTTTTCAAAATTAAATGTTTAATTATATATTTTATGTTTTTGTGTTTTTAACTCTTTCCGTCTTAATATAATATATATAATAATCTGAAAAAAAATCACATCTCAAACTGACTGTGTTAATTGGTGTTTAAAAAAAACGTCTAAACAGTACATGACAAACCGGTTTCTGATTTAACGCATTTTTTGACATCGGTGTTTACATTTTGTCAAAAGACCTGCATTCATTCACACATCAATTCATCGAGTGTCGAATTAAGAGAAAATCCTTTTTTTTGATGACTGTTAGACAGTTGCAACACACAATGGAAAACTGATTTTTAACAAATCTCTCTCTCCGATTGCTATCGTGAATATATTAAAAATTTTACCACTCGAAACCTAACTGAGCGGAGAATGCGTTTTAAACATTCCGATAAGTGTTTCTTGACTTTATTTAACGAACGCTTAACAGGGTTTGCAAATTTCCAACGCACAGACACTCTTCGTTCAGATCGAGTTTTTATTACGAGAATCGAGCGATTCGATCGCTCGATCAGCTGAGTGTTTTTTTTTTTTTTGAGAATTTTCTCATAGTGGAGGAATTCTCAAAAAAAAAACCCAAAACTCAATTTTTATCCATCCCATCAACAGAAAACATCAATGTCTATAATACTGGCTATATATTCACAATCGACTCTTTTTGAACAAAAAAACCCCCACCGCTTCAAAAACAACAAGGGAGAGTTCTAAATCATGTACCAACGCAATTGCGGGTTCTGAATCACTGATTTAGAAACTCCAAAACTGTTTTTTGATGATGAGCCAGAATCTTTTGCCTTCGCTCGCGTTCGCCGACGATGGATCGGTGGGTCTGATCTGCGATGCGAACGTAGACCAAAAATCACGTACACGATACAACCGAAGATGTACAACACACGCACACGATGCGTTCACCACGAGTATTTGAACGCTAAAAGCGCGATCTAGGAGTCACTGACTGTACATGAGCCGATTCAAAATCATGTACAGTTTTTGTGAACAAGCGTGTGATTTAACACTGAATTCCACGTTGGTGAACGCATCGTGTGCGTATCTTGTACACGTACATGTACAAGTGATCGTGTATCCGCCTTTTATACCTACTCAGGGTAAAACAGCACAGAGTTTATGGAGGATGGATTTCTAATCTGTCTGTTTTGTGTCACACACGTTGCCATCACCCCGAGTCTCAAACGTAGTCATTCTGGCTTCTCAGTCTAACATGTTTCAAATACTATCAATAATTCAACTAAGTTGTTTCATCTTAGCAAGTCATCTGAGAAAGTAAGAAAGAAATAGTGATCATGTGAGTTGAAAAGGTCTACCATATCTCTCCAAATTTGGTCAGGATGCATTTTGCAACTTTTTGGGCTCTGATGTGTTGAGTGACGCCCATGTGATTTATATTGCATAACGTTTTACGCAATGAATGTCAGTATTATTCTGCAATATATTGAAGGCTGTTCATTCAACTCAGAGGCTTGAAACCTATTTCCTAAAAATCGGTTACAGGACCAGGGACAGGATAGTCACTTTCCAAGCAGTTTTGTGCAACATTCTGCTTGATCGCACTGAAATATAATACACAGGTGCATCCTTTCTGACTCAGATGATCCCAACACTCTTTATTCTACGATTTAATTTTATTCTTTGTCACCTCAGATTTCTATAGTTTATTTGAAAAGAAGTTAATTTTATTTCTATTATAAGATAACCCAACCAGGTGGCTTATATGTGTTTGCAAAGTTTTCTGATATCATATGCCAGGTTTCTAACCAGACATCCAGTATCTTCCTCAACATGTGCTATACACAGGGGAAAATGGCTGAATTTCATATCAACTAAACTGATTCCCTATTAACAGACTGTTTATACTATTGAGTTTCCTCGTTGGTAAACTCTCTATCAAAAAGATAGAGAGTTTCCGCTGTCAATAATAGTATTAATATCAATAAGATATAATGTCCTGACTGTTTGATGGTTCAGCCTTTCTGGCAGTATATCACAAATTGAAAGGAACTGGTTTGAAGGCTGCCCACAAAGCCTAAGGTTTGATTGATCAATGACAGCACTGCATTTTACTCAAACATGTACATGTATATAACTAAAATTCATAATTACATAACGAGAGTTTGTGGAAGTAGTCAGTTGGTTGCATTGGGAAATAGCGTTATGCCACTCTATGATATCTTCTATTCATGGTAAGAAGAGTCCATTTATTGTCACTGCTGGTTGGATTACATTTATGTTAGATTACATAAATTATAATTCGTTTAAATTGCTTTAACATTTTTCAAAATCGTGAACCATTGATGGTGTGATGGGGAACGGTGAACGTTTGTCCACATTTCCATGCTGCTAGCACCTATCCTGTATTACTAATCACCCCCTGTTATTTATTTATTGGTGTTTAAGGTCACATACTTATGCACAATGGCTAATCGTGACCGTGACAGTTTTTAAGGTGGAGGAAGCCGGAGAGAACCACCGAGCATCGAAGCAACTGTCAGCTCCTCAACATTCTAACTCTGTTCAACCACCGGTCAAGCAGGGTTACAGCGGTTGAAGACATGTGCACCATCGACGTGCAGTACGCTTAGTACACAGCGCCATCGTGCCCCCATGTAGGCAACCGGGATAAAGTGCCTGGTCCAAGGACACAACGCGGGTCGTCCCGAACGGTGATCGAACTCGGGACCTCTAGCATAGAGGTCCAACAGTCTACAACTGAGCCACCGCACCCCTCACCCACTGTTAACCCAGAGGAGATCGAGTGGTGTCAAAAAGACTACACAAGCTTCCTTGATCAATTTGCATCATTTACTTGAAAACATAAGAGCGCATAGGAAAAAAAATTCAAGGTTTGGAAAAATTGTGTTTTCGGAGCCGCTGACCTTCCCACCCACCCCGTCTCGTCTTCTGAAAAAAAAGTTGACGATCCCCTCTGTAGGAACCGGAGCTTTGCGGTGCAACTTTGTCCGGTGCAAAATGTCGGCTCCATTCAGACTGAATCCGGCAAGTTGTACACGTTCTGCATATATAGTATGATATGGTATGTATAGTGATATTTGTACACTCAGCGCTCCGGGTAAATAGTATGGGTATGTATGGAACATTGATGGAGAAGGTCAGGGTTGTTTTAAAAGTTTTCCCCGCGAAGCGATTGACGTTGCTATTGACGTCAGACGTAACGATGAGCACGCGACGTCACAGAAACGTTGACAGCTGTTGTTGTCCGCTGTACAATCTAATATTACCTTATTCGGGTAAACGTATGTCTGGCTTCTCGTACGGGAGTGATATCGCAGTATAGAATGAGTGACACATTCCCCTGCAGGTACCCTGTTAGGCCTTGGTACTACCAATCGACCTAATGCTTCATATTATCCTATGTCTGATATAGGTAACATGTAATGCTAGTCCAGGCCGTATTGTGGGGTGGGTGGGGTACTGCATCGTCTAGTACGGTATTGCGAGGTAGTCCTTGGTTGTTGAGGAATGTGGTATAGTATGGGCGTTATACACACATGTAGGTTCCCCGTTAGTCCTTGGTAATACTAATCGACCTAATACTTCATATTACACTATGACTGGCATAGGTAGTACGTAATGCTAGTCAAGGCAGTATTGTAATGTGGGACCGGGGTAATGCATGGCTGTGGAGTGCAGTAGTATAGGATGCGCGGTTTGTACCCCTGCTGGTTCACTGTTAGCTCTTGGTAAGACTATCCATCTAGGCGGTGTGCTGGCCCACAGATGGTATAGGCTGTTTGTAATCCATTGTCAAGCGGTATAACGAGGTAAGGTTAGAATGCTAGTGTGGGGTGTACGATCTATATCCCACAGGTCTACAGTTACCCCTTAGTATTACAAAACCACCTACTTGTTTGTACTATCCCGTGGGTAGTTCCGAATGCTAGGTCATACAGTGCTGTGTGGTGTATGCTTGGTTTCTAGCCTCGTAGTAGAGTATGGATGGTCTTTTGATATTCTAAGACTTGATCGAAGGCAGAGGTCGTGCGTGGTCCGAGATAACTAGAAAATCAGTATAGTGTTACATGTCAGTAGTAAAGGTACACGGTTCCAATGGGGGTTGACGATGATAGTACTGGGTGACTACAGTGGACGGTAATCATAGGACAGACAGCCCAAGACATGGTGGAAGTCATGGTGGAAGTAAGACTAACAGAAATCCCACTTATAGAATCCCTTTTGTGGAATTTCTATGTAATCCCTTTTTTTAAAACGTCTGTGGTTATGGAATTCTTTTTTTCCGAGATGAGGATAAGAGGGATGGTAGATTATTCCTCATTGAGGGACTTCCTCATACTCCTCATGGCCTCATACAATAGAAAAGAGATGACGAAGGCAATCCTTTTATTAGTTAGGGGTGTTGGAAGTTGGGTGCAACGGGACGTTACATTCAATACACAGGTGAGGATAAGAGGGGTGGTAGATTATACATCATTGAAGGATTTCTTCATACCTCTACTGCCCTCATCTGGGTATCGAACGATCACGTCCCGTTGCACTCCACTTTTAGCACTCCTAACTAATAAAAGGCTTTCCTTCGGCGCCCACGTTCTCTCATACCATATATGCAGTACGTTTACCACTTGCCGGATGGACTTGGTGTTGGTCAAGGAGAAGGGTGATATGATAACTTTGAATTCACTGTGTTCATGTTACACCTGATATAATTTTACCCCAAATTACACCTTGATATGTCTGAAAATGTTCAAGTCCAACAACAGACAAAGCAAATCAGACAGACAAAGATGTAAAAAGACGCACATTTGCTCTTAGTATAGATTGTACAGTGTGAGTGAATTGGAATTGTGATGGAGCCAAGATATTCTTTTGTTTTACTTTTTCAGTTTCTGGGCCTCAGAGCACTCTACCATATATAAGAAAAAAGATATGTGAACAAAACTTGACGACCAAAAATAATTAAGGAAATCTACAAGTTAAAACTTTGGAAGGCACAGGTGTAGCTACGGGGAGAGATAGGTCTGGGGACAGGGATTGTCCCTCCTAAAATTTGCGATTCTCCCCTCTCTCCAAATACATTGGCCCAATGCAACTTTTACACAATACAGTGCCCCAAAATATTCTCCAACATAGATGCTACACACACACTGCCTCAGATGCGCTCTCTTAGAGCAATACATTTAGCCAACTTTTCTCGGGGTGGTCATAACTATGGCCCTTTGCATGTCAGAGGTAAGTGGGAGAAGGGGACAACGACCGAACAACCGAACGGCCGAAGGAGGCCCCTGAAACCCCACACAACGGCCTTTCGAATATCATCTTTTGATCCCTAAAACTGGCTAAACCACAGCCTCCTCGACCAGGATATATGCCCCTGTACAAATGTTATTTGAACAATGGACTTTAGTGAACGAAAGCCTAACCCCGAGTCGATCTAAATTTTTGCTAGTTTTATCGTTTATGAATCACGATGTACATGTATGTTCCTTCATTTGTTACAAAATGCAGGTCGATGGTTGAATCAAAAGTATCAGTAATACTAGCTTCGGACGGCATTCGTCGTGAATCTGATTTGTTTGTTTTTTGTTTTTTTAGAATAATCAGGATGCTGAGGTTGAAAAATGTGACCCAGTCAAAGGTAAAATCAAATTATAACTCGTGGTAGTAGTAATCGTGGTGTAGTTGTAGTAGCAATTAGAAGAAATTATAATAGTTGTGGCGGTATTGACACGAGAACAGTTATTGTAAAAAGGTATAAGGAACGGTTACGTATATCACCTTCTTCTGTCTTAGAGCATATGAACTTCATCTTTATCGAACAATACAACCACCATCTGCAGTTGTAAACAGAGGAAGCGGAAGCCAGGTACAAGTAGAGGGGCACACATTTTTAAGGCTGTCGTGGTTCTACCCAGTGGGAGAAAAATATCGGTAAGTGTACCGTGAAAAAACGATATTCTATCAATTAGATTGGTATGCCGTGGCGAGGTCACTGTTTTGTCCATTTCTTCTACTTCAATCATCTTCTACTCGAAGGCTAGCCTTCGGGTTGGAAGATGGTTTAGTAGAAGAAACGGACGAAAGAGATCGAAGTTAGCAAATGTTATTTTTCAAGAATGGCTGTATATTGATACGTTTGTATTCGCTCATTTTATTTAACTCATTGGGCAACCAAGCAACATGCCTCTAGACAAAATATGGAGGGACACGTGTTTCCTGGTTCCGCCGCCTCTGGTCAGTTATGCTTAGCAACAGTACTAGACTGAGATTTCTAACCTCCGAAACTGTTCTTGTGTTTCTTTTCAGTTTTCATTTGTCTTGTTTTTCGTTGTTAAATTGGAGTTATTATTTGGACGGAAAGTCCACTTTAGTCGTGTATTCTTGGTAATCCACATATCCGGTATTGTACTTTGGGATTTACCTACAGACATGTCAGTGTCATAATGTCTGCATTTCAAACTTGAACCTTGTTTGAATGTGATGAATACCCACGAAATCTTGACTGAGTCCAACGGCAATATCCCTAGGAGGTATAAATCTAACAGAAGAAAAGGGACCGCGGTGGCTCAGTGGTAGACTGTTGGACTTCTATGCTAGAGGTGTCGAGTTCAATCCCCATCAGGGACGACCCGCGTTGTGTCCTTGGGCAATACATTCTATCCAGGTTGCCTACATGGGGTACGATGGCGACGTGTACTAAGGAGTACTGCACGTCGATTGTGCACATGTTTTCAACCGCTGTAACCCTGCTTGAACCGCGTTAGTGTGAGGAGGAGCTGACAGTTGCTCGTCGATGCTCGGTGGTTCTCTCCAGGTACTCCGGCTTCCTCCACCCGTAAAACTGTCACGGTCACGATTAGCCATTGTGCATAAGTATGTGGCTTTAAACACCAATAAATAAATAAATATAACAGAAGAAAACTTATGCCTCGCACCTCCATCATGTGCACTTAGTTTTAATAAATCTTAAGTCCGACACGAGATGACACTGGCAGTCCAAAGTGTCGTTCAACGCCAATAAATGAATATATCTTAAGAAATGGGGAAGAAGTTCGCTCCACAAATTTCTCCTTTACTATAAAAGCAGAATTCATGAAGAAAAAGTCAGTAACACTTGAGTCGGTCCAAAGCAAATTTATGTCACGCACATCTGCTGCATTTAGTTTTGTTTATATATGTGGAGTTTAAAATCAATATCTCGCGCGATATTGAAGTGGTAAGTTCCCCAACACTTTACATGAATATTTATTTATAACTATAGAATTTAGAGAATAACTCTGTGGTGCTTGAATCGAATCGTAGCAAATTCATTTCACACAAACCTGCTCTTGGGGTTATCATACACTGAGTCAAAAAAGAAAGTATAATATACTTTGAGGAGCAATATTTTTAGTATTATCGACTTTAATCCAAAACAAATTATTTTAAATTCATATTTCGAGTCTAGCTGTTGAATTTGCATAATTTCATGTTCTTACTTTTGCCAGCGTCACGTCAGGACGTCGCAATTCAGACATGGGGTGAAATGAAAAGTTCACAAATGCAGTCAATAGCGTTTATGTCCCCCGTTTGCCTCTCGGATGGCAAGACATCGACGGCGCATGGAACTGATAAGTCTCTTGATGTCACCCTGTTGTATTGCGTTCCACTCCAGCCTTAGAACATTACGTAAATCGCCTTACGTCTGAAGATCATAAAGTCGTACCCGACGGTCCACTTGATCCCAAAGATGCTCGATTGGCGACAAATCTGACGACAGTGTGGGCCAGGGAAGAAGTTTGATGCTCTGCTCCTCAAAAAAATCACGACAGATATGCGCCACGTGACATCTGGTATTATCTTGCTGGAATAACTGCAATCCGACGTTAGCGTTGAACAACGGGACAACACCAGCGTTAAGAATTTCGTCCCTGTATCGCTGTCCATGAAGATCAACTAGGTTCGATTGTGCAAGGAAGTTTCTGCCCAAACGATTACACTACCCCCACCTAAACGGTCGCATTCCCGCACGCAAGCATCAGAAAACCGTTCTCCTCGTCAGCGATACACTCTTGTTCTACCATCAGCGCGTCGTAGACGAAATCATGAGTCATTACTAGAAAGAACTGTGTTTCAACGCTGCTGAATCCAGCGAACACTCTGGCGTACCTATTCAATCCTGACGGTACGATAACGTTTGGTAAGGATTGGTCCATGATATGGACGCCTACTGCGGATGCCGTGTTCAGCGAGTCTGTTACGGACAGCTTGTGCACTGATTCTATTGTTAGTTCTACCAGGAGTAATTGCTGCTGTCCTCGTCGCCGGAAGGAAGCGATCCAGCAAGTGAGACGTCCTGATGTGTCGGTCTTGTGCAGGGGTCATAACTCTGGGTTGACCTGAACGCGGTCGGTAGGCAGTAGATCCAGTGGTTCTATACCTTCAAATGAGACGGTAAATAGTGGCCACAGTGACTCCGAACTCAACAGCGATCACATCTGGAGGTATCCCAGCCTCATGGATACCAATGGCACGCAACCTCTGATTTTCGATTAACCTTGGCATTTTTTAAAATGTCGGAAGACAAAAACTAGCATGTCTTCTCAATAACCCAGGCATTCTAGCACAACATAACACAAAGAAAATCGTCGGTCACCCATTCAATTTGACATTCGCGGGTAGCACGTGCTATTTTGAAATCCGTATCAAAATTGTATACAGCTGGGTGGACAAGAACAACATGTATTTAAACTCATTGCACGACTTCTTGTCGACAATTTATTTATTTATTTATTGGGGTTTTAGGGTCACATATTTCTGCACAATGGCTAATCATGACCATGACAGTTTTACGGGTGGAGGAAGCAGGAGTACCCGGAGAGAACCACCGAGCAACGGCGAGCCAAGTGCACCAGCAACGTGCAGTACGCCTTAGTACACGACGCCACCGTGCCCCCACATGGGCAATGGGGGTGAAGTGTCTTGCTCAAGGACACAACGCGGTTGACGCAGGTGGGACTCGAATCGAGGGCCTCTCGGCTTGCAGCCTGCACCTCTACGTACTGAGCCACCGCGCCCCCTTTTTGTCCACAAACATGCAACATTAGAACTATTATATTTCATCCTTTATGCTATTTTTTCACATTTGTTTCTATTATACTTTCTTTTTTGACTCAGTATATATACCGACATTCAAACTGAACTCTTACGAAATGGAAATTAGTACAATTCTTACTACTTTTGAATCCAAGGACAATAATTCTGAAATACTTGAATCGAGAATTTTGTCAAGCACATCTGCAATAAATTTGGTCATGCATATATTTCGTATATTTATTATATACCTATCATGATACGGATAGGATGTCGGTCATCAGGTCTTTTCTGCAGTATCAGATGAGATGTGATACGGCTGCTGCTGGCAAAAAGCACGCAGTGTGACACTGTAAAATCGAAAATGAGGCTAGTTGTTAATTGTGTCGCTGTCTTCCACTTCACGTTATAAAATGTGCTCTAAATTAACAAGCTATCAATTACCATGTTTGCATGTTGGAGTTGTAGCAATTCATTTTTCGACGAAGGCGGTCGAACCAACATAAGATTTGTGTCAGATACATCGATATGAAGAGGTAGATTGAGTTTACCCAGTCCAGAACAGAGATAAGTGGAGAACACGTCGTAGCAACAACTACAACAAAACGTTTGTTGCCTCTAAAATGGATTTAACAGATTCTGAAATCGAGACTCCAATGTTCACTTCTCCCTTGGGACATACTAGAAATATGATGAGAATGATGGTTTGTGGGTAACATTGCAGATTGTTTTAGGCACCAATTTTTCTCGAGGCGTGAGCCGAGGGAAACATTTGTTCCAAAGGGAGACAATTTTTCAATGTTACCCTTAAGCCAGGTCATTATTATTTTTGTTATACCGAATAGTTTTATTATCCCTACCCTCAGTCAGATGAAATTGAAAAAGACTGATATCCATGAACTCTATACTAGAGTCTGAGTATTTGATTTCCTGTTTAACTGAAGAGTTTCAATTAGACAGGAGGCAATATTGAATGCCGTAACCTTGGATAATTTAATTTAAATGGTTATAATTGATTAATATGGTTAATTTGAATGGTTGAATTCAATGATTGATCATCGATCTTAGAGAATGTAACATGAAAGCTTCTTCTTCGGTCATTCCCGGCAAAAGCAATGCAGTTCCCATGATGGGAAGGAGTGGGCGATGACAGTCTCCTTGAGTTCACAAAGAAATCAACTGCATCTGTTTTTATGTAATTGATTTCTCTAAATGTTTTATGCTATGTTATAGGGAGCGCGGTGGCTCAGTGGCAGACTGTTGGACTTCTATGCTAGAGGTTCCGAGTTCGATCCCCGTCTGGGGTGACCTGCATTGCGTCCTTGGACAAGGCACTTTATCCTGGTTGCCTACAAGGGGGCACGATGACGCCGTGTACTAAAGCGTACTGCACGCCGATGGTGCACATGTCTTCAACCGCTGTAACCCCGATTGAGCGGAGCTTGAACAGAGTTAGAATGTTGAGGAGCTGACAGTTGCTCGTCGATGCTTGGTGGTTCTCTCCGGGTACTCCGGCCTCCTCCGCCAGTAAAACTCTCACGATCACGATTAGCCATTGTGCATAAGTATGTGACCTTAAACACCAATAAATAAATAAATAAATGCTATGTTATACTTCTTGAGCTCTTTTCAAAACAATGTTGGGGCATGCCAATCACATCTAGTCCACCATGTACATGTCACCAAGCAAAGCTATCCGACTGTTTCAAAGCGGCAGCGTCAATTTTAGGAGAAACCATGAGCTGTTAGTTCATCACAATACCACCAACGCGCCTATTCCACATGAATAAGAAAATGAAAATTCAAATAGAAACTGAAAAGATGCTATAGGAATTTTATATAAAAGCTTCTGTTCTTCTTGGACCCTATGTTTACTACGAAACAAGGTAGATGTGCGCATGCTCATAACATCAAAAAATTGTAGCCGCCACGCATGTGTACTCCAATCCAGATACCCGTCACGAGTTGCTAACAACATTCAAGATGGACACACCCGCATTATTTCATCATCCAAGATGGCACCGGCACATATACCATCCAACCAACAAAACATGCGCTGACCATGTTCACAATATCTAACAGAGTATAGTAAAACACTTCAGTGAAGCCTCCGCTTCCAGTAATTTAAATGGGTTTTCTTTCTGTTGTAAATTGATTGCCTGTTGATCCAACCATTTTGGACAAAAGCCCAAGAACTGCTGAGCTGTTTCGCTTGGATTTGTTATTTCCTGTTCATTTAAGTGGCTCATTTAAGTGAGATAAATTATAAGATTTGGTCTATGCTTCGATCTCCATGTTGTGAAATGATCAAGGCAACTTTTAACGATAATTAATTCAGTAAATAAACCTCTCGCGTATCCCACGACGGTCGAGGCCACTCCTTCTTGGTTCAACTTTGTAACCGTCAACTTTATTTCAAATATTTCGCGGGGTACCATATGCTATTGGAGCCGTAAACAACGGAAATACTTCAAGAGCTCTCGCCCTAATCAGTATTATTGGCCTAACGCTATGGCATCTCAACACACAAAATTTGAAGCGGGAAGGAAATCGATATTCTTCTGTAAAGACATCACCTTTCGGGCCTTCTCAGAAACTTGGTAACACCCGACCGAATCAAATTGTGAACCATATCTCAGTGGGTTAAAACTTGGCTATATCAGTTTGAATGTCTTTATTAGAACAATAAATGAGCTATAATGGACATTCATTGTTGCTGACAGCGAAGAAAAAACAAAGAAATAGGTAGGAGTGGATTCCAATGAGGGGTGAAAGGCAAGATGTACCAATACTATAGGAGGGATGACTCGGGTCTGATCACCCAGACATCGCCCCGGTCCCTGGAAGTGACGAAATAGTCATGTGACCCAGCGACACCATGTTTGGAGGTCATGGTAATCCGCGGCCATGCTCATTCCCACGGTGATACATGGTGTTAGTGTGCATGCGCAGCGTGTGATGCTAGGGTGACAGTCTTTTCGACGTCTATTTTGTATATACTGGAGGCTGCCATCATGGTTTCTATGGTAGAACGTGATGGCTATGTGACCTAAAACTCCCCAATAGGATATGGGTGTGTTCGGAGGGTGTGCTCGATTCAATAGGAGTACACCTAATTACCCAAAATAAACCCGACATGTTTTACTAGTTCGGAGTCTTTCAGAATCCTCTAATATGCTTCTATCTATCTATCCTTGTTATTGTTATCTATCCAGCCCTATTCCTTTGTTATGGAGTATACTCTAGTAGAGTACAAGAACCTATTAGTTGGATACTCAACTCCCGGACATACAGACTACTACCGCCACTCTCTGTTACTCCAAGTCAAGTTGAAAATATAATGTCTAAACTAGACACAAAGAAGTTATGTGGCCCTGGCGTGATTAATAATGCAATTCTGAAAACGTGATCGCACCAGTTATCATTTCTATTGAGCAAACTCTTTAACTGATCGTTAACAGCGGGAACATTCCCTGCCATATGGAAATACACCAACGTATTACAGATCCCTAAAAAAACTTATCTGAGAATCAAAAAAGAAACTGTCATCCGGTATCACTAACTAGTTGCATAAGTAAAGGATTTTCCTGTCACGTAATAATGCTCTTACCAGTCTGTAGTCGGGTTTTACAAATGGTGATGGAACAATTTTCCCACTTGTCGATATTGATAGCTATATTAGAGTGACTTTGTGCGAAGAAAAAGTCGTGAGATTTGTCTTTTGTGATATAAGTAAAGCTTTTGACAGAGTTTGACACACGGGTATGATACGCAAATTACATACAATTGGAGTTAGGGGAATTCTATTAAAGTGGTTCGAAAGCTACTCATCAAATCATACTCAGTCCGTAATTATAAATGGTCAAAGTTCTGAAAGTATGATAATCCAGGCTGGCGTCCCACAAGGCTCTATTCTAGGTCCCATTTTGTTTAACATTTATATTAATAACATTGTGAGTGATATTACATCTAACATCCGTCTCTATGCAGATGATACCTCGTTGTTTCTGACCGTCGAAAATCACATCCAAGTAGGTAAGGTATTATATGACGATCTTCGGAAAACAGGTCTGTGGGCAAACAAATGGCAAGTTAAATTCAGCTCGGAGAAGAAAGTGACGTTAACAATCACCCGTAAAAATACGGCGCTAGCTTGAACATTGCTTTATCTACTTGGGCGCCCAATTAATGAGGCTGAAATACATAAACATTTTGGAATCAATTTCTGGAAATTTGGTTCAAGGGACACACACACTGATAACACAATTAATAAAATTATTCCCGTGATAAATTGCCTTCGCAATCTTAAATGTAAACTTTCACGTACAGCCCTTCAAACCATTTACACCAACTTTATTCTCCCTAATTTTGATTATGCAGATATTATCTGGGATAAATGCTCTCGAGTGAAAACAGAAATGCTCAAAAATCTACAGCCAGGTGCCCGTCACACAAAGGAACAAGCCACTAGCTACCATACAAACAAACGGGGTTCACACCCTTGAAGGAACGTAGGAAAAAGCACAAACTAATAACACTGTTTAAAATTATACAAGGGATCTATCGTACCTATCTATTTTACTTCCAAGTACAGTTTCCGAGATATCCAGATACCATCTACACACCTATCTTTTACGGGAAATAAAATGTAATACTAAAAACCATTCAGACTTATTCGTACCATCTGCCGTTAGGCTTTGAAATGGTTTAGACCAAGACATTTAAAACTCTGAAAACGTGATAACATTATAAAAATTTAGTTAGACAGAGAGACCAATGCATTCCAAGTTATTATAGTTCTGGCATAAGCTTAGGGCAATTATTGCAGTATAGAGTGCGATTGAGATGTAGTGACTAGCAAGTTCATAAATATGAAAGGTTCATTACAGTTTACTCCAAATGCGCATGTGGCCACTGATATGGAGATGCCGAACATTTTGTCGTCGAATGTCCACGCTTCGATGTTCCCTGACAAAACCTGTTCATTAAGATAGACACAATACGCGATATAGACATTATTTTACTTGAGAACCCCTAAGAAACAAAAAATGAAAATACACACCTATTTGAATCAGTGGAATCCTTTATTCTGGAAAGTGAACGATATTTGTTGGATTTGTCCTTGGGTCGGGGAATGGTACGGACGAAGGCAAAAAACAAACTGTCAGGATATTGCGAAATTTGTGCCTGTATCATGGCGTAGGGCAGTTGACTTATGCAAGGACAATCAAGAGCCGTCAACCCGGCTGCTGGTAGTTAATCCCCAACTCCAACCTCTGGAGATGGATGTCTAGGGAGATAGCTATTAAACTTGTATATATTTATAAGCGCATATTTGTATAAGCGAGATATTAATATAGATTAATGTAGCCTCTTTACCAAACCTAATTTCGTTTTGAAGACATACAATTACAGTTTAAAAGAGTTAATAATGGTTGGAACACTCTAGCGCAGGACAGAATAGTGGTAGCCAATAATAATGATACAAGGCAGTTATGGTATGAGACTACAAGGTTGATAGAATACCATACTAAAATTGAATACAATACAGGTTCATCATAGGACAGATGGTTGTTTTTATCGACAAATGGTGACATTGAAGCTATGAAGGTGATGCATGGTCTAGAGACCAAGATCTGCATATGAGTCAGCAGCCGCATATGAGCTAGGAGCTGTATAGGAGCCATGTTATAGGTATCCGCAAATACCGAGATAAGTCGTAGAACAGTATGTGGAAACACTCGTTCGAGTACTTGCTCAGTAGCTCATTTGCTCGATGAGATTCGAGTCGTTCGAGCAATGGGCGTTCCAGTTACTGCTCGATTGACTCTTGGACTTATTCTTATGAACTATTAATACAATCTCCGATTGATGGGAAATGTTCGGATCTTTTCCCGCGCTGCGTGGATGGCCTGTATGCGAGTTCAATACATATGTAAATTATATTCAAAGTTAAGAGTGCTATTTGAGCCGGTTCAGTAAGTTGGGAAGTAATGTAGTAGGTAGCAGATGCGAGATGGTTTTCTCCGGCCTATCCGTCTTCTTTCATCCGACACAGTACAAATAAGGTCGGTGAAAGAATCGTGACACCCTTATAATATACAAACGAATGCATTCCATCACTTCAAACTTTAAATATTTAGTGTATTTTGAGCTAAAAGAAGCTCTCTTCGTAGAATGACTGGTATAATGACTCAGCTTAAGGTTACAATACATTAATGGTTTGTATTGGCGACAGAGTTTCCCGTCCCCTAAGCTCATCAAGCTCATTTGGTTGAAAACAGTCAGCTATCCACCTAGTATATCATCTCATTAAAAGGTGAACATGACAATAATATGTGTTGCCGTGTGCTTTTTGTGTTCAAAGTTGGTGATTTCCCAACTAGGGTCGAGTTTCGCTTTCAATTGAAAAGGCATGTTTTACTTTTTCCCCGCCACCATTTTTTCAACTCTCACAATTTTGAAACGACAGCCGATGCAAATAATTTAGGTCTTTTCCAAAATAGACATGGAAACAATTTTATTTAACATTTCAAATTCAATAAATAATGCCCCAATCAGCTGATCCCCTTCATCTTATGCTTTATTAAATATTGAGGTAAAATCCCTTGTGGGATCTTTTGCTTCCATAAAGTGTATTGTTGTAACCTACAAGTTATGCACCCTTTCGAGTTAAACAAGGACGGCGAACCATTGTCATGAGTGTATGTGCCAGTATCTGTCATTTATGTGTTGTATGCGTTTGAAGTATGTGTATGGGTGTGGGAGGGGGGCGCAATTTTACATCGGTTTTACATTTTAGATATCTAGTCCGCCTTTTCGTCTTGCTTTGCATCTCGCGCGTTTATCTGGTACATTTCCCGATACGATGTGTAGAGCAGGGAGTCACGGAAGGTGGATGAATCGTCGCACCACAACAGTTAGTGGTTTCAAACATCGGATGTTTAGATTCCTACCAGCATCGGCATCAGCCATTCTGGGTCCCTACTTTTTCCTCTGGTTTTCCAAGATCATCATTGATTTTTATGTATGATATTTTAGGTGAGTCCGCATTGAAAACATGGCACGTTGAATCTTTTGGATCCTGATGGTATATGGCATACCGGTTCAGAGTCATCAACTGGTAGTCTATAATATATTCATTACCTGGGGAACGAACAATTAATATTATCAATATTATTGAATATCTTGATTGGTCCACCACACAATTTCACCTGAACAACTATCTACTCCATGAATTCAGGTCGTATCACCTTTCTGAACCGGCAAACGGTCTTTCGGGTTCAAAGGTTGAGCTGTTAGTGCATAATGGCCTGTGGGTGATTAATTAATCTTTGGATACAGCAACAGTACTACAGAGTAAAGACATGTGGATAATGGGTGACACAAAGGACGGGTTAGTATACTTATCGGAGAGATTGGGAAGAACAAGGTACGGGGTGTCATCAAACAGTTCGTTTCTGGGGTTGGAAGGAGAGACGAGGTCTAGGGATAGGGAGCACATGATTAATTAATGCCTCCTCAACTGGGAACCACAACAAATCAGCGGCCAGCCAAAGTGTTATTATTACATATGAAGTGGAGAGGGAAAATGCCCAAAAGAGTTCTTCAAAAAGTAATAATACCTTGGATCCATTTGCACAACATTTTGTAAGTCTTCGGCAAAAAGATAGTCTTTAAAAATAAACAATAGATCAGGAGCTCAGTAAAATGTGACCGCACATGGTGGCAAGACAAATGCATCTAAAAGGTCATTGTGATTCAAAACACTGATAAGCTTTTGAACATCTGGAGTCGCGATTTGCAAGAAATGTTTAAAATCAGTCATGCTTTCATTTGAAAATCTCCGCTCGTTGTTGGTTCTTCACTCTCAGTTTGTTAAGGATAAAAGACAATGAAGAATTTTATAAAATAATCTATGGGATATGTTATAAGGTTGCCTGTTTGTGAGGCGGGCGGGATTTCGTTGACGAATATGTGAACAGTAGCTGAAGTCTAGACTGTTGAAATACATGGTCGCCCCTAACGTGGTATGCGGGTGCGGAGGCATTTTTTCCAGTCGGGATATTTTCGTCAGAATCTGAGTCTGAGTTATCGATTCTCTCTTTTTCTTTTTGTAATCGTGTTAATAATAATTAAATTTTAAAGCCTTTCTTAAAAGATAAGATTTGATGCTTCGACGTGGGTCACACACACACTACGTCCTTCAAATGACGGTCTCTAGTATCCGATTCAGACTGTTTTATAAGTGATCCCAAACGTCTCCATATGTAAAGCCGCTTTTTCACCTTCCAACGTTTCGCAGTCAACATATGCCCGGATAATGTGTTGATAACCACAATCGTCAATTGTGCCGAAAACCTTCTAAACACTTCCCAGGAAAACATTTCAAATCGCGCCGAGTAATGCCCCTGGTGTTAAATGAACTAATGGACGTATTTGATGACCGACCGTGTTTGCACAACTAATTTCCAGATTTAGGCTTAAAATTCTAAACCGTACTCCAAAAATCAAAATTAAAAAGTAACTGATTGAAATACCAGTTTCAACTGTACAGGAAGGTGATGTGAGAAAAAAATATTTTTCCTCTAGACGAATATGAAGCTCATTTCCAAAATAAAATGATCCCTTTGATGCCAACAAATATAGACTAATAGCTCTTGTCTGCTGTAGTGGTGGTTGGTGGCTTCTGGTATAGAGTCACTATTGGGGGCAGAGGGAGGTACGACTGTGTAACTCTAGGTCCGTTGACTGGTTAGAGGACTTCTAGGACAGTGTCAACGTTGGGAGCAGGGTTGGGGCACTGTGTCGCTCGGCCGGGTCACTGGTTGGAGGGCTTCTGAGATAGGTTCACCGTTGGGAGTGAGGGGGACTCTGTCGCTCTCGGTCGGGCCACTGGTTGGAGGTCTCTGGGTCGCCGGGTCACTAGGTCAAGTAAAGCAGGCCAGGGTTTCTGGACGGGGCAGCGACTGTGCGCTCTCCGTCGGACTACTGGGAAACCAATGAGGTCTATGAGGTGTTGCCTCAATGAGGTCTCTCCTCATTGCCCTCAGATCCTCATCTCGCCCCAACAGTCACTAGAGAGCACCATCGGCGATCACTAGGCATCCATAGTGATCGCCGCTGGCGATCACCAATAATCTTCTTCCTTATGAGGATGAGAGGGCAGTGGCCTCACAACGTAGCCCTCACATCCCCATCTCGCCCCAACAATCACTAGATATCGCTATTGCCAGTCAGTAGGGATGTCTGTGATCTTTAGTGATCATTGGGAGCGAGATATGGATGTGAGGGCTATGATGTGAGGACTGAATTAGGCATCTCCTCGCAACCCTCTCATCCTCATACGGAGAGTTGATCACTTGTGATCGCTAGTAACGATCACTGGAGACCGCCATAAGCGATCATTAGGCGATCACCTGCGATCATCTCTCCGTACGAGAATGTGAGGGGTGTGAGGAGAGGCCTCAGTGCGGCTGTAGTCATAGCCCTCTAATCCTCATATCGCTCCCAACGATCACTGGAGATCGTCATAGACGATCACTAGCCATTTCGCCACTACTGATCGCCAGTGGTCATCTCTATAAACAACACACATTGGTTAAGACATTCCGATACAATTTGCTATTAATAACTGTATAATGCAATGCATTAGTTTGTTTGCTCTGCTTGAAAATATTTTATTACGTTTTGTAACATTTTTTCCAGTTTATGTAGTTGCATTTTGTAACATTTATTACATTTTGCAACGTTTTTCCAGTCTATGTAGTTGCATTTTGTAATAAGACTCGAACATATAAGAAACTCGCTCAAATACACGAGGAAATGCATATAACATACCCGAAGACAGTTGTAGAATCATAGAGAAACAAATTTATTTTAATAGTTGTATAATAATATGAATTAGCTTCTAATTGCCCCTTGGAAAAGAAGTGGCCCTTTAAAAAAAAAGTTTATCAGATTCAGATTCTTTATTCACGGTACACATACATGTAAAATGATTACAAATAAAAATATTGCACAAATGTAATGAGTAGTATACCGTGGGGAGTGGCATAGCCAGATTTTCTGTCTACCTGCCACCTCCTGGAAGAAGATGGGGTGATTGCAAACAGACTGTGACTGAAGGAATGAACTGAGAGCCAATTATGTGACACATGATAGAGAATGACGATCGTATCATTACTTTTCTAGGATTAGAGTATTGGTGAATCATTTTCGCCAGCGGAAAGACGGGGCTTCAAGGTAGACAAGAAACAACCTGCCTATAGGACTCCCTCCACTACTTATCATAACACCTGAGGGCGGCAACAAGTCCCATCGTGAAGTTCGTATCGTTTAGACTGCGACAAAGAGGTTGGTCATGATGTTTGGGCGTGGTGTCTACGTTTGCTAAATTATCATCGTAGGATGACGAATGTTATGATTTCTTTGTTTAAACTTTGTTTGCAAATTCTTAATTGTATCCTTATAGTATTTTGCATAGCACCACTGAAAGGAGGAAGCAACGTTTTGCAACGTTTTCCCGTCCATGTAGTTGTATTTTGTAATAGTTATTACATATTGCAACGGTTTTCCCGTCCAAGTAGTTGCACTTTGTAATAATTATAACATTTTGCAACTTTTATTACAAAGTGGGTTGTAGCAATCAAACAATATGGTGGTTTTATGAGTCCTCTCTCCCATTGTTCCAACAGATATTTAACAAAAAGTAAGCAGCCTGTTGCAGTGAATGGTTTGTTGCATCTCGAAGAATAAAGAAGTAAAAGTTGGTATTTCGCGAGGTTCAGTATGTTTAGTCTATATTAATGATATCTTTGAAACAGTAAATCCGTCATATGGTTATTTGCTGATGACATTATTTAACAAATAGACAATCAGGGCCTACAGACGTGGCTGACATTTTCAACAATGACATCAAACAGATCAGTACTTGGGCGCAGCAATGGCCTGTTAAACTCAACGCTGAAAAAACATGAATGATTTTATATCCAGTATCCAGATATAAACTTTGGGGAGACACGCTTCAGGTTGGAAAAATGCATTGATAGTATATCAAAGCGACCAAATTCGAAGTTATCTCAACTATGAAAACTGAAGTATATGCTTTTAATGGAGACACACTTGAAAAGATGAACACTCTAAAATTGGTTGGGTTACAAATCAACCCAAATTAACTGGGTTGTTGAGTGACTATAAACCCAATACGGTTTATATTCATTGAACCCAGTTGATTTGGGTTGATTTTTAACCCAACTGATGTTAGAGTGCACTTATAATTTAATCTACCGATCTGGTAGAACGCTTGTCCCTGTTGCGTTGTGCTAGCCAAATTCTACCGACACTTACAGGTGATATGTATTACAATGCTGCTAGTATTAGTCCTGAATCGACAAAGTATGTCCCTAGACATCGCCTACTACTGGAAATGCGTTGACAATCCAAAGAGGAGAGAGACGATTTGTACACAAAATGAGCCGTTTCCTGAAAATGTAAACATTATAGCACGGGGAATATTTAGTGGCACTGCTTCCTCTCAATGTGGCGACAGCTCAGAGTATAATCTACCGAATTCCTCAAATTTGTGATAATGTAACCTCCAAACTGAACTAGTGGTGCGGTCATACTTCTCTCCTTGGATCGAAGCTTGTAGTTCCTCCGATCATTCAATCAAAAAGTTTTCCTCATAACCAGAATTTAAGAAATACATATCTGGCCCGACCGTGAAATCCCCAAAATTTGTTAACGTTGGTAGGGGAATCCCAAATTCTATTCACTGCATGAGAAGAAACGGCTTCAGCGACTTGAATGCCGATAATTATGCAAACTATCTCGTCGATTCCGGGTAGAGCAGATGCGGACACAAATGAGAACGTTTGGCGTTTCTTCTTCAAGTGGAGATCGATGAGGTTAGAAATGCTTTATTTCGAAGCCTTCACCCATACAAAGTAACGTGTGTTAATCAGATTCTACCCTGCCATGTGTCATTATCCGAAAAAGATAATCGGATACTGTTCTGCACCATTTAGAGGTTTGCCGCTAACATACACAGAGAGAGTCACCTGAAAAGAAAGATTTACAAAACATGTTACATCAATCCACAAATCGGGACATCAATTCTTTTGGGTATTGGGCTTGTTAGTAAAAAAAATAAAACACCCATGTCGATTTGTGTAAATTAAATAGGCTAAACCATATATGTGTATGTGGTTTAACTCTCTGAATCAGGTGTCGAAATATCACAATTCCAAGTGGCACATACATTTTTCCCATTATGAATCTGGGCATTTAGGCAATTCAGTTTTGTTTGACAGAGCTTACTGAGCCCTGTCAAAACATATTGAAATCATTAAATTTCTAGCTGCTTCATGGGAAATAATTGCTGAACATCTCTTACCGTCTGATTGTACCTACAGTAATATGCCACGATTTTCGTGTAGTCAACGTTATCGATTGAATAAAAACACTGAGAAATAAATTAGGAAAACAACTTGTAGAATCCGGCCTGTAGCATGCAAGAATGCTTTGGAATGCAAGTTTGAGCCAATGGAATGCTTCGATGCAAAACAATAGAACCACATAAAAATAAACAGACCACCAAAGGTGGTGTTTTTCTTTTTAGGTCTTGGCTTCATTCACTTAATTAAAATTTAATCGAGCATTAGCTTTTTAGCCTGATGTTGAATAAATTTCCGTATCTGTAGTAATGCATCGTTCAAATTGTACTTTTATACTCTGCTAATAAGTACAGATTAAACTAAGATGAATCCTGGCATAAACACAGAACACAACTCAGATAGAGTTCGTGGTTGAGTGTGGTGGGGTAGGGGTGAGCAGTAAGCAACAACCCGTATTGAAGTTTCACGGCGCTCGCGAAACACCTTAAAACTTCAACTCCGGGGGCTGATTCCTGTCCCCCTCACTCCAATCTTGTTGTGTTCTGTTTTACCTATTCTTTGCGGGAGAGCGATGGCTCAGTGGTAGACTGTTGGACTTCTATGCTAGAGGTCCCGAGTTCGATCCCCGACCGGGACGGCCCGCATTGTGTCCTTGGGCAAGGCACTTTATCCCGGTTGCCTCAATGGGGCAGGTCACGCCGTGTACTAAGGCGTACTGCACGTCGATGGTGCATATGTCTTCAACCGATGTAACCCTGCTGAGCGGAGCTTGAACAGAGTTAGAATGTTGAGGAGCTGACAGTTGCTCGTCGATGCTCGGTGGTTCTCTCCGGGTACTCCGGCTTCCTCCACCCGTAAAACTGTCGTGGTCATGATTAGCCATTGTGCATAAGTATGTGACCTTAAACACCAATAAATAAATAAATAAATAAATAAATAAATAAATATAACTATTCTATGCAGTGTGCATTATGAAAGGATAAGACAGTCGTACTCCGTGATGCAGATATAGTATTTTATTTTATCGAACTATCATTTCTTTCCAGATTTTATGTCTTTTTGTCAATTTTGATGCTTCATTTTACTTTTTGGTTTTGGGGATTTTTTTACTGATGAGTGTTACATTTCCTTAACTATAGCACCATCAATAAAGCCTGGTACATCAAAACTGTATAGGCCAAAAGTATCGACCGTTGGAACCAACTCGCTTTAACTGGCCGTGTTTAACTTGAAAACTGAGATGAAAACACGGTGGGGGTTTCAATAAATGACGAAATAGTTTTGCCTGTGTATCAAGTAGTATTTATTTTTTTTAGTTTCTGGGATTTAACGACACTTTCGACAGCCAGTGTCACCTCGTGTCGGACAGTATTACGGGTGGAAGAAGCCGGAGTGCTCAGAGAGAACCACCGTGCAGCGGCGATCAACCGTCAGCCACCCCAACTGCACAAAAGCAGAGTTAGCATTGGTTGAAGACATGTGCGCCATCGATGTGCAGCACGCCTTAATACACAACGTCACCGTACCCCCACGGATACAACGCATATACTCCTGGCGGGGATCGAGCCCCGGATTTTCCAGTTTGAAGTCCAATGCCGTAATCACTGAGCCACCGCGCGTCTTGTGTATCTAGTAGGAATCTGCTAATGGTATCACAGCATTGAATGCACAGTTAAGTTTGTTTATTGCAGAGGTATTGTCCTTGAACTTAGGACTTCGACAGTTAAAACAGGTTTTCCGCTCTTTTTCAGCTGTGGGTGGAAATATTGAAATGAGTTTTTGTCTGTAGCTTCCTGGTGGACACTTACAGATCAAGTTTCAATTCCATTCTAAAGTAAGATATATGTCGTAAATGACCCCGTCCCCCCCCCCCCCCCTGTCTACAGCGGGTGCCCTTTAGTGACTATCCTGCGTGCGTGCGTGCGTGCGTGCGTGCGTGCGTGCGTGCGTGCGTGCGTGCGTGCGTGCGTGCGACAGTTAGGACAGGTTCTCCGCTCTTTTTCAGCTGCGGATGGAAATATAGAAATGAGTTTGTAGCTTCCTGGTGGGCACTTGCAGATCAAGTTTCAATTCCATTCCGCACAGTTGGTTTTTTAGAGTTATTGCCCCGAACTTGGAAACTCCGACAGCTGTAACAGTTTTTCCACACCTGTGGCAAATAACATGTGGAGTTCTGTTATTGCCCCCTTCACTCAGATTTCCACGCAGCTACAGAGTTATTGCCCTTGAATCTGATAGTTAAAACAGGTTTTCCACACTTTTTTCAGTAATTGATGGGAATATTGAAACATTTTTTCTATGCAGTTTCTTAATGGATACCTCTACATCAAGTTTTAATTTCATTCCGATTCTTTCATTTATCGAAAAGTGATAGCTCTCAAACTTGAAAATTTTACTGGAAAACAAGACTTTTTATTGTAAATGTTTCTTTTATATAATAATACAATAACGATATGTGTACCCTGGGTCCTGAACCCAAAACAGCTATTCGGCACATCGTTGCACTGGCTTCTCCAAACAAGTTTTACTGTACTGCATACTGTTCGAATTGCAAACCGTTTCAAATGCTGGGCCCACGTGATGGCTCCCATCACTTTGCATCTACTCAAGAGATGCTAAGTATAAATTAAGAGGTATTGTGAGTGTTAATTCAGAGTCCGTAAATTTTAACTGAGATATAATTAAGATATAATAGGTCTTAATTAAGAGAAGAAAATTTTAATTAAGATATTGTTATTCTTAATTACGGGATAACAATAAAAATATGTCACTAAAATGCATCGTGATATAGCATTTGATATTTTATGTACATGTAAGTATTTTGAGGACAGAGAAGACTCAAGTCCTGGTATATTATGTGACGCTGTATGCTTATTACTGCATAAAGGCATGTAAACACAAAGTAACACAGATCAACATATCAAATTTCCATACATTTTTGCAATTCCTACATGACCAAAGGTGAGCCTCGCTCTGCAAACAAATACAAATTGTATCTACCATATTAGCTTCTTGAACCCTCGTTGCCTGGAATGGTATCGCCTTTGTGTACACTTACTGTAAGATGGGTCAATCTAATATCATTATACATGGAGGATAAAACAATAACTGCAGGTCTTACTGTTTCAAAGGGTTAACAATAAAATTATGATTCAAAAAGAATTCTAAACCTAAAATCCGCAAAAGTGTCCTTTGGCTTTATAAATTCAAATACATAATAGTTTAGATCGGTAATACACAATAGAATGTCTGCTGAAAAAATATGTGTGTTTTATGCCTCGTTTAAAACCCAAGGTCTGGATGTTTTTTTTTATTTTTCGTATGACACTTCTATAGAGTGTGTAAACAGCCACAAACAATGCTCGGTCGCATGCAGTCTTCAATTTCCCTTCGGCTCTGCCAGTGAAATTTCCTTTCTCGGCACTTAGGACTGTGGACGGTACATAATAATTCAACAATTCGGTTAAGCAAGATGGTGATTTGCCATGCAGACATTTGAAAGCCAATAGACATAATTTCTGCTGGATTGTCTCTATGTGCTGTTAGTGGAGAATGGAGATTTACAGCAGCCAAGCGAGTTGCCACAAAGACTTGTGTCAATTGCTCTGCTGGTTTATTGTCCAACAGGGATCTGACTGGGTTGGTAATAGGAAAAGCCAAGGTTACGAACTGGTATGCAGGATGAAATGCACCCGGCCGGAGATTTTAAATCCGGTTTTGAAAATGTTCTTAATTGCTGTGGAGTTCCAAAAAATGATTTTTGTTTGTCATGGATTAATTTCGTAATTTTATATGTATCTTTATTGTTCAAGATTGCTCATTTGGGAACGGATATAAACTGACGTCGACAGGAATCTGCTACAAGTTCTTCTTTACCACGAAGTTCTGGCCTGGTGCCAATGATTCATGTGCCGCCGAAGGGAGCCACCTGATCAGGTTCAGAAATTATGATGACTGGAATGTAATCAACCAAGAGATACTGGCAATACCGAGTAAGTATTGATAAATTAAATCTGGAGCAAATAGTACAGAATATTTACCACTATACTTTCCAGAACTGTATTTTCTGTCTGTGAAGACAAATGACTGCAATGAATCATAAGTAGTTTAGAGCGCATGACAATCTACCTATCGTTAAATCACCAAGTCTTTTAATTACTTGTATGCTGCTGGCAGATATTCCTACCCAACAGAAGATTTCTCTTGTCATTGAAATAAGTATAATTTGTGCACAGTCAATCAAACTTTCTCCCGCTAAAGCGAATATATATTTTTGAACTATGATTTCAAGAGTTGAATACAGATGAATTTTGCATCAAATTTGGGTTAAGATTTAATGCATTAGTGTTTGATTTCAACCTTTCATAGTCATGGAGAGAGAAACAATTCAAGAAAATATAAGCTTGTAATTATGGTATTTTTTAAAACTAAAAAAGGCGGTATTATTTTCGATTCATTTGCTTTTTGACATTTTACGTCATTTTAAAGTGTTTGGTTATTTTTTTTATTTTTTCACTGTAAACGCTAATTTTGTGCCTCGAACAGCACCACAGCTCTTGAGCACACAGCTTTGAAACTTCATATATCGTTTCTCGATTATCGCAAGGGCTGCATAGTGTTTTTACTATTTTTTAAAATACGATCCACAATTTGATCGATGCAATGTTTGCGTTTTTTCTTCATCTTTTCTTTTCAACATAAATTTGAAAGCTCATCTTTTTAACTTTGGGTATGTTATCTCCACAAAAGACATATCGAAAAATAAGGTGCCGTTCTGGAAATTCTTCACGCTTATTGCCGAACTGATTAGTGGGGTCAAAGGGAGCCACGTCCACAATATTAAAATGCGTCGGATTTTAATCGAAAATTTAGTATTTTGTAGAACTAAAAAAATTAAAACAACCCATTCTTTGATTTAATGCCCTTTTTGACATTTATCAATCACTCAACATTTTAAGCCACGTTTGTAATTGTTTGCTAAAAACGCTGATTGTGTACCCCGCACACCACCGTAGTTAGTAAACACACAGCTTTGGAACTTCACACACAATTTTTCCGGTTAAGTGAAGTGGTGCGTACCGTTTTCACCTTTTAAAAAAAATTCTATCCAAAATTTGAACGATGCGAGTTTTTTTTTTCCTTTTCTTTTTTTTCAAACTCATATTGAGCCATTCTTGTGAAATTTTGGAACTATGATCTCTACAAAAACATATCAAACGGGACAGTCTAATAACATCCATATCCCCCGTCGACTTTTATGTTAGGATAGGAATAAGCATATGGGGTGATCTAGACAGACGAAAGGATGGATGAAAAAACACCAGGATGGTGAATGGACTTCACTGAACAAGGTTAAATACCTCATTTTGTTAATTGCAACTGAAGGAACCAAATGGATCGCAACAGAAGATATATCTTCCACAAAACCTCATCTTTTTAACTTTGGGTATATTCAAAGTCGACAAGGGCTATAACTCTGGAAAAATGATTCGAATCGAAACTTCGTTTCCGTATGCAAATGTACACATCATACTGATACTACACACCAATTTTTGTAAAAATCCAATGAAAAATGCAGGCGGAATTTAGCGGACAAGCATTTGTGACGGAAATTGTGCTATTACCAAGGGCCGGACCCACGCAGAATTCGTCGCATCAAAAATTCCTGACCACATGCACCTCTACACTTGAGGCTGATACTTCAGACCAAGTTTCGTAAAAATCCAATGAAAAATATAGGAGGAGTTAAGTAAAGCAGCTTTTATTTTTAAGTTCATTTTGAGCATCATCCTTTTCAAAATCTGGGAACATAATCTTCACACAAAACGCTCTAAAGTGTGTTGCTATCCTCTGAAATGCTAAACGCTTAATGCCGAACAGTTTAGTGACGTCATCGTAAAGATGTGGCAAGTCAAAAAAATAGAAAAAAAATGGCGGATTTTAGGACATTCTGGTATTTTGTAGTGCTGCAAAATAGAAGCCAGTTACTTTATTTCAAGTTATCGCAATTTTGGCGTTTTACGCCACTTAATCTTCCATGCCATATTTCACATTTTTTTTAAAAAACTCCAAATTTGTGCTACACGCAGACTCATAGTTATGAAAGACAGCTTTCAAGTTTCACACACTGTCGCCTTGACATTTAAAATGAAAGTTACAATGCTGGAATGCCAAAAATACTTTTATTTCCAACTATTAAATATCTCACCACCAATGACTCGTATTTCCTTGCATAAAATGTCAAAATTACTCTTTTTGGTACAGGCTGGGAACTTCTGTTGACCTTTCACGTGAGCACATACATTCATCGTTGTGCAAAAAAAGGCATCCGCCGTGGTTCCTTGAAAGAATTCTTAAGATTCGCTTTACGATCTCACATCAGTTTAGTTAAGGTGGGTGTAGACGGAAACAATATGAAGAAAATGTTTGAGTAGAACACTGTGCAAAAGTATAAGTAATTCTATTTTATTATGACTTTTCAGTTCTTTTGCATTCTATACCATAAATAACATATGCCAAGTACTGCAAAGCTTTTTTTATAATTTCATAATTCGATATTCTCACTTTTAAAGAATATATTTTCTTGGCACATCTTCTTATTCTGATGAGGTTCAACCACAACAACCCCAAAGGCAATAGACATGTATTTTGTGGTATATATTAGCTGAGAACTGAACATTGGTCCAGGCCTCAGCTAATATATACTACAAAAGAAATAATGTGTGAATGTTTTGAAACATTTGTTTCTCTTGTTTATGTAAACAAACACCTGTCATGTTATTGGATGGAACAGATTTTGTCAAGTAATAGTCGGTCATTTCAGTCAATAGTGTTTTCAGTGGGAGTTTTTTGCCCAGTCGAAATACCACTGTGTTGAAATTTACTCAATCCGAGGAACACTCAGATATTACTGACAGGATGTGTTCTAAATACACTTGATTTGAAAACACAGTGTGGCTTAGGTTTATCAACAATTGCACCTAGAATGCCCCTGTAGCATTAATATAGAAATATTACAAAGATTTTAATATTTTGTCGCTGTTCTCGAGTGAAACGACCTTGATTAACCCAGTATCTCAAATGCCTTCCTATCCCTACACGTCATCTCTCCTCCCAATACCCGGAAACTTTATTTTCTAATGTGAACATATCTGTATCAGTTGCATCACTTCCAATCAATTAAAGTGTTGTCTGAAATCAATTATGGAGGTTTCTCAACAATAGAGTTGACCACCTATCATACTCACTATGTTACAACATTACTAGCTGGGACAAGCACACTCTAGAACGTCCCCTGACATGTATTATCCGGCATAGGTTTTGAAAAAATCCTAATTCCCACATGGTCAAGATGGCTGTTTTGGTTTACATCAGCTTCATTAACATATTTACAGAAAGTTTACCTGTGCTTCTTCGATGGTACAAACAGTCAAAATCCTGAGTCTGTGCTCATATACACTAGAAAAAACTCAGAACCATGAGTGTAGCTCTTAAAGAGGTAGGTTGCCATTTTGCTTGTGTTTGTTTACCTTCTAGGAAGTTAACAGTCAATTCACACAGCTCACTAAAACAAGCATGTAGTCACAAGAGAGTTCATCGATGTACAATGAATAATGTCGAATTTGCAGTTTGAAATGATTATACCACAGCAGTTTTGTAGCAGTTGAAGTAAAATTTGTATCAAATTGGCCAAAAGATGAGATTCATCCACCAAAAAGGAAAAACTATCCAACTTCTTTATTTGGAGTCATATGTAGCATTTTTGGTGTTGCCTGGGAAATGGCAACTGCCAATAGTGCCATATGTATGCTCAAGTGTACCCAGAAAACAACAAAAATAATCTGCCCTCTTACAAAAGATTTACATCAATCACCTTTGTTAGGTTCAAGAGCATGAAGTGTAAATCTCAGTTTTACATGATTTTGTATATTTTATTTATATATTCATCTTTTTTATGTTGCTTTTCAGAGAGGCTGGACTATTCCTAGCATCTGTCATTTAACAACAATAATCTGTTTATCGATTCCAATTTGATAGACAGTACATAAAATGTCTGAACAAGACCGCGATTATTTCGTTTATTAAATTCATGTATCCGAGAATCGAAGAAGATGTCTGGGTCTCATTCCGGTAATTTGTATTCTTGTTGTCAACGAGTTTTCATGTTATTTCCGGTCACAGTTAACACATTAACATTGGCTTTTAGATCCAACATCGATACAAATAGACATGGATCCCCCCTACATTCAATGTGGGTACATGATAAAGAAATTTAAATGGAGGATTGTACTAACATTCACTCTTAATGGATAACAGAAATAGAACTTACATTAAGAGGGTGGTCTTCGTGGTGGATAGCAGACTTCACATACCATCCTTTTCGGAATATTCGGTCGCAAATATAGTCGACTTCAATGAGATCATAATTTCGTAAATACGCAACTGTGAATACTGCAATGCATGTTGATGTGAATATATTTTTGCTTTCAAACGTAATTGTCCAGTTTTATGTTTTGCATTTCGACAACAACCAAATTATGGTATTTTGAATCGGTGGTGTGTTGATCACTTACTGAAATTTGCATAATTTTCTCTAACTGGAATCCGATATTTAGATTTAACATTGTAACCGAAGAATTTTTCCATTGTCAGTTTCCCGTGAATGCATCATGCGCTACATTTACATTTTCTTGCTGATCTGAAGACAACAACCACGTGTTTGGAGATTTAAGATATTTCCCCCACCTTCGCCTGCGAATCACGTGATCAAAACCAACATATCTTGCCTAACGTAATTATATTTCGCTTTCGTGCATTTTTCTATGAGATTTTTTGAAACATCTGAGACTAAATCGTGAATATGCTTTCTCAGATTCCGGAGTGTGGAGTCTTTTTTTGACAACACAGACCTTATAATTACCGGTTTATTCGTTGCTATTTACGTTGGTTACTGGTGCCACAGGAGTATTCTTCGTCATCGAAAGCAAAACATACAAATGTACGTGAAAAAGTGGATAAATTCGAGTTTTATGTACTTTATTCATTATTTTATTATGTACTATACTGCTATTCACTCCCTTTAATGCGTATTACGAGCCTTGGTGAAACTTTTTTAAAAAAAATGCCAAAACCGATTGGCCACTCAGGTGCACTGCACGTCGATGTTGCGCTTGTCTTCAACCAATGCTAACCCTGCGCAAGATGGGAGCCTGACAGTTGCTCGCCGTTGCTGGGTGGATCTCTCCGGGTACTCCTGCTTCCTCCATCCGAAACAAACTGCACGACAAGATGACCTGGCTGCCGAAAGTGTCGTTAAACCCCAATAAATAAATAATTAATAGTCTTTTCTCTAATTCGAAAATAGTTACTAAAACGCTGGAAGCTGAAAATTCATTTTGCTAGCCCCCCCCCCCCTCCCCCCCCCCCCCCCGTTCCCCAAACACACACTTCTGCTGATTCTTGGAAGTTTATCGCCATTCTGGTTTCAAACTCAATACTCCCAACTCTCAGGTCAACAGTCTAATTCAGCGAGGAATTCGATATAGTTATTGCCTATAACCAGTCTAGCCCGTAAATTTTCCATCTCCTAGGTTTAGAGTCACACGTCTCGAATATTTCAGTTGGTCGAAAAAGTGAACCTAAGGTTCGCTTTTCCAACCAACTGAAATATGTAACCCTTTACCCAACGTAACGGCCAAAACTGGCCAGCGCTATTCTCAAAAATCGCCAGTTAATTTTCATTATTTTTTCATTTTTTGTCTCGTTCCAATGAGGGGTCATAACCTATGTTTTTGAGACAAAAATAAAAAAAAAATATATTTTTTTTGTATGTGTCGTCTGCTTTTCATGTTAGGTAAAGGGTTAAGACAATTGAATCTTAAAAATGCTAAGAACATTAATTTTGTTTAAATCAGCTGTAGAATTGTTGCTCAATCGAAAATTGATTTGGCCGAATACACTACTCACAAAACTTCGCCATCAAATTATTGTTGTTTTTATTTTTCACCCCAAAACATCGCTTATTATGACCCATCGTTGAAACAAGGTAGTGAGGCTTATTCCCATCATCGATTGTAAACACTGCTTTAGAGACACTAATGCCTTTTTAAAGTTATTCAAGAAATGCTTTTGCAAGTATCCTTTGTGGGGAGTGATTTTGGAGTGGATTGGCTGACCAGCGGTTTAGGAGATTTGCAGAAAGCCGGTAGCTGGGCCGATAGCTAATTAGTGAAGGGTATCTAAAGGCTAGCAAAAATAATGATTAATGACCAATGGACTGTCGGAATATATTATTACCAATCCTTCTTACAAGTTCCATTCCCCAATATAAAATAGATTTGCCCATGTGCTGATCACAGTATTTTATAGAATGCTGATTTTTTTTAATAAGACGAGGTTAATTTGTAACAAAATTTCAATGGTAAGATGAATTTTTTGTATAACTCCCCCATAGAGTCAGAAATGGACAAAGGGATGAGATCCTATTTGTGACCACACCAAGCACAGTCATTCTTCGGGACCAGAAGTGCACATAGTGCATTACAAAACTGGACTAATACTGTCAAATTTTCTAGGCAGAGACGGACTGGCCGTATGGTCTATCGGAAGATTTCCCGCCCCCCCCCCCCCCCCCCCCGTTATTGGGAGTCATTCAAAATTTACGCGACCCATCACCTGCTGGCGTACGAACTTTCGTGAAAATGAACAAAAGGCGAAATGGATATGATTGCATAGACTGTTGGTTTATCGAAATGCCCTCAGTGAGGACTGTCATTGGCATATGCCATTGGCGGTCTACGTAGAGGTCAGTTCGTTATACTAGAAGTCCAATCTGCCATTGATCGGCAAAATGCATGAAAACAACGTTCTTTCGGTTCGAAAAATCTAAATTTTTCCACATTGGGCCAAACGATGGTCAGTCTGATGAGTCCAGAGCACCCTTTGGTGCAACCATTTTTTGCCAAATGAGCGACAAAGATGGTATAAAAATGCCATTGAAAATGCCCTCTATGTGAATTGCCATTGATTGCTCAGATACAAGGAAACAGCGTTCTTTCGGTTCAAAAAATCAAAATTTTGTCCGCGTGCAGATTGATTTCCCGGCAACCTTTTTTTCCCAGTCTGCCCCTCTTTCTAGGGCAAACTTTCATTCCCAGCGCACACTTTGGTGGTTAGGTCTGTGAGGTGGTTTATGTGCGGTATACATATCTTCAATGAGTCACGATTTGATATGAAATTTCTCAACCCTTTACCTAACTTAACGGACAAAACCGGCCAGCGCTATTCTCAAAAATCGTCGAGCTCGTTCCAACGAGGGGTCATAACCTATGTTTTTGAGACAAAAAATGAAAAAAAAATGGTTATTCAAGAATTATTTTTGCAAGTGTCGTCTGCTTTTCAGGTTAGGTAAAGGGTTAAACTTCATTCGTGAAAATCAATCTAAGCTGAGGTTTATCTCGGCTCAGAGCCATTTTAGTGAACAAGGTTAAGACATTTCATATTAAGTCGAGACGAATTCGACATTCTTTGAAAACATAGCCTCTGGCCCATCACTGGAACGAATTCGTTTAGCACCTCCCAGTGAGAGACAATAAGCTATGTTTTCGAGAAGATATTTCTGTAATGGGCTATTTTATATTGATTATGTGACAAAATCATTTTGAAGAAATGCTACAAAACATCGCACTTTTTTCAGGCCTTGTCAGTACTGGGCGTCTCTGGATTGATGGGAACGATCTCGATGTTACGGGAGAGTGGAGAGATTCAGATGGTGTTAAGCTGTTATGGTTTTCATGGCAAGATGGCGAACCAACCGGCGGGAAGGAACACTACCTGAATTTGATGGGATTCTATTCACGTGATTTCAAAATGAACGATCAAGAACACGATTTCAGTTTTCCGTACTTATGTCAGTACTGTTGAATATAACGCAAGATTTATCTTGTTACTGAATATTGAAACAAATAAATTTATTCTTCAGTTATGAATACCTTCTCAGTACGCATGGCCACCGAGAGCGGCGACTTTCTTTGGTCAATGTATGGTTCGGGCCTGCATGAGCGCCGGTTTTACGTTAACTTCCCTACAGTTTAAAACATTACCGTTAAAAGTATGGTAAATGTAATGACTGCCGGATTTCTTTACCTAAATATTACGGCAAAAATATCGTTTTACACTTCTTTTATACTCCCTTTGGCTATGCCGACCTGTATTTTGTTCGATCCTTGAAGCAAAACCGAAGAACTGATATTTCACTACGAGAAGGCTGCTATTTATCAAACCATAGTAGACAAATTGATATCTTTAACCTACCGTATGGCTGCAGGTTAAAAATATTAATTAGTCTACCTTAAAACTCGATTCTTTTAATACAAGGTAACTTTCTAAATGGACTATTCCATTTCGTACATGTAGGTATTAAAGAGTTCAGTGACTTCGTTCTGAAATAAAATTTTGCTCCACTGTACAGACACACTCCCCTCTAAGTTTTAAAGCGATGAAAGTTTTGGTACCACCTATCATTATCGTAATATTTACGGTCGATGTAACGGCAGAAGGGTTGCCTCTACGCCTTCCGTTTGATTGATGGTATTTTTTTTTTCAGTGTAGAAAGCGCTCTCATGCATTTCTTCTATCATTTCGTCTCAATTGTCTCTTTATACATATGTGCTTGTTATTTAGCCCTTCTTCTCTGAATGCCGTATAAATAAAGCAGTCACTACGATATGAGAAAGGCCGACAGAAAACCAACTAACTAGTTGACACTCGTCATTCACCGTGATTTCGCGAATAATTTATTCGAAATAGGTAGAATCTATTTGTACACTTTTCCCCAAAAAGTGAAATCCAACATCTTTGTTTAATGTTTCAAAACTCACAAGATAGTGGGGATATTTCATACGAAAGCTCATTAGGTACATGTCTAAAAAATAAGTTATGCACACGACATACTTTGTGTATTGGACGAGATACAAGGGCGTGCGTGCGTGCGACATAGTATGTTCTGCGTACTAGATTCTATATCATACGCATGAAATGCTTTGTCGTTCGCATGATAGACAACGCCGTGCGCATGAGACACCAATTCGAGCACACGACATGCCAAGTCTTCCGCACGACATACTATCTCGTGCGTACGACATACTAAGACTTCGCCGCATGATGGAATACTGACTGTCTGCATATCGTGCACACAAGATTGGATGTCGTGCGATCGACATAGTATCTTGTGCGCACGACTTAGTATGCAGTGCGCGTAGCCTAATATATAATTAGCACGACATTTTTTATGTATAACACATGTCTCTAATGCGCTTTCCTAGTTTCGTGCTGCTGTACATTGAATTTAAAGTTCTCGTCTAAACACGGACAGTTGGAATTGGTGGAAAACGACTCAAAATGGAACGCCGACAACATAATGGAAATAATACAGCACAGTTAAGGCGACATCGGTAGTATAGACCCCAAAATAAAGAGGGGATGCAATTGTTATATATATATATATATATATATATATATATATATATATATATATATATATATATATATATATATATATATATATATATATATATATATATAATTAAACAGGAATCTAGTCATTGCCCTAATACCCCCACAGCATCCACCATCGGGTGGCTGGCCGTCATCAGATAGACTAGCTCACACTTATAGAAAACAGAAGACGTACCGGCTACCACGCTGTTTCGGCGCAAATGACTGTAGATATATAAACTCCCCGCATACATGCCGACTCTCTCCCTCTGTCTCTTTATTCCCTGCCTTCTCTTCAGAATGCGGGCCCAGAAGCTCTGATTATGAGAGCGTGAGAGTCCGTGCCGACTCAGCGAAGGATTCGGGGGTTGTAGAATTCATATCCACAGGAAGTCGGAGAGTCCCGCGAATCCTCATGGAAAAATAGCATGAAATATCTCGGTATTGTCCCAAACTAATCTGTTATACCAGGCTATTATCTCGATGTCGTTTTCTGGAAAACCAGGGTATAAACTACATAGTGTAACCAGATATGTATAATAAGAGGATATCCGGTGGATTTACTGCTTTTCCAGCACGCATAGGGTTACTTGTACTTAGAGGTATTAGGACCTAAATTTTGTTTGGAAAATATGTTTTAGGCCTACCGGTAACAAGCATATGCCACGAGATGGCAAATCAATCGTAAAGAGAGAAGTACACCGAAATTCTTAGGAATCAACGAAATTGTGTGAATATCCGATAAGAGGGACCTCTTACAACAATGTTTGCCTCAACCATGTGTTATCAAAATCCGATTATATCTGTTCAAGTTATAGCGTTCGTAAAGTCATTTTACGACAAACGCCAAATTTTTAACCAAAATGGGCATAACTTTTACAGAAATAGACAAAAGAGATTGAATATCCAACCAATGCAAGGTCTCCCAACAATGAATGTCCCTACCAATTTTTATCAAAATCCGAGTTGAGGATATTTGTTCAGGTTATCGCGTTCATGGAGTCATCTTCAGACAAACACCAGATATTCCACATAAAACGATGCAGTTGGTTGGATACGAAATCAAATCAGAATGCATGCATGTACCAGGTTTTATCAAAATTCGATTATATTTGTTCAAGTTATCACGTTCGCAAGGTCATTATCAGACAAACACCTAATTTGCAACACAAAGGGGCATAAATCCCAAAGCAATAGACAAAGTCGGTTGAGTATCCCATCAAGCCAAGACCTCACTACAACGTATGCACGCACTAAGTTTTATGAAAATCGGATTATATTTGTTCAAGTTATCGTATTCACAAATTTTGCAGACGGACGGACGCCCGAACTGAAGCCAGATCTATTTACCTCGCCAAACCTTGTTTGGGCGCAGGATCATTTCCAATTATTTCAGCGGTTAAGGCCAATCCACACCAGACGTGATGCGAGTGTTATGGAGGTTACCATCTTTACAACCTACAGTACTGCCGCCGTGGACTGGCCACTTTCCATGGGTGGGCAATATTACACGGACGCAATAATATTAGACTCCAAGCACTAATTATAGGAATAATCATCAAAAATTTAATTAATGAAGCACCGGGTTCAACCCGGTACTTCATTAATTAAAATTTTGCTGCTAAAGATTTTTATTAACTGATAAGCGCATGCGTGGACATCACTGTCCCCGTGTGGATTACGACCAATCCAAGGCGACTGTACTTTATGCAATGTTGTTTCAAATGCCTTTTCTTCTCCGCGAAGTAAATAAAAAATTTGATCGGACAAATAAACATTGTTCAGTGATTTGACGGTCCTACGCAATGTTCGAACCAAAACTTCATCAGTAAGAAATTTTCGAACCAACGCATTGAAAAAGTTGGAAATTCTGAGCGCCAGTCGGAAAATTTGAGTTACCTATCGGGTAATTTTCAACCGTAGCGGGTGAAGAAATGAACGTCCCTAAAGTTGGAAATTCGTTCCCCATCCTAGAAGGGTGCCAGTTGAAATTCTAGAGGTGAAAAACACCTTCCCATTCAGGACCCCATATCCCTGGTAATGCTAAGGCAGCAGTGGATAATGGAGGAATTTAACGAAGAGAATGGCTTTGTTGGTGGAAAATGGTAAATTGTCGTGAAAATTTGGAAATTGCCAGAAGAGAATAGGCAGCAGTGAAACGTTTTCTTTTCAGCAGAGCTGCCTATGCTCACGTGGTAAACCATACTTATAACTGAATGACAGAAGTGGGTTTTTGGAAGAAAAGAAAGTCGCTCGTGTTGTTGCATTTTTAATTGATGTCTTATCCTGTGTAAGATACGTAGGTCACGAGTTGCACGAAGTGGCCATAAAATGGATTTGTTATTTATTGTTCATTGTACTCATTCACTGTCAATGTTTTGTTTTTCACGCCATAATGTATTTACACCTGTTTGAAAGGGTTAAGGTTGTAATGTTACACACTGAACGGGACTCCCGCGTTGAGGACGATGCGGTTTAGTGATGATCATATTTTCTTCTCAGTATGCAATTTAGACATTGTCATACACACTGTGATACCTACTTATTGACTACGATGAGACCAATGTAAACACTGAAAAATAAAATTATTGATTATAATTTTGACACAACGTTGCGTCAAACTTAAATTCAGCGAGCATCCAGTTCAAGTAAAATAAAGGGTTGGTGAAGATATAATGTCTGCCTAACTAACTAACTAACTAACTAACTAACTAACTAACTCTAACTAACTAACTAACTAACTAACTAACTAACTAACTAACTAACTAACTAACTAACTAATCAACCAATCATCCAACCAACTCACTCACTCACTCACTCACTCACTCACTCACTCACTCACTCACTCACTCACTCACTCACTCACTCCACTCACTCACTCACTCACTCACTCACTCACTCACTCACTCACTCACTCACTCACTCACTTCCTCTCTCTCTCTCGCTCTGCCTTTTCACTGTATTGGACTGGAAGTGAGTGCTTTGACTCCATTCTGGAGATGTGACCAAATATTACCGCGTACGTTTTTCTCGACAACTGACTTTGAAGGCCAGATAAAATGCACATTTTCGTCCCCATATTTACCAAGTTGCCTCATCCGGCCGACACTCTTGGCCGAGACATTTAAGTGTCTCGCCCAAAGACACAGCGAAGATGTCGAGGGTCAGGATCGAATCGCCGGCCTTCAAATCTCTGAAGTCCAATGCGCTAATCCTTGAAGTTATACCACAATCTGGAAATAATAAAACCAAGACATGATATGGAGCGATAAATGGTTTATTTTCGGAATTTATTCACGGTTGTTTTTCGTCCCAGAATTCGTAACACATTCCTCATTTTTTGTCAAATCGGTTTCAATAGTTCTCATTTGACAATGAGAAGTGGGCTTGCAACAGTTGTTGTGCAGATAATAGCAAAACAGGATTTTTAAAAGTAAGTGGCATGAATATATTAATATGTCAGTTATGACCTGGCATACCAGGATACTAACCCAAACTAGCTTTCCTTTGAGACATCGGACGTAAATCATATGATACAGAAATACATGGCGTTGCACTGGGAGTCGGATGCGAATCATTAGTGGTGACACTGACATGCAGTGACTAGTGTGACGGCGGAAACTTAGGGTTGTGGTTCGTGGGAGGAGTTTTAGGGTCGTACGATGCTTCGACTTTAGATTCGATTTGAAATCGTCCCGAAGGTTCGATTGGATTCGTGCCACACTGACTCGGATTTTTTCGAATCGTCGATATCTTCTAAAATTCCCATCTAACTCGAGTGTGCCCTCTGGGGACCTTACGATAGAAGAGCAGTCCAGGGTGGTTCCGGTTCCGAAACTACTTTGGTTGCGCTCTGACATATTCCTCATTTTGACTGATTTACATACAATTGGGAGGAAACTGACAATATGCACAGTTGTGAGAAGATGCACTGTCTTCAACTTCAACAGCCGTAAGATTCGGTTCGTAATCTGATTTAAATGAAAAGCTTCAGACTGATTCAATCTGGGATCGAGTGGAAACTTCTATGTTTTGCTTGTTTGTTTTTGCCTCAAAACACTCTTATACAGCCAACGTCTATCAACTCATTCCAATTAGGGGCCATTAGCTATATTTCTGAGGCAAAAATTAGTGTCCTTACTTTTATTTTACATTTTAGTTTCGCCGTCATTGGCTGCAACAATTTCGAAGATTTCAAAACAGCTGCAAACTGGTCAACGCATTACACACACAATTACCACACAATTACCAAATACGTAATTTTGAATATTTAAGATATTTCAGTGGCGAGGCCATGGAGGTGTTGTTGTGAGGACTATGGGCGGTTGTTCACGTAAGTGGGGTTAAACAATGGTCATTTTGGGTGGGCTCTAATGCCGAAGGCGTTTATTTTTTTTAATCAAATGGCCACTTGTCTGTTCCTGTTCACCATCGCAAACAAAGCGAAGGGGTGGGGCCGAAGTCCTCACTGGAAATAGGATTCCGGTGCTAATAATGATATCGGTTCAAAACTAACATTTTAGAGAGGGCCACAGAATTTACTGGCGTCCCTGAAGGCAAAGTGGACATTATGAGCGGTCTCTCCTCTTATGCACTTTCTCATTCACTTACGGTGCCTATTGGTCACACCTTTCCCGTGAACCTTCGTTCTACCATGCAGGGTTACGCGAAACCAAATTCACGCAAACGGTCAATCTATTGAAGAAAATCTCCAGACATTCGAGTTTCCAAATAGTTAACCAGTCCAAATGTATTTGTTCTCAACAACAATCTTGGTCGTAACATAATATGTGAACCAATATCTGTACTGCACAGAACACGATTGTCCCAGCACAACCCAAGTCATGAGTGGAGTTTCTACAATTGAACAAATAAAATGGCACTGTGCCAATATTGTTTTACACACTCTCAGACCAACAGTCTATTATGGAAGGAATTCGACGCTGTTATGGGCTGTTTGTTTACCCACTTTTCGTGGATTTTACGCGCAGGCTACCTTTGATGAAAATAATGTCCTATTACTAGCAAAGATACAGTTAAAACTAGAAGTCCTGCCACGAACTGTGCGCTTATCTAGGGTTAATTGCGCGTAGGAATTGCGCGCAATTGACATATCGAATGGCATCCAAAGAACGGCAGATTCTCCTGGTTACTCATAGAAAACACAGGCAATGTTTCTGCCAATGGGCCTCCGGGTTACCCGGAGGTCCATTGGCTGAAACGTTGCTTGTGCACAGGTCATATGTACAGAATTTGGTAGCCTTACTATGGTGATAACGCGCAGATTAACGCGCAGATCGACGTGCTATTTGTGCGCATTTCGTGACAGGACTTCTAGTTTTAACTGTATGCACCTATCAGTTTGTGCTCCACATGTAGAATTTGCAATCAAAGAGTATTCTTTTCACCTTGAAGCCATCCAGATGCAGTTCGGCCGTCATGGATTGGTCACTTTTCACGGGTGGAAAATATTTCCACGGACGCAATAATATTAAATCCCAAACACTAATTATATGAATATTCATCAAAAAATTAATTAATGAAGCACCGGGTAAAACACAGTGCTCCATTAATTAACATTTTGTTGATGATGATTTTTATTACCTGGTAAACGCATGCGTGGACATCACTGCCCATGCGTGGATTACGACCAGTCGGAGGCGACTGTACTGAATTAACACAATTAGTGTAACTAGGCCGCGTAATCATAAACCTACTGCTATGGCGAGTCCTCATTCGTAATTGTTTAGTAATCAAATATGTATAATGGTGTTCGAAATGTCACCGGTCAGTTCAACATTTATTGCTTTGACTGGAAGAAAATAAATGTTTACGGTATATATAATTAAATTTTTAATGTAGTTGTACGTTTTGGGTCCAAATACTCAATTCCCATTGGTCAGCTGGATGGACACGTCATGACCAAATGTAATTCGTTTTCCAATGAATACAGTTGGTCGAACTTTGACCCGCATTTACGGTAGAACGCAGTTGACAGAATGTAATTCGGGCGGTGTTTGGGTGGGTTTTTAACTTTTAGCGCCTCTCGCAGTGATCAACTCCGCTGCTGTTTCTTTGGTGACATTTCCCAACTGAGGCATAAAGCCAGTTACTAAAATACTTGTTTCCATTTCTAAAGTTGTGAGAATTAAGAATCAGAGTTGTGCACTTTGTCTTTTGTGTGAGGGTGGTTTTTCGCCTCGTTCGTTCGAACATGTTTTATTTCGTCTTTCTGCTTTGTTGTTTGGTAAAAAGTAGTTTAAACAGTTACGGAATGTAATTATAAGATTTCGGGATTCATACATAATTTGTACCCATTCCCACACGTTCATACTCCAATAAAGATTATAAAAATTGCATTCAATTCTTAAGTGTTTGCTTGTGTTATAATGCCCTCTTAAGCGACCGAAGTCTCTGTCATTTATATCATTGCAGTCATATCAACTTTTGTGCTCACAATTTTATTATTTTCAGCATAGGCTAATACACGTGGTTTCGAATACTGACGAGAAAACCTAGTGTGATCAATCTATGTGGATGCTAACTAACAGCCCATCTTCAGCAATTACAGTTTAATTGAACCATTTGGCACGCCCATTATTTTTTATTCGGTAAAGGGACTGGACAGAGCAAACAGATTCATAAGATATAAAAATAATTCATCGATTTATGTAAAAAAAGAGGTCGACCAATCATATGCAAACAGTTCATTGAACAATATTAGATTATATTGCATTGCGAACTTACTCGTGACGACAAACCCCTGCAATGTAATCAAACACTCGACCAAACTTCGTCCTGTCATTTAAAAGAATTACTAGCAGCGTTTTGAGTCATTTAAAACGTTGTCCGAAGTGAATGATTTGAAATAGGGGCTTCATTTAACCCTTTCAAAACTGGCACCCTGGAAAGTATCATTTCAATCAAATCTGTCAACGGCGAAATGGGCAAAACCATCCTGTTTTGTTTGGAAGTTCAGTAATAATTTAATCCAACACCTCTGTGGAATGGTTGGATTAAATTATTACCGAGCCTCACTTCCAATTTTTGCTCCTTATATCGTCTTCTCGTCCACTACCAATTTTTTCACGCAAAAATTAATGCAAACTGTGTTAAAACGGTTAAATTGTTGGTTGTTACAAGTAATCATAGAAATTCAGTATTATTTATTTATTGGTGTTTAAGGCCACATACTTATGTACAATGGCTAATCGTGACCGTGACAGTTTTACAGGTGGAGGAACCGGAACACCCGGAGAGAACCACCGAGCATCGACGAGCAACTGTCAGCTCCTCAACATTTTAACTCTGTTGAAGCTCCGCTCAAGCAGGGTTACAGCGGTTGAAGACATGCGCACTATGCCTTAGTACACAGCGTCATCGTGCCTCTATGTAGGCAATCGGGATAAAGTGCCTTGCCCTAGGACACAACGCGGGTCGCCCGGACGGGGATCGAACCCGTGACATCTAGCATAGAAGTCCAACAGTCTACCACCGAGCCACCGCGCTCCCTAGCAATCCAGTGCCCTATGCAATACGCACGAGCAGGTCCATATCTATCTTCCTATATGAGGGATGGGTGGGGAGGAGGTGGAGACGTACGCATATATATATCATATTATGGCACGAATTTGCCCGACGGTTCTCATATACATATTTCTTTGGTTTTGTGCACGCTAAAGCGAGAAAGGGGAACAATCATCATAATTAGCTGTGACATTTCAAAACGTCGTTGCAAAAGCCATAGCAGAATGCGAAGGAATTCACTCAAATATCATTAAACTTTCAAAGATTTCGGATTGGAGGTCTTAAAATACGCTATATAATATAATATTCTGCCCGACAAGACGACTCTGAGGAGGGGGGCGGGGAGGGCGGGGGACACCCTACATCCCCAACCTCCAAAATTGTCACCGCTGTGCATGAATGATTTGAGAAAGGCACTTTAATGAATGAACGCCTTACGTCAGATCGAGTACTTCTGACAGTCGATAAAAATCTAATTAAGACATGTTCCCTTACTTGTCATATGATAACATCAAGACAGATGGTAGAATGGAGAAGTATCAGAGCAATAACAGCAGTTTAGAAGAACGTTCGTCGTGAATCTGATTCATTTTATTTTACTTTCTTTTCAGAAGGATCTGAACACTGAGGTTGAAACTTATGACCCAGTCAAAGGTGAAATTATATTGTCGCTAATGATAGTTATCGTGTTGCATTGGTAGTAACAGTTGGATGTAGTTGTAGCTGATGTTAGGTCTGGACGGTATTCGAAACTGAATACCGGTATCGGTGTTCGAAACATACCGCGGTATACCGGTATATCGAAAGACTGTTCAGATACGTACCATAATCGGGACTTGAGCCATCACAATCGGAACAAATCAGCATGCCTTGATCATACAATTCGAATAACCTTTTACCTAACACACACGATATCATCATTTATTTTTTTAAATATTAGTTTATCGAATTTTTCAAAAAGATTCAACAAAACCATATCACGTGATCCCTCATTGGAACGAGCTCGTTCCAATGAGGGATCACATGATATGGTTTTGTTGAAATGTTTTGAAAAATAATATTTTTCACCTGCACAATTTGTATATTACACGGGCTGATGCGGCTAATTCCTTAGGTACAGGGATAATATTATTCGTTTGGGACTACAGTTAACAAAGGCATCTTTAAAATAAAACTGTGGCCAATTAAATAATGACGATACACCGATATTTTTGCAATTACACCGGTATTCAAACGATACTGGTTTGAATCCCGGTATGTATCGGTTTATCGATATACCGTGAAGCCCTAGCTGATATAGCAGTAGTAAGAGAACTGTAGTTTTAAAAATGGGGGAAATAGTGCAAGAAAATGTAACTGGAAAGAGATCTGTTAAACAAATGGACATTCTCCCTTTTCGAGATTATAATTATTGCGGCTTGGCGCTTATGTTCAACTGAGATGTGAATCAATAACGTATATGTGCACAATAACGAATTTCAATATGTTCCAATAAAACCCTACCCGCAGCCCAAAACCCAACTCGTGTAATGAACAGTGCAACTTGAATGAACAAGGTCATTTTAACGATGACAAATTCAGTAACACAAAACCTCCCGTGTACCCCCACTACGCCACTGGACAACAAAAAGCGATAAATTAAATAAAGGTCGAGGTTAATCTATCTCAGTTCAAACTCGTGAAAAGAGGGTGTGTGAGTATACATTCACAGAATGCTCATTGACCACGAAAAATTCGATTTTATAGGCAGTATGCACTTTGAATCCCCATTACCCACAGTTATCATCTTTTCAAATATTTCACTTGGTAACACATGCCACTCGAGCCGAAAACATAGAAACAACTAAGAGAGCTTTCCAGAGGGCTAGAATGTTAGTGCAACATGTTAACTACTTTTTCGAACAGGACAACCTTCTATTGTTCCTTACATTTCACAATAGTACGAATAACAAAGACTGAGATTTCTGAACTCTGAATGTGTGATTGTGTTTCTTTTATACGTCCGACTCTTTTGTTTTGTGTGTGTTCAATTGGACAAATTTATCGAAAGGATCAAATAGAAAATAGAAAAGGTAAGAAACAGAAAGTTGTACAAAATGAGATAATTGGTTTGTACAAACATTTGTGCAAAAGATAATTGTTAATTAACCCTTTGAACACCAGAGGCCGCTTTTGCGGCCCAGGAACATGACGTTTCATAATTTAATTAAGTGGGGTGTCTGTTATGTTAATGTGTGTGGTAGACCAATCAATATTTTCAACGTGCAGCCTCCCGGCTGCACGTTGAAAATATTAATTGGTCTATCACCAATTACTGAATATGGACTCTTCCAATTGCTGCCATTTAACTGACTTGGAAGATACCACCAGGGTCCAAAGGGTTATGATTCAAAAACAATGAAAGCTCTAAGACAGTAATTGCTAAAAAACTTTCAATTAATCGAATATTTTCAATAAATTTTTTATAATAGTTAGATAAATAGACAGAACGCGATGTCTGTTTGAATCTGTGGGTGTTTTACATAACCAGTTGGAATGGCGTAGTCATATTTCGCGAGAGCCGTAGGCCGTAGCACCTCGCGAAATATGACTACGCCATTCCAGCGAGTAAGGTAAAACACCCTCCGATTCAAACACACACCGCGTTCTGTGTTTATTACACATTTCGCCCATTAAAATTAATTTAAATAAACAAATTTTAATTGCGATGTTTAAACCCAAAGGTGAAGAGTCCGTTTGTTTTGTTTGAAGGTGTACTGATCAAATGGATCGATAAAAAATCAAAACAACCTTTTGTGAACCAGGCTAAGTTACATTCGTTATGTTTTCTATTGGGCGTGTTTGTTGAAATTCGTATCAATGTTTCTCTTCGGCTGGTGTCCATTCACGCCTAACCATTTGGTGGCATTTACTGTTAGTAAAAATTTTAGTAAAAATTTCGGCAGATTTTCAAAACAGCTGGGAGAAACTTTTGTAAAAGAAGTTCGAAGCATTTCAAGATGTTCAAAGGTTTACCGAATTAAAGTTGTGTTGCGGAATAGAAGGAAAATGTTTATCGATCTATGATCGTAAAGTTTGATTTCCACGTTGTGATTACTGGGAGTTCTGTGAGGATCCACCAGCCCGTAGCGTTTTGGGTTTCCTTTCCAGACGATATCAGACACAGGCTCCAGATTCTGAGTTCAGTAACTTCACGAACTTGTCGTGTATATCACAACGAAGACCAGTTTCAAATTATCTACTATTTTATTTAAACTAAACAAGTCATTATTGTATAATACTTCGCGACTAAACTGTCGTTGTCACTGGTATAAAATGTACAATTTACAAGTAACAAAGTTCGTACCTTAAACACAATGGCGGCATCCAGGTTTCTTCTTGTGGAGTTGATCTGCATACATCAGGAGCCCAGAGACAACTTGTCTTAGCAGTCAGAAATTGGTGCTTATATGGTATCGCGGAACTAAATATTGAAATTAGAGTGAGCCGCCTTAAAATGTTGCACTCGGAAATGACGCAATCTCTAAAAATAAACAGCCTTGGGAAAATCCGTTGTTTCAATAAAAGTTTGAAACATTCTATTGACATCTTGCATTATTGTTGAATATTCCTGATAAAAAAGAGGGTGATTTGATGACTTTTGGACCTAAAAAATACAATTTACTTTTTGTGTGTTTTTGTAGGGAATTCCCTGAAAAATATGTGCACGTGACCGGTACTTCCCTTTGTGCCAGTTTTTCTCTCTTATTTGTTGCATGACCCCCTGTTTTCAGATCAGAAAAAGTTGTCTGAAGGGCTATACTTGACAGAGATATTTGAATGCCAAAATTAAAGTGATGCGATCATATTTTTTTCCACCTGAACGTTATAATGGTCGCCTATGGGAAAATATTTAGTTCTGTGAGACCATATACACCAAATTTCTGATGCAATACCTGGGGTACGTGACAACCGTCAGCAGTTTCTCCCTGACCTCAGGGAAACTAAGGGAAAGTCCCCTGACGTGGCGGTCGCCATTTTGTAGACTCTTATACTGCCATGCAGACTGTCGGTCAGTCTGCATGCAGTCCATGGAATCTCGGCTCGCAAAAAGTATTCCGCCGGGCGCCAGTTAACCGGCGGAATGTCCCGGTGACTGGTGCTAAAATGCAACTCGGCGTCCCCAGTTCAATGGGGAGTTTCACCAGGTACAAGTTAGGATTTGTTAGACAGTTCGAACACCAACATCCCAGTAATACTGCCGAATGTTATTGTCCCACCTGTCAACAAATCCCCAAATGTTACTGCTTGTTGACAATATTGGCTCGCAAAGGTATGCCTGATATTGTCAACAGAACACCTGGCGTGTACCCAGAGTACGCCTGTACTCTGGTCGCCAGTTTCATACAATTCCATGTAATTTAATTGTCATTTTTAAACCTGTTCCAAAACTATGGAAATCAGTTAAACAGTTAAATAAACTTGAGTCTATTGAAATCCCAAATAAAAACCCCAAGAGCTCGAACTCTTACCCGAGCTAGCAAGCTTACTTAACCCCTGTGGGCTCACTTCGCAACAGTTGTCCAATTTAGATATAACGTGATCCGCAGACGCGACGGCCACGGAACTGGGTTAATGTTGTGGTTGGAAATGATTGAGTTTGTTTTTCATTAATATTATCTCATTTTTGCCAGTGCACGGAAAAACATATGTCCAGGGACGTCTCTATGGGGTGGAGGTGGGGGTCGGGTGGGGGTGGGGTGGGTGACACCCCAATAACTTTTCCAGTCGGGACATTTTCGTCTGAATTGATGTCTTACATATCTATTTGCTCTTGTAAGTAATTGTGCGTTAAATTTTGTTTACACGACTGAATTTTGTACATGGACTTACGCCACAAACACACAGTCGGTCATTTATATGGAGGTCAATATTACCCGATTCTGGTTGTTGGGAGCCCCGGGGTGACTAATTTGCAGTGCTAATTAAATAAGAAGTTGCGTCACATCTGCTACATGTACATTTTATTTATTCACAAAGAAATGTCCATGAAGACTTGACTCTTTAACTCTTTACCAAAAATGAAAAGCAGACGACACTTGCAAAACAAATCTTGAATAACTGATTTTTTTCATTTTTTGTCTCAAAAATATAGGTTATGACCCATTGTTGGAACGAGCTCGACGAGCTCGTTCCAACGAGGGGTCATGACCTATGTTTTTGAGACAAAAATGAAAAATAATGAAAATTAATTGGAGATTTTTGAGAATAGCGCTGGCCGGTTTTGGTCGTTATGTTGGGTAAAAGGTTAACTACAATTCAGACTGATTGATATCCCAACTACAACTTCTCACAAAGGCAAGCCTTGATGTTGTTTGAATATTTCTTCATTCGGGACTTGAGTCATTACAATCGAGGTAAGTCAGATTTGCACTCAGCACCGATCGGTCATCTTTGCATCGCCCTGCATATTGCCATTTTTTACGGATTAAAGACTTTTGGATCAAATTTCATGTGTAACAAAGTTGTTGTCGTTTCATATCTCTGGGTTTTCGAGATTAAAATTACCAACAAACAAGATTTATAATTCGGTGCTGCCAGTTGCCTAATTAGTTCTTAACAAGCTTTACAGTGGCATGGCAACTCGACTAAGAGTTGGGTCATAAGAACTGGAAGACTCGTACGATGCCAGTGAGGTGTTTTATTACCGGAATTGAACGGTGGGATAACGGCAAAATATTTTCGTATATTTCCTAATCAAACCACTCTCTGACAAGAATTGTAAAGAGGGTCTTCAGAAAGAGAAGGAAAAACTTAATTCCATGGGCACTCCATAAAGTCCATTTTCGATAATACCAAAGAATTATAGAGATCTGTAGAACTAAGATGAAAGTTTAGCTTCCTTTAGCCCAACAGAATGCACAAAAGCTAATATTATGCAAATATTCCTTCAAATTTGATTTTTAGATGTTGATGGGAGAATGAAGTGTGTTGGAGACTCCAATAAAAAAAAACCTGGAAAAATACCTTAACTTTTGTTGTTGTTGTTGTTAACTCTTAGAATAATTTTACCCAACTTCTGTATTGTAATTAGTCTGGTTGTGGGAGCTGAAATATATGACCCACTCTGAAACAGTTTGTACAAAGGAGTTTCTGGCGTATAACATATCCAAAATCTGCTAAATTCCGCTTTGCGGAGAGATTTTTACTGCGCTTTGAATTTTGGCGGAGTGTGGCATAAGTATTGTGTAACGCGCACGCTTCAGCCCAATGCTGGTGGTTTCTTTGAAGATCTCTTGCGACGTAAAGTTTTGTGACTGTCCAGTGAGTTGTCATAGTTGCTCGCGTGAGCGGTCACGTTATTCTGTCAATACCCTGGTGATATGCAGTGCAGTGCGCATGCGCATCGCGTGTTAGGGTAATACCTGTTTCTATAGTCTAGTTTGAATGACAGAGGCCGCCCTCTTGTTTTCTATGATGGCACGTGATTAGCATGGCCTTGGAAGAACTATCATGAAAAGGGGCGTGCAGGGTGGATATGTTCGATTGCATATGGCTATTGTTAAGCCTTGGAAAAGATCTGACTATTACCATAAATTATCCAAATGGATCTTTGCAAACTGTTTTTTGTTTAGTAACACTAATAGGACTGTTAACCAGTAGGTTATGTCCTATGGTTCGCGGTTTACTCCGGTTGAGAATTAATTTTTCTGGCCTGTTCTGATTGCTCTTGCCCCTACCATTCGATTTATTTCAATCTAATCACGCCCTTCTCCTTACTAGGCGTTAGTCCATACCTGGGGACATTTGTTCAAAACATAGAAATGTGGATGACAATGGAATCTGGTGGTAAGGCTTTTTCCAACTGAATCAATGTTAGTATTGTTTTATTTACATATATTGCTGCATAATTATCTTGTTATAATTTTCAAAATGAAAACTTTAGGTTTTTTCTCAAACCAAGCCATTCAGGTTACAACACCAGCATGTGAAAACAAAATTACATTTATTCCCATATATCGTGCTGGTTCAAGTCCCAGTGTAGTGTAAATTGTTAGTTGTTTTCTGTCTAAAATACATATCGAGGGTCCCTGCAGAAAGGAGTCCCCGCTATAATAATAAAGAATAGAGATGGTTTATTTCTGCAACGCTCTTCATTAGATCAATCTTTTCTGTTCTCATTGACAATTTTCTTTATTTTCTTTAAATAACGTGCAGATCTGAAAAAAGTTTTTTTTTTCAACCAACGCGATTTTTGTCAGGGTATCATTTCCATGTTTATTCATTACGTTTTTTTTTTCATTACGTTTTTTTTTCAGTTGGGGTTATTTTCATGCTTCCGAGAGAGAAGAGATTCCCACTAACCAACGCACATCCAGATATTGTTCCATGGAGATCTTTAAAAGTGTCAAATTTGTATGTATGCGAGAAACTTCGTTCGCGGCACACGCAACTGCTTGATTTGATTGGGAATCTTTTCGAGCAACACTGTTTCATATCGATTCAAACAAAGAGTTTAGGTAATTTTAAGCACCACCGACCAGAGTAGAACTGAAGAGTCTGTCACCATTAAATCAAGATATTACCGTTTTCGTTGTGAATACTACTATCAAAAAGAGAACTATCTGCTGTTTCAGAACTGTTTATAAGTATTTTAGTTGTTTCATTTTTTATTTCAGGATAGCCTGTTATATATATGTGTGGGGTAGTTATCTAGAGATTATTGAAGGCAGAATTTGGTTGGGATAAGTTACAGTTTATTTGAGATTTTAACCCTTTACCCAACGTAACAGCCAAAACCGGCCAGCGCTATTCTCAAAAATCGCCTATTAATTTTAATTATTTTTTCATTTTTTGTCTCAAAAACATAGGTTATGAACCCTCATTGGAACGAGCTCGTCGAGCTCGTTCCAATGAAGGGTCATAACCTATGTTTTTGAGACAAAAAATGGAAAAAAATAGTTATTCAAGAATTTTATTTGCAAGTGTCGTCTGCTTTTCATGTTAGGTAAAGGGTTAAGTTGATTTTTTTTTGTTCTGGTGGCATTTCTTTCGTTGTATTTATCTTATGTTCGCTCTTTGTTATGTTGTAAGAATGAACAGTAAGTGTTTTGAAATTGTCCATACAGACGTGTCGATGGTAAGTATGGTCAGTAGAGAAATCCAAAGATCAGGACAGTCAGTGGTAGGGTCTGGAATACAGATGGGGGAGCAGTCTGAGGCCTGTTGGTGGTGTAGTACGAGACACGAATGTGTCTAGGCGATGGACTGTAAAGGGGTGTGTGGGAATTGTAATGACGTCTCATTCGTTGAAGGAGTGTGTTAGGTTCGAGAGGGAGATTTCCACTTTGAAAGGAAGGCCGGGGAGAGCTGGTCTATCATGGGCAGTACTGATGCAAGTTACTTTTGATGGCGGGTGGGTGGAAGGTGGTCGTACACTTCAAGAGTAAACTTGGGATGGAGGAGAACCTTTGTTGTGGATGATACAGATGAAGATGTGGCAATAACAGGAAAGTCCCGAGGGTGGCAAAACAGGTCAAGATTGGCATCAGGGTGTCGAGTGGTGTAGAAGAAGGGAGGAGAACAAGAGTATTGATTATGGGAGGAAGAGCACTACAAAGCATTTGGCGGAGAAGCTATGTCCAGTTGTTCAGACCCTGTTGTCTGTAGGAAAAGACGGGATGGGTTGGTTACTGATATTAATAGGGGCGGTAGGGAGAGGAGAGCGGTCAAGAGAAGGAGGAGATCAGGCGAAGAGGAGAATTATAGCAGTGGATATAAAAAAAAACAGCAGTAAGAACAGGCTGTTGGTGCGCTTGGACACAATGTGGTGGTGCTGGTGCAAGCCAATATTTGTGAGTAACAGATAAGGTAGGTGATATATGACTTGGAGAGAGAAGGCGCGGGGTAGAAGAAAGTTAGTTGTAGCAGGGAGTAGTGGCGTGCGCATGGGAAGAGTGGAAAGGTCACAGGAGGGGATAGCAACGACACCAGGGTAGCAAACAAACCCGAATGTCAGCAACCACAAAATGAAGTAAATAAGATTAAAGCCGATAATCGGATGGAGCGGGGTTGCAATGCTATTTATTTATTTATTTATTTATTTATTAAGGTTTAACGACACTTTAATAGCCAAGGTCATATCGTGTCGGTGACAGTTTTTCGGGTGGAGAAAGCCGGAGAACCCGGAGAGAACCACCGAGCGACGACGAGCCGCTGCCAGCTCCCCAACATCGTAACTCCGCACTGCACCACAGGCAGGGTTAGATTTGTTGAAGACAAGCGTACCATCGACGTGCAGTATGCCTTAGTAGACGGCGTCATCCTGCCCACATGTGGACAATCGGGGTTAAGTGACTTGCACAAGGACACAACGCGGGAGTCCGAATCGATCGCTCAGGCGGTCCCCATCCAAGGACAAATCGGGCTCGTCTTTGCTTAACTTCGGTGATCTGACGAGAACCGGTTACCGCAACGCCACCGCGCCCCAGAAATGCTATTAGAACTATAAGAAAAATAAAGTGTGTGTGGAGATTGGCTGAGGTGTGGGCGGAAATATGGGGGTCGAGTTTAAATGTATTTTAGAAAAGGATGAACAATGAAACAAAGGAATTATTTCGCAGAGTGGTGGAAATACAGAAGATCAAGATCAAATTGTTTCTGAATTAGTCAAGCTCTCTGAAAATGGAAATGATAAGTGGACTGCAACAAGAGGGAGGGGAAAATGTATCGAATATTGTGCATCGAAATAAAAATAGAGAAGGTACGAAAAAACGTCTCTAAATGACTGATGGAATTTCTAACGAGTTCCAAAAAGGAGCCATCTGAGGAAAGGTGGATCTGCCGACTTGTGCAATGGCGGAAATGGTGAGATTGATTCATATTTATTTATACAATGGTGTGTGGTATTCTTGGGACTTTCAACACAACCGCTTCCTCTTGTCAATATACACAGCCACATTTAGTTTCCCAACAACCTTGACTTAATTAAGGTTTCTTTTTGGTGACTTGGGTTATTTTGAGCGTGCTTTGGTCTACAGGGGGGATAATAATTTATGCACGAAACGGAAAGCCATACAGTACGTTATGTGTATTGTTCTATGTTGTTTATTGACCAAAAAATAATCAAAGTCTGAACCACCGTTTAAGGTCTTGCTTATAAGGTGGAACGACAGCGAAACTCCAAAATGTAATACCCTCTTGTCAATAAACACCACTGAATTAAGTTTCATAACAAGCGTCCTTGTGTTAATTGAGTTTTGGTGAGTTAGGTGATTTATGGGCTTTTTTGTATACAGGCGGACCATTTTGGACACTAAGATGAGTAATGGACATTGATATTTTAGGTCAAATAATTTAACATGTCATTCCACCGTACCCGAAAATGACTCTATAGACGAATCATTTACCATAGGAGTTCTCACAGGATTGCCCTCTGTCCATATCAGTTTGGCTGTATAAGTTTTAGCCTCGTAGAACCCCCCCCCCCCCCCCCCCCGCCACCCCCTGCAGTATCATTTTCGGATATGGGGAATCGTGTGTTAAATTTTGGGGCCCACAGTATCAATGTGGTTGTGGAACCCTCTGTCAAACCCGAGAGGACAAATTTCTAAAACATATGAGAAGAAGGAGAACACTATTAAAAGAAACTTGTGAAATACCTTGTTGTTGGACCCCCTGTCACAGTTGAGTTTTTATTTCGTATAACAACAAAAACCCCATATTGATTGTAGGATTATTATTAAACATTTATTCTACCAAAGTTATATGTCTTAACAATATAAGTTTTTGAAAGGTATGTATACAGTATGAAAGATTAACACTCAGATTGAAAAGAAAAGTGACTCTAAACTCGTTCTAAATTTGGAACCTGGAGATGCGGTGATGGAAGGGCTTTTGGTAATAACATACATGTCGAAAAAGTCGTTTATCTTCACTTGATTGACATCCTTCATGGCAAACGTTTAATTTTTCTTTAATGAATTGTATCTGTTCCATTATGACACATTCTTTAAATAATTTGACAAATTTTTGATTTCATTGTCTTGTAGGCATTGCAATGTTTCAAAATGGCCTATCATTAATAGTCAAATATATGGTTTCTGAATTTGTTATCTCTATCACACTATCATACTATCAGATTCTGTACAGACTGTATAGACAACAACGCTGATCACCTCTGTAGGGCTTGAGCGAACTGAAGTTCAGTTTGAAGGTTGCCAGATTTTATATGGTCTGCCATTGGCCCATAACTACTCTGATAAGGTGTCAAATCAATGAGTATATCATTATAATTACATTGTTAATGTAGTTATACGTTTTGGGTCCAAATACTCAATTCACATTGGTCAGCTGGATGAAAATGTCATGACCAAATGTAATTCATTTTCCAATGAATACATTTGGTCGAACTTTGACCCGCATTTACGGTAGAGCGCAGTTGACAGAATGTAATTCGGGCTGTGTTCGGGCGAGTTTATAACTTTTAGCGCCTCTCGCAGTGATCAGTGATTATAATTTACTGATATGTTAAATAAATTGTTTTGAACATTCCAAGTTTCGTTGCGAAAGACGGCAATTTAACAAATTTGAGTCAATGCCGAAAATCGGCGCTCAACTCAGAGTTGTGCGCTTTGTCTTTTGTGTGAGGGTGGTTTTTCGCCTCGTTCGTTCGTACATGTTTTATTTCGTCTTTCTGCTTTGTTGTTTGGTAAAACGTAGTTTAAACAGTTACGGAATGTAATTATAAGAATTGAATGCAATTTTTATAATCTTTATTGGAGTATGAACGTGTGGAAGTGGGTACAAATTGTATGAATCCCTGCGGGACTCATACATAATTTGTACCCATTCCCACATGTTCATACTCCAATAAAGATTATAAAAATTGCATTCAATTCTTAATTACATAATCCTGCAAAAATAAATCAAATGTTTAATTATGTCTAAAGTAGTCCATAGCCTCATATAGGGATAGTTGTGAATTTAGATACAGTCCACCTTCGAAATTCATCCATTCAAAGGGGCGTGATTTAATAGAATTCCTATCTTCTCTTACTTCCAAATTGTTAAAATATTGGTGATTTACTATGGTGGTGCCAATATCTCCATTTATATCGTCATTGGATACAAAGCCAAAAATAATTCATTTTAGTATCTGTTTATCAAACACATGTTCTTCCAGTTTTGAACGAACACCGTTTCCAATTATAAATATATTTGATTTCAGTGGGCATTTTATAATTTCATTGTTCTGTGTACATTGGGGAGCACTGGCGAAGCGAGACCGATTCTCGTTAGATCACAGAAGTTAAGCAACGTCAAGCCCGGTTAATCCTTGGATGGGTGACCACTGAGCGACTGATTCGGGTGCTTCCCATAGTAGTGGCTGGGGTGTGATCAGCGAAGTTTGAGTGTGTGACTCTGGGACGTTGAATCTCATGCCAGCTGTGGACGTTGGGAATGTTCACCGGTACTACGCAGTCCTCACCGTACCTAGGTGTAAAATAGGAACCTGTTGAGGTGCTTGTCGTGCGTGCCCGTCTGTGGAGAACCGGTGTAAAAGGAATGGAAGTCCATAGGAACGTTAGTCCCTCTAGACTATTATTCCGCGGAATTATAGTCCTAGGTCTAACATTTCTAGGAATAGTAGTCCGGCGGACTACTATTCCTAGAAATGTTAGACCTAGGACTATAATTCCGCGGAATAATAGTCCAGAGGGACTAATTTTCCTACGGACTTCCATTCCTGTTACACCGGCAGTACGCTTCGTTGCATTAAGCTGAGAATGACATGGAATGATTAAAGGGTGTGTACACGTATGACACGGGGTAATAATGTAAGTTAGAGAACACTGTGTGGATTCTGGACCATTACATTGCATTACATTAAGATCATTTGCGAATTTCGGAAGTCCTGTCATGAAATGCTCACAAATAGCACGTCGATCTGTGCGTTAATCTACGCGTTATGACCATAGTAAGGCTATCAAATTCTGTACATATGGCCTTGCTGTGTTTGCTATGAGTAACCAGGAGAACCTGCCGTGCTTTGGATGCCATTCGATATGGCAATTGCGCGCAATTCCTATGCGCAATTAAGTCTAGATAAGCGCACAGTTCGTGACAGAACTTCCAGTTTAACTGTAATGTGCAAAATCAATTTTTTGCAATTAGTTTTATTAATGGTACAGCCGTTCTTAATCCTGTTCGAAAAATAAAACCCTATCCATACCCTCGATACACTGGCATCATTTTCATAAATAATTTTGTAATTTTTGCAACTTTTCTACAGTTTTTCAATTTATAGTGTTCCCATTTATATTTATACTAATCTGATGAAAGTAAGATATTGATACTGGTATACAAGGTACATTATCAATGTCTCTTAGTGCTAGTCTTTTAGAGTTTCACAGGATATTACACATAAACTAGATGCCCCAGAAACACCCGCAAATGTATAATCTGCACTGGAAGGATACAGAAAGAGTTGAATGAAAACAAAATTTGAGTTCACATTATATTTAAATTCACCCTTAAGATGTTAGGAAAAACAACTCAAAACAATATTTTTCATCTTGTTTTTTGTAATAAACTTAGTGGCAACTCAGTAACCAACGTTTCCAATAATGTTCCTTTTATTTTTTCACGGGGCTGTCAAGCTGAATGTCCCAGATGAAATAATACATCAAATGTTTTAAATGTATCTCCACGTTTCTTCTTAAATATCTGATTCAAATCTTATAAAATATTTAATCCATCAGCAGCAACGCTTTTGTGAAATGTATGTTTCAAAGGCGATTTATTGATACGAGCTCTCCTTTTAGCATCTGTGACAATGATTTTAAATTTCGATTCTTCGTCTGAAATATGTTTTACCTCGGAAAGTAAAACTACTTCACTTAAACACGCATCTCATTGTTGTTTACGGAGATGAATGAGTTTGGATACTTTTGTTTGAAAACAACATTGTGTATTGTATGGAAACATATCCATAGAACTATCACTCAAACGTGTTATCGGTATGCAAAATGAATTCAAGATAACCCGAACATGGTTACAAACTATAGGCCCATATCGTTGATTCGTTGTATCGGCAAAGTTTTTTAAAACTGTATATTCAAACAAGTACTTGCTTTCCTTCAGTCAAATTCCCTGATTACCCAATTTCAAACTGGATTTGCACCTAAAGATTCAACTTCACTACAACTTACCGATATTTACAACACAATAAGCATTGCTATTGACGAAGGCAAAAACATCCGTCCTGTCTTCTGTGATGCGAGGAAGGCATTTGATAAAGTTTGGCACACGGGTGGTCTTTTCAAGTTGGAACGCATTAGGATTAACAAGAAACCTGATTCATTGGTTCGAATCTTACTTGAGTAATCGTCAACAACACCGTGTCGTCATTAATTCTGAAGCCTCCAGCTGGAGACCAGTTTCGGCTTGCGTTCCACATGCATCAGTCTTAGGTCCACTGCTGTTTATAATATACATCAATGATATAGTTGACAATATTTCAAGTAACATCCGCTTGTTTGCCGATGATACAAGTCTCTACTTAAGGAATAGTGCATGGCTTGGAGTTGACTACACCCATATAATACCCAGTGAGGTGGTGTAGTTCCCGCCGCGAAGCGGAGGGAACTACACCACCTCACTGGGCACTATATGGGCGTAGTCAACGACAAGACATGCACTAATCCTTATATTATATCGAACACCCATCAAGAAAAACATCTGTCTGATTTGTTAATCTATTACCAAGGTAGCAGCCCTACCAACCAGCGTTATATAGAAAAAAATACCATGTAGTTTTTAAAAAACATTTTCTTCTTTCAAAACACGGCTAACTTGGATTATTGATATGAGCAGAAGACAGATTTTGAATCGGTCGGCAAGGGTAAACAAAACATTTCCCCCAAACGGAACTGTGTATTCTAGAATTGCGCAACTCGCGAATGAAAGCTAAATTTTTTTGTAATTTGACAACGCAGTTTGATAATTTTCGCACATTTGTCACACATATACATTACCGAATGGGTCAGTACGGGATACAAAGCTCCGAAGATTCAATTGAATTCCATTATTTATTCGTTTACTGCCCAAAACATACAATTAAATAGCGAAATAATATGAGCAGCGAAACAAACGATTTTTCATATCCGGACGCGTTCTCATGAAAGTTGGACCCAGGTATGGATCATTCTCTTCGAAACAAGATATGGATCATCTTCTCAAGGAATAAAATGAACATCTCGAAAAATGTGACTTCAACAATGGAAAAGCGATATATTTTTCCACAAAGATTTCTTTCCGGGTCGTTTTGTGGATGTTGTACCTCTGTGAATCGATTTTTAAATTTAGCCTGATCAGTTTTATTCGCCCAGTGAAAAGAAAACTGATATAGTAGTGTGCTAAAAATAGAAAACGTGTAGTGCCTGGGTGTAGTGCCTTGTCAGTTCTGTGGATGCAAACTACACGAAATAGGGTATCATCTTTCAGCCAATCAGAATGCAAGGAAGTCACGTGAGATATAATATTGAATAATAGAAAACCCTCACATAACAGTGGACTTTCTAAACCATGACTTGTCGCAACTTGAAAGCTGGTCAAATCAATGGCGGTAATTCCACGTTTGACTGAACGTCACATCGCAGCAAGCCGTAATTGGTGTGGAGCTCTACAGCGCTGGGACAATCGTCAGTGGAGAAACATCACGTTTTCCGATGAATCGAGGTTCACTCTCGACTTCCACAACAGGCGAAATAGAGTGTACCGGCGGCGGAACGAACGATAGATGACGTAACCGTTAGGCAGCACGATGGTTTTGATGGTGAATCGGTTATGGTGTGTAAAGGCATGACTATGACAAGCAGAACAGCATTACATGTCATCCAAGGGCGCATCACAGGGCAGTACTACCGTGACTACATGTTAGCAGCTCATGTGGTGCCATTTACGTGACGTCACGGCCATCGGTCCAGACTAAGTCCACCTATCGAACACGTCTGTGATATGCTTGGCAGGCGCCTACGACAACGCCAACAGCCCCCTACCAATGTCCAGCAACTCGCCGCTGCACTGCAGTAAGAATGGAATAACATCAGTCAAGCTGATATTGGACGTTTGGTGAGGAGTATGCCACGTCGGATTCGCGCTTGTCTCTCGAACCGAGGAGGATTTACAAGGTATTGAAGTCTCGAACTGAATGTAGTAAATTCACTGACTGACCGTCCATGTCTTCTGCAGCTCAGTGCGTGAAATGTGTGCTTGTCAGACACCCAACTATCGCTGAAATCATTCACGAGATGTCACATTGCAATGCCTCAACTGTCTTTTTGATGAAAATATAAATATATTTCTTCATATATCTCAGTTTTATCAAATTTCCCCTACTTTTTTTGAATAGTATATATCAATGACAAAGAGTTTCTACTGAGCCATTATATACCAATGACAAAAAGATTCTGCTGAACCATGCCTAAACCACAAAGCAAATCTCCCTGATCAGACGGTGTTGCCTCTTAATTTACTACCATGTATAAGGATGTATATAACATACGTTATTCTTTCTGCAGTGCTCGCTATCCGTGCGTCGCGTCATCCTAGGAAACAGCTGCCTAAATCCTTAATCTTTCGTCCCCTTTCCCTCTTCCTTCCATCTTCACGCCATATTACTTATTTTTCTCTCTTAAAACATTGTTTATTACTAGTAAATGCCATGAAAGTTTTATGCAAATGTTGACTGTAGGAGACAGCTTTAAGCTTTGCCTTGCTGCTGAATCCCTTTTCATTAATTTGTAATTCATCACGTTGTCTTAACCTTTATGTAAATTAGTCTGTTTTTTTTAAATAAAATACTGATTAAATTAAATGAATTCATTTTTCTGATCGTGATGATTCAAATAGTTTAAGCAAGGACTTGGTAGAATATATTCTAAATTTACGGCGCAACAATACAAACCACAAATCTTCATTAGCACTTTCAAATTGAGATGAGTGATAGCAGTAATTATAATAATAATAACAATAACTTGCGTGAAATAACTAACTTGATTTTTTGTAACACGACTTCCACAAAGTTTGAATTGCTGCTGTTGCCTTTCTACTTCAACACTTGTGCTTCACCATTTAATGAAGTGTCATTGACTGATCGTCCATGAGCCAGGTGGGCCTAAAGTGGCCATTTATTACTAAATTGTCAGGCATATAGCCACTGTATGTTTTCGATACCATAGGCTCACAATGATAGCCCGCTTAGGTTGGTAGCTTTATATGAGAAAATCAAGATGGCGTCCAGTTCGGTGATTTCGGAGTTATTCGTACATAACTCGAAATTGTGATGCGGCGAAGAGTAAGAGAAATTTTCGACAGAAAAGGGCTGTGGCATCTTCCTCGCATCGGTAAATGAAAGAAACATTAAATTGAGCCTGAGAGAAAAATGAAAATCATGAAACATATCAGAAAATTCCAACAGAATTTGCTCCGACTAAACATAATCCTGGTATCACAGCACGGGTTTTTGATAATCGCTCCTATATCTGACATCTCTGCTTTGAGCAATCCATCAAACTTTTCATATGCAGGGTTCCCAAAAAAGCAGAATTCTTTACATTCATGCGCCCGAGATAACGGCGAATGTCATCAGCATTCAGAAATCCAACAACAGGGGCTTGTAACCCGGGCAGCTCCCTCTACCCCTGCATTCCCTATCATTACCCCGCCATTACTATTATAAGAGAACGTGTGGTGACGAGAGGGACCTATTATAAGAGAACGTGTGGTGACGAGAGGGACGGTGAGTTTAGGGGTAGAGGAAAGCTCTATAAGCCTCCATAAATCCAACTTTATAGAGAGGCAGTTTTTTTTTTACCTGGTAGTTCCACGTGCGCCAGTTCCCATCTGGGTATCCAACTGTAACTTATTTGATAATCATAATTAATTTTGCTTAATTTCAAATATTTTTTTTTTAAATTTGGCTTATTCAATACATGTAATTCTTCATATTCTCATTTCGTGTTTCCTGTGTAGATTGGCCTAGATTGGCCGGATCCTGCAGGGGGCCAAAAAAAGGAAGAAGTAGGAGATTTGGAGATCAGACAAGATTGGCCGGACCCTGCAGGGGACCAAGAAAGGGACATGTGGCGATCGGCCCAGATTGGCCTGGCCCCGCAGAGAACCAAAGACCAAGGGAGGAATAGTAGGAGATGTGGATCCCCGGTTGTAGAAACCACGAGTTTTACAACAATTAACCCCCAGTATTATACTACCACACCATAGGTATCCTCCACTGGTCCCCATCAACCCCTATCAGTGCTCAAATCACCCCAAAATTCGTTATTTAGTTCGGATTTCTGAAGAATATTAGTAACATATAAACAAGTCTCGATACGACCAGCAGACAGCTTCTAATATACCAGCCATCCCAGCAATACACTGGCTAAGACTGATGCGGGCATAGATAAATGGATTGGTCGACGAAGGGGTCGATAGAGGATCAGAGACAGCTAAAAATCATGTAGTAGTGCAACAAGTCAGTAGCAATCGTACAAAGCGGCAGGGGTGGTAGACGACTATTGTATTGGGTGAGTACAGTGGAAGCTAATCATAAGATAGATAGTTGAACATATGGTGGACGCCAATGGCAAGACCACCTACATAAGAGCTTGGAACCCCACTTATGGAATCCTACTTATGGAATCCCTTTTACGGAATCCCACTATGTTAATCCCTTTTTATGGAATGTCTGTGGTTACAGAATCCCTCTTCGCCGTATGTGCCAATGTGCTGCACGTGTTGTGTGCACATTGTGCATTTTCACAGAAACACATATCGTCACATCTGACATGTGCCTGTGTTTTTCATGCAGTGTGTACACATTGTGCATTAGAACACCAGCAAACCCACCAAACATCAATCCCACGTTTTCGTGGAATCCCTTCTTTAGTCTGTCTGTGCCTCTAAAATCCTCTTCCATCGTATGTGCATGTGTTGTGCGCACCTTGTGCATTTTCACCTAATTACACGTTGTCTACAAGGCTACATGGGTGCTAGAAGTATATAGGACTGGGTGACTGCAGTAGAAGATAATCATAGTATAGACTGGGGCGATATTTAACAAGCCAGAGGTAGTGGTCTTGGAGCTATGAAGTAGTGGGTGGTCCAGATGTTAGGAACTGAATAGACGCTAGGAGACATAACTATCCTCCAACAGATATACTCCAATAGATATCCTTATTACGGAATCACTTTTTGAAAAATGTCTGTGGTTATGGAATCTCATTTTCCGAGATGAGCACAAAGAGGAGTAACTCGTTCAAGCAATTCCTCGATGGCTCATTTGCTCGATTAGATTCGAGTCGTTCGAGCAATTTGAGATAGTTAGCAAGCCAGCAGTGGTGCTACATATCAGTAGTAATCAAAAGTCTGTCTATGCCTATATAATCTCCTTTCTCCGTATGCGCCCATTTGCTGTATACTGTGCGCAACTTGTGAATTTTCAAATAATTACACATGCTGTCTACAAGGCTGTAAGAGTCGTAGAAGACTATAGTATTGAGAGACTACAGTAGATGCTAATCATAGGATAGTCAGACGATAGCGAATTTGGAAAAGTCACGGTCTTAGACCTATGAAGGTGTTGGTGATTCAGAAACCAGAAGCCGATCAGGTGCTAGGGGCCATAACTATCCTCTAACAGATATCCTCCAATAGATATTCTTCTTTCGGAATCACGCTAGGACAATCCCTTTCTGAAAAACGTCTGTGGTTGCAGAAATCCTTTTTTCGTCGTATGTGCCTACGTGATGTGCACACATTGTGCACAAGCACGTATGGACATATCCGCAATCTAGAATGTGCCCGTGTGCCGTATGTGATGTGCGCTCTTTGTGCTTTAGCTCACAAGTACATTCCACCGAACACAAACCTACGTTCCTGCAACCTCTTCTATGTTCTTACTATGCCTATAGAATCACTTTTCACCGCATGTGCCCATGTGCCGTATGTGGTGTGCGCATATTGTTCATTAGCACACACGCACATATTAATACATCCAGCTTTTTCCCATGTGCTGCATGAAATGTGTACACACTGTTACACAACATGTTCTAGCACAAATGCACATCTGAGAAAATCAGAAGTCCCAACATAGCTTGTAGATACAGAGATAGAAGTAAAAGATTCCGAAGGAATTCGAACAAGAAAATCAGGAAGTAACCCAGGATTTTATGAAAATCCGAGCCAATACAAAACTACTTTTATACAAAGGAACGTGCTTATAGGGCAAAAGGGGGATTCTCCAGAACTCCGGCCCCGTTCGTCCCTCTCATACTACTTCCCTTCCCTGGTCCTCTGCGGGGTACGTCCAATCTGAGTCGATCTCCACATTTCCTACTATTTCCATTCCCTTGCCCCCTGCAGGGTCCGGCTTATCTGGGCTGACCTCCACGTCTCCTACTGCTTCCCTTCCTAGATCCCCTGCGGGGTCCGGCCAATCTGGTAGGATCTCTAGATCGCCTACTACTCACACGGTTAAACCTGTTGGCAGAACGAGATGTTTTCCATTCGCATCGGGGAGTATATGAAGAACTTCCTCAAACTCTGCTTCTAAAGTCTGTCTGAAATGCATTTTAGTACTCTTTCTCATCTCAAGATGACCCAAAGATTTCATGGTATCAAACATGTGCTCGCGAAAATGGATCATTTTGATGATACGGGGATTCTCTAGAACATCCACTCGGATGAACCTGGAATGTTCTGCAAATGCTATTGCTTCACACTGAGAAGCAGTTTCTGTCTACGATCACGTTGTGAGTCTGTTGGTCATATGTAATTACGATAACATGATCGATGATTGTGATCCTCAGCTACAACTGTATCGCATAATGTTATTGCAATTAACCTCTCGTCAGATTTTCTTGCGGAAAAATCGCGAAGCGTGTCATCAGCTCTGAGATCTACACACAGGAAAAACCTCTCCCTTGTTCTTGTGCTTTGATATAACGGCATTTCTACAGAAAATGCAAATTTTCTCATATAGTCTGGCGTCCGAAGGTGTTCGCGTTGATGCTTTTCTGTCAACAGCTTCATTCAACATGTCATCATTGATCTCAACATTTTTGCAGGCTTTGGGTTCTTTCTTAAGAGTGAATCTGCGACATCTGCGTGAGTAGTATAGCATGTACCCAATCGCGCCCAATTACCCGGAGCTTTGTCGGAGCAGCCAGTGTTAAATTTCCATGGGAACCGGAGCCTTTTGTTGGAGTAACTTTTTCGTTGCAAAATTCCTGCTCCATCCAGCTAGATCATGCAAATGGAACATGATTAGCATATATAGTATGCTATAGTATATATAGTAATGTATATACAACCAGGGCTATGGGTATATATTACGGGTATGTGATGGGATATTGAAGAGGAAGGTGAGTTTTCTTGAAAGTTTTTTTTTTCTCGAAACGGTTGACGTTGCTTTTGGCGTTGTGACGTCATGATGCGCATGCGATGTCACAGAGACGTTGACCGCTGTTGTTGTCCACAATACAATCTAACATAACGCTGTTCGGGTCAGGGTACGTCGGGCTTCTCGTATGGGGTGGGGGTGATCTGGTAGTAGTGGTATATTTCAATGTTGGTATACTATTAGCCCTTGGGCCTTCACATTTCCCAATGTCTGCTATAGCTATGGCAAGCAGTATGGGGTAGGGGACGGGGGGGGGGGGGGGGGGGGGGGGTAATGCATGATCGCCTAGTGCGGTATTGCGAGATAGTCCTTGGTGGTTTAGATTGGTAGTATAGGATGAATGGTCTGTTGGTTTATTGTCCCATAAGTTGTACTAACCCACCCACTGCGTTTGGGGATTATTATTGATACTACAAAATATGAACTGGTATGGGACCTACTTTGTGAAGATTTGGCATTTAAGGCCTGTTGGATGGACTGTTTCGGGGGCTAGAGGGGTCTTTCGGAGATTGAACATAGAGCTAGTTTGGGGACGAGTGGGGGGTGGGGGGGGGGGGGTGATGCTGATATTGGACTGGTTTGGTTTGGCTCCTGAATCCCATAAAAGCCTTTAGACCTCTTACTTCCAATTTCCTACGCCGCGGCGTTATGGCTCCTATTTGGCTCCTATTTCCATAGGGCTCCTATTTAGTGCCTAGATTTGATCCATGATTTGTGAAAAGGTAGATCAAACGTGGATGGGTTCCAGGCATGGAAACGGGACGGGTGTATAATAGATAACAGAAGGCCTTTCAGCATTCAATACATTTTATTTTGTACAATATATAACAATAATATACAATATACATTCATTTGACAAAACATGATTTCATTGTGGTTTTCAAATATACACAACTGATTACAGATGTATGAATTTTTCACATAAAGAGTGCAGCGACAAAACAGCTGATGGTCAGAGTACATTAATGTTTATATATCCAGTGGTTTGGTCGAGGTTCCATTTTCTTGAACTTTTCTTTTCGGGTAAAAATATGGCAGTCCATTTTGATCTGGCTGTAAGTGCACATGTGATTATTGTTCACTACAAATCCACGGTTTACTCCTGTTCCACTATGTTGCGTTTTCAACACATGCAGATATTTGTTCTTCGTCAGGTCGTTTTGGCGTTTATTTATTCCTTTGCAACTAAAACAGTAGTAGGTTTTGCTACAGAGACCCATGATTCCACCTCCGCTCCATTCAACCTTGAAAAGGCCAGGTGTTCTTTTATCGAATGCTTTCCGCTCGATGCAACACGACCCCTTCGATGACCATATATCTCCTTTAATCTTGGTTTGAACAAAATCTTCTCTGTTCTCATCGCATGATTCTGACGGTAGCCATTGATGATACTCTCTATAGAACTGTTCTTTCTTTTCCGGTTTTATTACTTCTTCCAGAGATGATTTGGAGAATGAGATGTATCCAGAATCTGTATCCATGAGGCAGTACTGAAAATCACGTCTATCCACGAAGGTATCAATAAAATCATAGTAAAACTGCAACATCTTCATCTTTGCGTATTGGTACACGAAGAAGCCGATATGAAGTGGTAAGATCAGCTTGATCGGGTTCTTATTCACCTCCAACTCGTATAGTGTTTCGCTCAAAGGGTTCATTTGTCGAAAGTGCACACTGTTTATTAAGCGAGAAGCTTCGTCGTCATTACAGTAAATAATATTTCTGTGTTTTTCTTTGTTTGTTACTGTCTTCCCGTACCCGCTATTTCCAAGGATTTTCTTTGTGTCAGCAACTGTTGCCTTATCTATGGAAATAGGAGCCAAATAGAAGCCATAAAGCTGCGGTGTAGGAGCTTAGAAGTAAGAGGTCTAAAGGCTTTTCTGGGATTCAGGAGCCAAACCACACCAGTCCAAAATCAGCATATTGACATATATCACTACTATCGGATCACCCCCACCACATACGAGAAGCCCGACGTACCCTAACCCGAACAACGTAATGTCAGATTGTATAGTGGACAACAACAGCGGTTAACGTCTCTATCAACGGTCAACCGTTTCGTGGAAAAAAAAACTTTCAAGAAAACTTACCTTCCCCTTCAATTTTCCATCACATACCCGTAATATATACCCATAGCCCTGGGTATATGTATATTACTATATATACCATAGCATACTATATATGCTAGTCATGTTCCATTTGCAGGATCTAGCTGGATGGAGCCGAAATGTTGCAACGAAAAAGTTGTTCCGGCAAAAGGCTCCGGTTTCTATGGAAATTTAACACTAGCTGATCCGGCAATGCTCCGGTAATGGGGCACGATCGGGTACATGCTATACTACTTACGTGTCCTACGATAGAAAAAGTTTTCGGGAATATTATCACCGGACATTGATTCTGCTATCGCTATCAGTGGCTTGTGGTTAGCAGCAATTAATGCTTGCCATGAACCCACATCCTTGGGTTGAATAAGACTATGTTCAACGTCATAGCGTGGAAAATGTATTATGCAGGTTTCTTTTTCGCATTTTTTGGACGGCAGGTGTGTAAATGTTTCCTCTATTAACATCGGCAGGAATTTCTTCTTCTGCCTTGACTGCCTGGCCTGATTCTTCAGTCACCACATCTTCTATAGTCGACATATGTTCTGGTCGAAACGGGTGCCTGTGTTTGTTTTTGAACCATCGACGTTACGTGGCCCGTAGCACCAAGATTTCGTCATTTTTTCATTCGTACTGGAACTGAGTTTTAATGCATATGACCTTTCTGTTCATATCAAATTCTAAGACATATGCGATTTGACATGTGGCATCAAGTTTTTGAACGGAATTGTCGTTTGCTTTTCTTAGAATGACGCGCGTCTCACTTTTGTAAAGAGCGTCGACCTTGACTCGAGATTTTTCATATAGAACGTCACGGATACAAGGTCGAGGTGGAAGGTCGGTTATCTTCAGATATTTTACTTCTTTTTTTTCTTTTTGGAGTGGGTGGGGGTGGCTGGGAGAACGACGCCTCTACCACAGGATTTACGTTTATGTACATACAAACGGAAACCATCTTCCCACCAATCCAGTACTAATTAATTTTATGAAGGGAAGATCCTTTAAATGATGTTAGTGGAACTGGACACGCGTTTGTAACTGAACTATCACATATTGCTCAAGATGGAATGACAGAACCTGATATCGTATATGCAACAAGAGATAAATGTTCTTGCATCTTATTTCGAGTGACATTATATTGCACGAGCAGAATATTTTTTAAAGGCACACTTCACAAATTATGCATTGAGACAAATGAATACCAATGCAATTATAAGGGGAGCAACTCTTGACTCAAACATATAAACAACACTTGCACAGTTAGTTCCCTTCTCTTGCAATTCCTATTTTGGTTCATGTCTTTGGGAAAGTTTACAATGTGAGGGGAAATTTAACCTTTTACCCAACGTAACGGCCAAAATCGACCAGCGCTATTCACAAAAATCGCCAATTAATTTTCATTATTTTTTTCATTTTTTGTCTCAAAACATAAGTTATGACCCTCTTTGGAACGAGTTCGCCGGGCTCGTTCCAATGAGGGGTCTTAATCTATGTTTTTATGGCAAAAAATGAAAATTAAAGTGTCGTCTGCATTTCATGTTAGGTAAAGGGTTAACACAAGATATTTTAGATATGCAATCACGACTAAATTATGGATTAAAAACAAATATGCGGTCATTTTCCGCAAAGGTGATGGATAGACATGTAAAACCAAAGCTGAAGATAGTGGAGGGGGGGGGGGGGGGGGGATACTGGCGGCAAAATAAAAGATGCCAAATACCCTGCAAGCATCGCCGACGCGAATCTGATCAGTAGAGGGGAAAAGTCTGGAGGTACTCAAGAATTTCTTGGAAACTGTTGCGGCTCTTCGAGAACCTGGGGATACATTAAAACCAACATAGGCTCAGAATAATCAAGAGTGTTCAGATACTAGTCCAAACTTGAGCCCACAGGCTGTTCTTTATATTTTTGTTTGCTCGTCCTGTACCACCGTACGAGCAAACAAAAAATATACAGAATGGCATTTGGGGCCAAACCTGGACTATTCAGATACGTAACCAGGCCTGAAAATAAGCAGTCTGACATTTGGAGAATGAGGTCCCCAGAGGGTGAATTTGGGGAGCGCGGTGGCTCAGTGGTAGACTGTTGGACTTCTATGCTAGAAGTCCCGCGTTCGATACCCGTCCGAAACGACCCGCGTTGTGTCCTTGGGCAAGGCACTTTATCCCGGTTGCCTACATGGGGGCACGATGACGCCGTGTAGTAGGGCGTACTGCACGTCGATGGTGCACATTTCTTCAACCGCTGTAACCCTGTTCGAGGGGAGCATGAACAGAGTTAGACTGTTGAGGAGCTGACAGTTGCTCGTCGATGCTCGGTGGTTCTCTCAGGGAACTCCGGCTTCCTCCACCCGTAAAACTGTCATGGTCACTATTAGCCATTTTGTGCATAAATATGTGACCTTAAACACTAATAAATAAATAAATAATAATAGAGGGTGAATTTGATGACGCAATCCCATACAGTGCGCCAATTTATCCTCTGGGTACCTCTTTTTGTTTAGTTTTGAGACTCTGATTCATATTGAGGTTCACAGAGGGTAAATTTAGTGATGCTACCCTGTGCAGGGTAGCATCACTAAATTCACCCTCTGGGAGCCTCATCTTACAGATGACAGTCTGCTTATTTTTTGGCTTGTACGTAACGACATAATTACTTTTTCTCTTCTAATAAGCATAAGCAAGAATCAACATATATATAACTCTTAATAATTACATAAGAATGTTGGATGGATGAGTAGTACTCGCTGGGATTATATACAGACCCAAGTTTCGGTGTCATTCTTATGGAGTAGAGGGAGAGGGTGGCACTATATACCAAAGTAATGGGAATTTATAATGAAAAAATTTCAAATACTTTTTGAACAGCTAGAATACTCAAAGCTTATGGCAAGTGGAAGAAAACTTATAAGTGCTGGTACCGACAGTACAGTCGCCGTGGACTGGACGTAATCCAAGCGTGGGCAATGATGTCCGCGTATGCGTTTACCAGGTAATAAAAATCATCTTCATCAAAATTTTAATCAATTAAGAAGCAGGTTGTGCCCGACGCTTCATAAATAGAATGTTTGATGATTATTCGTATAATTAGTTGTGTTTGAATCTAATATTATTAAGTCCGTCGAAACATTGCCTACTCGTGGAATGTCCACGACGGGCGTACTGTCCAAACTTAAGTTTTATTTCGCTTATTGTTATTTATTTATTGATGTTTAAGGCCACATAGTTATGTACAATGGCTAATCATGACCGTGACATTTTTACGGGTGGAGGAAGCCGGAGTACCCGGAGAGAACCACCGAGCAACGACGAGCAGCTGCCAGCTCCCCAACATCGTAACTCTGCACTGCAGCACAGGCAGGGTTAGATTGGTTGAAGACATGCGTACCATCGACGTGCAGTACGCCTTAGTACACGGTGTCATCGTGCCCCCACATGGGCAATGGGGGCGAAGTTGCCGCAGGTGGGATTCGAACCGAGGCCTCTCGGCTTGCAGCCTGCACCTCTACCTACTGAGCCACCGCGACCCCTTTTATTTCGCTTCCCACACACTAAAAACTAAAGTGTTAAAGCTGACACTTTCATCGTCAGACATCTGAAACTTGAATGGATGGCACTTCCCATGTGTCTAGCATTGGCGGTTCTTCCAGAATCGTCCATAATTTGATTTGCGCTTGGCTGGTACATAATTAAAAGGACACAACGCAGATGACGCGGATTAGGCTCGAGAGTTCGAGCCTGATCTGCGTCATCTGCGTTGTTTCCTTTTAAGTGTCGCGACATTACACTTGTCAAGTGGTATTATTGTAACACCTGTCAAGTTCTGGGATATCTGCACTTGAACAAAGTGCTAGTTCATCACTTATATAGTAAGTGTTAAATACAGCACTTCAAGTGTAGCTTTTAACACTTTAGTTTTTAACGTGCATAGGTGTACGTATTATAGGTTGGGTATATACTTCCGGCCTTCGATATTAAAAAGACCCCCTCCTCCCCAACTCACCCCTTCCCAGTGTTTTTTAAGGAGACGCGATTCCCTCATTCTTCATTATATGAGGCTATATGCACAGAGGCGCAGATTGGAGGGGGAAAGTAATATGATATGTTGAAAGTATCCCTCATTGGCAGGATCTCACGTGTGTTGGTATGGTAGACCGTGTAAGCGGCCATTCTGTGAGATCCCTGTAATGTTGATGGGTGGTTGTTTGATTTGAAATTTAGGTTGGATAATAATATTTGTTTCCTTCATCCATTTTGTTTGCTGGACGCCGTAATCAACGGTGTCGGGACGAATTGAAGGTGGCGGGGCAGTTCAGAGGAAAGGAAACCTATATATAAGAGGGCATTTCGTGTATAAAAATTGCATTTAATAATTTGTTCGCGAAGTTTCTTCAATTTCAAGCCAACATTTAGTACTATGCGTCAACAATCAGTTTTATTGTCATTTCGGCTTTCCGGTGGCGTAGTTTCAAAAAACGAAAATTATTTTCTGTCTATTCAGAAAAATAAAATATTCAAAATCAGTATGTTTTATATCTCGTTGTATCAAGAAAATTCAATTATTTTACTTTAGACTGGTATTAAACACTTTTTTGCTTATTTTCAGTACCCAGGGAAATTGTGACCTTCGGGATCAAAACGAAGCCCGATCCGTCCCCACATCTGACAAATTTGGCTTATCGACGGAAGTTCGATGGCGCAGCGCCCACGGGGTGAGGTGGGGGACCATGGCTCGGCCTCGAGTGCACTAATACTCAGAAAATACTCCAAATCATCGCATCGGAGGCATTTGTCGACAACCCGAGTAATGTGTTATAACGGGAATATTTCAGCTGAGGTTACCTATGAGCCCCGTGGGAATCCTGGGAAGTGGAGCAGTGCTTGTTTACTGCGGTAAACCAGTTCTACTTTACTGGTAAAATAGACTCCGGAACCAACGTCTGGGTCATAGCTTTCAACGATTGGCTAAACTTGGCTTCATCGCTATGTTGTGGTCATAAGATAGCCAAAGATGCTGAAAGTGACCTTAAAGTAAACACTAATATATGAATAAATAAATAAATAAATAAATAAATAAATAAATAAATAAATAAATAAATAAAAATAAATAAATAAATAAATAAATAAATAAAAAAATAAATAAATAAATAAATAGGAGGCTTCAAATTTACCAATGCATTATACGACCCTCCTCCTCAGACAGTATCACATTGTACAATATATGCCTACCTGCTGTTCTAACATAAAGACGTAATTAGAAAAAAAGATCGGAACAAAATTAAGCACCCTTACTTATGTTCAATATATCCCGAAGTTTAATGTGTTTCGCCAATTTCGGGAAGTTTGTTGTCAAGGATGACATGGAAACATATGTCAGCAAATAATCATAGCCATATCACTTTTTCATTATTTTGTTAACTATTTACCCACCGTAACGGCCAAAACCGGCCAGAGCTATTCACAAAAGTCGCCAATTAGTTTTCGTTATTTTTCTTTTTTTGTCTTAAAAACATAGGTTATGACCCCTCTTTGGTACGAGGTCATCGAGCTCGTTCCAAAGAAGGGTCACAACCTATGTTTTTGAGACAAAATTGAAAAAAGTAGTAATTCAAAAAGCATCGTCTGCTTTTCAGGCCAGGTACAGGGTTAATAATGATATTATAGTAGACGCACTGAGCACACGTATACACTCTAAAATCAATTAGGTTAAAAACCAACCCAAATGAACTGGGTCTAGTGAATATGAACTCAATTGGATTCATATTCACTCAACCGAATTGATTTGTGTTGATTTTTAATCCAACTGATTTTAGAGTGTACAACGAGGTCTCTGAGGGGCAAAAAGTGACTCCACTGTCCCGTGGCTCAGAAAGTAGCTGCCCCCGCTTACACCCGTAACAGTAGCGTCACGGGGGCAGTTGCCTCTGTGTTGTCCGCTATCTTGGTTTCTGTGGTCGTCTGTGGTTACTATCCCCTGGAAGGGTTAGGATGGAGTGGACTGTATGTATGTTCGATTGAACAAGAGTGTATCTAATTACTGGAACCAACACGCAACTTACCTCATTCACCGCCAGCGACCCGTGTTTACACATGCCCGCTGGCCAGCACGTTAACCCCATTGGATATACATATGTCAAAGGGTCGACAGAGATCGATTTGTCCGGAATGTAATTCCTGACCCTAGCATTCTATCTAATCCCAACTACTCTTCAACACATCCCATTCATAGTTCCTCCCTACGAAGGAATACAAGAACCAATCGAACAGTGACAGAAAAAGACAAAAGTCTGACTACTCGAATTTATCGAGCAAATGAGTTATCCGGCAATCGCTGGAAAAGTGGCTTCTCGGTCGACTCTCTGACTCATTTGGCTATTAGCTCCTAGACCACCAAACGCTTCTTGGCTCCTAGCTCCTATAAAACCCCAGGTTCCTATACGTCTCCAAGCTTCCGGACCAGTCTGCATGGCTCATTTTTTCATCTATGTGTTTCCTAGCTCCAACACCATGTCATGGCCTCCCTACATCCTAGACCAAGATTCAGTCATTCAAGACAGCTCCATTCGACTTCTCCCATCACAGTCAACACAACAATTTCCAACATAAACAATTGCAACCTTCCACACTTGCAACCTTCCGTCTTACAAACAACCGTGTCGACAGACTTGTGCACAGACTCTTCAAGACAGACGAAACAACGGACGGACCGAGAAGGAATGACTTGGCTGTATGATGCGACCAGCCATACAAACGAACAAATAGACCAAAGTAGTGGGAGAGCGATGGATCATCCCAATTCAGCCGGACCCGGCTCCGACCCCAGAAGTGACGTCATGTCACATGACCCAGTGGTGCCATGTGCTGTCATGGTAACCCACTTGAAGGCCATCTTGTGACGTCATTACCATAGTGATACGTGGTGTTAGTGCGCACGCACAGCGCGTGTTGGTAGTGTGAAACGCGTTTCCGTCGGCCATTTTGTATACCGTAGGCCGCCATCTTGGTTTCTATGGTGGCACGTGGTTGCTATGTTACCTAAAGGCTTCTAATAGGACAGGTGTATGTTCGGAGGGCATGTTCCTTTGCACAAGAGTAATTTTCCGATTCGGTCAATTACCCAAATAGACCCGACATTCCCTCAAATCACCAAAAACGACTTCATTTGATACGGATTCCTCCCAAGAATCCTTTCTAGAACCGCCATACGATGGTACCGAGGGGCCGAGGGGTGAGTTCGATTGAACTAGAGTAGTTTTCAAGTTCGGATTCCTTCAGAATTCTTGTTTACTTCGTAGAATTACTCAAATAGACCCGACAATCCCTCCAAATCACCAAAAACAACTTTTATTTGATATGAAACTCCAGATTGGGCTTTTTTCTCCAATAACAGTGGTGTTCGATTGAAACAGAGAAATTTTCTGGCTCGGATTTTCCCCAGAATCCATATTTACTTCGTAAAATTACCACAAACAACCTGATTATTTTTTACTAGGCTTAGATTCCCCACGAATCGTACTTGTTTTCAATAATTAGAGCGTCCCTTTGTATTGTTATTACCCGCAATTCCCTTGTTTTCAGTAGTGTTATTGAGCGCGTTCGATTGAATTGGAGTATACTCCAGAAGACTACAAGAGCCTATCCATTGGAACAGTTTTATTACTATATTTAGATTTTCTGATCTGTTCAGGCTAGTTCTAAACCCATTCGAAGTATTCCTGTCCTTGTTTTCCAGACAATCCAATCAGTTCACTTTACTGCAGGTAACAAATCAATCAGATTGCTTGGTTTCCCATTATCTATATGCATAGTTATCCCCTTGTATATAACAAAAGCCTATATCATTTCCAAATCCAATAAGCTATCGAGTAGTTACTGAAGTCATTGCACGAACGACTCGAAGTTCATCGAGCAAAATGAGCCTTAGAGCAATTGTTCGATCTAGTGACTCCACATAGTGCTCGAACGACTCGAATTCCATCGAGCAAATGAGCAATAGAGCAATTGCTCGATCGAGATACTCGCACATACGACTCTTTGCCTCATTTCAGTATTTGAGGATACCTATGGCCTGGTATTGTATTATTTGAGGATACCTTTTCAGGATACCTTTTATAAGATACTTATCTGAAGATACTACTGCCTGTTTGGCCCGGTCTTTTAGGCCACCCCAAGACATACATATTCCAAATTCCTGTAATAAGTCATCGAGCAATTACTGAAAAGTCATTGCTTGAATGACTCTCATCTAATCGAGTAAATGAGCTATCGAGCAACTACTGCTCGATCGAGTGACTCTACATAATGCTCGAACGACTCGAATCCCATCGAGCAAATGAGCTATCGAGCAATTGTTCGATCGAGTGACTCGCAAATACGACTCTTCTACTCATTTCAGAAAAAAGGGATTCCCAAAGGATTCTCAAAAAGGGATTCCGTAAATGGGTTTCCTATCCGACTACGTGAAGGTACAAAAGTGATTCACATAGGATATTTTGATCTGGTGTGGGTGGTGGAGGGGGTGAGAAGTTAAATTTTGCCCTGTGGGTTTTTAAACAATGTTCTTCTACCTATTTGCCCTGGTGACCCCAAAAATGTCCCGTTCATACCCTGAAACTTGCTCAGATTTAAACCAAATACTCTTGCCTACCAAGGATTTGCCCTGAAAATACCCTGCTTTTACTCTGAAAACTACTGAATTTCGTGGCCCTGGGGAAGGTGACTTTCTCCCACATCCCGATCCTCCGTCGCAAATGTCTATGGACATACAGACACGCCTGCAGAAAAACACATTGTGTTGAAACTCCAACTGTAGTGCCCTTGTTCTGCCGTTATCAAGTATATAATATTATCGATAAACCTGTTTCTAAAGGTGGCCTATTCAAGTCTGAAAACAATTTATTGCGACAACAGACGTCAGCAAATTTGAACTAGTTTAAACATGTTCTGAATGGAAAGGAAAAACTATTGCCACTACAGGCGTCAGCAAAATTTCGATTGCATTAACTGCGATGCAGCTTGGCTATCGTGTATATAAGTCGCAAGTTTGTTGACTGAAATGAAACTACACCGGCGCCACGGAGAGATAGAGAGAGATGGTGTGTCCAGTCGAGATGACCGTGGCTATCGACTGGCAACATATAATTTAAACCGAACAGAATCTCTATTTTCTTTTTTAATCTATCAGATTATTATTGGGCTTACTTCGCTCTCTCCTGAGATGTTCGAATCTTAGGAAAGTTTCCGGTTTCTAAGGACCACTCCAATAGCTCTCCCGCTATCGCCGTGTATACGGAGCTAAGGGAATGGATGGAACCCTGGAGACCACTTTTTGTAGGTGTTCGAATTCCTGCTCCAAAATGTTATCGGGAAACGTATGACCTACTTAAATGTGGTTTCCGGGACTAACAACCCGGCACCCGCTAGTTCCGAGATAGTTCGTTGGGAAGTCTGATAGTTGCCCGCCGCAGCTCAGTGATTATTTCTGAGTAGGCCTACAACAGCTCCCTGCATCCGTAAAACTGTCCGACACAATGTGACCGCTAAACCCCAGTAAACAGGGACGTCGCGACAGGGGGGGGGGGGGTCCCAACCCCCCCCCCCCCCCAATATTTGTCAAAACCTCAATAGCTGGAAATTCGGAGGGCAAAAATAACAGTTAGAAATTTAAAAAACTACTGAATATATGGTATAGACACCCCCCCCCCCCCCCCCCCAATATCTGTCAAAACCTCAATAGTTGGAAATTCTGAGGGCAAAAATATCAACAGTTGGAAATTTAAAAAACTACTGAATATACGGTATAATTCACTAACAAACCTATTTTTCCGACTGGAGGACCATAATAAGGAAATATTCCGACTACCGAGACTTTCGGGTGAAAATCGGGTCAAAGAATTCCGACTCCACGCGGCCTGCAGTCTGAATGACATCAATTAGAAGAGTCCATAATCACCATTTGGGGTAGACCAATCCATATTCTCAACGTGCAGCCTTTGGGCTGCACGTTGAAAATATCGATTGGTCTACCCTACAAATTCACTGAGCAGCCATTCTACTTTTTAAATGTATGGTGTGTCATGATACTGGACCGGAAAAGCGGTCTTACGGGTTCAAAGGGTTAATAAAAAAGTACTTGTTGTCATGTCAAGTGCCTGTGAAATGCTCTAGAAACACAAAACTCCCACTTTCACAAAGGCGATGTTTCAAATTTGTCCGTCTGACAGTAGGCGTATGAGCCACTGGGGACAATTCGGGCAAAGCAAGATATTGAAAATGTGTATCCAACTCGAATCAAAAATGTTTCCCTACAAAAAAAATCACTGAATTTGGAACTTAAAATTAGCCTTATAACTATTACCAGAACCCATGAAAACGCATCTGAGCACATCAATTTTTCAAACATTTCTAGGGGAGGACGCCCAGACCCCCTGCTATAGATTCATGCCATTGGCGCTCGCAGTTTCGCGCCTACCATCCTACGGTGCTCATGTGTCGGGATTCCCAGTTAGAATTTCAAAGGGTCTAACCCCCCCCCCCCCCATTAAAAGGCCTCTAGCTACGTCCCTTCCAGTAAACAAACAAACATGGCGAGGTT